>OZ034800.1:58969067-60185593 GCA_964028335.1 Altica lythri | reverse complement strand
AAATCCACCACTGGGCGGAGGAGTTATGAACTGGAATCTCCTGACGTCGTAAGAATTAATGTGTTATCATATTATATAAAATATCATATTTCAATGTCTAATTCTTTTCCTTATTATCGTAGTTCAGTTTTTAAAAGAGATTCATTTTAGTTTTCAAGTAGTTATAAGATCAAAATTTATAATTGTAGTTTATAGAAATAAAAGTTCGAATTTGTTTTTAAAAAGTCATTTTTCGGACCCGCAAATATAATTTTAATCACTTATACATCATTTATATTAAATAAACTATCATTAGCTTAGCGCAACATTCGCAAGTTGTCCAAGTTAATTCATCGTCAATTTGAATGCGAGATTTGACAACAGCGCTGGCAAAAGCGAATACATTTTGAATGAACGTGGTCATGCGCATATTAGTATTAACCCCGTCTGCAAGATTACCAAGCAAATATCTAACCCTCACAATATTATAAATTAAAAATATATATTAGTTTTTATTAAAAAATAAAACAGATTTAGGCAACATATATTACATTTTAAATTAATATTTAATCTAGTATGTTACTTAATGTCAATACTTTTACAGTTCTTAATTTAGTTATATAAAAAATAAAGTCTTTATTATTCAGAGGTTTATTAACCCTTGGACGGTGCGCTGGGGTATGACATACCCAGACCAGTGCTGTTACAGCTGCCCTGTAATTAATACTGTGATCACTGGTCCCTAGATGGCAGTGGCTGTCAATGAATATACAGGCAATAGCCTCCTAGTGTAGATTTCAGTTGATCTGTGATTGTTGAATAGATAGGTGCTACTAAAATTAGTTTGGGTACTACATACCCCAGCACACTTCTAGTGTAACTTTTTTTGACATAAGGTAAGTAAAGCTTAGCTTTCATATTCAGTGAGATTGTGAACATTATTTGTTGATATTTTAGCTTTATAATCTACCTTTAATTATTTTAGATGCTTTCCTCAAAAACATACCAGAACTATGAACAGGAACAAAGAGAAATACAAAGATTATGGGACACTTTAGACAGCGAAGATGAAGAAATGAACTGGGAGAAAGAAAGTAGTGATGAAGAGCAACATCAAAGTAACGAAGAAGAAGAAGAAGGATTAGAAGAAAATGAAACTGAAAGTGAACAAGCTGAATCTAAGTATTTTCGAGACAAAAACGGACAAAAGTGGTCGAAAGAACACAGCAATAGGCAAGTGAGAACAATAGCCGAAAATATTATTTTAGTGTTACCTGGTGTGAAGCAGCGAGAAAAGCAAGCGAAAACTCCTTTAGAATGCTGGGATTTGTTCTTTGGTGAAATGCTGGATAATATACTAACATCAAGATACTAACAAAAGTTGATAATTACGATGAGCGACACCAGTACGTCTGCAAACCAATAGATAAAGCAGAAATCAAAACAGTGTTGGGCTTATTATACTTAGGAGGCTTATTCAAATCTAATAGGCAGAACATAGAAGACCTTTGGTCTAGAGATGGTACCGGCATTGAAATATTTCGGGCAACAATGTCTCTCCAAAGATTCAGTTTTATTATGACTTGCCTTCGATTCGACAATATAAATAATAGAAATGAACGAAAAAAACTGACAAGCTAGCACCTATAAGGGCAATTTTTGATAAATTTGTGGAGAACTGTCAGGCATGTTATTCACCTGGAGCTTATCTGAATGTGGACGAGAAACTTGAAGCATTCAGAGGACGGGTTGACTTCAAACAGTATATTCCAAACAAACCAGCTAAACACAGGCTCAAAGTTTTTGCTCTAGTCGACGCTAAAACCTTTTACTTAGTCAACATGGAAGTCTACGTTGGAGTTCAGCCAGATGGTCCTTATAAAGTTAGCAATAAGGCCAAAGATGTAGTAGAGAGACCCATAGCGCCAATATCAGGTACGAGGCGCAATTTGACTGTCGATAATTGGTTTTCCTCATACGATTTGATGATAAGTCTTCTAAACAATCATCAGCTGACATCTGTAGGTACTGTTAGAAAGAATAAAAGAGAGATCCCAACAGCCTTGTTAGATACACGAAGTAGAGAGCCCAACAGTTCAAAATTTGCGTTCAAGAAAGACATAACGGCTGTTTCGTATGTTCCAAGAAAATCTAAGAATGTCATATTGTTTTCCACCCTCCATCATGACAACACATTAGTTGAAGTGGCTTCTAAAATGAAGCCGGAAATCGTGTTTTTTTATAATGAAACTAAAGGGGGTGTTGACACTCTCGATCAGCTCTCTGCTAATTACAATGTCACTAGAAATTGTCTAGTAAGTTCCGCGCAAGCGTGATTTAAAAGTGATTTTGTCACTGAGTACTATAAAAATTCCTAGACAATATTTCACATTATATCGTCATAAGAGTAGTGTACAATTGCACATATTTTGTGATGCATCTGAGACAAGTTTTGCATCTGTTGCTTATCTTAAAGTGCAAAAAATTAAAGAAATTCAAACAAATTTCATTACTGCCAAGACCAGAGTAGCTCCTTTAAAACCTTTGTCAATTCCCAGATTGGAGTTACAAGGAGCTCTGATTGGTGCTCGACTTGGGCAATCATTAAAACATTGTTTAAAATGAAATATTTTTTCAATTTTTTATTGGACAGATTCTAAAAGTGTTTTATATTGAATACGTTCTGAAGCAAAGCGTTTTAAAGTATTTGTAGCTCAACGACTGGGAGAGATTCAAGATTTGACCAACGTGTGTGAATGGAAATATGTTACTTCTAAAGACAACGCAGCAGATGATGCTACGAAGAGAAAAACTTGGTTGGACAATGACCGATGGATGCATGGACTTGATTTTCTCAGGTCTCAAGAAGTTGGCCAAAAGAACATAAAACAAATATGAAAAATGACAAGGAAAACATAACTTCCGAATTGTTGAAAGAAAAATCCACAGGTCGTTTTCATTATTTCTACAACATTTCTAAAAGTGCCAGATGTCGATCGATTCTCGAAATGGCTGCCACTCTTGCGAACAACAGCTTATGTATTAAGATTCATTGACATATTAAAAAAACGTCGTTAGTTATATATTGAAAAGTTGCATCACCCTATATTAATCATTTTTGTATTGTAAGCATTTTTAAACTTATATATAGAAGTAAATTGTAAAACTCATAGAACTTCAATTAAATCTTTTAATCAGTCAAGTTGTGTAGTTTTTTTGAAAATAAAATAAAATAATTTTTAAAAAAGGATTTTTAACAAAAATCTTTATAATTGGCGCAGTCAGTCGAGGATTCGTGCAAGTTTCGAAAAAATCACATATACTGCATCGAGCACGAAGTGAAATTTTGACAAACTTTATCGTTTTGCCGATTTAAGTGCGAATTAACGAACATTTTTCCTTCTGTGAAAAAACTGTTCAACGCTTCCTTCCCTTCTGTGGAAAAACCATTTTCAAAGCTAGGAGCCCTTCAGTGGACGACAATTCGACTAGAAGTTCCGGAAAAGGACCAGTGTATTACAGCCTCCTTCTGTGAATCTGTAAGTACCAAAAAATCCTTTTTGCCTTTCCCTCCATTTTGTGAATAGGAAAGATAGTATAAGATAGTAAATTTTAAGATATTTTTAAAATTAATTTTTATGTCAGAAGTTGACGAAATAACAAATTTATTAAATAATACTAATAATACTAATAATAGAACGTGAAAATAATATAGAAACTATGGCAAACCAAGATTTAGCCAAATTAAACTGGAATTTATTTAAATCTAAGCTAAATAATATTAAACCTTACGATGGTGATAGTAACACATTAAATAAATTTTTAAGAAGTTGTGAAAACTTTATTCAAAGTTACGCATCATTAAATAATAACGAATTAAATACGCATATTTTTGATTGCTTAATAGGAAAACTAGTAGATAGAGCCGAATTAATGGTAGGAAATAGAGTAGAAATATCTACATGGCCCGATTTAAAAAACGCATTAATTCAAAGCTTTTCAGATAGAAGAGATCTTGATTGTCTTATCAAAGAACTAAAAAGAAGTAGACCTTTTAAAAACGAAAATTTACAAAATTTTGGAAATAGAATTCAATTATTAATGAGTACAGTTATACAGAGAATTAGTAACGATCCCCTTATAAATGTTAATGAAAAATTTTGTCAAACAAATCATCATAAAAAGACAGCATTAAATACATTCATAGCAGGGTGTTCCCCAATTTTAAAAAATAATTTACATTTAAAGAAACCCGCTAGTTTAGAAGATGCAATGGCATATGTAAACGAATATGAAAATTTTGAAAAAATGTACGGACAAATGTCTAGACCTCAGACATATAATACTATACAAACAAAAAATAATATATCCAACACAAGACAACAACAAACTTATTTTCAACAACCTAGATACGACACTTATCAAAGTAGGTCTCCTATTTCTTATAATTTTAGTCAAAATACTCAACCTCCAAATAATAAATTTCAATATACACCTCAACATCAAATACCAAAACATTTATTAAATAATAATTATCAACAACAATCTTTCAATAAACCAAATTTTCCTTGTCAACCAATAAACATTCGACCCATACCTCAAACAAATAAAAAGTATTTTACAAATAAACAAGTATTTGGTACACCCACAAATGTATTCAAACCAAGACAAATTCATCCAAATAATCTTCCAAAACCTGAACCCATGTCTACAACCTCAAGACAAACTTTTGATAAAAATCCAACAAATTTTAATCAAAGACAAAATTATTTTCAACAAAATCCAGACTCAAATCCTAAATATTCTTTTGAAGAATTACATAATACACATCATGAAAATGAAATTTTACCCGATTACCCAATAAATGAAAATGAATTTTATGATAATTATCAGAATGACGATGATTCCGCTGATTGCCAGGATCACCTTGTATTTTCAAATGAAAGTGAAACCCATGAAGATAATAGCGAAGAATATAACGAAAGCATAAATTTTCAAACAACGAGTGTTTCTGCACCACTTAAGGTCTATTTATCTTGCTTCTCGTTATTTATAAAAAAAAAACGATGAATCGTAGATGAACATAGAACGATTTTATTTATTTTAAAGTTTTACAATATGTTAGGTTATACTCATTCAGACTACGCCGTTAGAATGATAAAAAAAGGTTTTGTCGCTTCTTCTTCTCTCTTGTCGTTCCGGGGTTGCCAAGTTTGGATTGTTGACAGCAACATAGCCCACTCCCTTAAAGGATGGTAGCCTTTAAGATAAGGGCAAAATACTTAGTTTACAAGCAGGGCGGTGAAGAATCCTACTGGGAGTTTTGATTTTAGCACTCCTTATAACTCCATCTTGACCGGGGCAAACTTCTTGTACACGACCTAGAGACCATTTAAGGGGTGGAAGGCCATCTTCCTTAATGAGAACCATGGTACCAGGTTTCAAGGACTGTGTATCGGAATTTCTCCACTTTTTTCGAGTTTGAAGTTGTGAAATATACTCCAGTGACCACTTTTTCCAAAAATGTTGTACACGTTGTTGAATTAACTGATATTTGTCCAACCGATTTTCAGGAATGTCGATTAAATTAACATCTGGAGCGGCGGAAAAGGTGTCTCCAATTAAAAAGTGTGCAGGGGTTAAAGGATCATAGTCATTAGGGTCAGTAGATAAAGGGGAGAGAGGACGGGAGTTCAAACATGATTCTATCTGTATCAGGAGAGTGTTAAATTCTTCAAAGGTCAGTTTACTGTCTCTTATTGTTCGGCGTAAATGGTACTTAACCGACTTCACACCTGCTTCCCAAAGGCCGCCAAAGTGTGGGGAGTTTGGAGGTATAAATGACCAAGTGATTGATTTTTGACTTAGTTCAGTTTGAATCTCGTCGGAATTGCTCTTTAAAAAATCAATGAACTCATTTCGGGCACCATGGAAGTTTGTTCCATGATCGGAAAATATCCTTTGACAAATTCCACGTCTTGCAATAAATCGTCTCATTGCAGCTATGAATGCATTTGTGGTTAGATCGCTTACCAACTCTAGGTGTAAAGCCTTTGTGCTAAAGCATACAAATAGGCAAACGTATGCCTTCGAAATCTTGAAATTACGAGTTGATCTATCGCGCAGCAAAAAAGGGCCAGCGTAATCGGTACCACAAACCGAGAAAGGGCGTGTGGGGTTTACTCTATCTAGGGGTAAGTCAGCCATTAAATAATTTACAGATTTGGCGTTAAAACGGAAACATCGAATACAATTGTGAACGGTTTTGTTTGCTAAATTTTTGCCATCTATGGGCCAAAACCTTTCACGTATAGTAGCTAATAGTAGTGTTGGGCCAGCATGCAATAAATCGATATGTTTGAATTCAGCATAAAGTTTTGTGAGATTGTGGTTTTTAGGAAGAATCGCGGGATGTTTTTTTTCAAATGTAAAGTAAGAGTTTTTCAGTCGTCCTCCCACTCGCAGGATATTCTTATCGTCAATAAAGGGATTTAAATATAATAAGTCATCCTTGGGATTTAAGGTTCCTTTAGTCTTTATGGACTTAATTGCTATTGGAAAACTTTCCTGTTGAGCCATTCGAGTTAAATGATAGATTGAATTTTCCAACTCTTGAGGTGTTAATGGACCTGAGACTTTGGGGGCATTAGGACGACATAAATAAATAAAACGCAAGACGTAGGAGAAAACTCTCTGAAGCCTTACAAAAGAGGAATAATAATTCAGCCTGGGAATTTCCAAAAAATTAGTTACTCTTATTACTGTATTTAATAAAACCGTTGATTTTATTTCGGGAAGCTCTTCCAATGGACCGGTGTTAAAAGTCGAATCTGGTAACTCATTTTGAGATCTTAAAAACTTGGGGCCATTCCACCAGAGTTTGTTATTGATCAATTCCTTTACGGAAACTCCCCGGGTTAGAAGGTCTGCAGGATTTTCAAGGGTATTTATGTATTTCCAATTAGTGGCATTTGTAAGTGATTGTATCTGCGAGACTCTGTTTGCGACAAAGGTTTTTAGTAGATGTGGGGATGTATTAATCCATGAAAGAGTGACCTTTGAATCAGAGAAATAGGTTATCTTGCTTAATTGAAGTTGTAGAGCAATTGTAACCTTTGACATTAATTCAGCCAAGAGTAAGGCCGCACAAAGTTCCAGCCGAGGAACAGTTAGCATTTTTAGTGGAGCAACTCGACTCTTAGCACAGATCAAATGGGAATGATATTCACCTGACAAATCTAAAGTTTTGAGGTATATGGAGCATCCATATGCAGATTCTGAGGCGTCAGAAAACCCGTAAATCTCAAATAAAGTCGGATTTTGACATGAAATGTAACGAGGAATAGAGATATTTGAAATATTGTCAAGATCATTTTCAAAATTGAACCATTTAGTTTGTAGAGAAAGAGGAAGAGATTCATCCCATGATACACGACTTTGCCAAAGTTGCTGTATCATTATTTTAGCAATTATTAATATGGGAGATAACATCCCTAGGGGATCAAAAAGCTGGGAAATTGCACTAAGGATGGACCTCTTTGTTATTTTTCCAACCTTAGGTGATTGAATTTTAGAATAGGTTAATGTATCGGAATAGGGATTCCAGTGTAATCCAAGTGCCTTGTGAGATTCAGCACTAGCTATTTCAACGAGATCAGAAGTATTACATTCAGGACGCAAAACAGAGTTATTTGAATTCCATTTTCGTAGTTCAAGACCGTAGGATTCAAACAATTTAACTAAAGCGGTTTTAATTTTTATAACGTCATTTATGGAGTCTCCTCCAGTTAGAAGGTCATCCACATAAAAATCGTGTTGTATGACAGAGGCAAGTTGAGGATCAGAGTGTTTAATATCATTGCCTATTTCGTGTAAACATCTAGTTGATAAGAATGCACTGGAGGATAAGCCGTAAGTGACTGTATTTAACTCGTACGCAGAGAGTGGATCAGTAGGATTAAAACGCCAGATTATTTTTTGGAACTTTCTTTGGGCGGGAGTGATTAGGATCTGTCTGTACATTTTAGCAACATCAGCTGCTAGTACGACACTGTGCTTTCTAAATCGAGTGACTATTGAGAATAAGTCATCTTGAATAATGGGACCGACCATCATGAGATCATTGATAGATAATCCAGAAGTAGATTTTGCTGAACCGTCAAAGACAAGACGGATACTAGTAGTTGTGCTGGAAGGTTTAAAAACAGGGTGGTGTGGCAGGAAAAAACCGCTAGAATCTTCAGAATCTTTACATTTTGACATATGTCCTAACTCGATATATTCGTTGATAAAGGAGCAATACTGGGTTCTTAGTGATTCGTTATTTTGAAACTTTCTTTCCAAGTTGTAAAAGCGTTTCTTGGCAGTTTGCATAGAGTCACCTAACTTCGAAGTATCAGTTTTAAACGGAATGGTTACTAAAAATCTACCGGTTTCATTTCTATCAGTGTTTGATTGGAAGTGTTGCTCACAAAAAATCTCTTCCTGTGAGAATTGGGGACTATCTGGGATACCTTCTAATTTCCAGAACTTTTCAATTTGTTGTCCAAGATCAAGGGTATTGAGATAACAGGAACCTTTCGAGGAAGGTGCATTGTTTAAGGATAGAGGGCCTGAAACTACCCAGCCAAATTGAGTTTTTTGAAGTAGCGGGGCATTTGAACCAAGCTTGTGTTGACCTACACACAACAGGTCCCAAAATATGTCCGCACCTACTAACATATCAATGGAAGCGCTTTGATCAAAGTTTGGATCCGCTAAATTAAAGTTTGGAGGAATGTTTAAAAATGTTTTGCTGAAGGTGGAGCACGGTATTGAGCCCGTAATAGTATCAATGACTAGGCAATTCAGATTAACTGAATAATTATTTAATCGAGATTGAATATTAACATTAGTCCTGGAATTGATTTTTGACGATGAGTCACTTATTCCAGATATAAGAGCTTGAGTTTTCAGTTTTTGCAATTTTAATTTGTTGCAGAGTTCAGTTGTGATAAAATTGCATTGTGATCCACTGTCTAGCAAAATTCTGCAAAGGTGTATTTTCCCTACGCTATCCTTTATATTTACGACAGCAGTGGACAGTAGTGTGCAATTTTGTGGAAGTATTGAGCAATTGGATTTCGCTTGACAAGTGGCAACGTTGTTATCGTAATATTCGGGTGGATCATTTGAACTAATCGTATCGGGGCGAGAGAGAGTATCGGATTGCGATAACGACAAAGCATCCATGGCGGTACTGTTCAACTGAGGGGCTTGTGTCGGAATGGCTACGTTTACATGAGAACTAGTTTCAAAATTTAGAAGGGTGTTGTGGGATCGGCCACACTTTCTGCATTTGCTGGCGACACAATCACTTACATTGTGATTTTTTCTCAAACAATTGAGACAAAGTTTGAGACGTTTTGCTTCATTATATCGGGCATTAATATCTAATTGAAGAAATTTGGAACAATTATAGACAGAGTGTTCACTTTCACAAATGGTGCATTTAGGAATGTAGGAATTGCTATCATTTATAACTAAAGCCTTTGAGGTTGTTGGTTTGTTTTTGGAATTATTAGTATTTTGATAGATTTGCATTCGAGTATTGTCTTCTTCAATAGATTCAAACATATCACTACGATCGTGGAGAAAGCTTAAGAATTCTGATAATTTAGGTTTTATGCGTTTTGTTTTTTTTTGCTTCCCAGGCCTCGCGACAACTATGGTTAAGTTTTGTTGTTAGCATATATACCAGAAGAGTATCCCAATGTTGTACTGGTTCTTTTAATGCAGCTAATGCATTTAAAATTCGTGTAGTATTAGCATGGAGTTGACTTAATGAGAAATGTGTTTCTTTGGAAATGACGGGCAAGTTAAACAGTTCTTTTACTTGACTATGTATAAGTTTTTCAACATTATCATATTTGTCTAAGAGGCAAGTCCATGCAATAGGATAGTTCGTATCACAAATTTCTAACGATGCAATTAAGTTAAAGGGTTCTCCGGTTAGAGACATTCTAAGATAGTTTAGTTTTTGAACATTGGGCATAAAAGGGTGCTGATCTATGACTGATGAAAAAGTCTCTTTAAAGAATAACCAATCTTTATAACCTCCGCAAAACGAAGGAAGTTTTATATCAGGAAGCTTAATATAGTTGAAATGTTGGTTATCAGACAGATTTTGATTTGTCGAATTATTTAGGCTACCTGTAGAATTGCTATTGTTTGCTGTTTTTAATGAATCTAAAGTTTCAGCCATGATTTTGTTAAATTTTAAGTTTTAAGATTCTATGCTGTGTAATCGTGGTTCAACAGAACAATAAGAATGAATGTTTTCAGTGACAAAGTGTAGGTAAGTATCAGTATCAAAGCGTAATAAGTAATAAGTATAAAGTATAACGAGAGTCTATAATTTATTATTAAACGTAATATTTGCAGGAATTAGATAGAATCAAGTTTAAGCAAAAATACAGAAAGGAGCGTTAAGGAATGCACACTTACCCTTGACTTCTGCTTCAGCAATGACTTTATATTATTCTGCACTGGTATCCGGCTCGAAGGACCATAATATGTTTCTGCACCACTTAAGGTCTATTTATCTTGCTTCTCGTTATTTATAAAAAAAAACGATGAATCGTAGATGAACATAGAACGATTTTATTTATTTTAAAGTTTTACAATATGTTAGGTTATACCCATTCAGACTACGCCGTTAGAATGATAAAAAAAAGGTTTTGTCGCTTCTTCTTCTCTCTTGTCGTTCCGGGGTTGCCAAGTTTGGATTGTTGACAGCAACAACGAGCCTCTCAGAAACAATGCCTTAATAGAAATTAATTCATACGCAGCAAATAATCCTTTACCATACATCGAGATATTAAATCCCAAGATAAAATTATTAATAGACACTGGTTGTTCCAAGTCAATAATAAAACCTTCTATAATTGAAACTTTTTATCCTGAAACAATTTATCAAAACAATATAACATTAAAAACCGCCATAGGCAGCAAAAATATTCGTTATCAAGCAGATGTCCCTGCATTCCCAGAATTTAACAGTAATCATATTATCAACTTTATTCTTTACGACTTTCATGACTATTTTGATGGAGTCATTGGACTCTCAGACTTAATGAATATGCAACTAAACATTGATTTTCAAAATAAATGTCTAATAAACAATTTTATCTACTCCTTTGACAGTAAATGTCATTTATACTCATTGTCACCATGCAGGGTAAGTAAGCTATAACGCACAGTTGTGCGTAATGAAACGTCATGTTGGAATGACTTAACCTGCATGGTGACAATGAGTATAAATGACATTTACTGTCAAAGGAGTAGATAACAGTACAGTACATAAGTCATATATTTTTTTAGAGATGTCAAAAATTTAGATGTTAAATATTGAGTCGTAGATAAAGCATAGTACGTAACTCGAGTGGTAAGAGGTATTACGTACTCGTGTAATTACGCACTCGCCGCTACGCGGCTTCGTGCGTAACTTTTCCACTCGTACGTAATGTCCTACTTACCACTCTTGATACGTAATATACTATTACACAAATTCCCATTAAATTTAACCCCCGAGAAAGTTTAACAAAAATGCTACCAGTTAATATTAAAACCGGAGACATTATAATTGAACCAATAAATTTTGGAAAAATAAAAATTCCTTATTCAATCACTACCGCAAAAGACGGATACGCATTATTAGAAGTCCAAAATCAAACAGACAAATACATTTCAATTACATTACATAAACCAATTATTGCTAAACCCTTACAAACGGACGAATACGAATTATATAAATTTGAATGTTTTACAAATGAATTTAACGAAAATAATAACCCTAAAAATAAACCGGACATTTCAAACCTAATCAGAACTGATCACATGAATATTGAAGAAAAAGATGCTATTATAAAACTTTGTAGAGACTATTCTGATATATTTTTCAAACCAGGTGATAAATTTACTTTTACATCCAAAGTAAAACATAAAATTAAAACTACTGATGAAATCCCAATACATACAAAATCCTATAGATTACCATATATTCACGAAAACGAAATTCAAAAACAAATTCAAGAAATGTTAGACAGAAATATAATTAGACCCTCTTATAGTCCCTATAATTCTCCACTTTGGATTGTTAAGAAGAAATTAGATGCTTCAAATAAACAAAAATGGCGCTTAGTAATTGATTTTAGAAAATTAAATGAAAAAACTATCGAAGACAGATATCCTTTACCTAACATAAATGACATTTTAGACAAACTTGGACGAGCTCAGTATTTTACTACTTTAGATCTTGCAAACGGATTTTATTAAATTGAAATGAGCAAATGCTCAATCGAAAAAACCGCTTTTAGTGTAAACAACGGACATTACGAATTTTTAAGAATGCCCTTTAAGAAACGCCCCAAGTACCTTTCAAAGAACAATGGATCTTGTTTTAAAAGATTTACTAAATAAAGTTGAAATGGTATACATGGACGATATAATAATTTATAGTACAAGTCTACAAGAACACATACAAAACCTCAAAAAAGTATTTTCTAGATTACGAGAAGCAAAATTAAAAATCCAATTAGATAAAAGTGAATTTTTGAAAAAAGAAGCTGAATTTTTAGGACATATAGTAACCCCTAATGGTATTAAACCTAATCCGAAAAAAATAGAATCAATAAAAAAAATTCCTATACCGCGAACACAAAAAGAAATAAAATCTTTTTTAGGACTCATGGTGTAAGATATTGAGTTGGCTTAATAACCATATATGTGGAGACACAATATAATAAAAGAGATAACCTTCAATATGTATAAGCAGAATGTGGTTGCTTTGTATTTCGCTATTGTATCATTAAAGTTTCGTTGATTATAAACCAATCGTATCATTATATTCTATAAGTGCCCGCAAATATACTACATATTGGCGACGAGGAAAAATATAACAGAAAAAGGAAGTAAAAAGCAAGGTGCTTGTTTAGTGTTCAAGGTGAACAAAATTTTTAGGATATAGTAAGTGCAAGGTGCAAAGATAACAGAATGGCACAATCACAAGTTACAATAGTAAGAAGTTCTGTGGGAACGTTACAAGAATATAAGATTGGTTCAGATTGGAATACTTATAAGGAAAGGTTGGAACAATATTTTATTGCTAATTACGTCGAGGAGGATCGAAAAGTTCCGGTATTGTTAACAGTTATTGGGGATCAAGCCTATGAAATATTAAAAGGATTATGTGATCCACTCTTGCCGAAGGATAAGACTTTTGCTGAGCTTTGTGTATATTTGACTAACCAATTTTCCAAAAAAGTATCAGTATTTAAAGAAAGAATCGAATTCTATGCATTGAGACAATCAGAAAGTGAGTCGGTAAGGGACTTCTTTATAAAAATTAAGAATAAGGCCATAGACTGTAAGTTTGGAGGTCAATTAAATGATATATTGAAAGACAAACTGTTATCGGGGTTAAGAAGAGGACATATTTTGGACCGGCTGTGTGAGGAAGATCACACAATATCATTGGATAAGCTGTTGGAAGTGGCTTTAAAGAAAGAAGCGGCGATAATACAATCGAGTGTTGCAGTTCCAGTAAATAAAGTGAGTAATAGTAAACCTCGCGGTGGAGGTAGTAAAGGAGCAGTACAAAAAGCCAAGGAAGAAGAGAAAAAGGAGTACAAAACCGAAGAGGGTAGTAAGTGTACAGCCTGTGGGGGAGTTAAACACAATTTCAAAACGTGTAAGTACAAAAAATATGTATGTAAAATTTGTAAAAGAACTGGTCATTTAGCTAAAGTTTGTTACAAAAATAAAGAGAAGAATACAAATTATTTAGAACTGAGAAATGAACAAGAAGGGGTAACAGAAGGGGAAAGCAATTTTGATTTTATTGATATGTATTTCGTATCATCAAATGATTTATATGTTAAACCGTTTAGAGTAAAGATGTTAATAAATAATATTAGTATTTTAATGGAACTTGATTCAGGTGCTGGTATATCAGTAATTCCTGAAAGTGTGTATTCACAATATTTTACTGATTGCTTTTTAAAACCAACAAATGTAAGACTTAAATCTTTTGATGGTACTATTATTATACCTTCTGGGGAAATTTTTGTAGATATTTCTTATAAAGATATGTGTATAAATAATTGTCGTTTGATTGTAATAAAAAACGGTACAACGCCGTTAATAGGAAGGGATTTGATGCAGTTTTTTAAATTTAAAATTGAAACCCCTGTATTGTCTGGCATAAACAATATTTCTAACGATTCGGATATATCACGTTTAACGGAGAAATACAGTTCTCTATTTAAAAATGAATTAGGGCTTTTTACATATGAAAAGATTGACTTAAAAGTAGAACCTGGTACTAAACCCGTATTTTGTAAACCGCGTGCATTACCATTTGCATTTAAAAACGCAGTAAACGATGAACTAGAGAAATTAGAAAAGCAAGGTGTAATTCAAAAAATCGATACTGCGGAGAGGGGAACACCTCTGGTTCCGGTGGTTAAGGATACCGGTAAAATTCGTTTGTGTGCTGACTATAAGGTCACTATAAATAAATTTCTACAGGATGTTAAGCATCCTTTACCAAGGGTGGAGGAATTATTTGCAGCTCTTCAAGGTGGTAAATATTTTACGAAATTAGATTTCAGGAACGCGTACAATCAGTTAGAATTGACTGAGGAAACAAAAAAATTACTTTGTTGGAGTACTCATAAAGGTATTTTTCAATTAAATAGGCTACCGTATGGTACGAAACCCGCTTGTAGCATTTTTCAGAAAACAATCGAGAAAGTATTGTTGGGAATTCCTAATGTCATAAATTTTATGGATGATATTCTGATTACAGGTAGGAATCGGGAAGAACATCTTAAAAACTTGGAGATAGTTCTTGAAAGGCTTAGTAAGGCCGGATTTAGGTTGAATTTAGAAAAGTGTAGGTTTTTCCAGAATGAGATTAAGTATTTAGGGCACATATTAGATAAGGATGGATTGAGGAAGGATCCAGAGAAGGTTAAGGCGATCGTAGATTGTCCTAGGCCTCAAAATGTAACGGAAGTAAGAGCATATGCAGGGATGCTAAATTATTATGGTAAATTTATTCCAAATTTATCCACGTTACTTGAGCCATTATATAAATTATTACAACGGAATTATAGTTTTAATTGGACAGATAAATGTGAAAGGGCATTTATTAAGTCAAAAGAAATTATTTGTGCAGAGTCAAGTTTAGTTCACTATAATCCTACCCTACCATTAAAATTAGTTTGTGATGCTTCCAAAGTAGGGTTAGGTGCAGTATTAATGCATAGAGTCCCAGACGGTTCTGAAAAACCAATAAGTTTTGCCTCTAGAGTTTTAAATAAGCATGAAGCTAAATACTCTGTTATTCATTTAGAAGCGTTAGCTATTTATTGGGGAGTACAAAAATTTTCTCAATATTTATTAGGTAATCATTTTATCCTCTGTTCAGATCATAAGCCTTTAATTGCACTTTTCGGAGAAACAAAAGGTATTCCACAAATGGCGGCTGCTAGACTTCAACGTTGGGCATTGTTTCTAAGTGGTTTTAATTATTCATTTAAATATATTAAAGGTGCTGAAAATGGTTTGGCGGATGGATTGTCGAGGTTACCGTTACCTTCGACATCCGTGGAAGTTGATGAGGATCTTGACTATTTTCATTATCTAGTGGAAGAGAATTTACCAGCCACCGCGGCCGGTATACAACAAGAGATCCGTTCAGATCCGTTATTAAGTACAGTTTTTAGATATGTTAGAGATGGATGGCCTGAAAGTGTATCCGATGAGATTAAACCTTTTGCAAATAGAGCGAAGGAGCTTTCAATTGATCATGATCTCATTATGTGGGGGTATAGGGTAGTAATTCCACCCAAATTTCGCACTAGTCTTTTAAAGGAGCTACACGGTACACACAGTGGTATAGTAAGAATGAAAGCTGTCGCTAGACAGTATTTCTGGTGGCCAAATTTAGATTTTGACATTGAGTCATATGTTAAGTCATGTAACGCATGTCTTACAAATTCGATTTCACCTGCTAAGGCAGTGTTAAAGAAGTTTCCTGAAAGTTCTCATGTTTTCGACAGAATTCACATTGATTTTTTAGGACCATATCACGGTAAAATTTTCTTAATAATAACAGATGCATATTCAAAATGGCCTGAAGTATATGAAATGGCTAAAACAGATGCTAAGAATACTATAAATAAATTAAGAGATTGTTTCTCTAGATTCGGTTTGCCAAACGAAATTATTTCGGATAATGGACCACAATTTATAGCTCAAGAATTTCAAGACTTTTGTAAGAACAATGGAATTTTGCATAAAACTTCAGCTCCGTATCACCCGTCTACGAACGGTGCGGCTGAAAATTCAGTTAAATCTTTAAAAATTGCTTTAAATAAAATGCTTCCTAATCATAGTAAGGAAGATATTCCAAATTTAATTAATAAGTATTTATTTTCTTATAGAATAACGCCTCATTCAGTTACAGGCCAGAGTCCGGCTAAGTTAATGTTCGGGCGAAAAATTAAAACCAGATTTGATTTTTTGACTTCTACTAACGTAATAAAGGCTAGGGAACGGCAATTAAAGTTTCATAAGGGTAATAGGGTTGTTGAAATTCTTGAAGGGGAAGAAGTTTATGCTAGGGATTATAGGGGAGGTCAGGTAAAATGGACTAAATGTATTGTTGTCAAAAGAATTGGACATCAAACCTTCCTCTGTAAACCATTAGATAATATTGATATGGAATGGAAAAGACATTTGGACCAGATATTAAAAATTGGATGTTTTTACAGAGATATGGAGCCCGATCTTTTAACTGGCAATGACACGGGTTTAAAAGACTGGATACCAAATGCCTCTGCCATTACATTACCTAATGTATGTACTAATACTAATGTAAAGTCGGAACCCAGTAAAACCGTGGGTGAAACGCCGAAAAATGTAAGGTGTTCGTCGGGCGTGGGTGTTTCGAGTAGTGACACTGTTGATCAGTGCGAATCATCCGGTAGTGGTAGTATAAGTGGTGGTTCGGGTATTAAAGACAGGCTAAGGAGAAATGTAAAACCTCCAGAGCGTTTAAATTTGTAAACTTTGTTTTCTTTTTTTTTGTATAATGATTTGATAGGCATTTCTTTTATTTGTAGTCTCATTAGGGAGGGATGTAAGATATTGAGTTGGCTTAATAACCATATATGTGGAGACACAATATAATAAAAGAGATAACCTTCAATATGTATAAGCAGAATGTGGTTGCTTTGTATTTCGCTATTGTATCATTAAAGTTTCGTTGATTATAAACCAATCGTATCATTATATTCTATAAGTGCCCGCAAATATACTACACATGGGATATTACAGAAAATTTATTAAGAATTTTGCAAAAATTACAAAACCTTTAACAAATTGTCTCAAGAAAAATCAAAAAGTCGAACACACAAATGAATTTATAGAATCTTTTAAGATATGTCAAAATATATTAACTTCAGAACCTGTATTAATTTACCCCAATTTTAATAAACCTTTTGAAGTCACTACCGATGCATCAAATTATGCTATTGGAGCAATTTTATCTCAAAATATCCACCCTGTATGTTACGCCTCTAGAACATTAAATACCGCTGAAACAAATTATTCAACAATTGAAAAAGAATTATTAGCCTGTGTATGGGCTTGCAAACAATTTCGACCGTATTTATTTGGTAGAAAGTTTACCATATTTACTGACCATCAACCACTTCAATGGTTATTTTCCTTAAAAGAACCAAACTCTAAACTTGTTAGATGGCGTTTAAAACTTGAAGAATTTGATTATACAGTAAAAATTAAAAAAGGAAAACAAAACCAAGCAGCAGATTGTTTATCTCGTTATCCCCCCAAACAAGAATACCTTAATGCTTTAGAAACCGATAGTACAGATGTAAATGTAGACATTGACGAAATATTAGAAAGATATATTAATTTACGAGACGAATTACCTGAATTAGACGAATTAGACTTACAAAAATTAGAACCAAAAATAAATATAATTTCAGATATTCAAATTAAACCCCCTAATTTAGAAAGAGAAACGGATTTAGAGACAGTTCATACTTCACAAGAAAATCCTATTTTATCAATTCCAATATCTAATAGATATCTTAATTCTTATAAAAATCAAATAATTTTTACAATAGGCGATGTACCCAAAAATCTGATTAAACGAGAAGAATTATTTACAAATAAAAGAATTTACGTAACATTATCTAAAATAAACTTACAACAACAAATAATAGTCGCGTCAAAGTAAGGCTAAAACCCAAAAACTTAAAACTTTGCTCGGAAAGGTCCGATCGAGCTCATTTTTTTTTGAAATGTTCATTGAGATCTTAGATTCAAAGTTGTAGAAAATCTGGATGCCGCTCGGCCCCCCTTCCCCACCAAATTCGACCCAAGTTGGGGGGTTTTCAAGATGGTATATACATGATGAGACTGTTCTCCCAACCCGGCCAAATGTTTCACTCGGGGGTTTTGAAGTCCCCTCCATCCATTTCTTCGGTCAGGTCGCCTTTTCGACCTTCCCAGGGGCGTCTAGAAGGGCCTCCAAGGGTCCAAAATATAAGATATTTACAGAAATGTGCTCGGCCTGTCATACTGGGTTAGGGGGATTCCGAAGGGCGGGGTTTTCATTTCTGTCAAAAATTAAGGCTTTTTAACCCATTAGGGCCCTATACAAAGGGGCCATGGGGTCTGAAAATTATGATTACGCGGGATTGAATTTCAGTGTACAGAATTGGTACGATCAAGTATTATAAGGCTACCAACCATTTATTTGAGCAGCCTGTGATTCTGTGACCCATCCAGGGGTGGACAAAAGGGGTGGAGTTTACGGTCACTACTTATGTTAATTCTCCACACGCTGATATTTATTATGTAGATGACAATTAAATCCTTACTCCAAAGAAATAAATGGTACTCGTTTTTTCTTGTAGTAAAGCAATAGTAATAAATCAAAGTGTAAACTGTTTTTTTTTTGAAAAGCCGGTACTTATCTACAGACCTCAGTGTGAAAACCTCTAATCGTTACGTGAAATATCGGAAAAGCCTACCGAATATACGATTAAATTTTCAGTGAAAGCGGTGTGCAGGGTCTAACGCAGTTTTTTTTGTAACGCATTTTATTGATAAATTTTTGTATCTCTCAATATCTCTCATAAGTTAAATTTCTAAAATTAAACTGGTATATGGTACTCCATAATTTTTACTCGAGTAAAATTTTAAGCTAAAGGTGATTTAGTATTTTTTGATATAACATTTTATCACACTTTAATATTTTTTATTTCATATTTTGCTTAATTGGGTACACAAAAAATAACAATACAATATTACTTAGCTGTTATTGAATGTGTAGTATTAGTTCTCTGTATGTTTAAACACTAATGTGTTTAACTGTATGTTATCATATTTAAATTGTTGGTATTTTATATGTCTATTATTTTTTTTGCTTATACATCTGACTTATTACTTCTTAGAGTAATAATAGTATATTATGTTACTAGGAGTAGAAGGCCAACATTATTGTTGAGCCCAGATTCTTGCACTGCCGAGGCGCTAGCCGAGGCTGTGCAAACTGGGCGAAACATATAATGGGCCTTCTGCTCCGAGTAACATATATTATTTTTTCTTCAAGCGTAATAATAATATGCATTTTATAAAAAATATAGAAGGCTTTGTTTATATCTCAACTATTTAATTAATACAAACGAAAAATTACATAAAGTGTTACCTATTTATTAACAGTAATATTAAATGTGCAGTTTTGTATACTGCAGTTGTTTAAATTTAAGCCACTGCCACCGCTTTCAGCTTCGACATTTACAATTTTGTCATTGGTATACATCATATTATTAGTAAGTTGATTGTCGATTATTATGTCAGCGATTCCAGAACTATTACTTGGTTGTTCTTGCCAATTAAGTATTTTTTGTGCAGTTTGTGTTTTACTGGAAATGGAATCCTCTAAGTACCCTTCAGCAACACTGGTGGATTTCCATCCACCATGCCGCTTTAAAGCGGTAATATCACCTCCGTTGTCAACTAAAATAGTTGCGGAAGTCCTCCGAAGGCAATGTCCTGTATATTCATGAGGATTTGTTAATTTCAAAAACGTAGCAACGTCTTTTGGTACGTTTGATATTTTGTGGATACCCATTACCACACGGTGACATTTACCATTCTGGTATTTAATAAAAAATCGCTGCAGGCCAATATCATCCGGACGAAGAGCCGTATACTGTCTTACCAAATTCAAATAAAAATCGCCAATTATAGTAAACGACCGTTGTTTTTTGTTTTTTGTGTTTATGATTTTAACCAAAATTAAATTTCCCAAATCTTGGATTTCGCTAGACTTTAAATTAACAAGTTCATCGCATCTAAGGGCTCCTGTGACTCCAAATATTAATATAACCTAAAACAAACGTTGAAATAAATAAAAAAAAAAGCTGGTAGCACCGGGATTAGAACCGCTGACCTTTGCGACCGAAGACAAAAGCTCTGCCACTGAGCTACCGTCATTAAATGTTATAAGTAGGAAATGAGGTAATATTTGCTGTCAAGTTAAATATTGATCTGCTAGTAGATATCACTGTCAACGGTTTAATAAACGTAATAATGATTAAAAAGAAATAAGAAAGTACCTACCTTTGTTGCTAAATAAACATTATTTGGTGCATCCTTGAGAAATTTATCAAATTGATCTTGTGTTAATACTTTTGATTTTTTCGGTGTATAATTTTCCCCTTGGCGCTTTATAAATGCAATTAATTTGCTATATTTTTCTATTTTAACATTATGTTTAATGTTTAATTGACTTTTAATCATTGAATACTGTGCCCATAGAGTAGAACTTTTAAACTTTCTGGACAAATTCGTGAAGTATGCAAGCATAACGTTTTCCGTGTATTGCTGTACATTATATTCATTGCACCATTTTAGAAATTTTTCGTATGCAAAATCATACAGTTTACGCGACTTCGTTGGAATTAGAGTTTCAATACTGGAATTAGCTATTTCAACTAATTCCGGAGGCGTACATTGCAATTCTTGAGACATTTTTCACAAAATTTTCAAAACAGACAAACGTCAAATTAAATAAGTTTAAAAATGACAGTTCCTACCTACTTGATTACAACGCCCCATTATTTTATTAGTACAATAATGAAAATTCATTTTTGTACTAGTAAAATAATGGGATATTTCTACGGTCTGTGTTGCAAAAAGTAATATAGTTATTATTATACGCTTGAAGAAAAATATTGTTTATTGTTTAACTATATGTTTTCTTTCCGACCTGGTGTAAGTTATTCTGATCTAATTTAATCAATAGTAAGAACGAGACGTATTTAAATTATTAATTTTGATCTAAGAAAACATCCTTATCTCACTAATAGAACTGTAGCCGTTGTGATAAGTAAAGAAAATAGTAAGTATAACTTTATCTTTCTAGTTTTAACAATAAAAGTGTGTAATTTAAATTTTTAGCAAGAACATCTGCCGGGTTACCTAATTTTACTTTATCTTATCTTATATCTCTTATATCTTTCTAATTTTAACTTTACAACCACAGATAAATCATTTTATCCAACATACATAGTCAATTTTTTTTCCATCTGGGTTTCTTATATTTTCCCATCCTTAAGATAAAAAAATAAGTGGCGCCCATATTCCTTTTTCCTTTTCCATCATTTCAGTCATTTCCTCTTTAGTCCCTTTTAATTTATTTTATCTTTTAATCTTCTAGCCAGTATATCCCTTTATATCTTTCCAACACTGTATCATCTAGCTCGTTCGAATCCACGCTCGCTCTCGTCCTATCCCCTGAGTGCCGTTCGCACGGGTTAACTTCTCTAAAACGAGCATTTAACATCATAAGAAAAAAAAGGTTACAATTTCATCAGCTTTATATTGAACTAATTTGTATAATAAATTATTAATTAATCAGTTATAAATTGAACTTAAGTTTTATAATAAATTGTTAATTAATCAGTTAGAAATTGAACCGATTTTTTATAATAAATTGTTAATCAATCAGTTATAAATTGAACTGAAGTATTATAATAAATTGTTAATTAATCAATTATAAATTAAACCGATTTATTATCACTACTTTTACGGAAATATCCGTTTCGAATGACCAATATTTTTTTTTTAAATTGTTGAACTACTAGTGGACTGTATAGTAATTTCGTTCGTAGAAGGTAAAATAGTGATTATAAATAAAATTAAACAATCTGATATACTCTTCCAAACTATTTGAAAATTAAAACAGAGTAACCTCTGTCTATAAATGCACGAACGATCATTTGTTTACTATCACTGAAATGTAAACAAAAAAAGTGCCATCTCATAACCAAAAAGAGGACGAAAATTTCCAGTCAATATGGATACCAAACCAGTTAAAAAATGTAGAAGAATTGCAGACCGTCTGTGCCAAAGGTTTGCGTAAGTTATGTGAAATTTCTACGGAAAGGCAAGATCATCATCGAACCCTGTTGCAAAATTGCCATGAAATATTCGCTCATCGCGCTTGCCGAAGTAAATATGTGGACGAAAGATTAATTCAAGCTGCCTGTAAAAGAAAATCTGAATCGGATGTTTTTGAGCCAAAAATCAGTGAGCAATTTTTTTTTCCCAGAACTGCTTCATTTGTGGTGAAGAAGCAAAGACAGACAAAATAAAAAAGCTTAAAACGACAAGCCGCAAACCCTTCAAACTTGCGTGTGAGACCACGAAAAAAACTATTTTGGTAAAATTACTTGACAAGGATGACGAAACCTCGCAACAAATTTTGGCCAGAATTTGTGATGTAAACTTGAAGGAGATTGGAGCCGTCTATCACGAAGAAAGTTACAGGGAATTAAGCAGAAGTCCTCATAATCAACGGTCTAGTCCACGGAGTGCAAGTATCGATGAATCTATGAACATTGTATTTGAATACATTGATAGTAACGATGACTGTCAGTTTACTCTGGACGAGTTCGAAGACCTTTTGTCAAACCAGAGCAAGTACGTACCTTGTAGTCAAACAATTAAACAAAAATTAAGTGAAAATTATAAAGATGATATAATAATTACCAGTAAAACTAAGACTAGAACATTGATATGCTTAAAGACGAAACAACACTGATGTATTCTAAAAGAAGCCTGGAAAAAGCAAAAAATGGCCCTTGGTAAGCCAGGCGCATCAGTAGATTTATATTAATTAATTATATTAAAAGTATACGTTTTAGAAAAAAATGTTTTAGATAAAAGTTGTAGGTCTCTTTAAGGCAAACAAAAAAGTCCTCTAACATTTTTTTGTACAGGGTGAAGTAAAAAAGTTACGAATTTTTTTCCATTTTGATTTGATGTCACGCCCAAACGGCCTTACCGATTTGGCCCATTAACGAACTCGACCGAGATTTTGAGACGATTGATTTTTGTACCAAATTTCATTTCGATCCGTTAAGAAATGCGACCGCTATCGTGTCCACAGATTTCGTTATATCGGAACTATACATACATACATACATATATATATACATATATATATATATATATATATATATATATATATATATATAAACTTTTGAACGGAAGGTGTTTTTGAGGTCAGGGGGACCTAAAACGAAAAACTGTAGTGAAATTTTCCCGAAGTCGTGACCTGCGAACCAGCTGAATAGTAGATATAAATCTACTAAAAAAGATGATGAAGTTGAGGAGAATTTTCGAGTAGCTAAGGCATTTGCAAAAATTATTCGAACTCAAACAAGATCCCTTACGGGTAATGTTGATCACTATCCTAATCCAAGAGAAATGTTTTTACACGTCATTGAAAATGTACCAAGTGTTCTGTTGTATTTTTTGAAAGAACTGATCTTGAAGGATAAAGAGAATTCCAGTAAACCATCTTACGAAGATAAATGCAGTGCAATAGCTCATGCCATAATTTCAGGACCAGGTCGTTCTTGTCTGCACTTCAATTGGGGGTCGGTGTGCTAATACATAGAAAATTTGGATCGAAAAATGCTGTTCAGTTACTCAATCACTTGGGGTTTTCTTGTTCGTATTACGAGGTCCAACTGTATGAAGCATCAGCAGCTTATTACAAGCCATTCAGAATTCTTCCAGGAACATTTTTACAATTTGTAGCTGACAACGCAGATTTCAATACCGATACCCTCACTGGTAAAAACACTTTCCATTTTATGGGGCTAATTGCAGTGGTTACTCCAAAGTCTGGGTTGGAATGTGGTGCCAAAGTTGGTCGCCTAAAAGAAATCCCATCTGAGTTGCAAATTGCTAATGTAGGGCATATACAAATTCTGGATTATGATAGATCTATTGGCGAAGGAATGAAGAAATTGAAATATGACACTGCTCGCAGAGCAATTGATCTAAGCCTCTGCTCCTTTACAAAAGCTAATTATATATGGATGTATAATAAACAATTGACTTCGAATTTTTTCGGATGGAATGGATTTATGGAAAAATTAACAAGTAAATTTGACGATTTTTCATTCGAGACCTCACAGGTGATGTTTCATCCTTTTATATATGGAAAACCCACATGTATTTCGTTGAACATGTCACGGGTTTAAATTTACAATAGTTATAACTAATTGCTTACCTTATGAATTCTCCGTTATTAAGAATTAAATCGTGACAGGTTCAGGTTGATTTTAGTTCGGTTATAGTTAATCATCAACTTATAAATATATTCTGCCATAAATTATTGTTAATATTGTCTTGAAGTATATTTATCAAATTCAAATATAGTGGTTGACAATTCTCTTTCTGTCGATAACTCGTGATATTGTGGTTCAACAGCCAGCTGTTACGTGGGATTGTTATTTGCGTAATAAGATTCAAAATAAACGAGGAAATTAAGTAATGTTGAGATTTTTGTTGTTATCTATATAAATAATAAGATTAGTCGTATCAAACGACCACTGTTTGTTCGTAAATTGGTAGCTGGAGATCCTACGGTTATTGTCCCTATAGTAGTAGAGGCCACCTCTTATTTCGACGTGTGTCAAAATTTCGTGCATGTGATATGAAAGAACCAGGTCTTTTTCGTTTACCAGCCTTTGTCGTAAGAACGTGGCATTGAGAAGATTTTCGGGGTTTAAGTTGTAATCTCTATTCATCGGAGACAATTCATTTTGGATTTACGAAATTAAACCTCAGTTTTCCTAACGAACAAGTATTGGAGTGAGATTTTCAGTAGTTTTGTTGGATTCGTAAGGAAAATCGCTTTTTTAGCGGACTTTAGGAAGTCTTCTGTGGTGAGTACACGTTATTTATTCATGTGGTTGTTCGATTCTTATGGTTCTTCCGTTTCCTATGAGTGTAGGTAGCCCATAGAGCAGACAGTAGGTAGATTTGATGATTTAAAACCATTCAGACGGTGAACTGTGGTAGAATTCCCGATTGGTGCAATTAGCAACGAGAATATTGTTCCACCCGTTTACCAGCCAGGGGTGTCACGAGTATTAAGAAATAAAACAACCCTATCTTAATAGGTGAGTTACTGTGTTATATTTTTTTTGTTATATATAAGATTAATAACGCCATATAGACGCAATTTTAGTTTTAATATCTTGATTTTACATGTGTATTTCTTTGTGTATCGTATGTAGGTTTATTTATGTGAAACTAGACTCCTTTTGCTTATTCTTTTACTATTATTAATTAATTTTATGTTAAATTTTGATTTAATTTATTGTTATAATTTTGTTGTGACTAGCAAGTCAAATTTAAGTTTGTTGAGTACATTTAAATCATTAGTTTTGATCATTAATTGTAAATTCAGAGAAGTTAGCTTCTAAATGTTGTATTATTCATTTAAATTCATTTTTATTCTTTCATTGTAGTACAAATTTAAGTTAATGTGTTCAAATTGTATTAAAGTCAGTAAGTCAATTAATTCGAGGAGTCATTTAAATTTGTTTGAGCTATTGTTAATTCCAAATTACGATTTTAGGGTCCTAGTTACGGGTTTAAGTCCTAGTTACGGGCTTAAGTTCTAGATACAGGCTTTAATTTTGGGTGCAGACCTGATACTTAGTTCGAGCTTAAGTTATTGTGGTTGGTGCAAGCCTATTGGTTTTGGAACAGGCTTGGTTTTTGGAACCGACCTAAGTATTAGAGACGCCGAGGATTAACAGATAAGCCTAATTAGATTTAAGTCGCAACTATAGTAGTAAAGAAAAAAAATATATTTTTCTTGTCTTTTTTTTTGTATTGAGTGTGATCATACATATTGATAAATTTATCTTTTAATATTATTCATATATTCTTTTTTTTTTTATATATAAATATCAATAGCGTTGTCAAGCACGAGGCTTGACAGTTTTGTAATTCTTAATATTTCCATTAAAGAAGGGTCTAGTTGAGATTTTGTTTTATTTAGCTCACTTTGTCGTCGTTTTTTTTTATTGTGCAATTCAATTAGTACTGATTAATATTTCGAATTTATTTAATTATCTCCAGTGGGTGAAGTAGTGCCTGGAACATCAGGGGTTTCCGATTTTAACCGTACAAATCGGTGGCGCACGCACTTTATTTTGGTACTTACCCTCTACGGCTGAGCTGGGCACAATTTGCCAGTAGAGAAACCACTACCGAACTCAGCTTGAGTTGAATTTCAATTGGGTCAATTTGATTAACCTTTTTATTAGTTTTTCAAAATTTGATTTAGTTTTACTTTCACTAAAAATACGTGGCAAACAGTCGCTGCTTAATAAGCAAAATATTTGTTTCATTACGTTTGATTCTCCTCTTTATTTAAAATGTAAGGATATTGTTGCGGCCAAGAATATTAGTGAGGAAGTTTATGTTGTCCCACGCTTAGGCGGATTTCACATAACAATCTCGTATCAAGCAAGTATAGGCTTCATTATGTCTGGGAGCGGCATCAAAGAGGTCCTAAGTCTAGTATACGCTGAAAATTCTGCTGAAATGCTTTTAAATGGAGGTCACTTTTCCCGAGCGATTAGGGCACATACTTTACTTCAAGTGAGTTTGGCTAAAATCATTTTTGATGAATTGATGTTGGAACCTGAATTCATTACTACAGTTGAAAATGGCAAAGGATTTTTGTCTAATCTGGAACAGTTTATTATTGATCAAAACGCAGTACCTGAAAACTTTCAGACTGATTTCAATAATTTATTGACAGTACCAGTTGTAGAAAAAATAACGGGTCTTTTCGAGAAAAAATTAACTCAGTTGGAGACAAGAGGGAAAACAGCGAAGTTATGGATACGTTACTTCAAGATGGTGTCAATTCTGAAGGATTTCTATATGCCTGAGAAAGTTGGGGATTAGGATATGCACTTGCATAGTTTGGAAAAAATGATTCCGTTCTTTCATGCAGAGGAGCAACAAAAAGTGTCGTTGAGAAATGGTTGAATACGCTGATTTGTACCAACCACATAACTGAGGGCATGGAGAAATTCTGTCGTGTTTCCTTCGATACATCTCATCAACATAAAGATTCTGACACATCAAGAATAGAAACGGACAGTAGAGATATCAGTAGATTTTACGAATGGTTCAAGAGTCATAATCCATTCCCTGAAACTATTGAAATAATAAGCATATCAACAGGCATAATGGGAGATGCGAGAATCAATCCGCAAGAAGCATTTGAAGTAAGTCTCAAGATTATGTCCGATGGAAAAAGCTTTGACCACAGTTTGCAGAGGAAGAATAGAGTTCTCCCCATATCAAGTATGAGCAATAAAACTAAGGTTCCTGTCCGTGGCGTCACAGTAAATCCTTTACAAATGTTTCAACGCATAATTATTCAAAAACAGTCAGAAGAAGACTTGAAAGAATATTTCAAATATGAGCTGTCGCCTTTTCCGATGTCAATATTTGATGAAGAAGGATTGAGGAAAAATACAAAGTCTTCCCTTAGAACAGTTTTCAAAGAATTGGTTGATCGCCAAATCGTCAACTGTACTCATATTATTGATGGTGGAATGTTACTCTATAGGTTAAAATGGCAAGTAAACAAAGCATTTACTGAAATTCTGGACCAATATGTCACACATTTACAAAGAACTTATTCAGACAATGTCATAATAGTATTTGATGGTTACAATAAATCCACGACCAAATCTTCCGAGAGAAACCGGAGGGACAAAATGAAAGATTGTGTTCACTATAATTTTGAGCAGGACATGCCATTAATTATTGCTCAAGAAAAATTCCTTTCCAGTTCAAAAAATAAGAGCAAATTCATTGCACTCTTGATAGAAACACTCCAAAGAAATAATTTCATTTGTAAACAGGCAGAAGGTGATGCAGATTGCTTGATTGTGAATACTGCTATTGAACAAAGTATCCTGGGTAATGATTCCAACATTGTGTTAGTTGCAAAAGATATTGATCTGCTGTATTACTTGCAGCAATGGCACCAAATAATAGGGAAATATTTTTTTCATAAGCCAGCTAAAGGAAAACAAGTAAAGCAATTTTATTCGTCAAAAAGCCTCGATTACTCGCCGACTTTAAAAGAACACATTTTAGTTTTACACGCTATATCTGGTTGCGATACAACGTCATCATTTTATGGAAAGGGGAAAACAAAACTTGTAGATCTTTTACTTTCAAGTTCAACCTTGCAGGAAGCAGCAGCAACTTTCAAACAGCCGAATGCTAATATCCAAGACATATATGCTAGTGGTAAAAAATTAATCCTTGCGTACTATGGTGCTACGACTTATAATATTGATTTGGATGAATTTCGATATTTATGTTTTTATAAAAACGTATCAAAGAAAAACCTGGCAAAAAAAACTGAATTCCTACTTTGTAGTTTGCCACCAACTTCAGATGCAGCATTGCAACATCTGAAAAGAGTTTATTTTCAAGTTCAGTGTTGGATGGGTCATGAATTGCACCCGACAGACTGGGGATGGGAAGAAAAAGAAAATGAAACTTTGGAACCTATTCGGATTCTTGGCCCCTTGGCTCCAGATAAATTATTGAAGACAATAGTTTGTTCTTGCAAGAAGGCTTGTAATAAAAAATGTACATGCAAATGTTTAGGCATGAAGTGCACGATGGCTTGTAAATATTGTGTGGAGAAAGATTGTGATAATTTAAAACTTCTGGGAAGTGAGATTCAGCCGGTCAACAACCTCTTAACAGAAAGAGATGAACCTTATATGGACAATTTATTGGAGACAATTTTCAATGGTGCCGAAACAAATGATTTGTTGGAAGAAGCAGAAGAAGAAGATGGGAGAACATAACATGTGCGAATATATATGATTTTGTTGTTAGAAATAGGAATTATTCTGTAAGAATTATTTTGTTCAAATGTCAAATTTTCTATCACACCAGAGTTACATTAAATATTGATGAAAACATCTAATTGTATTTCTTTTTCAATTTCCCATCCAGCGCAACTGTTATCCCAGCGCCAAATTGTAGTCCTCTCGTCAGCACCCTTACTCGTACATCCCTGGAGGAATGGTTCCATGCAAGGGCAACACCAAATTACAATTTATTATAAAACTTCAGTTCAATTTATGTATAACTGATTAACTAACAATTTATTATACAAATCAGTTCAATTTAAAGCTGATGAAATCAAATCGAATCGAGTGCTAGATGAACATGCGAGTTTCACCCCCTCAAGCACCCTTGTTCGTAAATCCCTGGGGGCATAGTCGCATGCCAGGGCAACCCAAAAGTACACCCCCTACAAACCCTCAACATATCAAGTTTGTATGAGAAAAGGGAATTTTACGAAAATTTCAATTTGAGCCCCCTTGGAACGCCTCCCGTCCATATCTGGATCCGGAAGAGAGTGACATGGACTCAGAAAGGCTGAGGAGACTGTTCGCTTGACAGATTATATCAACTTTTCACGTTGGTATCGAATCCAATCAAATCACATTTTTTGGGCCCCGGCACCCCTTTTGTCCACCCCTGGATGGGTCATAGAATCGCAAGCTGCTCAAATAAATGGTTGGTAGCCTTATAATACTTGATCGTACCAATTGTGTACACTGAAATTCAATCCCGCGTAATCATAATTTTGAGACCCCATGGGCCCTTTTTTTATACGGCCGCTATGGGTTAAAATGCCTTAATTTTTGACAGAAATGATAACCCCGCCCTTCGGAATCCCCCTAACCCAGTATGGCAGGCCGAGTACATTTCTGTAAATATCTTATATTTTGGACCCTTGGAGGCCCTTCTAGACGCCCCTGGGAAGGTCGAAAAGGCGACCTGACCGAAGAAATGGATGGAGGGTACTTCAAAACCCCCGAGTGAAATATTTGACCGGGTTGGGAGGGCAGTCTCATCATGTATATACCTTTTTGAAAACCCCCCAACTTGGGTCGAAATTGGGGGGGGGGCCGAGCGGCATCCAGATTTTATACAACTTTGAATCTAAGGCCTCAATGAACATTTCAAAAAAAAAATGAGCTCGATCGGACCTTTCCGACCAAAGTTAGAAGTGAAAACCTACTTTGACGCGACTATAATAAACTTTGTACAGGAATATATTGACCCAAAACAATTATATGCTCTTTATTTTAAGAATAGAAATTTACCAGAAACATTTATTAGTACCTTGCAAAATGTTTTTAAAAATTCATCATTTAAATTTACTCATTGTACAAAATTATTAACCGATGTTTTAACGAATAATGATCAGAAATCTAAAATAGAATATTATCACATTTATAAATCTGGACACAGAGGAATAAATGAAGTAAATTTAGCCCTGAATAATAGATATTACTGGCCGAATATGCTAGAAGATATTACAAATTTTATAAATAATTGCGAAACATGTCAAAAAAATAAATATGACAGAAATCCACCAGTAATAAAATTTAACCTTACCCCTACAGCTTCAAAACCATTCGAACATATACATATAGGTGTATTTAAAATTGCAAATCAATCATATTTAACAATTATCGATTCATTTTCTAGATATGGACAAGCTTACCCCTTAAAAAGTATTACAGGCTTAAATGTAGTTGACAATTTATTAAATTATGTAACACATCATGGATTACCTCAAAAAATTACTACAGACCAAGGTAGTGAATTTAAAAATTTTGACTTAGAAGACTTTTGCAAATTACATAAAATTGAATTACATTATACTACAGCCAAAAACAGTAACTCAAATTCTCCTATAGAACGCTTTCATTCCAGTTTGATCGAACATTTTAGAAGTCTTAAAGACGAAAACTCTGATTTAACCCCTGACCAATTAATAAAACATTCAATATTAGCATATAATAATTCAATACACACTGTAACCAAATTTACTCCATTTCAAATAATAAAAGGACACATAAATAATAATGACCCTTTTGATTTAAACGATTACTTAGTAATTTCAAATTATGTACAGAATCATAAATCTATTAGTAAAAAATTATACGACAAAATTAAAAATCAAAATGAAATCATAAAACAAACAAATATCAATAAAAGAAATGAAACACGATCTGATCCAATAAATTATGAAAATGAAAACGTTGCTTATGTAAAAACAAAAGCTCGAAATAAATCTTCACCTAAATTTAAAAAGGCATATATAATCCAAGACCAGGAAATAAAATTACAAACAGACAAAGGAACTTACCATAAAAGCAATATTAAAAAACCAAAAACAAAAAAAGACAAATCAGAAAACAAAAATTAATGACGACTTATTGTTCCAGAACAAGAACAAGAAAAATGAAGAAAATAATGACAATTACGATATATCTAGTAATACTTCTTCTGATACAAGAAACTAAAACACAAGATAATGACATACAACTGACAACCCTAGAAAATTTATTATTACCATTAGAATTAGGTAATACAAAAATAGTTTATACTAAGCATACCTTCTTACACTATGTAGACATTCCGACAATTGTAGAACAAGTTACAAGTCTTGTAAATAATTTTGAATCATTTAAAAATACTATTACATATATAAAAAACATAACAAACCCAATGTCATATCATGCTCTTGCCCAATATAATTTAATTAGAACGGAATCTTTAATAGATATTGTTCAAAAGAAAATGGAAAATATTTATCCACATTTACGAAATAAAAGAAGTTTAATAAACGGAATAGGAAAAATAAATAAGTGGTTATTCGGAAATTTAGATTCCGACGATGAAGAAAAATATAATAAAGCAATCGAAAATCTGCAACAAAATCAAAAAAACATAATTTATGAATCTAATTTACAAATATCACTATATAAAAAATTAATTAATCATTATAATCAATCAATAACTATTATATCAAAGAATCAAGAAAATTTTGCTTATGCTTTAGAAAAATTTCAGTTAATAGTGCAATCAAAAATACAAGATTTAAACACTTACATAAACTTTCAAGGAACCTTGTCTCAAATAAATTTAGATTGTCAAAATATAATTAATTTATTAGATAATTTAGAAGACGCTATATTATTTTCAAAACTAAATACATTACATAATTTAATTGTCTCAAGTACTGAAATAATTGAAATGTTAAAATATTTATTAAAAATATATAAAGAAGAAGAAATTCCTAATTTTCAAAATATATTATCATATTACCAATTTCTGGGTACTCAAGTTACTTTCACAAATTCAAAATTAATATTTGCAATACACTTTCCTATTTATAAACCCGAAACCTTTAAATTATACCTCTTATATCCTGTTATCCAAGAAAACAAAATGTTTATTCCTAAATACCCCTTTTTGGTACGAAAGAATAATACTGCCCAGTTTGAGAAAGAAGAATGTCCTGTAATTGAAAAAACATTCTATTGTCAAGAAAATTTTGAAATCAAAGACGATTGCTTCTTACAACTATTAAATGGAAATAAGCCAAAAAATTGTCAAATCCTAAATGTTAACTTACAAGAATCAATTATAAAAAGAATAACTACAGACGAAATTTTATTTATACCAGCCAAAGAAGAAAGAATATTATCAAAATACATATTAAACAAATATTTAGGAATACAAAAACCAACACTAATTAAATTACAAAAGAAATGTGAAATTATGATAAAAGACGAAATATTTATTAATGATATTTATTTAAAAGAAGGAAAACCATTAATACTTCCAAAATTACACATGGAAAATATACATTCCCCAACAGAATTCCAGAAATCAAATATAACAAAATTAAATTTTGAAAATCTCTACGAAATAAATCAAATTGCGAAAAATTTAAAACCACTAAAAGAAAGTGAAAATGTTCTCCATAAGATATCATTGAGTATGATTATAATTATAATAACCATAAGCAGCATCATAATTTACATAACCATAAAATATAGAAGAAAAATGGTAAAATGTTTCCGAAAAATCCAACCACAAAATACAAATCAGAATGAAGAAGATACCTCGAAGAACGAAGAAACCACTTCGAAGAACGAAGAAAATACTTCGAAGAATCAACCCCTGATTCTCTCAGCTTAAGGAGGGAGGAGTTATATATTGAAAAGTTGCATCACCCTATATTAATCATTTTTGTATTGTAAGCATTTTTAAACTTATATCTAGAAGTAAATTGTAAAACTCATAGAACTTCAATTAAACCTTTTAATCAGTCAAGTTGTGTAGTTTTTTTGAAAATAAAATAAAATAATTTTTAAAAAAGGATTTTTAACAAAAATCTTTATAAATCGTTTTACAAAGGATGAATTTACAGTAGATGAAATAACCAGAGCAGACATTCTACTTTTTAGAAAAGTACAAGAGGATTCTTTCAATAAGGAAATCAATTTATTGAGAAACGAAAAATCGCTTTCACCAAATAGTCGACTATATTCACTACCTTGCATTTTTTCTAAAGAAGATGGTCTTCTGAGACTTGCTGGGAGACTCAATAATTCAGATCTTAATTATGAAACAAAAATCCTATAATACTAGAACCTCAACATAGGATAACGAAACTTCTTGTACAAAAATGCCATGAAGATGTTCACCAACTTGAGACGGAAATTTTGGATATTAAGAATGAGACAAACTGTTAAAAGTATTTGGAATGATTGTCAAAGATGTAAAATTCGACGAGCAACTCCAAAAATTTCTATAATGGGGCAATTACCAGAATACCGAATCGAACCCACAGTACGAGCTTTTATAAAAACAGGTATCGTTTATTTTGGGACTTATAGAGGGGACAGTCAAAAGAAGTCGAGAAAAAAGGTCCGGAGTAATAATCACTTGTATAAAAACTGGAGCAGTTAATTTGGAAATAGCACATGATCTAAGTACCAATTCTTTCATTAAGGTTTTGCGAGAATTTGGATGTAAAAGAGGTTTTCCTACTGAAATTTATTGTGACAATGGATCTTGTTTTAGAAAAGCAGATAAAGAAATATTAGAAGAATTGAAGTAGTTGGAAAAAAATGAAATAATGCAATTCTGTTCAAAGAAATGTATAAAATTTTTCTTCAATGCTCCTTTAGCTCCTCATACGGGTGGGAGTTGGGAACGATTGATACAAAGTATCAAGAAGATTATGAAGGAGATTTTGAAAAATAGATATCCACAGGAACAGGTACTTCGAACTGTCTTACTGGAATGTGAGAACATTTTAAATTCTAGGCCGTTGACTCATGTATCACTTAATTCGGATGACATGAACTATTTCACTTCAAATCATTTCCTAATTCGACCTTCATATGCTTCTCTACCACTTAGTGAAACAACCGACAGGGATTTGAACTTGATGTCTTGCTGGAGAGCTTCAAAAGACTGGCGGATTTGTTTTAGACCAGGTGGACAAAATAATATTTACCGACGTTAAGTGGACTCAAGAAAAAGGTAAAAGAAGTATACAAGTTGGAGACGTCGTAATAATGGTTGATCCTGATAGTCCTCGTAATCTATTAGTCCAAGAGCCCGCGACGGCCAGACAGACATACCTTTTATCATAAAAGCTGAAAGTTTGTCTATGTGTGCCTCTAGTACAGGTAAGAACAATCCCCACCCATGATAATTGGGCAGTGGTTCCTTTGGCAGGTAAGACGTAGCAAAGTTGTATAAAATTCCATCTTACTTTCGTTATTCTATAAAACTCATTTTTTTTATATTTCATTCGTAACAACATCAAAATTTGCGTTACACATTGCCAGACACTTAGTATGGTTCCAAGCCCCTGCCGGACACCCCTAAACTATAATATTTTGTAATTCAATTTACGTTATATTATAAAAGCTAAATTTAATACATGTATTTTGTGGAACTATTTAACAATGTTTCCTTAGCAGCAGACATTTTTGAGGGTTCTATCATCCTGCCAGACACATTGAATTGAGCAGAAGTTGCGAGAGCGCGGAGCATATGTAGTAACTGGTGCGAGTAAAACAGAGCATTCGGTTTATTGTGATCTTTTACTACACATCAGCAGTTGTTTATTTCAAATTGTCTCGTGATCTTTTTTTCTAATTTATCCAGAAATTCTATTAAATAAAATTATTACAGTCCGGATAAAAAAAAATTAAAACAATACTCGAGAAGCAGAAGACAAGAAGTTGTCTAAAGGACCTAAAATAAAGAAATCCAAAAAAGAAAATGTAGAACCTGAGAGTTCCAGCAAGACTGTAAGTCAGACAGACAATGAACGCCTTATTAAACCTAAACCAAAAAAAGCAAAGAAAGATTATGTGGAATCTGAAGAAAGCTCCACCGAAGAAATCAGTTTAGGTGATAGTGATGAAGATATTAACTGGGAAGATCCAGAGGTTCCAGAGATAGAGATAAAAGAAGCTGAGTTTTCAGAACTATCTAAGGGCAAATTTATTTTGGCTCAATTTAAGGGTGCTAAAAGAAATGCCACTACCTTCGAAGGTGAGGACATTGTAGTAACAGGCTTAAAATCGTGGGACTCCTCTAAATGCCTGTTCAATATTGTGGAGAGTGATCAATTGATCAAGTCATCGGATTGCTACCAAACCCCAACATCCAAATGAAAGGTGAAAGAATTTTGTACGCATTTTCGGCAGCAGTACCAATAATTGAACGAAACTAAATTATTTAGGTATTTGTTTTTAATTAGCTCTAAGTCTAATTTCCATTTTCTGTGAAGTTTTGGTTAGTTTTAAGTCCAATTTCCATTTTTGATGAAATTTTAATAATTAGTATAGAACTAATTTTATTTAATGTAAAATTTTAGCTAGCTTAAGGTCTAATTTTTTATTTTTTGCTAAAATTTTAATTATTTTTTAGTAATGTTTTGTGAGTTTTTTTATGTTCTTTTTGCAATAAAATTTAAAAATACTTTTTCTCCAGCAATTTTCACCCAAAACTAATAATTATACCTCATACTGGGGTGAATGTAAACATCATTTAAATTAACATGTTCATATTGAAATAGAACGATTACATGATGGGTTTACATGTGCCCCAATTTTTAAATCACTGCAAGCAATAGTAAGAAAGTTCTCTGTTTACAATTACCCCTAAAAGGTAGGGGTAAATGTAAACATGACCCACGGTGTTATTTTTGTTTTTCTTGACTAAATATTGAAACTGACATATGGAACTTCAAACTAACTTTAAAGTAGATACTTTGGAGCATCCATTTTTACAATTTTAACATGAAAATTCCATTTAGAACTAACAAAAATCTATAAAACATTTGAGAATTAAAAAACCGTCCACAATTACCCCAATTGACACTATCAAAAGAAAAGAAAATTCCATTTTCAACTCTACAACGTTATGCAGCTAAATCAAAAACATATCGAAGTGTCAAAGATGTGAAACTTGTAACACATTATGACATTACTAAAGTTTTCACAAATGAGCATGAACAGGCACTTTTCATATATTACAAAAATTGTGCTTATATGTTCTAGGGCTTAACGACAAAAGATTGTCGCAAAGTTGCATATGAAATGGCTGTTATAAACAATAATATTAAAATGCCACAGTCATGGATTGTAAACAAGATGGCAGGTATTGATTGGCTTAAATGTTTTCGCAAGCGTCACAGTGAGCTGTCCTTACGCTTGTAGTCTAGCTAGAGCTACTGCGTTCAACAAGGAAACTGTTAAAGTCTTCTTCGATAATTTACAGGAAGTATATAAGGCATTTTACATTTGCTGATGACACTAGGGTCTATAATCTTGATGAGACGGCAACTACCACGGTGCAGAAACCGCAAAAAGTAATTGGTCCTAAAGGTAAGAATATTGGAAAGTAACAAGCTGCGAAAAATGCACCCTACCCTGCATTATCAGTGCAAACGGCAGAGCTTTACCTCCGGTACTGATTTTTCCCAGGAAGAACTATAAAGAATACATGCTTAAAGAGGCTCCCCTGGATCATTGGTGTTAGCTACATCGTCTGGCTGGATGAATAACGGACTATTCGTTATTACAATGAAACACTTCATAAAACATACCTCCTGCTCTAAAGAAAATCCTTCATTATTAATTATGGATAATCATGAGTCGAACTTATCTATTGAAGCCCTAGGTATAGCAGAAGAAAACGGAGTAACAATATTGACGCTACACCCTCATAGCTCAGTAAAGTTGCAGCCCTTAGATGTGGGTATTTATTCTCCCTTCAAAGCTTATTACAATTACGCTATGGAATCTTAGCTACTAAAAACCCCAGGAGAAGGTATGACAATCTATGATTTAACTTCACTTGACGTATCTTTGCAAGATATGAGGGAAAATGATCAAAGCAGTCCTTCGATTCTAGAAAATAAAACACTACCAGAGGAATCAAGAGAATCTTTAACTTTTGCATACGAGCTGTTGTTTGATTCTATGCAAGCCTTCCAGATCCTGAGCAAGATTCACAACAAGGGTCCTTAGAACACGTACAATTGCGGCCAAAGCCTCAGTGCTCTATGTCAATAGAAACACCAGTATTTTCAGGTGCTTTTGTAAGTCCCAGTCAGTTTAGACAGCCCCTGAAAGCTATGCCAAGAGAAAACAAGAGGAAAAGAAAAACTGTCGTAGCATAATTGCGACGGATACATCGGAGAAAGAAAATATTAGATTACAAAACCAGAAGTAAAGAAAAGAAAATTACCTAAGAAAAACAAGAAAAAGGAACCAAAGAATAAAGCTGCAAAGAGGAAAGTCCTGCAAAGTGATTCAGAAGACAACGATGAAAATATTTCTGTTCATGATGAAACTCTGATTGGTGCGAGGAAGAAGAAGTTGAAGATGAAATAAAAATACTGACAGATGAAAAATTACTGCTCAATGTCTTGCCTCGACTTCCAAAGAGGGAAGATTTTATTCTCGTTCATTTTTCAACTAAGAAGACAAGTGTTTATTTTGTAGGAAAAGTTCTGGATAAACGTAATGATAACTTAGAATATTAAGTAAGCTTCCTCCGTGTAAATCAGATGCCAAGTAATCCTGATTTATCATATGTTAACGAGCAAGATATAAAACTCATATTGCCTAAACCTTGTGTAGGAGGAAGTACCTTACGCCAACAGTCTTACTACTATTTTAATATTGATTTTTCCCAAATAGATATTCTATAGTAGACATTTTTTTGAGTTGATTTCATGTTACAATTTATGAAAAATATTTAAGTTTAAAACAATCATTTGTTTTTGTTTTGACATTACCTACAGTGTTATTGTATTAAGTTTGGTTTGATTTGATAAGAAGTATTAAAAATGTTTAAAATTATCTATCTTTTTAAGTTTCAATTCTCTTCTCTTCCAGTGTGCCCTCAGGGTAGACCCACTGTGTACCCACCTAAGGACACAGTGGGTCAAACTTCATTTTTTTTTTTTAAATATTTATATTTCAAAAACTTCCAAATATACTACAATGACTTCATAACCAATTTGTAGCCAAATAACTCCTAAGAGTTTGATGTCTATAGCTGGTATAGTTACGGAGCTATAAGATTTAAAAAAAAGAGTGACCCACTGTTGGCACAATCACTCTATCTTGAAGGATGGACTGTTCCGTTCTGTACTTTCTCAAAGTTTAAATGGATGCTTTTGAAAGAGATTCCCTTTTGGAAACAAATTAAAGAAACTATTTATTACTTCAATGAAAAAAGAATTGACATACATGATTCATTGCTATTTGATCAACTGGCACCATTCGATTATAAACTTTACTTGAACCATTCAATACAACTGAGAATAAAGGTTCCCTGTAGATATTTTACTCACACACACATAACCCTGACAATTGGTTACAAATGGTTGGGTCGGAATCGTACTTTATATTTGTATCTACATAACTAACTAATTTTGTATTATATAAATAAATACAATGCCTTAAAGCAATTAGTTATGTATTATTAAAACACAATAACCAAAGTCTACGGCGATATAAAAGGCCAATTTGCTCGTATTTTATTTTATAATCTACAGTTAGTTTAACAAATAGAGACTCTTTTAAATTTTCAGTGGTTAGATAAGGCTTTGTTATTGATAAAATGTAGAACACATGTGCACCATAAAAAGACAAATTTTGACCGATCACATTATAGAGCTTTTCTGTATGTTTAGTTTCATTTCTTATTGAAACTAATAAACCAGTTTGGAGTAAGGAACTTGTAATTAAATAATAAAGAACATAACATAGTTCAACAAGAACTTGAGGAACGCCATTTACTATAAATTAAAGGTGATTTCGTTTGTATGGCCAACTGTACATGGATTACTTTTTAATCAACTGTGATAATACAGTTCAATGAAAAAACAAATACAAAACTTAGATGAGTAAATAAACGTAATGAAACACTTAAAAAGGGTTTAAATTTCCACTTTATTAACGAAATTGCATGACGCACGTTTCGACACACAGTGTCTTTGTCAAATGCTGTGGTACAACTATTTTAAATGACACAAAACAATTATGTAAAATGTAAAAAGGATGGTTAATAAAATGCCAAAATTTTATTTTAGGGTAAATTTAGGTGAAAAGGTTTAATAATGGGGAATTTCCAAAATCTGTTTGTTCATTTAATAGCAATTGTGTTACTTTTCTTTTATTTATTTCCATTATTTCTAAAAGGTTTAATTTTTTAGATTTATTTTCGGAATGTAATATTTTAAAATTATCATCAAATGTGTGTATGTTTTCTATGAGGTGATTTGCATAGTGTGAGTCACTCTTTCTATATAAAAAACTTCTCTTATGTTCTTTTATACGTGTATCGAAAGATCTTCCTGTTTGTCCTACGTACATTTTGTTGCATGAACCACAATTTAGAAGATAAACACCTGATTTATTTTTGAAGTTAGTTTTAGCTTTATTATTTTTTATAAATTTACCCAAAGTGTAATTTGTTTTATATGCTATATTGTAATTATTTCTTTTGAAGTGTCTAGATATTTTTCTGGTAATTTTTCCTGTATACGTGAGAGTTTTAAATTTTTCTTTTTTTTTTTTCTTGTGTCATTTAAAATAGTTGTACCACAGCATTTGACAAAGACACTGTTTGTCGAAACGTGCGTCATGCAATTTCGTTAATAAAGTGGAAATTTAAACCCTTTTTAAGTGTTTCATTACGTTTAAATGGATTTCCATCAAGTAAAGGCAACCACCATTGAAAAAAAAAAAAAAGAAAAAAAAAAAAAAAAAAAAAAAATGAGTAAATAAAGTTTGGGTGGATACTGAAATGAAAAATCAACGACAATCATTTATTGAATGAATATCTACTGGATTAAAAAACTCACCACAGAAAATAAAACGCCTCAATAACTTACATTGGCTTTTAAAAAAAAGTGTTAGATAATTTTTAAAGCGAAGAAATAAATCTGTATTGGACGGACGTCGATAGATTATTAAACATTTCCAAAATTTCGATATCGCAATCAAAAAGGAGGAAAAAAACATAAAAAAATTTAACCAGAAAGAGAAAAATGCAAGAATAGATGCAAATAAAAATAATAATTTTGAATCAGACATAGTTGAGCTTTTACACATAATATGAAGCAATTAAGATGACTAGTATTTGTATGTAACTGATAAAATGGATAAAGCAAACCATCAAATTGTATTCTTTTACTTAAATATCATTATGAATTCAGACCCATCGAAAAAAATGAGGTCCCATCAAAAATAAAAGATTAATATATACTGTTTTGTTGTTAGTGCCTAATGATTTAGTAATGGTAGTTAATCATGGAGTAGTTGTCAAAATTTTGTGAGAAGAAAAACTCTTTGACTTAACAGTCTAGCTTTCGAAATTATTCAATTATTTATCAATACTTCTTCATATTAATATTAAAGTAATTAGAATTTAATCGCACTAAACGTATATAAAATAAATACATTCATTCATACTGAACGAAACGTTTATAGTTTTACAATTTGAATTTAAAATTGGAGCGAAAACCCTGTTCTATTACCAATCAAGTTTTCCTTGCTATTCATACATAAAAATTGAAAAAATATGTAATACATTTGTAAACGCTTAATTTTACAAAGTTTAGTGATAGAAATTTATAGAATATAAAATTATGATTACATATTTCTAGCCTTACAGAAATTATTTAAAATCAGTTTAGTTGCTATACTTATTTAACATATGTCTACTAAGATTGTATGGGATTTCAAGAATCTTACAATTAATCAACCATCAAAAAAAACTAGTATCTTCGATTAATAGTCTAGAATTATTGTCACCTAATTTGTTTTACGAAAGCGACAGGTTAATAGGCTGAAGGACTATAAGAAATATCTACGTATCTCTTAGTTAACTAAATAAGGATTGTAGGTGTTATCAAACGGAATCCTATGTTATCCAGTCTTCTTTTGTAGCTTCATTTCTGAAATAAACAATCAACTATTAGAAATAAATACAATGTTGTAAATTAATTACTTACTAATGATATTTAAATTTACAATATTTTGTTTTTAGGATTGTATGGATTTAAATCATATTAAATAAAATTAATTCAGAACACGATCTTTTCTATTAAAATAACGAATTGCTAAAATGTAAAAGAATTTGTTATATGCTCTTATGTTACATATTTAGAAACCTAGATAGGATGAAATTAAGGTCTGCACATTATTTACATTCCTCACCTGTATCACATGTTTTTGTAACATAATTTTTCACAACTCTACAGATTGTGCCAGTTTTTTTAGTCTACTCGACAAGTTGAAAATGATATTAAATAGAGATACTACTCCTAAAATTATGTGCGATAGATCATTGGATCCGGAATGACGCCTAGAAAAATGTGCCAAAAGCGAGTATTAGCACATAAACAATTTCAAAAGTTATAAACAATTAAAGATGAAAAAAATGGCATTCCGTTTTTTTGCAAATATTTCATAAACTATTAATATTTAAGAAATTAAAAAAAAAAGATGAAAGAGAAGGAAATTTCCAATAAAAAACTTCAAGCTTTCGGAACTCTTATCTTCAATATTTATGATTTTAATTTAACACTGAAAATAAGGTCTTCGTGCGACATTTTTAAATAAATCAATTTATGTGTCGTACTCGCCTTCGACGCAGCGGAAGCAGTCTAAATATTTCGCGCGGAAACCGATTATTAAATAAAATTTTATTTAACACACCCACAAATACATTTATAAATAATTCTTAAATATACTATGCATTTCTTATCACTTATTGTTTATTCATATCTATAATGTCAACTTAGAATTAATTTTCTGTAACATATTATTATACTTATTCTTTTGAATCTCTAGCTATTGTAGAAACCAGTTGTATGTTAGAAATTCACTTACAAAAATAATGTATTTTATGGCCATTATGAATACAAAAGCATGTTCTTTGGCCTAAAAAATGTCCCATCAAATTTTCAACGAGTCAAGGACAACATATATCGTGGTTTACAAAATGAAACTTGGTGTACCTAGACGATATCGTGATTTTAAGTACATCCCTTCAAGAACACATAGAAAAAACTAATATTAGTAATTGAAAGACTGAGACAATCAAATTTTAAAGTCCAATTAGACAAAAGCGAATTTTTAAGAAAAGAAGTAAATTACCTTGGACATGTTATAAACACTGAAAGTGTGAAAGCTAATCTGGATAAAATAAAACCTTTAAAGAAATTAAAAGTTTCTTACGTTTAATTGTCTATTACAGAAAATTCAATAAAGATTTTGCGAAAATAACCAAATTATTAACAAAATGTCTAGAAAAGGATCTAAAATAATTTATGATAAAAACTTTATACAATCATTTGAAAATTGTAACCAATTATAAATAAATTCGCCTATTTTCCAATACCCGGACTTTAAAAAAAAAATCAGCTCTAGGAATCATTTTATCCCATGGTAATATCGGTAATGATAAACCAATAGCCTTAAGCGAGACATTACCATTGAAAAAGAACTTCTTGTCATTGTTTGCGCTTGTAAGTACTTTAGTCCATATTTATTTGGAAGAAAATTTACCATCTTTACAGATCATAGACCCTTACTTTGGCTATTCAATTTAAAAGCAACAAACTCCAAATTAGTCAGATGGTGCTTAAAGTTAGAATAATTTGAATACGATATTATTTATAAAAAAGGAAAATTAAATAGCGCAGCAGACGCCCTCTCACGAATAAATTTAAATGACTCGAGAACGTGTGCATGGTTAATAACCCCGGTGACATAAATCAACAATCTTTAGAAAATCTGAGACATTTTGCTGAATCAATGTTCAGAACTGGAAAGCAAAATTTAAACCAGTAAATTCCTAAAACCCCAAAAATGAGCAACAAATTACATCTGTAGAACATATTCTTTACAATACAGGACACAATTTACAAAATGAAAATCCACAAACATCATGTACACAACACACAACAGCAATAGAAACAACAAACGACGGAATACAAATTCTAGACGAAATCATCAATAATAAAGTGAACGAAATTTTAGTTTTTTCTAACACTTATCCAAATTTATAAGTTAATAATGGAACATATGAAAACCACAAAATAATTACTGTAGAAATTTCAGAATACGGTAATAAAAATCTCATTTTTGAATTCTTAAGAGACTATACCCTATCAAAAGAGACATATTGCGTGTGGTTCCGTAATGATAAACTTTATAATTCATTCAACAAAGTATTTTTGAAATATTTCTCAGAAAAAGGACTCAAATTAATTAAATGTACAAAACAGGTAAATATTATCAAAGATAAAGAAGAATAAATTATATTAATAAAAAATTACCATTAAAGTAAAACCAATCATAGAGATACAAGAAACTTTTGGAAGAATTAAACAAAATTATTACTGGGTCGATTTAAAAAACTCCATTACAAAATATATAAATTCATGCGATATTTACCCCTAATGCTTACCAAAACTGCATCAAAACTGTTTCAAATAGTTCAACTAGATTTGTTTTTCATTGATAATGAAATATATTTAATGTTTATAGACTCCTTTTACAAAATTTGCAGTCACACGACGTTGATGGTAAAATAGCCATTTATATTAGTAATACCCTAATTAAATATTTTTTATCATTTGGTATTCCCTAAAAACTCAAGGAAGGAGTTCAATAATGAAACCGTAAAAGAAACTTTAAGCTTACACAAAATCAAAATTCATTTTACGACACCAGGTCACCATGAATATAATAGAGTCAGTGCCGAGCCGTCCATATGGGCAAGTCGGGCGGCGCCCGACGGCGCCGAGGTGATAGAGGCGCCGTTCTGAGATTTTTGACCGGATAAAAGCTACAAATGTGGTAGCCAAAAAATGTTTTTACGTTTTAGATTTTTTTGTGACTGTAATTTTAAACTCAATTATCAAATTACATAAAAAATAAATTTAGCAACCCCCTATCATTTTTACAATTCTTCATCTCAGCAGTTTGTCAGTATTTTGGAATTTAGATGAATGCAAATGCGCTAAATACATTTTAATGATATTGTTGAGTATCTTGTGTGTATAGAACTATCGCCCACCCTGTACAATTTTAGTTTAAGTGTTTGCTATTTTAGTCGTTCCGTGTGTAACATATTTTTCTATAATTTCTGAGAACTCTAAAGAGAAAAGTGACTATGAACCTTTTTTGACCATAAGCGTAAGCCAGATGGCCCCTTTAAGTACCTAGTTTTTAAGTGTAGTGTAAATCCGAGAGTTGAGTTGAGAACGCCGAGCAAAAGAGACACTGAGACTAAGTCAATAATTTCTAGAGACATTTTGAGATCATTTAATTCAGAGATTTTACGTTTATGCCGTTAATGAGTTTATCTTTAAGTTGCCTTGTATATATTCCGTTCTATTTTAATCTTGTAAATAAATTTAATTTAGTTAATTGTAAATAATCGGTTTTTTAATATTCCGGTAAATATTCCCGTGTGTTATCCTTAACAGATATCATAGGAATTATTCAAAGGCGATCTTTCAAAGCGTTATTGCCCTTCAATAAAATAAAGCCCAATAAAACATTTTATAAATACTGACAAAATGCAAAACAAATTTTTGAGTTTACCGAGCAGATGACCAAAAAGAATGATCAGTTATCGAAAGTGAGTGGCATGGTGCAAAGCGTTATTCCCCTTCAATAAAATAAAGCCCAATAAAACATTTTATAAATACTGACAAAATGCAAAACAAATTTTTGAGTTTAGCGAGCAGATGACCAAAAAGAATTCTCAGTTACCGAAAGTGAGTGCATGGTGCAATATCGAGAGTTGTTTTAGTATTTGTTTTTGCGATACTTAATAATTGTGAATATTGTGATGAGTGATAAAAAAAGAAATTGTCTGGCTACCAGAATTTAATAAAAAAACGCAAACGAGAAGAAGTGCGTGATAAGAATGCCACATGCAAAAATACAGCAATAATTTGTGTCTTCGGCACCGTCCACATCAAAACAATCGCTAGGTGTCGAGGAAGAGATTTACAAAGGTGAGGAATTAAAAAACGTGTCCAGTGGTATGTGCTTTTTTTAAAGATATGTATATATTTTTAAAAGCTATAAAAAATTCAGCATTTTATTTAAATTTTAAATAAATATATCAATGCATTTAAAATGCATTTGGTACCTATAGTGGGCGATATTTACTCATTTGTGTGTTTGTATTTTAAGATATTGCGCCTAAAGAATTGCCTTGACCTGCGCTTGATGCACCACCGCCACCAAAAGAAAGATCAACACCAGCATCAGCTTTTCCCAAAGATGACCCAGGACTTTGGCCAGAAGTTTTCACTTCAAACATGGTTGAATATTTAATAGAAACCCCGATTACGCAAGTAAAAAATTATAATTTTCCGCGTGATTCTTCGGGACGAAAATTTTCGGGTTGTTATTATGAAAGACATTTAAGAAATGGTGAAAAGTTTCATAGAGACTGGTTGCTTTATTCTAAATAAAAAAATGCGGTTTTTTGTTTATGCTGTAAATTATTCGATTCAAAAAACAAATCTCCATTTTGCAACGGAACAAACGATTGGAAACATTTGGCGGAATCTTGCAGTAAACACGAAAAAAGTACTGCTCATTTTAATAATTAAAAAAAGTGCACAAATTTAAGAAAATCGTTAATTTTTGTTTTATTTTTTAAAGTAGTTGCATAACATCCTGATTTAGAAAAATCAGAAATTTTATATTTATGGCTGTAATTAAATGTCTATATGAATTAAACAAATTTTCAGAAAGGCGCTTCGTAAGTTTTGCCCGACGGCGCTGGTAGGGCTGGGCTCGGCACTGAATAGAGTTATAGAACGGTTTTATTCCACAATTTTGGAACATTTAAGAATATTAAAAGAAATGTATCCTAATAAATCAAATAATATAATGGACTATGCCCTAATAGCTTATAACAGTTCTATACACTCTTCCAAGACATCAAACTGCAATAGTTCAGTAAGGAAAAACTACAGACAAGAATCCTTTAATCGGATCTTTTGTTTTTCAAATAAATTCATCATATGATATAGGTTTTAATTTCCCTACTCTGAAAGCCACGGTTATTAAAGTGAAACCATTAAAATTGGCGAAATTAAAACTATAAAAGTGAAAATTTATAAAATTTGGGGAAAAAACTTTAAAATTCAAGAAATTAGCATATGGACAGAAATATTGTATTTTTGTTTATTAAAAATTATTTTAGCAACTAGTTTCAAGATATATAATATATATATATAATTTCATCAGTCAACCCCAAATCAAGAAAATGGATACATAGACACCTGAGATATGAAAATTAAAAATTCTATGTTGCACCTAGGATTTCTCTCTAAGGGTGGAAGAGTTATATCCGTTAAACCCCGTATAAGAATATTAACATAAATTATGATTAGTACATAAAGATACAAACTTGAATTTCTTATCACTTATTGCATATTTTTCTTCCTTGAATTATTCTATTGATTCTCGGTATTGATTAGTCACTGGTTGAGAAAATTTATTTTTTATAAGCATAGTTTCCACAAATTTACTTTTCACTATTTTTGCAGTCAAAATTGTGTTTGGCTGGTCAGGTTGTAGATCTTTCAATTTGCTTGCAAATGTATGTTAAACTAAAAGTATATGAGAAACAAATGAAAAACATTTATTACACTCACAAACACTTTGTAACAAAATCTTTTACCAATAATTGAAAACTAACAACAGAGACAATATATTAGAATTTTTGAAAGATAGGGTAAAAGCGGTAATATGTTTTTTGGTTACACCCAGAACTCGGCGCGGCGCTGCGGTGGTAAATAAGAAAACCATTTAAACTCGAAATATATATCGAACCTGACATGACACCATTACAAAGAATAAACTTAAAGAAATTAAAGGAAGAGGTGCAGAGTAGAAGAAATAATGGAGAAAGTGCCTACATAAAATATCATAATGGTTGTCCAATAATTGCTACAACAACTTTAAACTAACAGTGCCCAGCAGAAATGAAAAAAAATTGACCTGTATTTATCAAAACGTTCGTGGTCTAAATACAAAGATTGATGACTTTTATACATACATCAGTGATACCGAAAGTGATATTGTGGCTATTTCTGAGTCATGGCTTCAACCGGCAGTTCAGGACTCTGAACTCTTTTCAGAAGACTACCAAGTTTTCAGAAAGGATCGAAATCTTGCTGGTGCCGGCCTTTCTAGGGGTGGTGGAGTTATACTAGCTTTTAGAGATTCTATTACCTGTACAAAGGTCGATACCTCTTTTTTTGATATAAATTTTGTTAATATTGATTTGTTAATTTGTAAGTGTCATGTTATGAATAAGTCTTTTTTAACTGTATTGGTATACATTCCTCCTTCTACCTCTGTTACTATTCTTGAAAATTTTTTTGAGTGTTTGGAATGTCTCGAAATTTTACATAATACTAATATTTTAATGTTAGGTGATTTTAATGTCAGTAACTTTGTTGATCTTAACATTAATGATCGTAACTATTATGCTGTTCATCATTTTATGAATTTTTATGATTTAAAACAATTTAATACCATCAGAAATAGATCAAATCGTTTGTTGGATCTCGTCTTGTCTAACTTAAAATGTGAGGTTACTCGAAATACACCTCCTATTGTCGTCGAAGATGTTTATCACCCTTCATTGTTTATCACAGTTGGTGACTTGTCTAAATGTTTAAATCCATTTCTGCCTAATTTACATAAAAAAACATATAACTTTAAACGTGCTAATTACTTGCAATTGTATGAATCTCTAACTAATATTAACTGGGATTGTTTGTTACAAATAAATAACGTTAATCAAGTTATCGATGAATTTTATGCCAAACTATACACCATAATAGATGCCTCTGTACCTGTATACAAAAATTTTAAACGTAACTTCCCACCGTGGTATACATCTCACATTATAAAAGACATAAAACTTAAGGAGAAACACTTTCATAATTATAGAAAGACTGGTAGTCAATACTCATATAATCAATATAAACATCTGAGAAAACAAGTTAAATTCCAAATAAAACGTGCTTATCAATTATATATTAGAGAGATTGAAAATAATATATCTAATGACTCGCGTCAGTTTTGGTCCTTTATTAATGCAAAGAATAAAAGTTCACGCATCCCCAGTTCTATGTCCTTCGTCAATGAAAACATATCTAATCCACAAGGTATAGTTGACGCATTTGCTACATTTTTTGAAAGTGTTTTTGTGCAATCTGACTCTGATTATGCTAGAGCATCTGCAGCTGACTTTGATTTTGGTGGAGATATATTAAACATTAATAACATATCCGAAAAGGAAATAGTCGAGGCTGGTAAGAAATTAAAAAACAAAATGACTGCTGGATATGATGATATTCCATCGTTTTTGGTTCGCGACTGTATTCGTGTATTAGCATATCCGTTACAAATTGTCTTTAATCTATCTTTGAAAACTTCAACTTTCCCGGAAGCTTGGAAGGAGGCTAAAATTATTCCGGTATTTAAATCAGGCGATCGGACTCAAATAGAAAACTATCGCCCTATATCCATTTTGTCAAACTTCTCTAAGGTTTTCGAGATGGTGCTTTATAATCGTGTATATCCTTCGGTATGTAATCTTATAACGCCCTCACAACATGGCTTCATGAGTAAACGATCCACCATGACCAATCTCCTAAGTATGACCCAGGTATTGTCGGAAGTTATAGATGCTGGAGGCCAAATAGATGTAATATATACAGATTTTTCGAAGGCATTCGATCGTATGGATCATGGTGTATTGCTTGATAAATTACATGAATTCGGGTTTTCTCCTAAATTAATATTATTTTGTCGATCTTATCTGGAAAACAGAAAGCAATTTGTATTTCATAAGGGGCACACCTCACGGAGATTTACAGCTAAATCAGGCGTTCCTCAGGGATCAAATCTCGGTCCCTTGTTGTTCCTTCTATTCTTAAATGACATCGATTGTTCCTTAAACTCAGGTAGATTGATTTATGCTGATGATATGAAAATATATCTTTCTGTTTCAAATGTAACTGATTGTTTACTATTACAGTCCAATTTGGATAAGTTATGTAGTTGGTGTTCCGTAAATAAACTGGCTTTGAATGTTTCAAAGTGTAAAACGGTATCGTATTCCAGAAAAAAAAACATAATTGATTTCGAATACAAGATTAACGGAAATATTATATCTAGACATACCTCTATTAAGGATCTTGGAATAATTTTTGATTCGCACTTAAGCTTTGTTGAACATATTGATTTACTCTTAACCAATGCATTTAGGTTATATGGTTTTGTTGTGAGAAATTGTCAAGGATTTAGGGATGTAAGAGCATTAAAATCACTCTACTTCTCATATATTCGTTCTAAGATGGAATACTGTTCTATTATCTGGTATCCTCATTATGAAATTCACATATCTAGAGTCGAATCAGTTCAGAAAAAGTTTCTAAAATATTTATCATTTAAAGTAAATGGAACTTATCCGTCAAGAGGTATAAGCTATCAGTCTCTTTTAGGACATTTTGATTTTGATAGTCTGTCTTTTCGTAGAGTTGTGTCGTCCTTATCTCTTTTATATAAACTTATTCATGGTGAAATTATTTGTCCAGATATTTTAGCCAAGATTAATTTTAACGTACCCAGATATAATAATAGGCAACATCTTACCTTTTATTGTGAACGACCAAGAACGAATTTATTATTTAAATCGCCCATAAATATTATGTGTAGTAATTTTAATTATTTATGTAAATCCTGTGATTTATTTGTAGATAACCTAAATGTCATAACAAAGAGCGCACGTTTGAATTATCTGAGTTAGTAAACTGTGTTTTTTTTTAATTAGTATTAAGTAATTATGTTTTTTTTTTTTTTATTAGTATTAAGTAATTATGTTATTATCCTCTTTTATATGTTGAATCTTGTACTATGTATTATATTGCTCTGTAATGGGATTTTATATCTGTTGGGCAATAAAGCTATTATTATTATTATTATTATTATTATCATTTGGTGTGCTGAAATTAATAGGTACTATAATGGCGGTTGTAATGACAGTGTAGTATTAAGTATATTATTAATATTAATTTTAATTTAATATTATTTTAAGATAGTTATAAATTCGTGTGTAAAGGACAGTGTACAGTTTCAAGTATGTCATTACCAAATTATGTTAAATTTACATGCGCTGTTCAGGTAAATATTTTTGGCCAATTACCGATACAAATTTAAAGAAAGTTTCATACATTTCCGTTAAATTCACTACAACAGAAAAAATGGGATCATATTCTGAATATTCCTGTAACATCCAAAGATATTCGGGTATGTGGAGATCAATTTGATGAAAAACCGTGTGTTTGTTCAGATCGTAAGAAGTTACGTTTGACGCATTTTTTCGGAAAATCTTACGGAACAATAGTAATAATAAATTAGTTAAATTTTTCTTGGGAACCAAAACGTTTAGTTTCAGATGAAGAAAATGAATTTGTTTAACACAATTAGATGTCAATTTACTATTAAATAATTAGATAGTCAATAAGTTATGTGGCAGGTGCTTTGGTAACCAAAATTAATTTGGATTGTAAATATTGTGAATAAAATCTGAAAACTGATTGTTAGGAGCCTAACGATACTTTTACGTATTTTAAAGAGAATGATGATAAAAGACTTACGTTACAAAAAGATGTTGTTAATTTTTTAGCTCGTGTACATAAGACAGTTCGCCAAATTTGCTTGGATTCATTCACTTTGATTGGTTTAATTGACAAGAACATAAGTCGGAGTTTTTTTGGAACTTTGAAAAATCACACTTTTTCTATTAATCAGAAAGTATTATAATAATCTTGTTAATATTTAAAATTTTATATAAAATAGGTAAAGTACTCTGGTACTTTTTTTTAATTTTAGGTTCACGCATGTAAAGATAGTCCTGATGTCTTATTTCCAATACCACCTCCCATAATACTAGGTTTTGAAGAAATATTTCTCATTTTATAAATAATTTTTATGTATTTTTTTAGAGTTTCAAGTGTATATTGGTGTTAAAGTTATGGTTTTATTAAATTATTTTATTGTTTATTTTTTATATACTTAATAGTAAAAATATTAAAAATTAAAATAAATATGAGATTTAAAAGTGTATTGCTATATGAAACAGATTTCACACCCTTTCCCGCCAATTTTTTGAATCGATGAGCTTCTTTCCCCTATTGTTGGTGCGCCACCGTCGCGTCGAAACATTAAACCAATTTCATATTAGGTATCAGTACATTTCTTTATTATATATTATCGCTGACTAACACTAATCTAGCAAAATACTGTCTTTTATGTATAATATCCAAGTCTAATTACGAAGAGTACCACCACATCTTCCTTACATTTTCTTTTCTAAAGATTGACATTTTGTATCGTTTCTAAAAAAATCAGCTAGATGATGCTATATTGTATTCAGATTTAAACCATTTATTATTTTTAATGTAACCCCCCCTATATAAAATCCAAGCTCTTCTTTAAACATACCTTTTATACGTAAACATCCTCTATTTTAAAACTACTTTGTTGCAAATTAGTTTCGTACTCTAAAGAAAAACAAATATCCATTTCCGGTAATTCCTTATTAAACCTGTTATTTATATTATGTTTTATATGTTTGTTACATCCTCTATTAAATTCTAAGACAACTTTGTTGCAAATTTATATTCTTCTTCACTTTTATGCAAACAAAAGAAAAATTAAATTATATTACAGATTATAACCCGAATCTAGTCACACCGCATGTCTACATCCTCTATTACATTCCAAAACAACTTTTTGGCAAAATTATAGTTATATTATATATTTGTTGTAACGTGTAATAAATTAGGAAAATTAAATTAACATTTATTAATTAATTTAAATTTTGTATAACACTAGTCCTTGACATAAAATCATGATAATTTACCTTAAAGTCTCATATTATTAACAACTTGTGCATTTGTATATTTTACATTTTATAACGAAAAATTTATATTAGATTTTTAAAAGGTATTCTAAACCCAAGAATTAACATTCTATTTTTATTACCGTAATGATAAACTTTTTAACGATTTTACCAAAGTATACCTAAAACATTTTTATGAACGCAGTCGTAAATTAAGTAAATGTACAAACAAAATTTATTTTTATCGGATTTCCCGTCTATATTCCCTCGAGGTTAAAGAATACTTTTTAATATCCAAGCTTTCTAAAATTTATTGTTCTTTTTCAAGGCTGCAATATGTTACAATTGATATAAATTGATATAAAAGAAAAATACTTACAATTATTATGAGGTTACAAAATTGTAAAATTAAGCAAGAAACACATAGTGAATTTTTCAAAACTAGGGAAAAATCTGAGTCTAACCCATTAAAAATTTTGTATTACACTAGGTTAGAAATATTTTAAAATTAATCAAAGTTTTACTTTTACGTTCGAAGTAATTTGTTGGTATGATAAGAAATCAAACAAAAAATGTGTGTAAATACAGAAACGACTAGAAACCAATTCTAACCTCTAATACAACATTTTCTAGTAATACACAGAATTAAATAAGAAAATTATAAAAAAATTCAAAAATATAGACAGAAACTGATAAAACCAGAATATGTTCAATTTTAAATTAATTTTATATCATTTTAATTACTAAAGTTTATTTAAAAAAAAAATAATTTTAAATTAGATGTACATTTTTATTAATGACAATCCTCTTCCGTAGCAGAACTTCTATCAATTCACGTCACCTCTATTAATATTATTTTTTTCAATTGTTAACAAATAACAGTAAATTTGGCTTAAATTTTCAATGTCAGATCTTTTATTCATGTTGTTAGTTTCATTAAATATTTCTGTCATTTCTAGGAAAAGTCTCTTTGTTAAATTTTTTTCATTATGTAATATTTTTATATTAGGAAAATCCATATGATGGTCTGTACCTAGTACATGCTCTGCCAAAGTCTACAATCACTTTTATGTGAAGTATTACGAGATTTTAAGGTCTGTTTGGTTTGTCCAATATATTTTAAATTGCAGCTACCACAAGATTTTAAATAAACTATTTTGTTTATAGAAAGAATATCATCTTTGTCTTTTAACTTTCTAAAAATCTTTGATACTGGTTTAATATTGTGCAATTTTTCTATTATCATCTTTGAAAATTTTAATTAAACTGGGAGTTAAATCCTTGATAAATGGTAGTGAGCCAAATCTATACTCTGTTACTTCTGAAGAAACATTGGAATTGTCTCGATTATGTAAAGGTTCCTCTGTTACGCTTGAAAAAATTATAGTCCGGTAAAATAAGGATGCAACCTCGGAATGAAAGATAATAAGCTAAAAATTGGCATACGTCTTTATTTTGATGGTATAAAACTTACCTCAAAAGTCTCATATAATCACGTGTTCGCAACTTTAGATATTTAGTTAATAGTATTTTCAGTGAATAATCTATATATATAAAAAAGGATGTGTTTTTATGTACGAAATCGATGAACTCAAAAACTACTGGACCGATTATTATGAAAATTGGTATACATATGTATTTTTCCACGGAGAAGATTTATATGATATGCTCATTGATGCCACTCGCCACCAGGTGGCGCTGCAAAGTAGCAACTTCTGTCCCGTTCAACCGATTGTCATGAAAATTGGTATGTATATGTATTTTTTCACGGAGAAAACGAATATGCTATGCTCATTGATGCCACTCGCCACCAGGTGGCGCTGAAACATATCGCCTAATCTATATATATATATATATATATATATAAAAGGATGTGTTTTTATGTAAGAAATCAATGAACTCAAAAACTACTGGACCAATTATTATGAAAATTGGTATATATATATATATATGTATTTTTCCACAGAGAAGGTTTATATGATATGCTCATTGATGCCACTCGCCACCAGGTGGCGCTGCAAAGTACTAACTTCTGCCCCGTTCAACCGATTGTAATGAAAATTGGTATCTATATGTGTTTTCCACGGAGAAGGTTTGTATGATATGCTCATTGATGCCACTCGCCACCAGGTGGCGCTGCAGAGTAGCAACTTCTTCCCTGTTTAACCGATTGTCATGAAAATTAGTATGATGCTGTATTCTTAATGCTTAATATGAATATGATATTCGTATTAATAGAAGTTACCACCAGATGGCGCTTCCATGTATCAAATTCAATATTGATTTCATATAAATATAAGTTCGAAAAATATATTTTTGGTGCGATAAGTGAAACAAAACTATAAACTTTCTTTCCTCCTCTATCTCTTCATCTCTTTTATTTTTCTTAAATTTATTTTAGTTGTTGGCGTAGCAACGCGCGCCGGGTACAGCTATTTCATATATTTAAAAGAGTGATCCTTACTAAATTAAGCATTATGACGCCACCGTAAGGTGGCGCAGTTGAGATAGTATAAATTTACATTAGCAATTCTTGCGTAATTAAGTACTATGACGCCACCATAAGGTGGCGCAGTTAATATATGATATATCTAATCGATAATTTACAAAACCGTAAAAATTTGGAAAAATGGTAAAAAACATCAATAGGCGGTACGAAGTTCGCCGGGTCAGCTAGTTAACTATATAACTCATTTATTGTATTCTACAGGCTGACGTCGCTTTATCGTAAACATAGGTAAGCGGTCCCCCACTCTTTGCACCCTATCTCAAGAAGGGTTGAAGGTACTTAAGATAAAAGTTGAAGAGAATTTTCCGTTCTACAATTTTTCTAACCACCTTAAATGTCATACAGTGTAAGGGAAACGAGATATTTGCAAAAAACTGATTTTCATGACCTTTGGCCTTAAATATCTTTTATGTACCTTCAACCCTTCTTGAGATAGGGCGCAAAGAGTGGGGGACCGCTTACCTATGTTTACGATAAAGCGACGTCAGCCAGTAGAATACAATAAATAAATGAGTTATATAGTTAATTATTCACTGAAAATACTATTAAATATCTAAAGTTGCGAACACGTGATTATATGAGACTTTTGAGGTAAGTTTTATACCATCAAAATAAAGATTTTTAGCTTATTATCTTTCATTCCGAGGTTTGCTTCTTTTTTTGCCTTATTTTACTAAGTTATCAGTCTCCATGAGAATTATCAAGTAAAGTATTAAACAGTATTCTAAAATTTTTTGAACTAAAGATGGATGTACAATTTTTTTGATTGTATTTTTCATTGCTACAACCAAATTAATTTTCATTTTATGTGGATGGTTAGAAAAGAAGATAAGATATCTATCTACCTGAATTAGTAGGTTTAATGTAACAATCAAGTATAATCTTATTATCTTCATTTCTTATAGCATGTGCATCTAGAAAAGGAACCATATTATCATTTTCCAGTTCTACGGTGAATTGTATATGAGTGTTATAAGAGTTAAACACTTCTAACACTGTGTTAATTTGGTTAGATCGTACAGCTAGAATCAAATCATCCACATATTTTTTTAAAAAAGGAATTCTAAAATTTGACAGATTTATAAAAGCATCTAACAGATCATCTATCACATATTGAGAAAAAATTGGGGATACCTTCGCACCCATGTGTACACCCAGAATTTGTTTGTAAAAAGTGTTTTTGAAACAACAAAAAGTGGTATTGAAAATCAACTCTATACCATTTAGAAAAGATTTTAAAGTTAAATTACAAAAAAATGGCCCTTGGTAAGCCAGGCGCATCAGTAGATTTATATTAATTAAATATATTAAAAGTATACGTTTCAGAAAAAAATGTTTCAGATAAAAGTTGTAGGTCTCTTAAGACAAACAAAAAAGTCCCCTAACATTTTTTTGTACAAGGTGAAGTAAAAAAGTTACGAATTTTTTTCCATTTTGATTTGATGTCACGCCCAAACGGCCTTACCGATTTGGCCCATTAACGAACTCGACCGAGATTTTGGGACGATTGATTTTTGTACCAAATTTTATTTCGATCCGTTAAGAAATGCGACCGCTATCGTGTCCACAGATTTCGTTATATCGGAACTATACATATATATATATATATATATATATATATATATATATATATATATATAATTAAATAGTAATATTTGCTGAAAAGTTAATTATCAGTAAAAGTGGATATTGGGTAAACAGCAAATGAAAAATAGAGTATTAGCTTTATCTGACCAATCTTTTCATAAACGCAATTTAAAAATTCTCTACCACCTATTTACAGATAATAATTATCCTCATCATTTATTAAATAAAATTTTATTTGGGACTTCTTCAATTACTAATATCAACAATAATATAAATTTATTATCACAAATTGATACTAATGAAATACAAACTCATATACCTTTAAATACAAATGAAAACAATCAAGAAAAACCTATTTATATTAGTATTCCTTTTATTAAAGATATTACACCAAGTATTGGCAAAATTTTAAAAAAAGTACTTAATCAGATCATAATTAGCAATAAATCCGTTTTGACTTTAAACAATTTATATACAAAAATTAAAGACAAAACTCCTTTATTGGATAATAAAGATGTAGTATACAGGATTCCTTGTAATAATTGTAATAAAAATTACATTGGACAAACTAAACGATTACTAAAAAATCGTATTACTGCTCACAAAAGTGATTGTAGGTTACATCCTGAACGTTGTGCTTTAGCCAATCATGTTAATGAAACAGGCCATTTAATGAATTATAATGAAACAAAAATTTTAACTTCTGAAAAAAATTTAACAAAACGAATCTTTCTTGAAATGACATTTATTTATCAAAATAATAATTGCATAAATAAAAAATCAGATATTGACCATTTAAGTAATTTATATTCTTATTTACTTCATTTAGATTCAAATCCTTTTTCAAATGTGTAAAAAGAGCGAGCTTTCAAGTTAGTTTATGAGTAAATACTAAAAATTATTAGGAATAATAAGAAAAATAATAAATAAACTACACATTTGTAATTATAAAAAAAACAAAATGTAGATTTTCTTGAAAAACTTAAAATAAAAAAGACATCTAACAAATCTACAGTTTAAAGTTGTTAATGAACAAAAAAATATTACAAATTCTCCACAATTAAACTATTTACTTTAATTGAATTTACATTTTGTACATAGATAAGATATAATTATAATTCCAATATATTAAGTTATTGTAAAGATCAGCAGATATAGTTTTTTCCTGGTTTTTCTATATCATTGCACAGTTATACTGATCTTAGAGGGATATACATCCAGGATAATCCCTTAGGGCTAATAACATCTAAGCTTTAATATTGTTATATATTAATACTTCCATAATTTTTTTTTTTTTTATTATTCCTAATACCTTAAAGTTAGTTCTCTAATTTATTACTTTTGATATCATAGTTACATGACTATTTAATCATTAATGTCATATCTTGTGAGAAACATCAATTTGATAATACTTATAAAAAAAAAACATCATTTTAATTTTTAATTTATTATTTACTCATGTTAATTTCTTTTAGAACAACAACGTTATAACCTCACAGAGATGTAAGTATAAATTTATAATTTATTTCTACTTGCATTCTGTCACTCTTAATTTTGTAGCTCCTTGATAATGTAATAAAGTAATTACGAAAGCTTGGATTAAATACTCTAAAGAGTTTTATTTAACGTTAAGTATTGCTGTTTACCCAATATCCACTTTTACTTATATATATATATATATATATATATATATATATATATATATAAACTTTTGAACGGAAGGTGTTTTTGAGGTCAGGGGGGCCCAAAACGAAAAACTGTAGTGAAATTTTCCCGAAGTCGTGACCTGCGAACCAGCTGAATAGTAGATAATATAAATCTACTAAAATGCAGAAATATTATCCCAAAGTTTTATAATATTATCTGTAATTAATTGACAAGGGATGTTGGTAAAAAGTGAAACTACATCCAAACTTATTATTACATAATTTTAAGAGAGCTGAAATTCCTGAATATATTCTGCAAAAGCAAATGAGTCTTTAATAAAGTATTTATTATTCTCATTATAAGATTTAGTTAAAATATCTGTAAAAAATTTTGTTAAGTTGCTATTAGGTGCATTAACAGAAGATGTAATAGGTCTTAAGCTTAATGTAGGTTTATGAATTTTAGGTCGACCATAATATTTACTAGGAACAGAGCTGTAAACACATTAAATCCTTTTCTCATTGTCACAATAAAGCCATTTTGAAACAATTAAAAAAAAAGGTTACATTGATTTTGATATTGTAAAGTCGGATTATAATTTTTGTAATAGTTAACATCTATTCGATAAATTGTCATAGGTTTGTTTCAGAAAATAACATTACCTGTGTCCGCTTTAAAGAGTATTTTTTAACCTAGAGCCAATTGAATATAGACCGGAACTCCGATAAAAATAAATTTTATTTGTTAACTAGTCGGTCAAGACTACACTTCTGCTTTGTTACTAAATGTACAAAATTAGTAAACACAGTTATAGATAAGGTTAGGGAGCTGCTAATACTTTCCGTGACATTTAGGTCCACGGAAAATTAAGGGCTTATTTTATATTTTTCAGAGCGCTGAACACGAATATAGACTTTAAAAAACCTAAAAGTTTGACGTTTAAAAGTTATTTATATATACAGTGTAAACTCCATATAATGTCACTGGATTTAACGAGAAACTCCCTAATGCGTTGAAATGACGTTGGTTGGTTTAGCTTGTCTTCCATACAATGATATAGCATGTCACATACCACGAAGTATAGATACCGGGAGTCTACACGGTATAGGCTTTTTCATAATTTTTCTGGTACCCAACAATCAACCCACATCATAGTTCTAATTTGTGCCACTGGCGGCGCGAGTAATCAGGAGATACCGATGTTTTTATTATTATGATGTCGCGAAATTAAATATATAATATTAATTTATTTATTTAAAATTAGTTGTCATAAAAAATGTCAATAGTAACAAAACCTCCCGTGTACGGATTTAAACGAGTATCTCTTGAACACGGGCGCACTCTACCGGCAATAGTTCTGTCCCCTAAATTGAGACCAGCTGGTCCTCGTTCTTACAGATTACTTTTAAAAAAGGCTATCCCTTTCCAGCCGTATCGACCCTTCGTTCCTGGCTGAAAAATATACAATTATCGCCTGGTATCTTAAAACCTGTATTCAATATAATAAAATTCAAAGATATAGATAAATTGGCAAAAGTATGTATATTGTCATTTGATGAAATAAAACTTCGCAAAATATACGTATATGACAAGGTTAATGATGAAACGTTAAAGCCAGTTAGTTATGCACAGGTATTTATGTTAAGGGGACTCTTTTCAAATTGGAAACAACCAATCTTTTACGACTATGATTGCAAGATAAACCGGGACCTCTTATTTAAAATTATTTCTTATGTTCAAAATTCAGGTAAGTTTTAAAAACAATCTATTCGCCTTCCATAAAACTTTACTGAATTAGTTATATTTTATAGGTTTTGAAGTTGTTGGAATGGTCAGTGATCTTGGAGGAGGAAATAGAAGCTTACATAGCGAATTACAAGTGACTCTTGAACAACCTTGGTTTCAAAATCCTGAAAATGAACACAAAATTTATGTCTTTGCTGATGTCCCCCATGTTATAAAACTGATAAGGAATCATTTTGTTAATAATGGGTTTATAATTAATTGCAAGGAAATTAACAAAAAAATTGTTGAACAACTTTTAGAGATTACTAGCAAGTTTGATTTAAACATTGCACACAAAATTTCTAGGGAAAGTCTGAATGTAAAGAATGCTGGTAGACAAAAAGTTAAACTTGCCACAAAATTATTTTCACACACTATCTCCAGCGCAATAACAAGATGTGGGATGAATGGTCAATTGGATGATAATTGGCTGGAAGGTGCAGAATTCTTTAAATTCTTTATTTGCAATTTCTCTTCAAATATATTTTAACATTGTAACTCTAAACTAGGTGAATGACTGGTTCGATTGTTTAAATGTGCAAGTCCCAGAACCAGAAAGCCGAGACAGAAAAAAAGCCTATGGATTGTCGCTTGATATTCAAAATTCCATTATAAATAATATGACCAATGTTATGTATAATTTAAGAATCAAAGGGAAAGCTTCTCTTTTGCCATTTCATAAAGGTAAATTTTAATATTAAATTGATTAAAATAAATATCAAATTTTTTTCAGGGGTTATAATGACAAACAAGTCCTTACAATTTTTATTCGAAGATCTTAAAAGGAGATTTGGAACTAAATATATTTTAACATATAGGCTGAACCAAGATGTTTTAGAAAACTTTTTTGGAGTAATAAGAGCTAAGGGTTGTCTTCATGACCATCCAGATCCTCTAGAATTTAGATACCGGTTGCGGTCCTATTTAATGGGCAGAAATGAAGGGTCACTTTCGGCCTATGGCAATGTTGAGGAAGATTGTACGCCTGATTTGCCTCTTGCAGATTCCAATTTAGGTGCAGAATTTTTTAATTCACTTCTCGACAAGGATGTTGAAAATACACCGCAAGAGGAAAATCTGGATGTAAAGGAATTACAAGATCTTGCTTATGACGGGTTGGAAAATTTGGCTGGTTTCATTTGTCATAAAATCAAACAGCCAAATATGTCAATTACAAACACCAACATATCGTCTTATTCTTGTGTTGACCATTTAAGTGAAGGTGGCTTAAGTAAACCTTCACCAGATTTCATGTTAAAAATGGAGCAACTGGAAACAATTTTTAATAATTTTAATATGTACAAATTATTGTAAAAATTTACTAGACAAAAGTTGTAATGTAGATTGTACTGACGATACAAAATAGTTATTTATGCAACTAGTGCGTAAAGTGACCTTTTTTGACGAATGCGACAATCACATGAGTCAAAAAAGGAACATTTACGCACGAGTTGCATACAATATTTTTTCTACAACCGAATTTCTTTACAAGAAATACAAGTATAGGCCTGATTTTTTTTACGCTTTACTGCGAAAAAAAATATTATATTTAAAACATATTTTAGATAACAAAATATTAATTTTTTAAATTAATCTTACCTTATAATACCGGTACGTAGAAACGCGAAATGCGAAATGCTTGAATTATAAATTAATTGAAATGTCAATCAGTCATTTAAATAAAAATACTTACCCTTATTCATGAACTGATATTTCTGTCAAATTAAATTAAAAATTACTGAATATAATATCTAGTTTTGTATGTATTAAACTGCAATAATTTAACAATTAAATATATTTACACAAATTTACACTATTAAATAATAATAAAAAAGTTCCCTTAGCCGGAATTCTACCCGAGTCATCTGGGTAGAAGCTATATACCTTACAACCTCGGCCACTAACACACATAAAAGTATTTGCATAATCTTATACAAAACAGTGCTTATTTTACTTTTTTTCACTAGTAAAAAAAACTTTTTTTTTCACTAGTGAAAAAAAGTTAAACTTTACGAACCTTAAACCGTGCGTAAAGATAATACTTTTTAATAATTTCTTTCAAACCTAATACTCTTAACCGGTAAATGAAACATTCACTTTAAAACAAGGATTTTCTGAGTTTTTTTTATATAGTACATAATTTTATAAATAAAACCAATTCAGTAGGTCGGTTATGTAAAAAAATAAAAACTGAATTTTCATAGGAAAATAAAGATTTGCTATTCTTTTGAGAATAAAAGTCAAGAAAAAGCTCCTAGTTATTATACAATCAATAATTTTTAAATAAAATAAATATATTCATGCTTATTTGTTCCTATAAAACGAACTTTTACTAACCGCGTGACGTCATGCGCAGGAATGAACGAAATTGGCACTTCATAATATCATATCTTGTAATTTATTGTATCATGATTTACTACCTGAACTTGACCTGAACTCTCGTTGAAAATCAGTGCAGTGCAACCAATTGTGTTAAACAAAAAGTTACCAAAAACAGTGTTACAATGAATCTCCCTGTTTTCCAATTACAGCATTATAGAGCATTGTGCGGCATAATGCTCAAGTTGATTGTTCCAACTACAGCAGCGCTTCGCACAATCGAGCAATTTAAAAAGTACTGCTTTCGTCTGATGTGCGCAAGGGATACCACCTTAGTAGCAGAAAATATAAGAAATGTTTGAGCTTTAAGTTGGCGTTAATAAAAATTTAATTTACACTATCGCCTATTGTTAGTAATATTCTTTATTATTGAACTGATCTATTTAAGTTTCTACGTATAATCTGTTGAAAAAATAAAAAAGTGAATTGAAACTGTGTTACAAAAATAAATATAAGTAAGGATGAAGGTACGAACATGACAAATTTATTTTTCGCTATTTTATATACTATGTGAAAATAAAATAGGGATGTTGACTAATTTCCGGATCTGCTTTTATTTTATAGATAAACTCTTAATAACCGCGAAAAAAATATTTTAATAATAAAAATGGTTTTATTTTAATGAAAAAAGTGATAAATTAGAATAGATTTAAAATTTCCCACTAAAACGCCCAAAACTGTCATGTGACTTTGATTACGTCACGAACCGATAAACAATGCCCGCGATCTGTCAAACTCTAAAAAACTTGAAAGTTTTCTTGAGAAATAATTATTTTTAGGCTTTAATACTAGTTAATAATAAATACAAAGTGTGTGTGTATGTAGATGTACATGTAAAAAATGAAGATTTTAATATTCAAACAGCCCACAGTATTTCTTACCACAATGAAGTTATAAATATACCTGTTTTTAAAATTTTTAAAGTTAACGTACGAAGTTCTATTTACTTAATTTTAGTCAAAAATATGACGGATTAATTGGAATTGATTTATTAAAACAATTAAAAGCAACTGTAAATTTAGAGAAAAAACTCCTCATACAGAAATACCAATAATATACGAATTAGAAGAATTAACACAACTAAAAAAGAAACTTAAAGTAAAAAATTATTCTATTTATATTCCCGCTAGGACATCCCAAATTGTAAAATTACCCGTTGACATAGAAAGCGAAACAGGACTTGTAAATTATATTAATTTTGGCAATCAAATAGAATCACTCTGTGCAGTTGTAAACGTAAATAATTTTTTTGCAACAACCACCATTACTTATTCAAGAGAAAAACCAATAAAAATTAATATTAATAAACCTTTTAAAATTGAAAAATTAGATATCGCAGATATAAATTTTATTGAAAAAATGGAAACCGATTCTGAATTAAACGAATACACCGATAATATTTTAAAATCTAATCTAAAAAATATACGAGTTGAACATTGTAATTACGAAGAAAAACAGGCTATAAAAAATTTATGTTAAGTTTCGCTGCACAAAAATCTTTGTTTGTAGCAAAGAAATTCGCCACCATCAAACAATCGATTCTCGGCAAGTTAGAACTGTTTCCTTTGATGAATCCAGTCTCCATAATGTAAACACAATTCGGTTTTTGATAACAAGTGAGTTACAAATACTAATAGCGAGTAATTAGCGAGAGAAATCAAAGAAATAACTCGTTCACACAGTGACACCAAGCGACGCTAAGTTGTTTATCGGTTCATGACGTCATGCGCTGTGATTGGCGTTCACAGTCACGTGATAATGTGTTTTAAATAAAGTTTTTTAAATTAATTTTAATTAATAAAATATTTTTAATTACGTTTAATAAATATGATTTTAGGTATTTAAATATTACCATTAATCATTTAATTTTAACTTTACATGGATTTACAACTACTGTCAACATGCCAGCACATTTCGGCATTGTGCGTCACTGAGTCGCATTATGCTCTGTAATTGGAAAACAGGGTCTATTTCGATACTGTTTTTATGGGTCGATTCTGAACTTTTCGTAAAATTTACAAATCTGTAGTTTCCGGATTTTCTGTGAGCACAATTTTACAGAACCTTTAACTTTCCAATTCTGGGATCGCTTTTATAAGTACTAATTTACGAATGTTACATATGACCTACTTCAACGTGTTGCAACTTCAGTTTATTATGATTCTAACCTAGAAAGTATTCACTCCATCACCATCACGAAGACTAGATACCAGGAGTTTACACGGTATAGGCTTTTTCATAATATTTCTGGTCTCAATAATCGGGCCAGATCATAGTTCTATTTTTTGCCACTGGCGGCGCGAGGAACATTAAGACCCGAACCGATGTTTATGACATTTAAATTTCACGAAATTAAATTAAATATATGATATTAATTTATTTAAAATTACTTGTAATAAAATTAATAAAAAGAAATGGGAAAGTATTGTGCTGTTTATGGTTGTGGCCGAAAGGCAGATAACAGTGTAAAAAAGTGGGTATATTCAAAGCACCAAAAGTGAGTAACATCAAAATAGTATCTGTTAAAAATTTGTGTGCGATTGCCAAGTAGCAGAGCCATAGACAAATTATCTCTGAGCAGAGCCATATAACAAACAAGGACATCAATAATTAATTTATAAATTTGTGTAGTTTTTAACTAATATTTGAAAATTTTTGTGCATTTTCATTTATCTTTTGAAATATTGTAATTAAATAATTTTTTTTTGAAGGATGTAAAATTGCGCAGTAAATAGAGTTATGCTCTGGGTCAAGATTTGAAAGCTACCAATTATGTTTGCGAATTACATTTTAATCCAGAGGATGTGATTAAAAGTAATCGAAAGATCTTAAATATAATTATATTTAAAGAAGTTATTTATGTATACATGTTTTTGAGTTTATTTTATTACAATTTTTGAGTTATTTTCTTAGTAATCTTTTACATTTATTTTATCAGATATCATTTTACAGTTGTTTAAATAAATGTATGTATAATGTGTCGTATTTTATTTTTAATATGTGGAACATTACCAATAAAATAATGCATCACCCAGATTTATACATAAAATAAAAGTTACGTGATATGTTTAATACCGATGTTCGAAACGTCGATGTTTTTCTTTCGATGCATCGATAATAAGTCCACCGATGTCTATCGCTTTCGATATATTGATGTTTTTCAAGAATTTGCCATCCCTACACAAAAGAGCCCGTGTATAAGCAGATAAAATACATGATTTTTAAAATTTAATATCTAAGTAACTAAACGGTGAAAATTTTGGGATTAGAGAAATGACGTATTTATTTATAAGTATAGTTAATTTCAAAGCTCAAAGTTTTCACATTAGATTCGGTTGAACCTCCTTAACTCGCGCTTACTATTAATAAAAAAAATATTCACTCTAATATAAATAATAATACGTAATACATAATCGTAATACTGAAATTAATAGGCATTTGGCAATTTTATAAAATATTTTTACTATTAAATTTTTTAAGGCAATTTGTAATTACCTACTTACTTTATATTTTTGCATTTACAGCACTTGAAAAGTTTCTAAGAATTTCCTAAAACTTTTATTTAATTCCACGTTTCTCCGAATATTTTTTCCAGATCTGTCAATAGTAACATAACTTCCCGCGTAAGGATTTAAACGAGCATCTTAGGAACACAAGCGCACTCTACCGGCAATAGTTCTGTCCCCTAAATTGAGACCATTTTTTTAACATTACGTTTAAACTCCTGGTATCTAGTCTTCGTGATCACCATCATCACTGAGAAACAACTGAGAAAGATATTTACAATGAGCTAATGCATAATGTATATATTTTCTTTTGGTGAAATCTATACTGTTTTAAATCATGTTTCAGTATTAATGAGCAAAAAAAGAGACGATTAAAAAATACCACAGCACAACAATACAAAATGTATTTGGAGGCCATCGAGAATGATTTTGCGTTGAAAAGCAACACTATTAAACCTACTTTGGGGCCAAATTATTTAAAAAACAAATGGGAAGAATTAACTATTAAGTTAAACGCAATTGGTCAAGGGCCTGCTTTGTCTGCAGATGAATGGAAAAAAGTAAGGATCCTGTGTAAATTATAAAATATTTTTTATATTATAGAGATTTGCAGACTGGCGTTATGCCACAAAGGGTAAATACAGAAAAATTTATACCGATAGAATTAAAACAGGTGGGGGCCCTGCTATAGATATAAAAGTATCCCCTCTGGAAGAAAGAGCTTTAAGTGCCTGGAGTATGATAACTGTCGAGGGAAATACCATGGTTACCCCCTATGAGGGTATCCCCTTAAATAATGAAATAGACGAAACTATTCAACATGAAGCAGTTCCCCAAAAAGAGGTAGCCTCTAATATTCAAGAAGACGAGGAGGAGAAAGAAGAGCCTTCAGAGATATTTATAATAAGTGTTGAAAATTCTACCCCAACTACACTAAGAAAAAGAATTAGACCCAAACCTTTGTCGATGCTGGCAGAGAACTTGATGGACGTGACTAAAAATAATAACATTGTTTCAGAAAAATTAATTACTCAACTTAAAGAGTTTTCAGAATCATACATAAATATAGAAGAAAAAAAACATGAATTAGAAAAGAAGAAATTAGATTTTAAAATTAAAAAATTTCAATTTTTACATCCCGATTTTAAGATGTAGGTTCTTTTTTTATATATTTAGTTGAAAAATAACTGTAAGTGTATTTGTAATTTGTTTAAGTTAAAAAAGTGGTAAATAAAAGTTAATATATTTATTTTTATTTATACAATTTAGTAATTATTTCTAACATAAGCATCTCTTGCAGCTGTTCCTAATTGAAAAATCAATCTATTATGTGCAGGTACATCTAAAAATAATAAAGTTAAGTACCTATTTTAATAAAACAAAGTACTTAGAGTAAGTACCACCAATATCAATGTTTTCTTCTGCTGGATACTTGATTTCCTCTTCCTCTAAATGTAAACCTGCATTTAAAGCAATATTATGCAACACACAGCATGTATAAATAATGTTAGCTGACTTTACTGGGTGATATATAAGTGTTCGATGTCTAGACAAACAGCGAAACCTTCCTTTTAAAATGCCATTTGTCCTTTCTATAACGTTACGTGCAGATGTCAATGTATTGTTAAATGCTTCCTCCTGTCGATTCCTGGGATTTAAAAATGGGGTAAATAACCATGGTTCCAACGGATAGCCACTATCTCCTAAAAATTAATTTTTTAATGAGAATATGTATTCTTTTTAATATCCAAAAGTACCTATTAAATGACTTGTTATGATCCCCATTATCATAGTTTATTTGTAAATGGTTTTTTATGGCACTGACTTGCCACACTGCGGAATCATGCACAGAACCAGGAAAACGTGCATTGCATCCTAAAATTCTATTACTAGCATCTGATATCTAAAATTTTAAATATTAGTTATTAAATATATATATATATATATATATATATACATAATATATTGTTGTCTTCTTTTATTTACAAGCATGACATTTATAGAATGTTTTCCTTTTCTATTTATGTATGTGAAAGGTGGATGATTCACATCAGTTTTAGGAGGAGCAAGAATCTCTACATGTGTACCATCAACAGCTCCTATTACACCTCTAAATCCATATTTTCGAAAAAACCTAAAATTAAATATTTATAAAATTAAAATATAACATAGGATCTTATATTTACTCTTGTTTAACAGCCAAAATGTGTTCATTATCAGTAGGAAATTGTACCCATATCGGTAATAAATGTTGAACAATTGCTGAACAAATTTCAGCTATTGATCTGCTTACTGTACTTTGACTTGCAGAGAGCCAAGCACTTGTTCCAACTGAATTTTGGTAAGATCCTACACTTAGAAAGTTAAGAGTTATAAGCACCTGAAAATGTAGTCCAAAATTGAATAACTTTACCCAAGTTTTAAATACACTACCTACTTTTTTTACAAGTGAAATTGAATTATTGTTTCCAATTCTCACATGCGGTTGTAGGGTATTAATTAAATCTATTACACTTTGTTGATTCAGCCTAAACATTTGAATAAACGCCCTGTTAGGCATATCAAAAGGATCCATTTGGTCCCTCAGACGTTTTCGTTGAATCCTCATAAAATTTCTAGAGGTAATCTTGCAGAAGGGGTTAATACTTAAAACGGTTCGGTCGTGCAGGTCTCTGCGCATTGAAAAAAGCACCAAATTTACTTCATTTCTGCGCGAGAAATTCAAATTTCTATGCATTGTTGTCAGATCAATTGTGTATCTGTAATAATCGGTAAATTTATTGTACTTTTAGGTTTTTAATTATAATGACATATGTTTCGCTAGAATTATCATCGTCAGATTGACATATTAAAGTTACATTTTGTTTGCTTGTAGTTAAGTATCTGATGTTGATAAGGTAGTATTAAGGCTAGATCAAGTATGGAAGTAATAAGATATAACAATATTAAAGCCTAGATGTTATTAGCCCTAAGGGATTATCCTGGATGTACTTCCCTCTAAGATCAGTATAATTGTGCAATGATATAGAAAAACCAGGAAAACAACTATATCATGCTGATCTTTACAATAACTTAATATATTTGTGTTACAATTATGTCTTATCTATGTATAAAATGAAGACTCAATCAAAGCAAACAGTTTAATAGTGGAGAACTTCCAAGATTTATTTGTTCTATTAACAACTTTAAATTGTGAATCTACTAGATGTCTTTTTATTTCAAGTTCTTCAAGGATATCTAAATTTTGTTTTTTATTACAAATGTGTAGTATTTGGATGTCATTGGTGTGTAAGAGTGAGGTTGGATGGTGTTTTGCATAATTTGACTTATCTGGTTGTTTTAATCTATAGTTGATTCAAATAAAAGTGTCATCAAGTAGTCTCTGGAAAATTCAAATTTGTAGTGGCATCACCCACGTTAGTAAAATTTGAATCGCAATATTAGCCAGCTTGTGATCAGATTGCTACATATGCTCAATCTTAATATATATAAATTACATGTCACGTTGTTTGTCCGCGACGGACTCCTAAACAACTGAACCGATTTCAGTGAAATTTTGTAAATATGTGTTCCAACTTAAAAGATAGGATAGCTTACATTTTAATTTATAGTCGCAATATTATTTTATTGCAAATTATTTGTTTATTGAATTGTTATTATATTAAATATGATATTATCATTTTGAAAGTCTTCATGTAAGGTCTTAGTAGCTGATTTGGATCAGCGGCTAATTATGACATTTCGCTTGGGTTATCGTAATGGGATCGATTACGCCAGAGGAAAGTTTTTTTTTTCTGGTTTTTTTTTGTTTTTACATGTGAAAACAGTAATTATTATTTTAATTTTAACTGTTAATAAAATAAACTATTTTAGAAAGTTTTTAGATACAACTACCCTTGATTGTGTTAACAAGGAAACAATCCTCTCTATGATCAATCACAGCGTTGTATGACTTAATATATTTGCAATATCAAGGATGCTGTGCATTGTTGAGATGACACTTAAATTCAGTTTTAATTATTGAAAAGTTTTAACATAAAAAGTTGTAAACATGCGCGTACGATTGCAAAATGATCCATCAGCACAAATATTTTCCGAACAATTACTAGATATTGCGAACAGTAAAAAAGAACTGCAACCAAATACGCAATTCATTAAACTGCCCGACAATTTCAACACTGTTCTTCAGGAAAAAAAAATGAACTGATCCAGAGTATTTTTCCGGATATACAGAATAATTACTTGAATCATGACTGGCTCAGTCATCGGGCGATTTTGGCGGCCAAAAATGTTGATGTTGACGAAATTAATTTCCAAATACAACAGTTGTTACCAGGCGATCTGATGTCTTTTAAATCAATCGATACTGTTGTTGATGAAAGTGTAAAGTGTAAATTTTCCAATTGAATTTTTAAATTCACTACATATACCTGGAATGCCACCACATAATCTTCGATTAAAGATTGGTTCCTCTATTATTCTCCTACGTAATTTGAACCCACCTCAATTATGCAACGGTACGCGTTTGGTCATCAAAAAGATTACCGGAAATATTCTTGAAGCAAGCATTTTAACTGGAAAGTTTAAAGGAAAAGTGGTCCTGTTGCCACGTATTCCAATGATACCGTCAGATTTTACCATACCCTTTAGAAGGCTACAGTTTCCAATTCGTTTGGCTTTTGCCATGTCGATAAATAAGTCACAAGTTCAAACAATGTCCATTTGTGGTTTAGACTTGGACAATCCATGTTTTTCTCATGGGCAACTATATGTTGCATGTTCACGTGTAGGGAAACCGTCGAATCTGTTTGTGTTAGCTAAAGACAGGTTAACCAAAAATATTGTGTACCGATTAGTGCTAATTTAAATTGAAAATAAAAAATAAAAAGTGTGAGGTGTCAAGGGACACCCGGATGGAACGAAGTTCCTTTCGATTAATTAGTGAAGGAATTAGTAATTTGTAAACACAACAGAGTGTTTATATATACATAAGCATTTATTATTGTCTGTATAAAATCTCTACTTACCTAACAGTTCGTTTCTTTTAACAAAAGTGTCCATTTATACAATACCAGAGCTTTAGATAACACATCTTTTTAGAATTACTTTTTATAATTTAAAACAGGAATTAACAATTCAATACAAAATTTTAAAATTAAAATATTTGACAGTAACTGACAGTTAAGGTAATTTGACGTAGGTACCTAAATAGTCAAGTTACGAACTATTTTTAAAATGTTTATGAATTTATTAATTTATAAAAACAGGATGAAATAAAATATAATACTATTATAGGTAATTATTTTTTTTCTACAGTATTTTCTTTTTAATGTACATTTTCTTTTAATTTAAAATAGTGTCTTTTTAATTGTAATATATCTATCTATGAGAGAGAGGGAGAGAGAGTTATTTATTTTTTGGTCTGTGAGAGAGAGAAACATGCGTGTGTCGTGTCATAGTGTCGTGACAACTTTTGGTATGAATTTTTTTTGGCTAGCTCCTAGCGTCAGTCGTAACTGTTCGTAACGCGCGAAAGGGAACTTCGTTCCAATAATATTTAAAATAATAAATATTATTGTTACAGATTTAAGACTATCTGCCCTACCTACCTCATTCATAAGTTAAAGTGTTACATGTTATTTACTTTGTAATGTCACATAGGTGATAGGGTAGTTTTGCCCTACATATTAATTTATAAGTTTATATTTTACTGTATTGTTATGTATTAAATTTTACCAGGTAAAAGGCATTACGTTAGATCTTGGCACGTGTTTAAATAGTTTAATTTTTATTCTCACGTAGAATATGAATTGGCTATAAAAGCAGGTTGTTGAGATCAGACACCAGGAGTTTGTAGTCTGAGGTTGTCTGTAAGGATCACCCTTTAAAGTGTTCCTAAAACAGACCCTTGGGTCTGGGCCATTGTGACTCTTGACGTATTTTCGTGAGTAAGTGTGACATGCTACCATGTAGTTTATTTGGTAAGATTAGTAAAGATTATTATTGTATTCAGTTATTCCCTATTCATAATGTTTATTACACATTCTTATTGCTTAATTATTGGTTAATATATTTGTTGTTTGTTTCCTGTTGTTTATCTCATCTTCCCATCTTCCCCTTGGTTAGTTTTCTGCCTTCAGCAGGATACCTAGCCGGGAGTGCCTTTAGTAAGCTACCCCTTATCCTATAACACTAAGGCACATTCTCCCAAATCTCTCCAGGCGTGACAGTAATATACTCATTTGTTTGATTATAAAAATAATAATAAATTTTAAAATTCTTTTGTATTGATTTTTGCTTAATATCAATCCCGAGAATTTTTATACCAGCTTTAACGTTTCCGTCTTCATTCGTAAATAATAATTTCATTGTATTAAGGGGTTGCAGTAGTAGAAAATCTGTCATGGAGGTAGCCATATTTTTTACAAATGGCATCTATGTAAACAAGCATAGTGGTCTCCATGACTGATGTTCTCCTACTGTTCCTCTTTAGATTACTACAATGTAATATAACAAAAATCTTCGCCACAGCAACGCGTGGCCGGGTCAGCTATTATAACTATAAACATTTTGACACATCGCGATGACATATAATTCCCTAACTAAAGTTCTGTTTCCATTGAATCTAGTAATAAAGTTAAAGATGATCTCACACGTACCCAGCCCACTTGATGACACTTCTATCTGAATCGACTATATATGCTCTTAAGTGTTCATTGAATCTTTTTTCAAATTTTTAATTAAACGTGAAAGTTGCGTAAAAACACAAAAGTTTTTTATTATTTTTTAGGTTAAACAGACTTTCGTGTCACCCCTTACCTGAGCCCAGTAGGGTGCTAATAAAAGAGCAATAAAAGAGACCTTTTCGCCTACCCTCACCGCATGTGGTTGTATGAATTCACGATCTTACAATCTATTGTTTATATTTAACAAATATATGTGTTTAATTTTTTATAAATAAAAATAAATAAAGATCAGAAACGTAAAGATATTTTTTTTCTGATTTCAACCATATATAATACTTACGCAAAATTTTATAGTTTACAGTTATGTCACCAAAATATTCTAAATTACACTGAGAAACAAACAAGAGATAATCTCATAATGTGGTACAAAAATACCCAATGATTATTAAATTTAAATCCAAAACAGCAAGGGATAATCTCATAATAATGTTTTGAAAATAATATATAAGTAATAGAATACCTTAATACTACAAAAATGCTTAATTATCAAATTTAAATCCAAAACAGCAAGGGATAATCTCATAATGAGGTGTTGAAAATAGATAAACTTTAACAATTCCAGTAACAATCAGATTGAAAGAGATTTACCCTAATTAAAATGCTATTGTATTACAAAACATCCTAATGTTTTTTTAATATCAATTTGTATTGTTCGGTTATAACAAAAAATATATAAAATGTTAGCCATTATTCACAAACAATTATTTGTGTCTTGTTTTACGCACGGTATACATCATCCTATTGATTGTTCGGTAGTGATAAAAAATATATGTGTTTGTGTATGATGGAATTCCTCCGCAGTTCTACAGCTTTTAAGAATCACATAAAGGAATTGGGTTTGGTAAATTTTTTGATAGTACATGGATTTGTTTCACGTTCCAGGACATGTGTGTGTGGGAATAGAATCCAACTTGGCCAACAAAAAAGGCAAGGAAGAGAACCAAGTTATCGGTGTCGCAGACGGAACTGTTGTACTGAAACGTCCTGTAGGACAAATTCATTTCTAGATTTTTCGACACTTCCTATAGTTCAGTTGCTGATTATTTTAGTACTGTGGATTAAGGAGTATCCAGTCACAGTAATAGCAGCGGAAACTGGAGTTTCCACGAAATCTGTGAGTCGCTGCCTTCAACATTTCAGAAACCTTCTTTTTCACTGGATGCTGGAAATCGATGAGCAAATAGGCGGTCCTGGACACATAGTGGAAATTGATGAAAGTGCTTACGGAAAACGAAAGTATCATCGCGGACGTCTGCAAAGGACACGGTGGGTGGTTGGAGGAATAGACCGACAAACAAAGAGAATTTTTCTTACGTTTGTGCCTAACAGAAACGCTATTACATTACAGCGTGTTATTCAGGAAAATGTTTTGCCTGGATCCATTGTAATGACTGACTCGTGGAGAGGATATACTGGTTTAAACCACCTTGGATACCATCACTATCAAGTCAATCACCAACGAAATTTTGTGGATCCAAACAATCGACTTATTCACACCCAAAATATCTAATTGCTAGAGGTATTTTGGTGAGGGGTATATTTATTACTATTAATATTTAGATATGCATTTTTGGGGTATTTAAGGTTCTTTTCTATTTTGATTTCTTTTTGCATGTTGGTGATGGGTATATTTATGACTATTAATAGTATTAATATTAATTGACAAGTCCTGTTAGATACAGGCGCTAAAGGTATTTTATGTTATATTGGGTGTTGTTTGTTTCTCAGTGTAATTTAGAATATTTTGGTGTCATATCTGTAAACTACAAAATTTTGCGTAAGTATTAAATATGGTTGAAATCAGAAAAAAAATATCTTTACGTTTCTGATATTTATTTATTTTTATTTATAAAAAATTAAACACATATATTTGTTAAATATAAACAATAGATTGTAAAATCGTGAATTCATACAACCACATGCGGTGAGGGTAGGCGAAAAGGTCTCTTTTATTGCTCTTTTATTAGCACCCTACTGGGCTCAGGTAAGGGGTGACGCGGGAGTCTGTTTAACCATTTTTTATTATTCTTAATCGGTAACTTGTAATAATAATCATAAAATACCTCATAATATGTTCTAGTAGGTTATAGTAAGGCATAAAAACTTTTTTGTTCTGTTCATGACTTTAAATTGACGTGTTAGATAGAATATTTTATAAACAAACATCTTGGTTAGAATTTCTGTATTATGAGAACCTATGATAAAAACCTTTAAAAAATATTTTGATTTTACTTACTCTTCTTTAGTCCTATCCACATAAAGGAAGTAAGTTGTTTATAATGAGATATCATAGATACTCGATTTTATACAATACATTTTAAAGTTATGAACTGGAATCTCCTGACGTCGTGGGAATTAATGTGTTATCATATTATATAAAATATCATATTTCAATGTCTAATTCTTTTCCTTATTATTGTAGTTCAGTTTTTAAAAGAGATTCATTTTAGTTTTCAAGTAGTTAAGATCAAAATTTATAATTGTAGTTTATAGAAATAAAAGTTCGAATTTGTTTTTAAAAAGTCATTTTTCGGATCCGCAAATATAATTGGCGCAGTCAGTAGGATTGCAAAACGGTTCGACAAAAATCGCGATCCGGTCTGTAACTCTGTATCTACAGTTTGTTTGCAATTTACGATTTTAGTGTTGATCCTGAGACTTCCAGCAAGTTCGAACCTCTGACCAGGAAAACGGGGGACTACATCGCCCAGCTTTCTAATGGTGAAGAAACTCTTCTTAGTTATACTGTAAGTCGAAAAACATTTCCTTTTACCCTTATTCTTAGAATTATCCTGAACCTTGGATACAAATAATTTTTTTTTATTTTACAATAAGAGTGATATTATTCAAATAAGAATATTTTTTCCATTCAAATAATAAATTATAAACATTATTTTAGAAATAAATAAATTTAGTTAATGAACGATAGTGTTATTGAAAGTTTAATTGACTTATTTGGATCTAATTTAACTTTAGAAGATCAGAATAATTTAACAGATTCAAATATGACTTCTCCAAATTATCAATTATTAAAACTATATATTGAGACTATGATGGTAGTCCTCATACTTTAAACATTTTTATTGATAGTTGTGAAACACTAATAAATCAATTTTTTGATGCTAATAATCAACAATTAAACAGTTTTTTATTACGTGCTTTATTAGGAAAATTAATTGGTAGAGCATTAATGTTAATAGGATCTAGAACAGAATTGAAATCTTGGCAAGACATAAAAAATGCGCTTCAATTAAGCTTCGGAGACCAAAGAAATATCGATTGTTTGGTCCAAGATTTGATTTTTTTAAGGCCTAATAAAAATGAATTTCCTTATAACTTTGGAATGCGCTGTCAGGAAGCGCGTAGTTTACTTATTTCCAAATTAAACGCCGGAAACGATTCAGCTCAAGAAAAACTAATAAAGATTAAAAACTATAACGATTTAGCTCTTAAAACCTTTATAAGAGGTTTAGGAGGACAATTACAAAGCAATTTTCGCTTACGAAATCCTGACTCTTTAGAAAAAGCCATGTCTTTGGTTATTGAAGAGGAAAATTTCATGTACAGCCTAAATTTATTTATTTATTTTTATTTATTTATTACGGGAAAACCCCATTAACTAATTACAATTTACAAAATAAAGGTTATGTAAACAGATTGAAAATAATAAAAATTAACTCTAAAATTAACAATAAACTTTGTGAAGAAAAAAAAACAAAGATAAATAATTCTATTTTATAACCTAACATTCAACATCAGACTTTCGGTTACATCACAGTATGTTGCGCCCTAAAATTAATTCTACTTAATTGGCCCTTAAAGTAAGATGAGCTAATGCCAAAAATTTCTATATGTTGCTGATTTATAAATCTTGTGTATCTGTCTAAAGGAGAGTAAAAGCCATAGTTAGTTCTATGAAATGGTACAAAAAATGAAACAAAATCCTGTCTCCTATTTCTTGGTGCTATATCAATACACAAATGATTTAGTAGATAAGGACAATCAATCCCACCATTAACCAAGTTGTACAAAAAAGTTAATCCAGCACAACTCCTGCGGTCAACCAAAGGTTGCAACTTAAGTTGATTTTCAATCACTTGATAATTATGGTCCTCTATAAGAAAATTAAGTTTATAAGAGCATACTCTTAAGAATTTGTGCTGAATACTTTCTAATGCTGCAATATGTACTGAATGATAAGGAGACCAAATAACTGACGCATACTCTAACCTAGACCTAACTAATGTAACGTTTACAACGTTATTTGTGAGCCTAGCTCCTCGACTATTTAACTTTAAAAATATCTATTGTGAACCGCGCCGGCGCGAGGGTTATCAGATTTCGGTAGGAAATGTAGCTACCTTTTGAGTTGCGATTCGGAATTGTTTCATTTCATTTTGATAGTTCAATAAGCTTAAGTTGAATCTTCACTTTCTGCTTCCCTCGTTTCGGGCTGATGCCACATTAAAGAAGGTCCTAGAGAGGAGTTGAATGCACGACCCATCCATTTTTTTTGAAATCATCTTTACCAATTCAGGGTAATCGAGAAACTATTCCTGAAGTCACCGCTGATTAGAAAACATCTAATACTGTTTGTCCTGTGGTCATCAATATTTGAAATCAAGTTTCTACTCTCGCTACCAAAGGCTCCGACAGAAGACATCATTAAAAAACCAAAGATAAGAAATAAATTAATCACTAAACTTTTGATTAACATCTAATCAATTTTTTAATTTGAATAAACAATTTTAAAACTGATTTATTCTTTTTTATTTGAGAGTTTGTACTTGGCGCCCATTATTAATTGTTGGGGAAATTGATAGAAAAACCCAGAAGGAATCCACGATCCTGAAAGCTAGCTAAGGGTAATTTAGGGGCTACAAACTGGCGCCCAACGTCAATTTTATTTTTAAGAGTAATTATGTTACACTAATGAGCAATAAACGTTTTTAATTGTATTAACAGAAAAATTTCGACAGCTCCTGATTATAAATCCTAGCATCTTAGATGATTTTACTGTTACTGTATTGATGTGTTCAACAAACGACAGATTTTCATCAAAAATCACACCTAGATCTTTAATTTTGGAAACATGATTTAATGTAACCCTTTGTAATGAGTAAGAACAATTAACCTTTTTATTTCCCTTAAAAAAACATTTAGTTATATTTAATTTGAGCTTGTTTCTCTTACACCATTGATCCAATCTATCAAGATCCTCCTGCAGAAGTTTTTGATCCTCTATACTGTTAATAATTCTGAAAAATTTTAAATCATCTGCGAAACCCAAAGCAATACTGTTTTTAAAACAATCAAAAATATTATTTATAAATAATACAAATAAAACTGGTGAGCAGTGCCCCCCTTGAGGAACACCAGAGGTAACATTTATGGAATCAGATTGATAAGACCCTATCTTGACTTTCTGCTCCCGACCTGATAAACAACTCTTAATCCAATTTAAAGTGTCCATGCCGAAACCCATGCTAAAAAGCGTGATAAGAAAAGTGTGATGATCTACTTGGTCAAAGGCTTTGGAAAAATCAGTGTAAATAGAATCAACCTGTTTAAAGTTCTCTAGTGCCTTGGTAATTTGGGTCTGATATGTCAGTAAATTTGTGACCGTAGATCGCCCTACACAAAAGCCATGTTGGTTATTGTTTATTAATCCCCGGCATAGCCACTTCAATTGGTCACTTACTAAACTGTCTAGTAGTTTAGGGATTAATGACTGGATAGACACACTCCTGTAGTTGGACACCACATTCCTTTCGCCACTCTTGAAAATAGGAATTATGAAACTATACTTGCATTTATTAGGAAATATTGAAGATTTTAAAGATTGATTAAATAATAAGTGCAATGGATCAACCAGAGTGTAAATGCAATTCTTTAGAAACTTGTTTGGTATCCCATCCGGGCCAATCGTATTTTTATTGGGAAGTTTTTCTATCTTATTAAAAATTTCTACTTTAGAAATACTTGTGAAGTTGATACACTCTGAGACATTTTTGGGTATCCCCATTGGCAGTGAATCATCCAGACTACTAGGAGTATATACAGATTCAAAAAAGTTTTTGAATAATGCCACAACTTCTTGACCGTTGCTTGCTACTTCATTATTAAAAGTCATATTTTGAGCAAGAGAATGATTAGATTTTAGGTCTCGTATGTATTTCCAAAAATATTTAGGATTTACTTCAAATTCATGTTCTACATTAGCTAAATACTGCTGCCAACACACATCTTTTACCCTCTTACACTCCCTACGCAACCTAGAAAACTCATTATAATCAACTAAGGATTTTGTTTGTATATAAGCTCTGTGTGCTATTCTTTTTTGATAACAAAGTGTTCTAAGTTCAGAGGAAAACCACTTGGAATAAGTGCTGGTCTTGTATTTCTTTAAAGGCACAAAACAAGCGATTCCTATATTCAAAATTTCATAAAAAACCCCTAAAGACAATTTTATGTCCTGGTTTAAAAGGCAATGCAACCAATCTATCCCTGCTAAATAATCATTAAGACCATTCTGAAAATCATAATAAAAATCTTCGTATGCTAACTCAGAAGATTTGTGGTTATTGCAAATACTTGTTATAATACATTCGTAGCAAATATGATGTAAGCTATCCGCCAAAATTTGTTCCCTAGCCAAACTTAATTCTACATTTTTATCATTAGTGAACAAAAAATCTAAATAAACATTTCTTCTATTCGGGATATTTATTCTTTGACCTAGTTGTAAGTAGCCAAATGAATGAGCCACTAATAACGCTGAAGAGGTACTAGGACAGACTACCTGAACACCGTACTCATCATTAGACCACTGCGCTTCTGGAAGATTATAATCACCAAATAAGTACAATTTTTGAGATGGATATTGTTGTAACACACATTCCACAGCTTCACAGTGATTACTGTAGTAATTTATAGGCATGCTAGGAGGTATATATACACCTGCAACTATAAATTTAGCCCCTTTGTATACACAGGATACAAATAAATGTTCCACCGTATCTTGACCCACAGTTATCCTTTGAGAACGAAGAGATTTTTTCACATATATAAGGACTCCACCACCACTAGATTTGTGACTTGTGATACTTGACCTATCATTCCTGTATAAACAAAAGTATGTACAGTCCAGTTCACTGTCTGAAAAGTCTTTGTTTAAATTTGTTTCGACTAAAATTATGACATCATAAATAGAGCTATTCACAGCCAGCTTCAGGTTATCTATTTTAGTCCGTAATTCACTCACATTCTGATAATAAATGGCTAATGGGGTAATATTTAGTTTTCCTGAGCATTTGGTTTCTTCACACACACTGTTGGTATCCCCTTTATGTACCTAATTATTAAGCCCACTTCACCATTATTACACCTAAATCATCAAGTATATGCACCAATGCCCAAGGTTACTCCTACTAATCGCAGTCAATCGTTCAATTCTAGTTTCCAGCAAAAATCAATACCCCAACCTCCGAGATTTCTGTACCCCAATTATCAAAACTCTCAACCACTTACTTCAAATATCCCATTTAGACAACAGATGCCCCTATTTCGCCCTCAACAAAACTTCGGAAATTTTAACAATCCATTTTATCGGCAGTCTCAACCTCAATTTAATCAATGGAGACCGAACAACAATTTACCCCAACAAAGACCACCCTTCCAAAATCAAATGAGGCAAAGTCAGATCGTAAAAAATTATAATAACCCAACTAATAAAAGTATCAATATCTCTAACCGTCCAAAACCATTTCAACCGGAACCAATGGATACCTCTTCCGGAAACACAAGAATATTTCCGCAAAAAAATTTTACCCACAATGAATTATTTGCCCAAAATATAAATAGTCAAAACTATAAATTTGAAAATCCGTTTGAAAACTTTAATCAACCTCAGACAATGTACGAATATGACGATTTCCACAACAACGATTACCAAGACTTCGATGACCATTTTAATCTTAATCCCTACTTAAATGAAACGACTGAGAATACTGATACAACTGATTATGAACAATACAACCCAAATTCAAACTTAAATGAAGAACATGTAAATTTTTCACCCCATGCCTCGAAGGACAATCCCGAATAATACATCTAAATCTTTCTAGGTCAAACCTTCCACATATTTACATTCCTGAGTTAAAAGCAAACTTTCTAATCGACACAGGTAGCAGTAAAAGTTTGATCAAACCAGACTTAGCTTACAAACTATACCCCAACAATATTTTTAAAGAAGAATTTCAAATTCAAAGTGCCCATAACATAACATATCACGACCAAGTAATAAGAATACCTATTTTCAAAATTTTTAAATTAAATGAACTTCATAAATTTTATTTGTTCAATTTTAGCGATAAATATGACGGCTTGATAGGCGTCGATTTACTAAAACAATTAAACGCCTCAATCAATATGAAATTAAAACAATTAGTTACACCATATGTCAAAATCCCTATTATCTATGAAGAAGAGAACATTATAAATAATGACAACCCAAATTTTAAAAATTTTAATTTAACAATTTCAGCCAGAACTCAACAAATTGTAAAAATACCTGTCAATATGAAAGAAGGTACTGGTTTACTCGATTATAAAAAAATTTGTCCCCTTGTTGAAATGCCAGTTGCTGTTGTGAAAGTGACAAATTATTTTGCCTTAACAACTATAACAAATTCCAACACATATGACAAAAATATTAACTTCTTAGACCCGTTAGATATAGAACCTCGAAACATTAACGAAGTAAACTTTATAGAGAAAATGGAAACATACCAAGAACTTATCGAATATCACGACAATATACTTAAACAAAATTTAAAAAAACATAGATGTAAAACATTGTAATCCAGAAGAAAGAGACTTGATAAGAAAACTCTGTTATGAATATCGTGACATATTTTATTGTGAAAACGTACCTCTATCCTTTACAAACCAAATTAAACATATAATTAATTTGACAGACGACACCCCTTTTTTCACTAAAACATACAGATATCCTGAAATTTTCAAAGATGAAGTCAAAGCTCAAATAACCAAAATGCTAGAACAAGACATCATACAACATTCTAATTCACCTTATTCATCCCCAATTTGGATTGAAAATAAAAAACCAGACAAATCCAACAAGAAAAAATACAGATTAGTAATTGACTACAGAAAATTGAATGACAAAACCATTTCTGATAAATACCCTCTCCCAAACATAACCGAAATCCTAGACAAGTAAGGTAAAAGCCAGTATTTCACTACTCTTGACTTGGCAAGTGGATTTCACCAAATTCAAATGCACGAAAATGACATACATAAGACAGCCTTTTCTACTGATAATGGACACTTCGAATTTAAAAGAATGCCCTTTGGGTTGAAAAACTCTCCTTCAACCTTTCAGAGAGTCATGGATAATATTCTGCGAGGACTAAATAACGAAACCTGTCTAGTGTACCTCGATGACATTGTAATCTACTCGACTTCGCTACAAGAACATATACAACGACTTAAAGACGTTTTTGATCGTTTAAGACAGTCAAATTTCAAAATTCAACTCGACAAATCGGAATTTTTACGCAAAGAAGTAGCCTACTTAGGACATATAATTACACCCGACGGCGTGAAGCCAAATCCAGACAAAATTAATGCAATAAAAAACTACCCAATTCCAAAAACCCAAAACGAGATAAAAAGTTTTTTAGGTTTAATTGGTTACTACAGACGCTACATTAAAGACTTCGCAAAAATTACAAAGCCACTGACCGTATGTTTAAAAAAAACGCTAAAGTAATTCACAATTCAAATTTTATATCTGCCTTTAAAACTTGCAAAGATCTTCTTATTAATGCTCCTATATTGCAATATCCCGATTTTACCAAACCTTTTATATTGACGACAGATGCTTCTAACATAGCATTAGGTGCTATTTTATCCGATAAACTAGTTGCGTATGCTTCTAGGACCCTAAACGACTCTGAACAAAAATACAGTACCATAGAAAGGGAATTGCTTGCCATTGTATGGGCCTGTAAGTATTTTAGGCCATACCTATATGGACGAAAATTTACAATCTACTGTGATCACCGACCCCTAATTTGGTTATTCAACCTTAAAGAACCAAACTCAAAATTAGTTCGTTGGCGACTACGTTTAGAAGAATTCGATTACAATATAGTATATAAGAAGGGCAGTTCAAACACCAACTGCGATGCTTTATCCAGAATAAATTTATCCCTATGTCAATATTAGTTAGCTTTTAACTTATTGGGTGTATCCGCAAATGATATAATTTTTTTTCTCATGTTTCGGTGGATTATTTTTATGTTTGTTGCTTTTGTATTAAGAAACATTTTTATTTAACATTTTTCATGAAAACTTGGTGGGGAGCTAATTGACTGCGTCTTGTAGATCTATCATACTTAGCCAGGAAGAAGACAAGTACCTACCTATTTTGAATAAATACCTGCATTGCCCGCAGATTATATTAATTACATTTTTAACTTCCCGCTAAAAAAAATTAAAAAATTTTTTTAAAATCGGGAAGTTATTGGTTTCACCCCGTTTTTCGAAACTCGAGTTTTCAACGGATTTCAACGTTTTGTGGTCTTAGGAACCTCCCCTGACTATTTTTACGAGAGTGTCTGTATGTCTGTATGTACGTGTGGATGTGTGTGTGTGTGTGTGGATGTATGTAAACCTCTTATAACTTTTGAACGGCTTGACCGATCGGAATGAAATAAAAAGCATTCCAAAGAGTTCCATCTAACTTAGATTCCCTATTGCATCGATCAATTTCATAACCTAATCAGCTCTTAAGCTTAAAAAGCCACGTCGAATGCCGTTTTGCAAATTAAAATCGGTTGATTCGTTCGTGAGATATCGTTGTCGAAAAATTTCAAAAAAATGTTTTTTTTTCAATAACTTAGAGATTTTTTGACGAACCGATTTTGCACTCCCGGTAATGTTTTTAGGTCTCAAAAAACTGCGTCGAATGCCATCTTGAACATCGAAATCGAATAACGCGTTAAAAAGTTATGGCTTTTTAAACATTTCAAAAAAAGTCAAAAACGTCAAAATACGTTACGTGACTATAGCTTTGCGGTTAAAACTAGCGGGAAGTTGCAAGGATGGCCTTTAAGGTTAACCTCTTTTCGAATTTTTTTTAAATTCAAAACATTTCATTTTGTAAACAATACATATTATTCTTTTATATTTGACTTATTTAATGAAATAGTTTTGTTTTGATAATCACGCTTTATATTTTTTACATTAATTTTTACATTTTTTTGCACGAATAATTGTTTTCTACTGTCAGCTGCTTTAATATTTTTGTAATTTCTTTTCGACTTATGATTTACTTATTTTAAATGAACAATTCACTTCTTAATATCTCACATTTAAATTCCAGATCTATTTTAAACAAATTTGATACTTTTACTGATTTTTTTACTTTACATAAATTTGATATAATTGCCTTGACAGAGACCTGGTTATCAACTAATAACCTGGATATTGATATACATTTGCCCAGTTTTAGATTTATACGTCTAGATCGACCTTCGCGTGGAGGGGGTGTGTTTTTTTTTATTCGTGATGATCTTTCATTTAAGTTATTACCTCAAGCATCTGTTATACACCCTTTTATAGAAATTCTATCGATTTGCCTAAATATACGCTCCCTAAAAATTAATATTAGTGTAATTTATAGACCGCCTGGTTCGGACTTTAATCTATTTTTGCAATATTTACACGAAAATTTAATTTTACTTTTATTTGAATCGGATTTTTATGTATGCCTAGGTGATTTTAACATCGATTTACTTAGTGCTAGCCCTACGGAACACAGATTTCGGGCTACTATGGATGGTTTTGGCCTCACCCAGTTGATTGGTGTCCCTACCAGAGTGACGGAATCTAGCTCTACGCTAATTGATCATATATTTTGTTCTGACATGTCCCGTTTTAACTCTTCTGGTGTCATGTGTGCCCATGATATTTCTGATCACTCGCTTGTTTTTTGTCGCCTTAATGTTTATTTTGATCGCTACCACACTGTTCAAAGTATAAGGAATTTTTCTAATATACAACGTGAGAAGCTTATTTCAGCTTTGTCATCTATTTATTGGGATGCTATCTACTACATGACTTCTATCGATGACAAGGTTGCCTTCTTTAACGCAAATTTGCTGAATATATTCGATGTTTTTGCACCTCTTAAAGTATGTACTTTCGATAAACCTCGGCTAACCATGGCTAACACCTACGATTAAACGGATGCAGTCACTTCGTGATAACGCCTACAAACGAGCCATCCGAACTGGTAATGAAGCTGCATGGACCTATTATAGATCTCTTAGAAATTTAGTAAACTCCTCTATTCCTAGGAAAAAGAAAGCCTATTTAGAGCACTTGGCATCTGCTGGTGATCCTAGGAAAATCTGGTCTTCTTTGAGGAAATTAAATGTTGTAAAGCAGAAATCTGCAGGTGTTCCGTCGCACTTACGTGATCCCAATCTTTTAAATTCTCATTTTGTAAATGCACCTGTTTCGGATTATGCAGATGATGTCTTATTATTTTATTCGTCTAATGTTAAGATTGAAGTGGATTGTCAATTCTCGTTTCGCACTGTTTCTACCGATGAACTGGAAAAGGTATTATTGTCTTTATCGTCCGAGGCTGTAAGTTCTGATGGTTTGTCTTTGCATATGCTGAGGTTGTGTTGTCCTGTGATTCTTCCAGTTCTTGTTAATATAATTAATTTGTGTTTATTAGATTCAGTTTTTCCTTGCGTTTGAAAGGAGGCTTTTGTTATTCCTATCCCAAAGAGTGGCAAATGCAATGAGATAAGGGATATTCGTCCTATTAGCATACTATCTCCTTTGTCCAAGATTTTGGAGAAAATTATAGCCTCCCAATTCCTCGAGCATTTAGATAGGTACAATATACTTCCTCAGGTACAATCTGGCTTTCGCTCTAATTATAGCTGTACGACTGCCTTAAGCTTTGTTGTGAATGATATTCTTCGTGGTTTGGATGCCTCCAGTAATGTCGCTCTTTTACTTTTAGATTTTTCACGAGCATTTGACACCATTCATCATCCTCTTCTTTTATCTATTTTACACTATATAGGTTTATGACACAACGCTTGTCAATTTTTTCAAACCTATTTATCGGGCAGATCTCAAAGAGTGAAATTACTTAATGAATTATCCGTGTCTCTACCTTTAAGATATGGAGTTCCTCAGGGCTCAATTTTGGGACCCATTCTCTTTTCGATATATACGAGCTGCATGTTCGACTGCATAAGATATTGCAGGTACCATCTCTATGCTGATGATTCTCAATTGTATTACACATTTCAAACATCTGACTCCGAAGTTGCTAACCAACAAATAAATGAAGATCTTGCCAGCTTGTTATTATCAGCTAGGAATCATGGTCTACTTTTAAATTTTAATAAATCTTACGTTCTCCTTTTCTCTTCTGCCAAGGATAGAGAACTTCTTCTCCGTAGCCTCTCTTTTAAACTTGGGGACAATCTTCTACCGTTCTCAGATTCGGCAAGGAATTTGGACTTGACGTTTGACACTGATATGAGGTTTTATCAACATGTCACAAATCTTATTCGGAAGTCATATTCCACTCTAAAAACTTTATATTCATTTCGTCAATCTCTGTCTGTCCCTGTCCGTCGTATGTTATGTGATTCGCTTGTATTGAGCAATTTCAACTTTTCCGATGTTGTGTATGGTCCTTGTCTCGATTCTTTTTATGTTCTTCGCATTCAAAGGGTTCAAAACAGCTGCTTGAGGTTTATTTATAGGCTGAACCGCCGCTCTCATGTATCTCGTTTTTTAAAAATTTGTGTATGGCTTTCCATGATTGATAGAAGATATTTACATTCTCTTATATTTTTTCATAAAATAATTTTATTTAAAACACCTCCATATCTATATAACCGCATAAGATTTCGAACAGACGTGCATAATTTAAATTTGAGACATCGGGGCCTTGTGTCGATTCCAAGATATCATAAGGTGTTATTCCGTAGGTCTTTTTCATATCGTATATGCTCTGTTTATAATAGTATCCCCAATGATCTCAAACTGTTATCTGTTTCTGCTTTGAGAAAGCGCATGAAGGTATATTTACTGTCAAGGTAATAGATGCAAGTTTTTATTATTACACAGTTTACATTGGTAGTATAAAGTGTGATTTTTTTTTGTTCTATAAGTAACTGCGGGCGCAAATATGTTCTTGTTTTAGTTTTAGTTTTAATTTTTTTTTTATCTTGAATTATCTATAATGATAATAAAAATTTCATAGTTCTTATTGTTTTCTGTGGCATAGCTTATGCATAGTTTTAATTTTATAATTTATTTTTCGGTCTTTTGAGGAAGAGCAGTGCTGTCTGATCGCGGGCAGGCTGATCATGGGACCTTTTGATGGGGAGGGATAGTTATAAGTAGATTTTTTTTATTATATTTAAAGTGTAAAAAAATTGTAATTGTACCTTCTTGTCAATAAATAAATGAATAAATGAATTGACGAAAGAATCCCACCAATTAATATTGACCCAGAAGACACTTCCCAAAAGAAAATTAAAATTTTATCTGACATACAAATAAGACCCCCGTACGACGAACCTGATAAAACCTCAGAATCTAATTTATCTACGCAACATACGACATTTAATGAAACTACGAACGATGGTATAAGATCTCTTGACGAAATTATCAACAATAAAGTGAATCAAATTTTAGTAACTCCACACCCTTACCCAAAATTGACCGTTAATCAAGATAACTACGAAAACCATAAAATTCTAAATGTTAAAATTCCAGTCGAAAATAATGAGAAATTCATATTAGAATTTTTGAGAGACTATACAATTTCTAAGAAAACATATTGTATGTACTTTTACAATGAAAATCTTTATAAAAAATTTAACTATGTCTACTTACAAAACTTCTCCGAAAATGGACCAAAATTAATTAGGTGTCTAAAACAAGTAAATACAATTATTAAAGATAGAGAAGAACAAATAATGCTAATTAAATACCATCATGAAGGAAAAACTAATCACCGCGGCATTGTAGAGACATACGAATTTTTAAAACAGAACTATTATTGGAGAAATATGAAAATTACCATTTCAGAATACATAAATTCCTGCGAAATATGCCAACGCACAAAATACGGTATTCACCACAATTAGTAACTGAAACAGCGTCAAAACCCTTTGAAATAGTGCACATCGATTTGCTTTTCTATAATAACTAGCTGACCCGACGGACTTCGTACCGCAAATCATTTATGTCATTCTTCCATTTTTCGTTTTTTCAATTTATTTTGATTTTATCGTTTTCATCATATTTTCTCGTTAGTTATCAGGTTTATACTATTTTTTTTTTCGTTATATTTTGTAGTTTATCGATAAAATATATTAGATGCATAACAATACTTAATTTAGTAAGAATTTCTCGTTTAAATATAAGTGATATTAACTGCGCCACCTTCCGGTGGCGTCACAATACTGAAATAAGGATTGCTCGTTTAAATATATGTAATATTAACTGCGCCACCTTACGGTGGCGTGATTAAAGTAATCAAATAAGTAGTGGTTGCTCGTTTAATGGAAGCGCCATCTGCTGGTAACTTCCATTAATACGAATATCATATTCATATTAACCATTAAAAATACACCATCCTACTGATTTTCACGACAATCGGTTGAACAGGGCAGAAGTTGTTACTCTGCAGCGCCACCTTAAACCTTCTTCGTGGAAAAATACATATCCATACCAATTTTCATGACAATCGGTTGAAGGGGGCAGAAGTTGCTACTCTGCAGCGCCACCCAGTGGCGAGTGGCATCAATGAGCATATTATGCAAACCTTCTCCTTGGAAAAATACATATACATACATACCAATTTTCATGACAATTGGTTGAACGGGACAGAAGTTGCTACTCTGCAGCGCCACCTGGTGGCGAGTGGCATCAATAAGCATAACATATAAACCTTCTCCGTGAAAAAATACATATGCTTATCAATTTTCATGACAATCGGTTGAACAGCGCAGAAGTTGCTACTCTGCAGCGCCACCTGGTCGCGAGTGACATCAATGAGCATAGCATATTCGTTTTCTCCGTGAAAAAATACATATACATACCACTTTTCATGACAATCGGTTAAACCGGGCAGAAGTTGCTACTTTGCAGCGCCACCTGTTGGCGAGTGGCATCAATGAGCATATCATATAAACCTTCTCCGTGGAAAAATACATATATATACCAATTTTCATAATAATCGGTTCAGTAGTTTTTGAGTTCATCGATTTCGTACATAAAAACACATCCTTTTTTATACCTATATATAGATAAAATTTATCTAGTTATCGTAGACTCTTTTTCCAAATTCGCTCAACCATATCAGATTGAAGGTAAAACTGCTATTTACGTCAGCAAAGCCTTAATAAAATATTTTTGTTATTTCGGTACTCCACAAAAATAATTCTTGATCATGGCACGGAATTCAATAATGACACTATTAAAGAAATTCTAAATTTACACAAAATTAAAATTCATTTTGGCACTGTCGGAAATCACGAATCTAACAGCATTGCCGAAAGATTTAATTCTAGCATAATAGAACATCTTAGAATTTTAAAAGAAATGTATCCAAATGAAACCGATGAACTTATGGACTACGCTATTTTAGGATACAACAGCTCAATACATAGTTCAACAAATTACACTCCTTTTGAACTTATATTTGGACATACGAACACAAGGAACCCTAACGAAATTTTCATTCCTACCACTTTCTACTCAGACTATGCTGAAAATCACAAAAATAAATTAAACCACGTTTACGATAAAGTTAAAGAAAAACTAGAAAATCAAAAAATAATTCTAACCAACAAAATTAATAAACAGGGTGGATTTAATAATGACTTTAAACTAGGTCAAATCGTATTTAAGAAAAACTTACAATATCATAGTAAAAAAGATAATAAATATATAGGCCGTACGAAATTACAAAAATTTTGGATCGAAATAGAGTTGAAGTAAAACAAAAAAATAATAAAAATAAAATAGAAATTAAATAAAATTAAATAAAAGAATTAAAACAACCCCCTATTGTTGCAGGTGGACCTTCCACATCTACCCCGGACTAACCTATCCCAAATTTCTCAATATGAATGATAACCCTGGACTTCTACCATACTGAAACACGTATGGGGGCTTTTTACACAATTTATTTACAAAATTGTTAAGATACACTGAACTCTGCTGGATAACGTCTAAGTACTTGACAATACAATGAACTCTTGTGAACACTTGACTCGAACTGACGTTAACTGTCCGTGCATCCCCTTATATACAACATTATTTAATCTAGTTAGTGTGTTTAGAAGTTTCTAGAATTTTCTAGAAACATTATTTAAAATGGTCAGTTGATTTTTTTACAAACTTCTAAAAATCAACTGTCAACAACAATCTTTCAAATTAAGGTCCCTTCCTTTACGGTTATCCCGTTACACTGCCCCCTCCTTAGATTCATTCCTCCTGGAATGTTATTTCCTACATCGGAATCCCGCACACTCCCTGAACCAGCCAAACCATCTTCTTGGAGTTGCTGCGCATCTCCACTGTGGTTTCCCTGGTAAGGCGCCAAACGATCGTGATGGACCACGACGGGTTTCCCTCTGGGAATTTTCACGATCCGATAAATGACATCGTTAATCTTCTTCTTGATGGTGTAAGGACCTTCCCAATTCTTTTGTAATTTGGGACAAATACCTCGACGCCGTCGGGGGTTATAGAGCCAGACTAAATCTCCAACTTGGTAACTCTTTTCCATTGTCCGTGTGTCATAGTACCTCTTCATCCGATCACTAGATAATTGTAGTTTTCCACGCACCAGGTGGTGTATATTCTCCATTCGATTCTGAAGGTCGGCGACATATTGTTCACGTGCCATTTCTTTACCAGGTTTACAACCAAACACCAAGTCACATGGTAGCCTCATTTCTCTACCGAACAGGACCTTCGCAGGCGTTTGGCTAGTTGATTCGTTGATGGCCGATCGAATTGCCATTAGAAATAGTGGAATATGTCGATCCCAATCCCTCTGACAATCTGACACCACTTTTGACAGATAGTTGGTTATAGTCCGGTTCATTCGTTCCACCATTCCATCAGACTGAGGGTGCATCGCTGTGGTTCTCGTTTTGTGGATGCCTAATCTTTGGCAAACTTCTTGAAACAGCTTGCTCTCAAAATTTCTTCTTTGGTCTGAATGTAATTCTAATGGTACCCCAAATTGGCTTACGAATTCTTCAACCAATATATCTGCTAAAGTGGTAGCTTCCTGATTGGGAACTGCATATGCTTCAACCCATTTAGTGAAGTAGTCCATTACAACAAAGATGTACTTGTTTCCTACATCGGTCTGTGGAAGTGGCCCCAATACATCTACTGCGATTCTTTCAAAAGGACTTCCAACCAGGTATTGCTGCATTTCCGCCTTCGGTTTTCGGTGCGGACCGTTACTGGCAGCACATGTAGTGCATTTACGACACCAATCTTTAACATCATTAGTGCAATTTACCCAGTAAAATCTATCTCGGATCTTTTGCAGCGTTTTCGTGATACCCAAATGTCCTCCAGAACTATCATTATGCATCTGTTTTAAAATTTCCGGTACAGCATTTCTTGGGACCACTATTTGTTTCCTTGTTTCTGTGCCCTCGGAATTTTCTACAAGTCTTTTAACGAGCCCACCGTCCAAAATTAAAGAGTTCCATTGGGCCCAGTATGCTTTTACAGCAGGAGAGGATGAGGATATCTCTCTCCACAACGGACGACGGTCCATTCTCTTTCATTCTCGAATCTTCTTCAGAACGGGATCGTTTTCTTGTTGCTCCTCCAGCATAGAGCTCTCGTCTTCTGGCACAACCTTAACTAAGGCAAGTTTTTCCTCGTTCTGCTCCATGCGGGTACAATGGGGGCAAGTATTTCTTATGTGGCCTAGTTCTCCGCAATTCCAGCACCTCACTAGGCGCCTTCTTTTTGAAGAAAACTTCATTAACCTCTCCTCTACCGCTTCGACTTCTCTGACGGCATAAACGGCATGGTCGAAGTTACCAGTGTCTTCCATTAGTCGAGCAGCTGCATGTGAGGCCTCCGTCGCCGTATCGAACTCCAGGGCAATGGTCAAGGCGTTTACAAGAGATCTCGGCCTCGCCAACCGTACAGCCCGTTGCAATTCGGCGTCTCGAAGACCATCGGTAAAGGTTTGGATCGCCAGGCACTCCAGAAAATTTTCCGCTGCATTTGGATACGCAAACCGTACCATTTTTTCCACTTCAGCTTTGAACTCCTGGATAGTTTCTCCATTTTTCTGCTTCCGGCTTTTCAACTGCACTCGGTATACCGGTTGTAGATGACTTTGACCATAACGCATCTCTAGACGATTTACCAATAGCTCAAAATTGTCAACCTCATCCGGTGTCAATACATGCAGGACGTCTAAAGCCTCGCCTCGCAGAGCCATGGTTAGGAACAATGCCTTCTCTTGGGGTGACCATCCATTTGCTCTGGCCACTGCGTCAAATTGTTTCAGGTAATTTGACCAGGAAGTCATCCCGTCGAAGGTCGGGGGTTTTATCGTCATCCGTACTTGGGCGCCTCTCCGTTTCCTCGTCGTTCGACGTCTACGTGGCCGGTTTCCCTCCTTTCTGCATTTCCGTCGCCGTGGTGGATGATTTGGTTTCGGCGACAAGCTTCCAGTTCATGTTTAAGCTTTTCTATCTCGGACTGCATTTGCTGGTTGATCTGGTTTTGCTCGTCTCGCAAGTTGGACACTTGCTGATTTTGTTCGTCTCGCAAGCTGGACACTTGCTGATTTTGTTCATCTCGAAGATGTGATATTTGCTGGGAAAACGAACTGGATAAATCATCTGATAGGGTAGACATTCGTTGTGATAGCTGGGAAAATTGTTGCGTCTGTTCTTCTTGCTGGCTCGTCATTCTTTGTGACAGCTGGGACATATCTTCGCGCTGGCTCTTCATCTGACTGGATAGCTCCTCATGTTGGCTCGTCATTCGTCCTGATAGCTCCTCTTGAAGCCGGGAAAGTTGTTGAGCTTGTTCTTCTTGCAGCCGGGAAAGTTGTTGCGATTGCTGAGAAAGTTGTTGGGCTAGTTCAGAATTCGCTTTTTGATTTGGGTCTTCGAATTCCACAGCGTAAGGGTCCAAATTATTGTTTACGTAGTACTCACGGAGCCTTCTCAACAATACGGATTTACTTCCAGCAGTTTCCAACTCTAATTCTTCAAGCTCTCTTCTGAGCTCTGCCACCAATAGTTCATTTATCGTTTTTCCAGGCATTCTTATATCTTCACCCCACACCTGACACCAATTTGAAACACGTATGGGGGTAAACTACTTGATTGCAGTTTCCTGCTAATCAATTGTCATTTCAGTAAAACGTTTATCAAATAGATGTCAAAGATAATAATAGTATACCTAATACTATTATGACGTTTTACAGAGTCTTTGAAAATCAAAGAACATATAGACCGTTTACTAAGAACCAACAACTACTTCCCTGGCTATATGCAATTAGTTATGGAGATGTCGCTATTATCACACTTTTTACATTTTCTTTACTAAAGATAATGTATTTGTGTGATTTCAGACATATCTCCAATCTAGTTGCTCTTAGAGCTTCTGGATGGATATCTTCCTTGTACTGATGAGACGCAATACGTCGAAACCGGTCTACAAGTGATATCCTTTCGAATTGCAAACTAAAATGGTTAGTTCTATCTTGCAGATATACTAACCCCGTTTAACTTTGAACTGTAATTCAATGTCCGTCGTGGCATATAGCCAGGGAAGTAGTTGTTGGTTCTTAGTAAACGGTCTATATGTTCTTTGATTTTCAAAGACTCTGTAAAACGTCATAATAGTATTAGGTATACTATTATTATCTTTGACGTATGGGGGCTTTTTACACAATTTATTTACAAAATTGTTAAGATACACTGAACTCTGCTGGATAACGTCTAAGTACTTGACAATACAATGAACTCTTGTGAACACTTGACTCGAACTGACGTTAACTGTCCGTGCATCCCCTTATATACAACATTATTTAATCTAGTTAGTGTGTTTAGAAGTTTCTAGAATTTTCTAGAAACATTATTTAAAATGGTCAGTTGATTTTTTTACAAACTTCTAAAAATCAACTGTCAACAACAATCTTTCAAATTAAGGTCCCTTCCTTTACGGTTATCCCGTTACAATACAAACTAGGAAACTCTCACAACAAAGTAGATTTTTGATCTTTTATTCAAATTTTCGACATTTCTAATGTTATGGACGAATTTCATACAATACAAGGACATTTCAAAACCCTCTCACGGACATTTCCAAATAATACAACCAAAGAATTTCAAAATATTTGTAACTTGATAATTAATTTAGAACAAAAAATAAACAGTCAATTGAACCAGTTAAATCCAATAAACAACATAAGAATTAAACGAGGCCTAATCGATGGATTAGGATCAATAATCAAATCCCTAACAGGCAATCTTGACCAGAACGACGCAGAAAGATATGATAACGCAGTAAAACAACTTTCTGGAAATCAATCTAAACTAAAAACATTAGTTGAAAATCAAATAACCCTGCTCCAAAAATCGATTGAGAATTTTAAAAACAATACAAATGCTTTAGCCCATAATGAACAGGTTCTACTATAGAGAGAATGGAATTAATCGAAAATCTGACCAAACGAATCGATACCGATTACAAATTTTATGTTACTGAAACATTAATTTCACAAATTGTTCCAACATATCAAATAATTTATAATATTTTAGACAGAATTAAAACAGCAATCTCCTTCTCAAAATTAAACACGGTTCACAATTCCATTGTAGATCCTATAGAACTTTTACAAGAAATCAAACTAATAAGTAATCAGTTAAAACATAATAGATTACCTTTTGAAGCTAAACTGGAAAATATATTATTATTTGAAAAAATTATTGAGATAAAAAGTTATGCAAAGAATTCTAAAATAATTTTTATTTTTGAAGTTCCGATTGTAGAAGAGGAAACTTACAATTATTATTATCATATGTATTCTTTACCAACACCTTCCCAAAATTCCTTTAAGGTTATCCTTCCTCAGTCGAAATATTTACTCCTAAATGAATTTTCCTACATGTTTTTCGACAAAAGGTGTAAAGAAGTTACTTCAGAAGAGTATTTATGCAGTCAATACAGCCCTACTACTATAAGCGAGGATGTCCCTTGCGAGATTCAACTCCTTCGTTTTGCCTACCTCTACCCTCCATAGTTTTGCCAAAACAAAGACATCTTGTCACCCCATATATGTCAAGATGCCTACACTAAAAATTCAAAAATTAGAAAAGAATTAATGGATTATCGTCTCTCCAGAAGCCACAATTGCTGTCCAAAAGTGTGGAAAAACCAACGAAAATATCCCACTACAAGGAACATTTATTTTAGAACTAGACTCCAGTTGTGAAGTGAATATTAAAAATAAAAAACTTTCAAAATTTTTATTTTAAAAACGAAGTGAACATTATTCCAAATTTAAAACTTGAAAAAGAACATTTAAATCAACAATTCATGCAACCAATTAAATTAGACTCCATAAATTTAGATGAATTTAAAGACATTCAAAGTGCACTAGAAATACAAAGACAAACAGTTAAAACAATTTCGGAACCAGTTATAACCAATGAAATTAGTGTTTCGATTATTTTAACATACATTGCAATAACATTAATTATTTTATTTTTTATACATAAATTTATCCACAAGAAAATTAAAAGAAGACAACAGAACCCAGGAGTCCAAATTGGCCCTCAGAATCTGGAACTTTGAAATTCAACCCTGAATGTTTAATGGCGGAGGCAGTGGCGGATTTACGTAGGGGCTAGCCGGGGCTTAAGCCCCGGGCCCCGCGAAGCTTCGGGGGGCCCGTGATACAGAAAAAATGTTATGATAAAAAAAACTAGAAAAAAAAATCAAGAAATTTATTCCACTAGACTGAAGTAATTTCTCAAAAACTTTTGCGATATTATTAATTGATGATGAATATGCCCTTGTGCAAGTTTATTCAGATGATTTATTATTCATAGAATTAGAACAATTAATACAGCTTATTAAAGTTCAGCCAAATGGATTTTTTCCAATCGTTTGAAAGAAATAAATAGAAAAAAGGAACAATATTTATGTTGAATTGGATAGTAGAACAAAACATGGATCAAATGTTTCCTAATGCCTACATAGCTTACAGACTGCTTGTTACAATACCAATAGCTAATTGTGAGACAGAAAGGTCTTTCTCTGTCCTAAAAAGGATAAAAAATATGCATAGGTCTACTATGTTAGATGATAGATTATCTTCCTTGGGAGTACTGTGCATTGAATCAGAATTATTGTGATCCTTGAATTTTGATAACGTGATATCAGATTTTATTAGAACTAAGTTGAGGAAAAAATATATTTAATTTATTTAAATGTTGCATTAGGTGTTCATTAAAATAAGATATTTTCTATTGTTAATAAAGCTCGTTGGTAAAATTTTTGTATTACTTTTTCTTATTTGAGGTTTTTCTCCACCCTTAAGTGGGCCCCCGCTCGATTTGGGTATAGGAAAATTCTTCGAAAGCAAATCTTCGAATCACAATTGTTCGAACACAATTCTTCGAAAACAATTTTTCGATTGCTCAATTATTCGAATATACAATTCTTCGAAAAAATAGGTTTGAGGTTTTAACTAAACTTGTTGCGTACCGAGAATTTTTAAATCTTGAAGTATTTATTTCTGCCGGAATTAGGAATTAGGGATTAGGGTTTTTCCCATTATTAAATATTCATTCTCTGATTGGTGGTACCGGACCTTTTCCTAAACCGAAAGGAATAGGAGGGCTTTACTGGATTTAATTATATTATTATAAGTATAAAATAGGCCACCACTACCAACGTTAATCCTAAAGAATTCTTTATTGTGAAACGTGTAGTAATAACGATAATAATGTCTGTGGAATACGTCAAAAGTGAAAAAGGTAAATCAAAATTGTCACTGGATGGATTCTTATTTGTAAAAGATAAGCAGCTAGCAAATAAAATTTATTGGAAATGCGAAAATTTTCAAAAAACAAAATGCAAGGCTCGAATAATAACTGATGGAATTAATACAAAGTGCACAAAGGAACACAACCATGGGGGAGATGCTGCATCGGTAGAGGTTGCTAAGATTATGGAAGATATAAGAAATGCTGCAATAACAACAAGAGACACGCCTCAATTTATTATATCCAACCATGTGCATAAAATAAGTTCCTCGTCTGTTAACAAATTTCCAGAAATTAAAACAGTGAAAAGGACCATTAGAAATATACGCAACCGTAATGAAATACATTCGTTACCAGCTTCCAAAGAAGATATGGTTTTACCAGATGAATACAAGCAAACAATGAGGGGAGAGCCATTTTTACTATTTGATTCTGGACCGATACCATCCCGCATTTTAATATTTGGAACGGCAAATTCACTAAGACTACTTGGTGCAACAAGACATTGGTACATGGACGGAACATTTAAAACAGTTCCACATCTTTTTTGTCAATTATATACCATTCATGGTTTAAAAGAAAATGTATCCATTCCGTTATTATACATTTTGCTGCCAGACAAAACAAAAGAGACATATGTACGCATGTTAACAGAAATCAAGAATTTGAAACCATCTTTAAATCCATCAACAATAATGTCAGATTTCGAAAATGCTGTGATAAGTGCGATTTCAATTGTTTTTCCGAACTGTTTGAACAGGGGTTGCTTTTTTCATTTCTGTCAGTGCGTCTATCGGAAAATTCAAAACCAAGGACTCAAACAAAGGTATGATTCCGACCCGGAATTTGCATTGAACATAAGAATGCTAAATGCTCTAGCATTTGTACCCACTGAGTATGTTGTCGAAGCCTTTGAGTCTTTGTGTGATAATAATTTATTGCCTTTAGAAGCTCAGGGCGTAATTGATTATTTCGAAGACACTTGGATTGGTCGACCACATAGAAGAAATCAACGCCGCGACCCCATTTTTTCCCATTCAATGTGGAACTGTTACAATGCCGTGCAAAATGATCTACCAAAGACCAATAATTCAGTGGAAGGCTGGCATAGGGCATTCGAATCACAATTATCAGCCAGTCATCCTTCGATATGGAAATTTTTAGATGCCCTTAAAAGGGAGCAAAACCTAAATGAGGTAAAAATTGAACAATATGTAGCAGGGGTGGTTCCAGTTCAACCAAGGAAAAAATACAAAGAAAGCGGTGCACGAATTATTAGATTATTGACTGAATTTAATCCTTTAAATTTAAATGAATATTTACGTGGAATAGCTTATAATTTTGTTTATTAATAATTACCTACCTATTTCTGTAAAACTTATAATAAAAACAATTTAAAATTTAAATATTTTTCTTATTTGCTACTGCCCAAAAATACTTAATTAATTTGATTTATTTAAATATTTTAAAATATTGTAACTTAATGGTTTTTTCGAAAAATTGTGTATTCGAATAATTGTGCATTCGAAAAAATATTTTTCGAAGAATTGTGTTCAAAGAATTGCGTTTCGATGAATTGCGTTCGAAGAATTTACCGGTACCGGCTCGATTTAGTCCCGGGCCCCGCAGGAGTTAAATCCACCACTGGGCGGAGGAGTTATGAACTGGAATCTCCTGACGTCGTAAGAATTAATGTGTTATCATATTATATAAAATATCATATTTCAATGTCTAATTCTTTTCCTTATTATCGTAGTTCAGTTTTTAAAAGAGATTCATTTTAGTTTTCAAGTAGTTATAAGATCAAAATTTATAATTGTAGTTTATAGAAATAAAAGTTCGAATTTGTTTTTAAAAAGTCATTTTTCGGACCCGCAAATATAATTTTAATCACTTATACATCATTTATATTAAATAAACTATCATTAGCTTAGCGCAACATTCGCAAGTTGTCCAAGTTAATTCATCGTCAATTTGAATGCGAGATTTGACAACAGCGCTGGCAAAAGCGAATACATTTTGAATGAACGTGGTCATGCGCATATTAGTATTAACCCCGTCTGCAAGATTACCAAGCAAATATCTAACCCTCACAATATTATAAATTAAAAATATATATTAGTTTTTATTAAAAAATAAAACAGATTTAGGCAACATATATTACATTTTAAATTAATATTTAATCTAGTATGTTACTTAATGTCAATACTTTTACAGTTCTTAATTTAGTTATATAAAAAATAAAGTCTTTATTATTCAGAGGTTTATTAACCCTTGGACGGTGCGCTGGGGTATGACATACCCAGACCAGTGCTGTTACAGCTGCCCTGTAATTAATACTGTGATCACTGGTCCCTAGATGGCAGTGGCTGTCAATGAATATACAGGCAATAGCCTCCTAGTGTAGATTTCAGTTGATCTGTGATTGTTGAATAGATAGGTGCTACTAAAATTAGTTTGGGTACTACATACCCCAGCACACTTCTAGTGTAACTTTTTTTGACATAAGGTAAGTAAAGCTTAGCTTTCATATTCAGTGAGATTGTGAACATTATTTGTTGATATTTTAGCTTTATAATCTACCTTTAATTATTTTAGATGCTTTCCTCAAAAACATACCAGAACTATGAACAGGAACAAAGAGAAATACAAAGATTATGGGACACTTTAGACAGCGAAGATGAAGAAATGAACTGGGAGAAAGAAAGTAGTGATGAAGAGCAACATCAAAGTAACGAAGAAGAAGAAGAAGGATTAGAAGAAAATGAAACTGAAAGTGAACAAGCTGAATCTAAGTATTTTCGAGACAAAAACGGACAAAAGTGGTCGAAAGAACACAGCAATAGGCAAGTGAGAACAATAGCCGAAAATATTATTTTAGTGTTACCTGGTGTGAAGCAGCGAGAAAAGCAAGCGAAAACTCCTTTAGAATGCTGGGATTTGTTCTTTGGTGAAATGCTGGATAATATACTAACATCAAGATACTAACAAAAGTTGATAATTACGATGAGCGACACCAGTACGTCTGCAAACCAATAGATAAAGCAGAAATCAAAACAGTGTTGGGCTTATTATACTTAGGAGGCTTATTCAAATCTAATAGGCAGAACATAGAAGACCTTTGGTCTAGAGATGGTACCGGCATTGAAATATTTCGGGCAACAATGTCTCTCCAAAGATTCAGTTTTATTATGACTTGCCTTCGATTCGACAATATAAATAATAGAAATGAACGAAAAAAACTGACAAGCTAGCACCTATAAGGGCAATTTTTGATAAATTTGTGGAGAACTGTCAGGCATGTTATTCACCTGGAGCTTATCTGAATGTGGACGAGAAACTTGAAGCATTCAGAGGACGGGTTGACTTCAAACAGTATATTCCAAACAAACCAGCTAAACACAGGCTCAAAGTTTTTGCTCTAGTCGACGCTAAAACCTTTTACTTAGTCAACATGGAAGTCTACGTTGGAGTTCAGCCAGATGGTCCTTATAAAGTTAGCAATAAGGCCAAAGATGTAGTAGAGAGACCCATAGCGCCAATATCAGGTACGAGGCGCAATTTGACTGTCGATAATTGGTTTTCCTCATACGATTTGATGATAAGTCTTCTAAACAATCATCAGCTGACATCTGTAGGTACTGTTAGAAAGAATAAAAGAGAGATCCCAACAGCCTTGTTAGATACACGAAGTAGAGAGCCCAACAGTTCAAAATTTGCGTTCAAGAAAGACATAACGGCTGTTTCGTATGTTCCAAGAAAATCTAAGAATGTCATATTGTTTTCCACCCTCCATCATGACAACACATTAGTTGAAGTGGCTTCTAAAATGAAGCCGGAAATCGTGTTTTTTTATAATGAAACTAAAGGGGGTGTTGACACTCTCGATCAGCTCTCTGCTAATTACAATGTCACTAGAAATTGTCTAGTAAGTTCCGCGCAAGCGTGATTTAAAAGTGATTTTGTCACTGAGTACTATAAAAATTCCTAGACAATATTTCACATTATATCGTCATAAGAGTAGTGTACAATTGCACATATTTTGTGATGCATCTGAGACAAGTTTTGCATCTGTTGCTTATCTTAAAGTGCAAAAAATTAAAGAAATTCAAACAAATTTCATTACTGCCAAGACCAGAGTAGCTCCTTTAAAACCTTTGTCAATTCCCAGATTGGAGTTACAAGGAGCTCTGATTGGTGCTCGACTTGGGCAATCATTAAAACATTGTTTAAAATGAAATATTTTTTCAATTTTTTATTGGACAGATTCTAAAAGTGTTTTATATTGAATACGTTCTGAAGCAAAGCGTTTTAAAGTATTTGTAGCTCAACGACTGGGAGAGATTCAAGATTTGACCAACGTGTGTGAATGGAAATATGTTACTTCTAAAGACAACGCAGCAGATGATGCTACGAAGAGAAAAACTTGGTTGGACAATGACCGATGGATGCATGGACTTGATTTTCTCAGGTCTCAAGAAGTTGGCCAAAAGAACATAAAACAAATATGAAAAATGACAAGGAAAACATAACTTCCGAATTGTTGAAAGAAAAATCCACAGGTCGTTTTCATTATTTCTACAACATTTCTAAAAGTGCCAGATGTCGATCGATTCTCGAAATGGCTGCCACTCTTGCGAACAACAGCTTATGTATTAAGATTCATTGACATATTAAAAAAACGTCGTTAGTTATATATTGAAAAGTTGCATCACCCTATATTAATCATTTTTGTATTGTAAGCATTTTTAAACTTATATATAGAAGTAAATTGTAAAACTCATAGAACTTCAATTAAATCTTTTAATCAGTCAAGTTGTGTAGTTTTTTTGAAAATAAAATAAAATAATTTTTAAAAAAGGATTTTTAACAAAAATCTTTATAATTGGCGCAGTCAGTCGAGGATTCGTGCAAGTTTCGAAAAAATCACATATACTGCATCGAGCACGAAGTGAAATTTTGACAAACTTTATCGTTTTGCCGATTTAAGTGCGAATTAACGAACATTTTTCCTTCTGTGAAAAAACTGTTCAACGCTTCCTTCCCTTCTGTGGAAAAACCATTTTCAAAGCTAGGAGCCCTTCAGTGGACGACAATTCGACTAGAAGTTCCGGAAAAGGACCAGTGTATTACAGCCTCCTTCTGTGAATCTGTAAGTACCAAAAAATCCTTTTTGCCTTTCCCTCCATTTTGTGAATAGGAAAGATAGTATAAGATAGTAAATTTTAAGATATTTTTAAAATTAATTTTTATGTCAGAAGTTGACGAAATAACAAATTTATTAAATAATACTAATAATACTAATAATAGAACGTGAAAATAATATAGAAACTATGGCAAACCAAGATTTAGCCAAATTAAACTGGAATTTATTTAAATCTAAGCTAAATAATATTAAACCTTACGATGGTGATAGTAACACATTAAATAAATTTTTAAGAAGTTGTGAAAACTTTATTCAAAGTTACGCATCATTAAATAATAACGAATTAAATACGCATATTTTTGATTGCTTAATAGGAAAACTAGTAGATAGAGCCGAATTAATGGTAGGAAATAGAGTAGAAATATCTACATGGCCCGATTTAAAAAACGCATTAATTCAAAGCTTTTCAGATAGAAGAGATCTTGATTGTCTTATCAAAGAACTAAAAAGAAGTAGACCTTTTAAAAACGAAAATTTACAAAATTTTGGAAATAGAATTCAATTATTAATGAGTACAGTTATACAGAGAATTAGTAACGATCCCCTTATAAATGTTAATGAAAAATTTTGTCAAACAAATCATCATAAAAAGACAGCATTAAATACATTCATAGCAGGGTGTTCCCCAATTTTAAAAAATAATTTACATTTAAAGAAACCCGCTAGTTTAGAAGATGCAATGGCATATGTAAACGAATATGAAAATTTTGAAAAAATGTACGGACAAATGTCTAGACCTCAGACATATAATACTATACAAACAAAAAATAATATATCCAACACAAGACAACAACAAACTTATTTTCAACAACCTAGATACGACACTTATCAAAGTAGGTCTCCTATTTCTTATAATTTTAGTCAAAATACTCAACCTCCAAATAATAAATTTCAATATACACCTCAACATCAAATACCAAAACATTTATTAAATAATAATTATCAACAACAATCTTTCAATAAACCAAATTTTCCTTGTCAACCAATAAACATTCGACCCATACCTCAAACAAATAAAAAGTATTTTACAAATAAACAAGTATTTGGTACACCCACAAATGTATTCAAACCAAGACAAATTCATCCAAATAATCTTCCAAAACCTGAACCCATGTCTACAACCTCAAGACAAACTTTTGATAAAAATCCAACAAATTTTAATCAAAGACAAAATTATTTTCAACAAAATCCAGACTCAAATCCTAAATATTCTTTTGAAGAATTACATAATACACATCATGAAAATGAAATTTTACCCGATTACCCAATAAATGAAAATGAATTTTATGATAATTATCAGAATGACGATGATTCCGCTGATTGCCAGGATCACCTTGTATTTTCAAATGAAAGTGAAACCCATGAAGATAATAGCGAAGAATATAACGAAAGCATAAATTTTCAAACAACGAGTGTTTCTGCACCACTTAAGGTCTATTTATCTTGCTTCTCGTTATTTATAAAAAAAAAACGATGAATCGTAGATGAACATAGAACGATTTTATTTATTTTAAAGTTTTACAATATGTTAGGTTATACTCATTCAGACTACGCCGTTAGAATGATAAAAAAAGGTTTTGTCGCTTCTTCTTCTCTCTTGTCGTTCCGGGGTTGCCAAGTTTGGATTGTTGACAGCAACATAGCCCACTCCCTTAAAGGATGGTAGCCTTTAAGATAAGGGCAAAATACTTAGTTTACAAGCAGGGCGGTGAAGAATCCTACTGGGAGTTTTGATTTTAGCACTCCTTATAACTCCATCTTGACCGGGGCAAACTTCTTGTACACGACCTAGAGACCATTTAAGGGGTGGAAGGCCATCTTCCTTAATGAGAACCATGGTACCAGGTTTCAAGGACTGTGTATCGGAATTTCTCCACTTTTTTCGAGTTTGAAGTTGTGAAATATACTCCAGTGACCACTTTTTCCAAAAATGTTGTACACGTTGTTGAATTAACTGATATTTGTCCAACCGATTTTCAGGAATGTCGATTAAATTAACATCTGGAGCGGCGGAAAAGGTGTCTCCAATTAAAAAGTGTGCAGGGGTTAAAGGATCATAGTCATTAGGGTCAGTAGATAAAGGGGAGAGAGGACGGGAGTTCAAACATGATTCTATCTGTATCAGGAGAGTGTTAAATTCTTCAAAGGTCAGTTTACTGTCTCTTATTGTTCGGCGTAAATGGTACTTAACCGACTTCACACCTGCTTCCCAAAGGCCGCCAAAGTGTGGGGAGTTTGGAGGTATAAATGACCAAGTGATTGATTTTTGACTTAGTTCAGTTTGAATCTCGTCGGAATTGCTCTTTAAAAAATCAATGAACTCATTTCGGGCACCATGGAAGTTTGTTCCATGATCGGAAAATATCCTTTGACAAATTCCACGTCTTGCAATAAATCGTCTCATTGCAGCTATGAATGCATTTGTGGTTAGATCGCTTACCAACTCTAGGTGTAAAGCCTTTGTGCTAAAGCATACAAATAGGCAAACGTATGCCTTCGAAATCTTGAAATTACGAGTTGATCTATCGCGCAGCAAAAAAGGGCCAGCGTAATCGGTACCACAAACCGAGAAAGGGCGTGTGGGGTTTACTCTATCTAGGGGTAAGTCAGCCATTAAATAATTTACAGATTTGGCGTTAAAACGGAAACATCGAATACAATTGTGAACGGTTTTGTTTGCTAAATTTTTGCCATCTATGGGCCAAAACCTTTCACGTATAGTAGCTAATAGTAGTGTTGGGCCAGCATGCAATAAATCGATATGTTTGAATTCAGCATAAAGTTTTGTGAGATTGTGGTTTTTAGGAAGAATCGCGGGATGTTTTTTTTCAAATGTAAAGTAAGAGTTTTTCAGTCGTCCTCCCACTCGCAGGATATTCTTATCGTCAATAAAGGGATTTAAATATAATAAGTCATCCTTGGGATTTAAGGTTCCTTTAGTCTTTATGGACTTAATTGCTATTGGAAAACTTTCCTGTTGAGCCATTCGAGTTAAATGATAGATTGAATTTTCCAACTCTTGAGGTGTTAATGGACCTGAGACTTTGGGGGCATTAGGACGACATAAATAAATAAAACGCAAGACGTAGGAGAAAACTCTCTGAAGCCTTACAAAAGAGGAATAATAATTCAGCCTGGGAATTTCCAAAAAATTAGTTACTCTTATTACTGTATTTAATAAAACCGTTGATTTTATTTCGGGAAGCTCTTCCAATGGACCGGTGTTAAAAGTCGAATCTGGTAACTCATTTTGAGATCTTAAAAACTTGGGGCCATTCCACCAGAGTTTGTTATTGATCAATTCCTTTACGGAAACTCCCCGGGTTAGAAGGTCTGCAGGATTTTCAAGGGTATTTATGTATTTCCAATTAGTGGCATTTGTAAGTGATTGTATCTGCGAGACTCTGTTTGCGACAAAGGTTTTTAGTAGATGTGGGGATGTATTAATCCATGAAAGAGTGACCTTTGAATCAGAGAAATAGGTTATCTTGCTTAATTGAAGTTGTAGAGCAATTGTAACCTTTGACATTAATTCAGCCAAGAGTAAGGCCGCACAAAGTTCCAGCCGAGGAACAGTTAGCATTTTTAGTGGAGCAACTCGACTCTTAGCACAGATCAAATGGGAATGATATTCACCTGACAAATCTAAAGTTTTGAGGTATATGGAGCATCCATATGCAGATTCTGAGGCGTCAGAAAACCCGTAAATCTCAAATAAAGTCGGATTTTGACATGAAATGTAACGAGGAATAGAGATATTTGAAATATTGTCAAGATCATTTTCAAAATTGAACCATTTAGTTTGTAGAGAAAGAGGAAGAGATTCATCCCATGATACACGACTTTGCCAAAGTTGCTGTATCATTATTTTAGCAATTATTAATATGGGAGATAACATCCCTAGGGGATCAAAAAGCTGGGAAATTGCACTAAGGATGGACCTCTTTGTTATTTTTCCAACCTTAGGTGATTGAATTTTAGAATAGGTTAATGTATCGGAATAGGGATTCCAGTGTAATCCAAGTGCCTTGTGAGATTCAGCACTAGCTATTTCAACGAGATCAGAAGTATTACATTCAGGACGCAAAACAGAGTTATTTGAATTCCATTTTCGTAGTTCAAGACCGTAGGATTCAAACAATTTAACTAAAGCGGTTTTAATTTTTATAACGTCATTTATGGAGTCTCCTCCAGTTAGAAGGTCATCCACATAAAAATCGTGTTGTATGACAGAGGCAAGTTGAGGATCAGAGTGTTTAATATCATTGCCTATTTCGTGTAAACATCTAGTTGATAAGAATGCACTGGAGGATAAGCCGTAAGTGACTGTATTTAACTCGTACGCAGAGAGTGGATCAGTAGGATTAAAACGCCAGATTATTTTTTGGAACTTTCTTTGGGCGGGAGTGATTAGGATCTGTCTGTACATTTTAGCAACATCAGCTGCTAGTACGACACTGTGCTTTCTAAATCGAGTGACTATTGAGAATAAGTCATCTTGAATAATGGGACCGACCATCATGAGATCATTGATAGATAATCCAGAAGTAGATTTTGCTGAACCGTCAAAGACAAGACGGATACTAGTAGTTGTGCTGGAAGGTTTAAAAACAGGGTGGTGTGGCAGGAAAAAACCGCTAGAATCTTCAGAATCTTTACATTTTGACATATGTCCTAACTCGATATATTCGTTGATAAAGGAGCAATACTGGGTTCTTAGTGATTCGTTATTTTGAAACTTTCTTTCCAAGTTGTAAAAGCGTTTCTTGGCAGTTTGCATAGAGTCACCTAACTTCGAAGTATCAGTTTTAAACGGAATGGTTACTAAAAATCTACCGGTTTCATTTCTATCAGTGTTTGATTGGAAGTGTTGCTCACAAAAAATCTCTTCCTGTGAGAATTGGGGACTATCTGGGATACCTTCTAATTTCCAGAACTTTTCAATTTGTTGTCCAAGATCAAGGGTATTGAGATAACAGGAACCTTTCGAGGAAGGTGCATTGTTTAAGGATAGAGGGCCTGAAACTACCCAGCCAAATTGAGTTTTTTGAAGTAGCGGGGCATTTGAACCAAGCTTGTGTTGACCTACACACAACAGGTCCCAAAATATGTCCGCACCTACTAACATATCAATGGAAGCGCTTTGATCAAAGTTTGGATCCGCTAAATTAAAGTTTGGAGGAATGTTTAAAAATGTTTTGCTGAAGGTGGAGCACGGTATTGAGCCCGTAATAGTATCAATGACTAGGCAATTCAGATTAACTGAATAATTATTTAATCGAGATTGAATATTAACATTAGTCCTGGAATTGATTTTTGACGATGAGTCACTTATTCCAGATATAAGAGCTTGAGTTTTCAGTTTTTGCAATTTTAATTTGTTGCAGAGTTCAGTTGTGATAAAATTGCATTGTGATCCACTGTCTAGCAAAATTCTGCAAAGGTGTATTTTCCCTACGCTATCCTTTATATTTACGACAGCAGTGGACAGTAGTGTGCAATTTTGTGGAAGTATTGAGCAATTGGATTTCGCTTGACAAGTGGCAACGTTGTTATCGTAATATTCGGGTGGATCATTTGAACTAATCGTATCGGGGCGAGAGAGAGTATCGGATTGCGATAACGACAAAGCATCCATGGCGGTACTGTTCAACTGAGGGGCTTGTGTCGGAATGGCTACGTTTACATGAGAACTAGTTTCAAAATTTAGAAGGGTGTTGTGGGATCGGCCACACTTTCTGCATTTGCTGGCGACACAATCACTTACATTGTGATTTTTTCTCAAACAATTGAGACAAAGTTTGAGACGTTTTGCTTCATTATATCGGGCATTAATATCTAATTGAAGAAATTTGGAACAATTATAGACAGAGTGTTCACTTTCACAAATGGTGCATTTAGGAATGTAGGAATTGCTATCATTTATAACTAAAGCCTTTGAGGTTGTTGGTTTGTTTTTGGAATTATTAGTATTTTGATAGATTTGCATTCGAGTATTGTCTTCTTCAATAGATTCAAACATATCACTACGATCGTGGAGAAAGCTTAAGAATTCTGATAATTTAGGTTTTATGCGTTTTGTTTTTTTTTGCTTCCCAGGCCTCGCGACAACTATGGTTAAGTTTTGTTGTTAGCATATATACCAGAAGAGTATCCCAATGTTGTACTGGTTCTTTTAATGCAGCTAATGCATTTAAAATTCGTGTAGTATTAGCATGGAGTTGACTTAATGAGAAATGTGTTTCTTTGGAAATGACGGGCAAGTTAAACAGTTCTTTTACTTGACTATGTATAAGTTTTTCAACATTATCATATTTGTCTAAGAGGCAAGTCCATGCAATAGGATAGTTCGTATCACAAATTTCTAACGATGCAATTAAGTTAAAGGGTTCTCCGGTTAGAGACATTCTAAGATAGTTTAGTTTTTGAACATTGGGCATAAAAGGGTGCTGATCTATGACTGATGAAAAAGTCTCTTTAAAGAATAACCAATCTTTATAACCTCCGCAAAACGAAGGAAGTTTTATATCAGGAAGCTTAATATAGTTGAAATGTTGGTTATCAGACAGATTTTGATTTGTCGAATTATTTAGGCTACCTGTAGAATTGCTATTGTTTGCTGTTTTTAATGAATCTAAAGTTTCAGCCATGATTTTGTTAAATTTTAAGTTTTAAGATTCTATGCTGTGTAATCGTGGTTCAACAGAACAATAAGAATGAATGTTTTCAGTGACAAAGTGTAGGTAAGTATCAGTATCAAAGCGTAATAAGTAATAAGTATAAAGTATAACGAGAGTCTATAATTTATTATTAAACGTAATATTTGCAGGAATTAGATAGAATCAAGTTTAAGCAAAAATACAGAAAGGAGCGTTAAGGAATGCACACTTACCCTTGACTTCTGCTTCAGCAATGACTTTATATTATTCTGCACTGGTATCCGGCTCGAAGGACCATAATATGTTTCTGCACCACTTAAGGTCTATTTATCTTGCTTCTCGTTATTTATAAAAAAAAACGATGAATCGTAGATGAACATAGAACGATTTTATTTATTTTAAAGTTTTACAATATGTTAGGTTATACCCATTCAGACTACGCCGTTAGAATGATAAAAAAAAGGTTTTGTCGCTTCTTCTTCTCTCTTGTCGTTCCGGGGTTGCCAAGTTTGGATTGTTGACAGCAACAACGAGCCTCTCAGAAACAATGCCTTAATAGAAATTAATTCATACGCAGCAAATAATCCTTTACCATACATCGAGATATTAAATCCCAAGATAAAATTATTAATAGACACTGGTTGTTCCAAGTCAATAATAAAACCTTCTATAATTGAAACTTTTTATCCTGAAACAATTTATCAAAACAATATAACATTAAAAACCGCCATAGGCAGCAAAAATATTCGTTATCAAGCAGATGTCCCTGCATTCCCAGAATTTAACAGTAATCATATTATCAACTTTATTCTTTACGACTTTCATGACTATTTTGATGGAGTCATTGGACTCTCAGACTTAATGAATATGCAACTAAACATTGATTTTCAAAATAAATGTCTAATAAACAATTTTATCTACTCCTTTGACAGTAAATGTCATTTATACTCATTGTCACCATGCAGGGTAAGTAAGCTATAACGCACAGTTGTGCGTAATGAAACGTCATGTTGGAATGACTTAACCTGCATGGTGACAATGAGTATAAATGACATTTACTGTCAAAGGAGTAGATAACAGTACAGTACATAAGTCATATATTTTTTTAGAGATGTCAAAAATTTAGATGTTAAATATTGAGTCGTAGATAAAGCATAGTACGTAACTCGAGTGGTAAGAGGTATTACGTACTCGTGTAATTACGCACTCGCCGCTACGCGGCTTCGTGCGTAACTTTTCCACTCGTACGTAATGTCCTACTTACCACTCTTGATACGTAATATACTATTACACAAATTCCCATTAAATTTAACCCCCGAGAAAGTTTAACAAAAATGCTACCAGTTAATATTAAAACCGGAGACATTATAATTGAACCAATAAATTTTGGAAAAATAAAAATTCCTTATTCAATCACTACCGCAAAAGACGGATACGCATTATTAGAAGTCCAAAATCAAACAGACAAATACATTTCAATTACATTACATAAACCAATTATTGCTAAACCCTTACAAACGGACGAATACGAATTATATAAATTTGAATGTTTTACAAATGAATTTAACGAAAATAATAACCCTAAAAATAAACCGGACATTTCAAACCTAATCAGAACTGATCACATGAATATTGAAGAAAAAGATGCTATTATAAAACTTTGTAGAGACTATTCTGATATATTTTTCAAACCAGGTGATAAATTTACTTTTACATCCAAAGTAAAACATAAAATTAAAACTACTGATGAAATCCCAATACATACAAAATCCTATAGATTACCATATATTCACGAAAACGAAATTCAAAAACAAATTCAAGAAATGTTAGACAGAAATGTAATTAGACCCTCTTATAGTCCCTATAATTCTCCACTTTGGATTGTTAAGAAGAAATTAGATGCTTCAAATAAACAAAAATGGCGCTTAGTAATTGATTTTAGAAAATTAAATGAAAAAACTATCGAAGACAGATATCCTTTACCTAACATAAATGACATTTTAGACAAACTTGGACGAGCTCAGTATTTTACTACTTTAGATCTTGCAAACGGATTTTATTAAATTGAAATGAGCAAATGCTCAATCGAAAAAACCGCTTTTAGTGTAAACAACGGACATTACGAATTTTTAAGAATGCCCTTTAAGAAACGCCCCAAGTACCTTTCAAAGAACAATGGATCTTGTTTTAAAAGATTTACTAAATAAAGTTGAAATGGTATACATGGACGATATAATAATTTATAGTACAAGTCTACAAGAACACATACAAAACCTCAAAAAAGTATTTTCTAGATTACGAGAAGCAAAATTAAAAATCCAATTAGATAAAAGTGAATTTTTGAAAAAAGAAGCTGAATTTTTAGGACATATAGTAACCCCTAATGGTATTAAACCTAATCCGAAAAAAATAGAATCAATAAAAAAAATTCCTATACCGCGAACACAAAAAGAAATAAAATCTTTTTTAGGACTCATGGTGTAAGATATTGAGTTGGCTTAATAACCATATATGTGGAGACACAATATAATAAAAGAGATAACCTTCAATATGTATAAGCAGAATGTGGTTGCTTTGTATTTCGCTATTGTATCATTAAAGTTTCGTTGATTATAAACCAATCGTATCATTATATTCTATAAGTGCCCGCAAATATACTACATATTGGCGACGAGGAAAAATATAACAGAAAAAGGAAGTAAAAAGCAAGGTGCTTGTTTAGTGTTCAAGGTGAACAAAATTTTTAGGATATAGTAAGTGCAAGGTGCAAAGATAACAGAATGGCACAATCACAAGTTACAATAGTAAGAAGTTCTGTGGGAACGTTACAAGAATATAAGATTGGTTCAGATTGGAATACTTATAAGGAAAGGTTGGAACAATATTTTATTGCTAATTACGTCGAGGAGGATCGAAAAGTTCCGGTATTGTTAACAGTTATTGGGGATCAAGCCTATGAAATATTAAAAGGATTATGTGATCCACTCTTGCCGAAGGATAAGACTTTTGCTGAGCTTTGTGTATATTTGACTAACCAATTTTCCAAAAAAGTATCAGTATTTAAAGAAAGAATCGAATTCTATGCATTGAGACAATCAGAAAGTGAGTCGGTAAGGGACTTCTTTATAAAAATTAAGAATAAGGCCATAGACTGTAAGTTTGGAGGTCAATTAAATGATATATTGAAAGACAAACTGTTATCGGGGTTAAGAAGAGGACATATTTTGGACCGGCTGTGTGAGGAAGATCACACAATATCATTGGATAAGCTGTTGGAAGTGGCTTTAAAGAAAGAAGCGGCGATAATACAATCGAGTGTTGCAGTTCCAGTAAATAAAGTGAGTAATAGTAAACCTCGCGGTGGAGGTAGTAAAGGAGCAGTACAAAAAGCCAAGGAAGAAGAGAAAAAGGAGTACAAAACCGAAGAGGGTAGTAAGTGTACAGCCTGTGGGGGAGTTAAACACAATTTCAAAACGTGTAAGTACAAAAAATATGTATGTAAAATTTGTAAAAGAACTGGTCATTTAGCTAAAGTTTGTTACAAAAATAAAGAGAAGAATACAAATTATTTAGAACTGAGAAATGAACAAGAAGGGGTAACAGAAGGGGAAAGCAATTTTGATTTTATTGATATGTATTTCGTATCATCAAATGATTTATATGTTAAACCGTTTAGAGTAAAGATGTTAATAAATAATATTAGTATTTTAATGGAACTTGATTCAGGTGCTGGTATATCAGTAATTCCTGAAAGTGTGTATTCACAATATTTTACTGATTGCTTTTTAAAACCAACAAATGTAAGACTTAAATCTTTTGATGGTACTATTATTATACCTTCTGGGGAAATTTTTGTAGATATTTCTTATAAAGATATGTGTATAAATAATTGTCGTTTGATTGTAATAAAAAACGGTACAACGCCGTTAATAGGAAGGGATTTGATGCAGTTTTTTAAATTTAAAATTGAAACCCCTGTATTGTCTGGCATAAACAATATTTCTAACGATTCGGATATATCACGTTTAACGGAGAAATACAGTTCTCTATTTAAAAATGAATTAGGGCTTTTTACATATGAAAAGATTGACTTAAAAGTAGAACCTGGTACTAAACCCGTATTTTGTAAACCGCGTGCATTACCATTTGCATTTAAAAACGCAGTAAACGATGAACTAGAGAAATTAGAAAAGCAAGGTGTAATTCAAAAAATCGATACTGCGGAGAGGGGAACACCTCTGGTTCCGGTGGTTAAGGATACCGGTAAAATTCGTTTGTGTGCTGACTATAAGGTCACTATAAATAAATTTCTACAGGATGTTAAGCATCCTTTACCAAGGGTGGAGGAATTATTTGCAGCTCTTCAAGGTGGTAAATATTTTACGAAATTAGATTTCAGGAACGCGTACAATCAGTTAGAATTGACTGAGGAAACAAAAAAATTACTTTGTTGGAGTACTCATAAAGGTATTTTTCAATTAAATAGGCTACCGTATGGTACGAAACCCGCTTGTAGCATTTTTCAGAAAACAATCGAGAAAGTATTGTTGGGAATTCCTAATGTCATAAATTTTATGGATGATATTCTGATTACAGGTAGGAATCGGGAAGAACATCTTAAAAACTTGGAGATAGTTCTTGAAAGGCTTAGTAAGGCCGGATTTAGGTTGAATTTAGAAAAGTGTAGGTTTTTCCAGAATGAGATTAAGTATTTAGGGCACATATTAGATAAGGATGGATTGAGGAAGGATCCAGAGAAGGTTAAGGCGATCGTAGATTGTCCTAGGCCTCAAAATGTAACGGAAGTAAGAGCATATGCAGGGATGCTAAATTATTATGGTAAATTTATTCCAAATTTATCCACGTTACTTGAGCCATTATATAAATTATTACAACGGAATTATAGTTTTAATTGGACAGATAAATGTGAAAGGGCATTTATTAAGTCAAAAGAAATTATTTGTGCAGAGTCAAGTTTAGTTCACTATAATCCTACCCTACCATTAAAATTAGTTTGTGATGCTTCCAAAGTAGGGTTAGGTGCAGTATTAATGCATAGAGTCCCAGACGGTTCTGAAAAACCAATAAGTTTTGCCTCTAGAGTTTTAAATAAGCATGAAGCTAAATACTCTGTTATTCATTTAGAAGCGTTAGCTATTTATTGGGGAGTACAAAAATTTTCTCAATATTTATTAGGTAATCATTTTATCCTCTGTTCAGATCATAAGCCTTTAATTGCACTTTTCGGAGAAACAAAAGGTATTCCACAAATGGCGGCTGCTAGACTTCAACGTTGGGCATTGTTTCTAAGTGGTTTTAATTATTCATTTAAATATATTAAAGGTGCTGAAAATGGTTTGGCGGATGGATTGTCGAGGTTACCGTTACCTTCGACATCCGTGGAAGTTGATGAGGATCTTGACTATTTTCATTATCTAGTGGAAGAGAATTTACCAGCCACCGCGGCCGGTATACAACAAGAGATCCGTTCAGATCCGTTATTAAGTACAGTTTTTAGATATGTTAGAGATGGATGGCCTGAAAGTGTATCCGATGAGATTAAACCTTTTGCAAATAGAGCGAAGGAGCTTTCAATTGATCATGATCTCATTATGTGGGGGTATAGGGTAGTAATTCCACCCAAATTTCGCACTAGTCTTTTAAAGGAGCTACACGGTACACACAGTGGTATAGTAAGAATGAAAGCTGTCGCTAGACAGTATTTCTGGTGGCCAAATTTAGATTTTGACATTGAGTCATATGTTAAGTCATGTAACGCATGTCTTACAAATTCGATTTCACCTGCTAAGGCAGTGTTAAAGAAGTTTCCTGAAAGTTCTCATGTTTTCGACAGAATTCACATTGATTTTTTAGGACCATATCACGGTAAAATTTTCTTAATAATAACAGATGCATATTCAAAATGGCCTGAAGTATATGAAATGGCTAAAACAGATGCTAAGAATACTATAAATAAATTAAGAGATTGTTTCTCTAGATTCGGTTTGCCAAACGAAATTATTTCGGATAATGGACCACAATTTATAGCTCAAGAATTTCAAGACTTTTGTAAGAACAATGGAATTTTGCATAAAACTTCAGCTCCGTATCACCCGTCTACGAACGGTGCGGCTGAAAATTCAGTTAAATCTTTAAAAATTGCTTTAAATAAAATGCTTCCTAATCATAGTAAGGAAGATATTCCAAATTTAATTAATAAGTATTTATTTTCTTATAGAATAACGCCTCATTCAGTTACAGGCCAGAGTCCGGCTAAGTTAATGTTCGGGCGAAAAATTAAAACCAGATTTGATTTTTTGACTTCTACTAACGTAATAAAGGCTAGGGAACGGCAATTAAAGTTTCATAAGGGTAATAGGGTTGTTGAAATTCTTGAAGGGGAAGAAGTTTATGCTAGGGATTATAGGGGAGGTCAGGTAAAATGGACTAAATGTATTGTTGTCAAAAGAATTGGACATCAAACCTTCCTCTGTAAACCATTAGATAATATTGATATGGAATGGAAAAGACATTTGGACCAGATATTAAAAATTGGATGTTTTTACAGAGATATGGAGCCCGATCTTTTAACTGGCAATGACACGGGTTTAAAAGACTGGATACCAAATGCCTCTGCCATTACATTACCTAATGTATGTACTAATACTAATGTAAAGTCGGAACCCAGTAAAACCGTGGGTGAAACGCCGAAAAATGTAAGGTGTTCGTCGGGCGTGGGTGTTTCGAGTAGTGACACTGTTGATCAGTGCGAATCATCCGGTAGTGGTAGTATAAGTGGTGGTTCGGGTATTAAAGACAGGCTAAGGAGAAATGTAAAACCTCCAGAGCGTTTAAATTTGTAAACTTTGTTTTCTTTTTTTTTGTATAATGATTTGATAGGCATTTCTTTTATTTGTAGTCTCATTAGGGAGGGATGTAAGATATTGAGTTGGCTTAATAACCATATATGTGGAGACACAATATAATAAAAGAGATAACCTTCAATATGTATAAGCAGAATGTGGTTGCTTTGTATTTCGCTATTGTATCATTAAAGTTTCGTTGATTATAAACCAATCGTATCATTATATTCTATAAGTGCCCGCAAATATACTACACATGGGATATTACAGAAAATTTATTAAGAATTTTGCAAAAATTACAAAACCTTTAACAAATTGTCTCAAGAAAAATCAAAAAGTCGAACACACAAATGAATTTATAGAATCTTTTAAGATATGTCAAAATATATTAACTTCAGAACCTGTATTAATTTACCCCAATTTTAATAAACCTTTTGAAGTCACTACCGATGCATCAAATTATGCTATTGGAGCAATTTTATCTCAAAATATCCACCCTGTATGTTACGCCTCTAGAACATTAAATACCGCTGAAACAAATTATTCAACAATTGAAAAAGAATTATTAGCCTGTGTATGGGCTTGCAAACAATTTCGACCGTATTTATTTGGTAGAAAGTTTACCATATTTACTGACCATCAACCACTTCAATGGTTATTTTCCTTAAAAGAACCAAACTCTAAACTTGTTAGATGGCGTTTAAAACTTGAAGAATTTGATTATACAGTAAAAATTAAAAAAGGAAAACAAAACCAAGCAGCAGATTGTTTATCTCGTTATCCCCCCAAACAAGAATACCTTAATGCTTTAGAAACCGATAGTACAGATGTAAATGTAGACATTGACGAAATATTAGAAAGATATATTAATTTACGAGACGAATTACCTGAATTAGACGAATTAGACTTACAAAAATTAGAACCAAAAATAAATATAATTTCAGATATTCAAATTAAACCCCCTAATTTAGAAAGAGAAACGGATTTAGAGACAGTTCATACTTCACAAGAAAATCCTATTTTATCAATTCCAATATCTAATAGATATCTTAATTCTTATAAAAATCAAATAATTTTTACAATAGGCGATGTACCCAAAAATCTGATTAAACGAGAAGAATTATTTACAAATAAAAGAATTTACGTAACATTATCTAAAATAAACTTACAACAACAAATAATAGTCGCGTCAAAGTAAGGCTAAAACCCAAAAACTTAAAACTTTGCTCGGAAAGGTCCGATCGAGCTCATTTTTTTTTGAAATGTTCATTGAGATCTTAGATTCAAAGTTGTAGAAAATCTGGATGCCGCTCGGCCCCCCTTCCCCACCAAATTCGACCCAAGTTGGGGGGTTTTCAAGATGGTATATACATGATGAGACTGTTCTCCCAACCCGGCCAAATGTTTCACTCGGGGGTTTTGAAGTCCCCTCCATCCATTTCTTCGGCCAGGTCGCCTTTTCGACCTTCCCAGGGGCGTCTAGAAGGGCCTCCAAGGGTCCAAAATATAAGATATTTACAGAAATGTGCTCGGCCTGTCATACTGGGTTAGGGGGATTCCGAAGGGCGGGGTTTTCATTTCTGTCAAAAATTAAGGCTTTTTAACCCATTAGGGCCCTATAAAAAGGGGCCATGGGGTCTGAAAATTATGATTACGCGGGATTGAATTTCAGTGTACAGAATTGGTACGATCAAGTATTATAAGGCTACCAACCATTTATTTGAGCAGCCTGTGATTCTGTGACCCATCCAGGGGTGGACAAAAGGGGTGGAGTTTACGGTCACTACTTATGTTAATTCTCCACACGCTGATATTTATTATGTAGATGACAATTAAATCCTTACTCCAAAGAAATAAATGGTACTCGTTTTTTCTTGTAGTAAAGCAATAGTAATAAATCAAAGTGTAAACTGTTTTTTTTTTGAAAAGCCGGTACTTATCTACAGACCTCAGTGTGAAAACCTCTAATCGTTACGTGAAATATCGGAAAAGCCTACCGAATATACGATTAAATTTTCAGTGAAAGCGGTGTGCAGGGTCTAACGCAGTTTTTTTTGTAACGCATTTTATTGATAAATTTTTGTATCTCTCAATATCTCTCATAAGTTAAATTTCTAAAATTAAACTGGTATATGGTACTCCATAATTTTTACTCGAGTAAAATTTTAAGCTAAAGGTGATTTAGTATTTTTTGATATAACATTTTATCACACTTTAATATTTTTTATTTCATATTTTGCTTAATTGGGTACACAAAAAATAACAATACAATATTACTTAGCTGTTATTGAATGTGTAGTATTAGTTCTCTGTATGTTTAAACACTAATGTGTTTAACTGTATGTTATCATATTTAAATTGTTGGTATTTTATATGTCTATTATTTTTTTTGCTTATACATCTGACTTATTACTTCTTAGAGTAATAATAGTATATTATGTTACTAGGAGTAGAAGGCCAACATTATTGTTGAGCCCAGATTCTTGCACTGCCGAGGCGCTAGCCGAGGCTGTGCAAACTGGGCGAAACATATAATGGGCCTTCTGCTCCGAGTAACATATACTATTTTTTCTTCAAGCGTAATAATAATATGCATTTTATAAAAAATATAGAAGGCTTTGTTTATATCTCAACTATTTAATTAATACAAACGAAAAATTACATAAAGTGTTACCTATTTATTAACAGTAATATTAAATGTGCAGTTTTGTATACTGCAGTTGTTTAAATTTAAGCCACTGCCACCGCTTTCAGCTTCGACATTTACAATTTTGTCATTGGTATACATCATATTATTAGTAAGTTGATTGTCGATTATTATGTCAGCGATTCCAGAACTATTACTTGGTTGTTCTTGCCAATTAAGTATTTTTTGTGCAGTTTGTGTTTTACTGGAAATGGAATCCTCTAAGTACCCTTCAGCAACACTGGTGGATTTCCATCCACCATGCCGCTTTAAAGCGGTAATATCACCTCCGTTGTCAACTAAAATAGTTGCGGAAGTCCTCCGAAGGCAATGTCCTGTATATTCATGAGGATTTGTTAATTTCAAAAACGTAGCAACGTCTTTTGGTACGTTTGATATTTTGTGGATACCCATTACCACACGGTGACATTTACCATTCTGGTATTTAATAAAAAATCGCTGCAGGCCAATATCATCCGGACGAAGAGCCGTATACTGTCTTACCAAATTCAAATAAAAATCGCCAATTATAGTAAACGACCGTTGTTTTTTGTTTTTTGTGTTTATGATTTTAACCAAAATTAAATTTCCCAAATCTTGGATTTCGCTAGACTTTAAATTAACAAGTTCATCGCATCTAAGGGCTCCTGTGACTCCAAATATTAATATAACCTAAAACAAACGTTGAAATAAATAAAAAAAAAAGCTGGTAGCACCGGGATTAGAACCGCTGACCTTTGCGACCGAAGACAAAAGCTCTGCCACTGAGCTACCGTCATTAAATGTTATAAGTAGGAAATGAGGTAATATTTGCTGTCAAGTTAAATATTGATCTGCTAGTAGATATCACTGTCAACGGTTTAATAAACGTAATAATGATTAAAAAGAAATAAGAAAGTACCTACCTTTGTTGCTAAATAAACATTATTTGGTGCATCCTTGAGAAATTTATCAAATTGATCTTGTGTTAATACTTTTGATTTTTTCGGTGTATAATTTTCCCCTTGGCGCTTTATAAATGCAATTAATTTGCTATATTTTTCTATTTTAACATTATGTTTAATGTTTAATTGACTTTTAATCATTGAATACTGTGCCCATAGAGTAGAACTTTTAAACTTTCTGGACAAATTCGTGAAGTATGCAAGCATAACGTTTTCCGTGTATTGCTGTACATTATATTCATTGCACCATTTTAGAAATTTTTCGTATGCAAAATCATACAGTTTACGCGACTTCGTTGGAATTAGAGTTTCAATACTGGAATTAGCTATTTCAACTAATTCCGGAGGCGTACATTGCAATTCTTGAGACATTTTTCACAAAATTTTCAAAACAGACAAACGTCAAATTAAATAAGTTTAAAAATGACAGTTCCTACCTACTTGATTACAACGCCCCATTATTTTATTAGTACAATAATGAAAATTCATTTTTGTACTAGTAAAATAATGGGATATTTCTACGGTCTGTGTTGCAAAAAGTAATATAGTTATTATTATACGCTTGAAGAAAAATATTGTTTATTGTTTAACTATATGTTTTCTTTCCGACCTGGTGTAAGTTATTCTGATCTAATTTAATCAATAGTAAGAACGAGACGTATTTAAATTATTAATTTTGATCTAAGAAAACATCCTTATCTCACTAATAGAACTGTAGCCGTTGTGATAAGTAAAGAAAATAGTAAGTATAACTTTATCTTTCTAGTTTTAACAATAAAAGTGTGTAATTTAAATTTTTAGCAAGAACATCTGCCGGGTTACCTAATTTTACTTTATCTTATCTTATATCTCTTATATCTTTCTAATTTTAACTTTATCTACAACCACAGATAAATCATTTTATCCAACATACATAGTCAATTTTTTTTCCATCTGGGTTTCTTATATTTTCCCATCCTTAAGATAAAAAAATAAGTGGCGCCCATATTCCTTTTTCCTTTTCCATCATTTCAGTCATTTCCTCTTTAGTCCCTTTTAATTTATTTTATCTTTTAATCTTCTAGCCAGTATATCCCTTTATATCTTTCCAACACTGTATCATCTAGCTCGTTCGAATCCACGCTCGCTCTCGTCCTATCCCCTGAGTGCCGTTCGCACGGGTTAACTTCTCTAAAACGAGCATTTAACATCATAAGAAAAAAAAGGTTACAATTTCATCAGCTTTATATTGAACTAATTTGTATAATAAATTGTTAATTAATCAGTTATAAATTGAACTTAAGTTTTATAATAAATTGTTAATTAATCAGTTAGAAATTGAACCGATTTTTTATAATAAATTGTTAATCAATCAGTTATAAATTGAACTGAAGTATTATAATAAATTGTTAATTAATCAATTATAAATTAAACCGATTTATTATCACTACTTTTACGGAAATATCCGTTTCGAATGACCAATATTTTTTTTTTAAATTGTTGAACTACTAGTGGACTGTATAGTAATTTCGTTCGTAGAAGGTAAAATAGTGATTATAAATAAAATTAAACAATCTGATATACTCTTCCAAACTATTTGAAAATTAAAACAGAGTAACCTCTGTCTATAAATGCACGAACGATCATTTGTTTACTATCACTGAAATGTAAACAAAAAAAGTGCCATCTCATAACCAAAAAGAGGACGAAAATTTCCAGTCAATATGGATACCAAACCAGTTAAAAAATGTAGAAGAATTGCAGACCGTCCGTGCCAAAGGTTTGCGTAAGTTATGTGAAATTTCTACGGAAAGGCAAGATCATCATCGAACCCTGTTGCAAAATTGCCATGAAATATTCGCTCATCGCGCTTGCCGAAGTAAATATGTGGACGAAAGATTAATTCAAGCTGCCTGTAAAAGAAAATCTGAATCGGATGTTTTTGAGCCAAAAATCAGTGAGCAATTTTTTTTTCCCAGAACTGCTTCATTTGTGGTGAAGAAGCAAAGACAGACAAAATAAAAAAGCTTAAAACGACAAGCCGCAAACCCTTCAAACTTGCGTGTGAGACCACGAAAAAAACTATTTTGGTAAAATTACTTGACAAGGATGACGAAACCTCGCAACAAATTTTGGCCAGAATTTGTGATGTAAACTTGAAGGAGATTGGAGCCGTCTATCACGAAGAAAGTTACAGGGAATTAAGCAGAAGTCCTCATAATCAACGGTCTAGTCCACGGAGTGCAAGTATCGATGAATCTATGAACATTGTATTTGAATACATTGATAGTAACGATGACTGTCAGTTTACTCTGGACGAGTTCGAAGACCTTTTGTCAAACCAGAGCAAGTACGTACCTTGTAGTCAAACAATTAAACAAAAATTAAGTGAAAATTATAAAGATGATATAATAATTACCAGTAAAACTAAGACTAGAACATTGATATGCTTAAAGACGAAACAACACTGATGTATTCTAAAAGAAGCCTGGAAAAAGCAAAAAATGGCCCTTGGTAAGCCAGGCGCATCAGTAGATTTATATTAATTAATTATATTAAAAGTATACGTTTTAGAAAAAAATGTTTTAGATAAAAGTTGTAGGTCTCTTTAAGGCAAACAAAAAAGTCCTCTAACATTTTTTTGTACAGGGTGAAGTAAAAAAGTTACGAATTTTTTTCCATTTTGATTTGATGTCACGCCCAAACGCTTTACCGATTTGGCCCATTAACGAACTCGACCGAGATTTTGAGACGATTGATTTTTGTACCAAATTTCATTTCGATCCGTTAAGAAATGCGACCGCTATCGTGTCCACAGATTTCGTTATATCGGAACTATACATACATACATACATATATATATACATATATATATATATATATATATATATATATAAACTTTTGAACGGAAGGTGTTTTTGAGGTCAGGGGGACCTAAAACGAAAAACTGTAGTGAAATTTTCCCGAAGTCGTGACCTGCGAACCAGCTGAATAGTAGATATAAATCTACTAAAAAAAGATGATGAAGTTGAGGAGAATTTTCGAGTAGCTAAGGCATTTGCAAAAATTATTCGAACTCAAACAAGATCCCTTACGGGTAATGTTGATCACTATCCTAATCCAAGAGAAATGTTTTTACACGTCATTGAAAATGTACCAAGTGTTCTGTTGTATTTTTTGAAAGAACTGATCTTGAAGGATAAAGAGAATTCCAGTAAACCATCTTACGAAGATAAATGCAGTGCAATAGCTCATGCCATAATTTCAGGACCAGGTCGTTCTTGTCTGCACTTCAATTGGGGGTCGGTGTGCTAATACATAAAAAATTTGGATCGAAAAATGCTGTTCAGTTACTCAATCACTTCGGGTTTTCTTGTTCGTATTACGAGGTCCAACTGTATGAAGCATCAGCAGCTTATTACAAGCCATTCAGAATTCTTCCAGGAACATTTTTACAATTTGTAGCTGACAACGCAGATTTCAATACCGATACCCTCACTGGTAAAAACACTTTCCATTTTATGGGGCTAATTGCAGTGGTTACTCCAAAGTCTGGGTTGGAATGTGGTGCCAAAGTTGGTCGCCTAAAAGAAATCCCATCTGAGTTGCAAATTGCTAATGTAGGGCATATACAAATTCTGGATTATGATAGATCTATTGGCGAAGGAATGAAGAAATTGAAATATGACACTGCTCGCAGAGCAATTGATCTAAGCCTCTGCTCCTTTACAAAAGCTAATTATATATGGATGTATAATAAACAACTGACTTCGAATTTTTTCGGATGGAATGGATTTATGGAAAAATTAACAAGTAAATTTGACGATTTTTCATTCGAGACCTCACAGGTGATGTTTCATCCTTTTATATATGGAAAACCCACTGATTATGAAACTATATATACAACAATCATGTATTTCGTTGAACATGTCACGGGTTTAAATTTACAATAGTTATAACTAATTGCTTACCTTATGAATTCTCCGTTATTAAGAATTAAATCGTGACAGGTTCAGGTTGATTTTAGTTCGGTTATAGTTAATCATCAACTTATAAATATATTCTGCCATAAATTATTGTTAGTATTGTCTTGAAGTATATTTATCAAATTCAAATATAGTGGTTGACAATTCTCTTTCTGTCGATAACTTGTGATATTGTGGTTCAACAGCCAGCTGTTACGTGGGATTGTTATTTGCGTAATAAGATTCAAAATAAACGAGGAAATTAAGTAATGTTGAGATTTTTGTTGTTATCTATATAAATAATAAGATTAGTCGTATCAAACGACCACTGTTTGTTCGTAAATTGGTAGCTGGAGATCCTACGGTTATTGTCCCTATAGTAGTAGAGGCCACCTCTTATTTCGACGTGTGTCAAAATTTCGTGCATGTGATATGAAAGAACCAGGTCTTTTTCGTTTACCAGCCTTTGTCGTAAGAACGTGGCATTGAGAAGATTTTCGGGGTTTAAGTTGTAATCTCTATTCATCGGAGACAATTCATTTTGGATTTACGAAATTAAACCTCAGTTTTCCTAACGAACAAGTATTGGAGTGAGATTTTCAGTAGTTTTGTTGGTTTCGTAAGGAAAATCGCTTTTTTAGCGGACTTTAGGAAGTCTTCTGTGGTGAGTACACGTTATTTATTCATGTGGTTGTTCGATTCTTATGGTTCTTCCGTTTCCTATGAGTGTAGGTAGCCCATAGAGCAGACAGTAGGTAGATTTGATGATTTAAAACCATTCAGACGGCGAACTGTGGTAGAATTCCCGATTGGTGCAATTAGCAACGAGAATATTGTTCCACCCGTTTACCAGCCAGGGGTGTCACGAGTATTAAGAAATAAAACAACCCTATCTTAATAGGTGAGTTACTGTGTTATATTTTTTTTGTTATATATAAGATTAATAACGCCATATAGACGCAATTTTAGTTTTAATATCTTGATTTTACATGTGTATTTCTTTGTGTATCGTATGTAGGTTTATTTATGTGAAACTAGACTCCTTTTGCTTATTCTTTTACTATTATTAATTAATTTTATGTTAAATTTTGATTTAATTTATTGTTATAATTTTGTTGTGACTAGCAAGTCAAATTTAAGTTTGTTGAGTACATTTAAATCATTAGTTTTGATCATTAATTGTAAATTCAGAGAAGTTAGCTTCTAAATGTTGTATTATTCATTTAAATTCATTTTTATTCTTTCATTGTAGTACAAATTTAAGTTAATGTGTTCAAATTGTATTAAAGTCAGTAAGTCAATTAATTCGAGGAGTCATTTAAATTTGTTTGAGCTATTGTTAATTCCAAATTACGATTTTAGGGTCCTAGTTACGGGTTTAAGTCCTAGTTACGGGCTTAAGTTCTAGATACAGGCTTTAATTTTGGGTGCAGACCTGATACTTAGTTCGAGCTTAAGTTATTGTGGTTGGTGCAAGCCTATTGGTTTTGGAACAGGCTTGGTTTTTGGAACCGACCTAAGTATTAGAGACGCCGAGGATTAACAGATAAGCCTAATTAGATTTAAGTCGCAACTATAGTAGTAAAGAAAAAAAATATATTTTTCTTGTCTTTTTTTTTGTATTGAGTGTGATCATACATATTGATAAATTTATCTTTTAATATTATTCATATATTCTTTTTTTTTTTATATATATAAATATCAATAGCGTTGTCAAGCACGAGGCTTGACAGTTTTGTAATTCTTAATATTTCCATTAAAGAAGGGTCTAGTTGAGATTTTGTTTTATTTAGCTCACTTTGTCGTCGTTTTTTTTTATTGTGCAATTCAATTAGTACTGATTAATATTTCGAATTTATTTAATTATCTCCAGTGGGTGAAGTAGTGCCTGGAACATCAGGGGTTTCCGATTTTAACCGTACAAATCGGTGGCGCACGCACTTTATTTTGGTACTTACCCTCTACGGCTGAGCTGGGCACAATTTGCCAGTAGAGAAACCACTACCGAACTCAGCTTGAGTTGAATTTCAATTGGGTCAATTTGATTAACCTTTTTATTAGTTTTTCAAAATTTGATTTAGTTTTACTTTCACTAAAAATACGTGGCAAACAGTCGCTGCTTAATAAGCAAAATATTTGTTTCATTACGTTTGATTCTCCTCTTTATTTAAAATGTAAGGATATTGTTGCGGCCAAGAATATTAGTGAGGAAGTTTATGTTGTCCCACGCTTAGGCGGATTTCACATAACAATCTCGTATCAAGCAAGTATAGGCTTCATTATGTCTGGGAGCGGCATCAAAGAGGTCCTAAGTCTAGTATACGCTGAAAATTCTGCTGAAATGCTTTTAAATGGAGGTCACTTTTCCCGAGCGATTAGGGCACATACTTTACTTCAAGTGAGTTTGGCTAAAATCATTTTTGATGAATTGATGTTGGAACCTGAATTCATTACTACAGTTGAAAATGGCAAAGGATTTTTGTCTAATCTGGAACAGTTTATTATTGATCAAAACGCAGTACCTGAAAACTTTCAGACTGATTTCAATAATTTATTGACAGTACCAGTTGTAGAAAAAATAACGGGTCTTTTCGAGAAAAAATTAACTCAGTTGGAGACAAGAGGGAAAACAGCGAAGTTATGGATACGTTACTTCAAGATGGTGTCAATTCTAAAGGATTTCTATATGCCTGAGAAAGTTGGGGATTAGGATATGCACTTGCATAGTTTGGAAAAAATGATTCCGTTCTTTCATGCAGAGGAGCAACAAAAAGTGTCGTTGAGAAATGGTTGAATACGCTGATTTGTACCAACCACATAACTGAGGGCATGGAGAAATTCTGTCGTGTTTCCTTCGATACATCTCATCAACATAAAGATTCTGACACATCAAGAATAGAAACGGACAGTAGAGATATCAGTAGATTTTACGAATGGTTCAAGAGTCATAATCCATTCCCTGAAACTATTGAAATAATAAGCATATCAACAGGCATAATGGGAGATGCGAGAATCAATCCGCAAGAAGCATTTGAAGTAAGTCTCAAGATTATGTCCGATCTCGATGGAAAAAGCTTTGACCACAGTTTGCAGAGGAAGAATAGAGTTCTCCCCATATCAAGTATGAGCAATAAAACTAAGGTTCCTGTCCGTGGCGTCACAGTAAATCCTTTACAAATGTTTCAACGCATAATTATTCAAAAACAGTCAGAAGAAGACTTGAAAGAATATTTCAAATATGAGCTGTCGCCTTTTCCGATGTCAATATTTGATGAAGAAGGATTGAGGAAAAATACAAAGTCTTCCCTTAGAACAGTTTTCAAAGAATTGGTTGATCGCCAAATCGTCAACTGTACTCATATTATTGATGGTGGAATGTTACTCTATAGGTTAAAATGGCAAGTAAACAAAGCATTTACTGAAATTCTGGACCAATATGTCACACATTTACAAAAAACTTATTCAGACAATGTCATAATAGTATTTGATGGTTACAATAAATCCACGACCAAATCTTCCGAGAGAAACCGGAGGGACAAAATGAAAGATTGTGTTCACTATAATTTTGAGCAGGACATGCCATTAATTATTGCTCAAGAAAAATTCCTTTCCAGTTCAAAAAATAAGAGCAAATTCATTGCACTCTTGATAGAAAGACTCCAAAGAAATAATTTCATTTGTAAACAGGCAGAAGGTGATGCAGATTGCTTGATTGTGAATACTGCTATTGAACAAAGTATCCTGGGTAATGATTCCAACATTGTGTTAGTTGCAGAAGATATTGATCTGCTGTATTACTTGCAGCAATGGCACCAAATAATAGGGAAATATTTTTTTCATAAGCCAGCTAAAGGAAAACAAGTAAAGCAATTTTATTCGTCAAAAAGCCTCGATTACTCGCCGACTTTAAAAGAACACATTTTAGTTTTACACGCTATATCTGGTTGCGATACAACGTCATCATTTTATGGAAAGGGGAAAACAAAACTTGTAGATCTTTTACTTTCAAGTTCAACCTTGCATAATTTTGAGACCCCATGGGCCCTTTTTTTATACGGCCCCTATGGGTTAAAATGCCTTAATTTTTGACAGAAATGATAACCCCGCCCTTCGGAATCCCCCTAACCCAGTATGGCAGGCCGAGTACATTTCTGTAAATATCTTATATTTTGGACCCTTGGAGGCCCTTCTAGACGCCCCTGGGAAGGTCGAAAAGGCGACCTGACCGAAGAAATGGATGGAGGGTACTTCAAAACCCCCGAGTGAAATATTTGACCGGGTTGGGAGGGCAGTCTCATCATGTATATACCTTTTTGAAAACCCCCCAACTTGGGTCGAAATTGGGGGGGGGGGCGAGCGGCATCCAGATTTTATACAACTTTGAATCTAAGGCCTCAATGAACATTTCAAAAAAAAAATGAGCTCGATCGGACCTTTCCGACCAAAGTTAGAAGTGAAAACCTACTTTGACGCGACTATAATAAACTTTGTACAGGAATATATTGACCCAAAACAATTATATGCTCTTTATTTTAAGAATAGAAATTTACCAGAAACATTTATTAGTACCTTGCAAAATGTTTTTAAAAATTCATCATTTAAATTTACTCATTGTACAAAATTATTAACCGATGTTTTAACGAATAATGATCAGAAATCTAAAATAGAATATTATCACATTTATAAATCTGGACACAGAGGAATAAATGAAGTAAATTTAGCCCTGAATAATAGATATTACTGGCCGAATATGCTAGAAGATATTACAAATTTTATAAATAATTGCGAAACATGTCAAAAAAATAAATATGACAGAAATCCACCAGTAATAAAATTTAACCTTACCCCTACAGCTTCAAAACCATTCGAACATATACATATAGGTGTATTTAAAATTGCAAATCAATCATATTTAACAATTATCGATTCATTTTCTAGATATGGACAAGCTTACCCCTTAAAAAGTATTACAGGCTTAAATGTAGTTGACAATTTATTAAATTATGTAACACATCATGGATTACCTCAAAAAATTACTACAGACCAAGGTAGTGAATTTAAAAATTTTGACTTAGAAGACTTTTGCAAATTACATAAAATTGAATTACATTATACTACAGCCAAAAACAGTAACTCAAATTCTCCTATAGAACGCTTTCATTCCAGTTTGATCGAACATTTTAGAAGTCTTAAAGACGAAAACTCTGATTTAACCCCTGACCAATTAATAAAACATTCAATATTAGCATATAATAATTCAATACACACTGTAACCAAATTTACTCCATTTCAAATAATAAAAGGACACATAAATAATGATGACCCTTTTGATTTAAACGATTACTTAGTAATTTCAAATTATGTACAGAATCATAAATCTATTAGTAAAAAATTATACGACAAAATTAAAAATCAAAATGAAATCATAAAACAAACAAATATCAATAAAAGAAATGAAACACGATCTGATCCAATAAATTATGAAAATGAAAACGTTGCTTATGTAAAAACAAAAGCTCGAAATAAATCTTCACCTAAATTTAAAAAGGCATATATAATCCAAGACCAGGAAATAAAATTACAAACAGACAAAGGAACTTACCATAAAAGCAATATTAAAAAACCAAAAACAAAAAAAGACAAATCAGAAAACAAAAATTAATGACGACTTATTGTTCCAGAACAAGAACAAGAAAAATGAAGAAAATAATGACAATTACGATATATCTAGTAATACTTCTTCTGATACAAGAAACTAAAACACAAGATAATGACATACAACTGACAACCCTAGAAAATTTATTATTACCATTAGAATTAGGTAATACAGACAGGTAGACATTCCGACAATTGTAGAACAAGTTACAAGTCTTTTAAATAATTTTGAATCATTTAAAAATACTATTACATATATAAAAAACATAACAAACCCAATGTCATATCATGCTCTTGCCCAATATAATTTAATTAGAACGGAATCTTTAATAGATATTGTTCAAAAGAAAATGGAAAATATTTATCCACATTTACGAAATAAAAGAAGTTTAATAAACGGAATAGGAAAAATAAATAAGTGGTTATTCGGAAATTTAGATTCCGACGATGAAGAAAAATATAATAAAGCAATCGAAAATCTGCAACAAAATCAAAAAAACATAATTTATGAATCTAATTTACAAATATCACTATATAAAAAATTAATTAATCGTTATAATCAATCAATAACTATTATATCAAAGAATCAAGAAAATTTTGCTTATGCTTTAGAAAAATTTCAGTTAATAGTGCAATCAAAAATACAAGATTTAAACACTTACATAAACTTTCAAGGAACCTTGTCTCAAATAAATTTAGATTGTCAAAATATAATTAATTTATTAGATAATTTAGAAGACGCTATATTATTTTCAAAACTAAATACATTACATAATTTAATTGTCTCAAGTACTGAAATAATTGAAATGTTAAAATATTTATTAAAAATATATAAAGAAGAAGAAATTCCTAATTTTCAAAATATATTATCATATTACCAATTTCTGGGTACTCAAGTTACTTTCACAAATTCAAAATTAATATTTGCAATACACTTTCCTATTTATAAACCCGAAACCTTTAAATTATATCTCTTATATCCTGTTATCCAAGAAAACAAAATGTTTATTCCTAAATACCCCTTTTTGGTACGAAAGAATAATACTGCCCAGTTTGAGAAAGAAGAATGTCCTGTAATTGAAAAAACATTCTATTGTCAAGAAAATTTTGAAATCAAAGACGATTGCTTCTTACAACTATTAAATGGAAATAAGCCAAAAAATTGTCAAATCCTAAATGTTAACTTACAAGAATCAATTATAAAAAGAATAACTACAGACGAAATTTTATTTATACCAGCCAAAGAAGAAAGAATATTATCAAAATACATATTAAACAAATATTTAGGAATACAAAAACCAACACTAATTAAATTACAAAAGAAATGTGAAATTATGATAAAAGACGAAATATTTATTAATGATATTTATTTAAAAGAAGGAAAACCATTAATACTTCCAAAATTACACATGGAAAATATACATTCCCCAACAGAATTCCAGAAATCAAATATAACAAAATTAAATTTTGAAAATCTCTACGAAATAAATCAAATTGCGAAAAATTTAAAACCACTAAAAGAAAGTGAAAATGTTCTCCATAAGATATCATTGAGTATGATTATAATTATAATAACCATAAGCAGCATCATAATTTACATAACCATAAAATATAGAAGAAAAATGGTAAAATGTTTCCGAAAAATCCAACCACAAAATACAAATCAGAATGAAGAAGATACCTCGAAGAACGAAGAAACCACTTCGAAGAACGAAGAAAATACTTCGAAGAATCAACCCCTGATTCTCTCAGCTTAAGGAGGGAGGAGTTATATATTGAAAAGTTGCATCACCCTATATTAATCATTTTTGTATTGTAAGCATTTTTAAACTTATATCTAGAAGTAAATTGTAAAACTCATAGAACTTCAATTAAACCTTTTAATCAGTCAAGTTGTGTAGTTTTTTTGAAAATAAAATAAAATAATTTTTAAAAAAAGATTTTTAACAAAAATCTTTATAATTCGTTTTACAAAGGATGAATTTACAGTAGATGAAATAACCAGAGCAGACATTCTACTTTTTAGAAAAGTACAAGAGGATTCTTTCAATAAGGAAATCAATTTATTGAGAAACGAAAAATCGCTTTCACCAAATAGTCGACTATATTCACTACCTTGCATTTTTTCTAAAGAAGATGGTCTTCTGAGACTTGCTGGGAGACTCAATAATTCAGATCTTAATTATGAAACAAAAATCCTATAATACTAGAACCTCAACATAGGATAACGAAACTTCTTGTACAAAAATGCCATGAAGATGTTCACCAACTTGAGACGGAAATTTTGGATATTAAGAATGAGACAAACTGTTAAAAGTATTTGGAATGATTGTCAAAGATGTAAAATTCGACGAGCAACTCCAAAAATTTCTATAATGGGGCAATTACCAGAATACCGAATCGAACCCACAGTACGAGCTTTTATAAAAACAGGTATCGTTTATTTTGGGACTTATAGAGGGGACAGTCAAAAGAAGTCGAGAAAAAAGGTCCGGAGTAATAATCACTTGTATAAAAACTGGAGCAGTTAATTTGGAAATAGCACATGATCTAAGTACCAATTCTTTCATTAAGGTTTTGCGAGAATTTGGATGTAAAAGAGGTTTTCCTACTGAAATTTATTGTGACAATGGATCTTGTTTTAGAAAAGCAGATAAAGAAATATTAGAAGAATTGAAGTAGTTGGAAAAAAATGAAATAATGCAATTCTGTTCAAAGAAATGTATAAAATTTTTCTTCAATGCTCCTTTAGCTCCTCATACGGGTGGGAGTTGGGAACGATTGATACAAAGTATCAAGAAGATTATGAAGGAGATTTTGAAAAATAGATATCCACAGGAACAGGTACTTCGAACTGTCTTACTGGAATGTGAGAACATTTTAAATTCTAGGCCGTTGACTCATGTATCACTTAATTCGGATGACATGAACTATTTCACTTCAAATCATTTCCTAATTCGACCTTCATATGCTTCTCTACCACTTAGTGAAACAACCGACAGGGATTTGAACTTGATGTCTTGCTGGAGAGCTTCAAAAAGACTGGCGGATTTGTTTTAGACCAGGTGGACAAAATAATATTTACCGACGTTAAGTGGACTCAAGAAAAAAGTAAAAGAAGTATACAAGTTGGAGACGTCGTAATAATGGTTGATCCTGATAGTCCTCGTAATCTATTAGTCCAAGAGCCCGCGACGGCCAGACAGACATACCTTTTATCATAAAAGCTGAAAGTTTGTCTATGTGTGCCTCTAGTACAGGTAAGAACAATCCCCACCCATGATAATTGGGCAGTGGTTCCTTTGGCAGGTAAGACGTAGCAAAGTTGTATAAAATTCCATCTTACTTTCGTTATTCTATAAAACTCATTTTTTTTATATTTCATTCGTAACAACATCAAAATTTGCGTTACACATTGCCAGACACTTAGTATGGTTCCAAGCCCCTGCCGGACACCCCTAAACTATAATATTTTGTAATTCAATTTACGTTATATTATAAAAGCTAAATTTAATACATGTATTTTGTGGAACTATTTAACAATGTTTCCTTAGCAGCAGACATTTTTGAGGGTTCTATCATCCTGCCAGACCCATTGAATTGAGCAGAAGTTGCGAGAGCGCGGAGCATATGTAGTAACTGGTGCGAGTAAAACAGAGCATTCGGTTTATTGTGATCTTTTACTCCACATCAGCTGTTGTTTATTTCAAATTGTCTCGTGATCTTTTTTTCTAATTTATCCAGAAATTCTATTAAATAAAATTATTACAGTCCGGATAAAAAAAATTAAAACAATATTCGAGAAGCAGAAGACAAGAAGTTGTCTAAAGGACCTAAAATAAAGAAATCCAAAAAAGAAAATGTAGAACCTGAGAGTTCCAGCAAGACTGTAAGTCAGACAGACAATGAACGCCTTATTAAACCTAAACCAAAAAAAGCAAAGAAAGATTATGTGGAATCTGAAGACAGCTCCACCGAAGAAATCAGTTTAGGTGATAGTGATGAAGATATTAACTGGGAAGATCCAGGGGTTCCAGAGATAGAGATAAAAGAAGCTGAGTTTTCAGAACTATCTAAGGGCAAATTTATTTTGGCTCAATTTAAGGGTGCTAAAAGAAATGCCACTACCTTCGAAGGTGAGGACATTGTAGTAACAGGCTTAAAATCGTGGGACTCCTCTAAATGCCTGTTCAATATTGTGGAGAGTGATCAATTGATCAAGTCATCGGATTGCTACCAAACCCCAACATCCAAATGAAAGGTACAAGAATTTTGTACGCATTTTTGGCAGCAGTACCAATAATTGAACGAAACTAAATTATTTAGGTATTTGTTTTTAATTAGCTCTAAGTCTAATTTCCATTTTCTGTGAAGTTTTGGTTAGTTTTAAGTCCAATTTCCATTTTTGGTGAGATTTTAATTAGTATAGAACTAATTTTATTTAATGTAAAATTTTAGCTAGCTTAAGTTCTAATTTTTTATTTTTTGCTAAAATTTTAATTATTTTTTAGTAATGTTTTGTGAGTTTTTTTATGATCTTTTTGCAATAAAATTTAAAAATACTTTTTCTCCAGCAATTTTCACCCAAAACTAATAATTATACCTCATACTGGGGTGAATGTAAACATCATTTAAATTAACATGTTCATATTGAAATAGAACGATTACACGATTGGTTCACATGTGCCCCAATTTTTAAATCACTGCAAGCAATAGTAAGAAAGTTCTCTGTTTACAATTACCCCTAAAAGGTAGGGGTAAATGTAAACATGACCCACGGTGTTATTTTTGTTTTTCTTGACTAAATATTGAAACTGACATATGGAACTTCAAACTAACTTTAAAGTAGATACTTTGGAGCATCCATTTTTACAATTTTAACATGAAAATTCCATTTAGAACTAACAAAAATCTATAAAACATTTGAGAATTAAAAAACCGTCCACAATTACCCCAATTGACACTATCAAAAGAAAAGAAAATTCCATTTTCAACTCTACAACGTTATGCAGCTAAATCAAAAACATATCGAAGTGTCAAAGATGTGAAACTTGTAACACATTATGACATTACTAAAGTTTTCAGAAATGAGCATGAACAGGCACTTTTCATATATTACAAAAATTGTGCTTATATGTTCTAGGGCTTAACGACAAAAGATTGTCGCAAAGTTGCATATGAAATGGCTGTTATAAATAATAATATTAAAATGCCACAGTCATGGATTGTAAACAAGATGGCAGGTATTGATTGGCTTAAATGTTTTCGCAAGCGTCACAGTGAGCTGTCCTTACGCTTGTAGTCTAGCTAGAGCTACTGCGTTCAACAAGGAAACTGTTAAAGTCTTCTTCGATAATTTACAGGAAGTATATAAGACATTTTACATTTGCTGATGACACTAGGGTCTATAATCTTGATGAGACGGCAACTACCACGGTGCAGACGGCAGAGCTTTACCTCCGGTACTGATTTTTCCCAGGAAGAACTATAAAGAATACATGCTTAAAAAGGCTCCCCCTGGATCATTGGGGTTAGCTACATCGTCTGGCTGGATGAATAACGGACTATTCGTTATTACAATGAAACACTTCATAAAACATACCTCCTGCTCTAAAGAAAATCCTTCATTATTAATTATGGATAATCATGAGTCGAACTTATCTATTGAAGCCCTAGGTATAGCAGAAGAAAACGGAGTAACAATATTGACGCTACACGCTCATACCTCAGTAAAGCTGCAGCCCTTAGATGTGGGTATTTATTCTCCCTTCAAAGCTTATTACAATGTCGCTATGGAATCTTAGCTACTAAAAACCCCAGGAGAAGGTATGACAATCTATGATTTAGCTGAGCTTATAGGGACCGCATTCATGAGGGCCATGACTCCAACAAATATTATTAATGCTTTTAAAAAGACCGGGATCCATCCTTTCGATAGGGATATTTTCAGAGAAGAAGACTTCTTGTCCAGCACTGTGACTGATCATCCTAATCCTAATGTCATCATAACTTCACTTGACGTATCTTTGCAAGATATGAGGGAAAATGATCAAAGCAGTCCTTCGATTCTAGAAAATAAAACACTACCAGAGGAATCAAGAGAATCTTTAACTTTTGCATACGAGCTGTTGTTTGATTCTATGCAAGCCTTCCAGATCCTGAGCAAGATTCACAACAAGGGTCATTAGAACACGTACAATTGCGGTCAAAGCCTCAGTGCTCTATGTCAATAGAAACACCAGTATTTTCAGGTGCTTTTGTAAGTCCCAGTCAGTTTAGACAGCCCCTGAAAGCTATGCCAAGAGAAAACAAGAGGAAAAGAAAAACTGTCGTAGCATAATTGCGACGGATACATCGGAGAAAGAAAATATTAGATTACAAAACCAGAAGTAAAGAAAAGAAAATTACCTAAGAAAAACAAGAAAAAGGAACCAAAGAATAAAGCTGCAAAGAGGAAAGTCCTGCAAAGTGATTCAGAAGACAACGATGAAAATCAACGATGAAAATATTTCTGTTCATGATGAAACTCTGATTGGTGCGAGGAAGAAGAAGTTGAAGATGAAATAAAAATACTGACAGATGAAAAATTACTGCTCAATGTCTTGCCTCGACTTCCAAAGAGGGAAGATTTTATTCTCGTTCATTTTTCAACTAAGAAGACAAGTGTTTATTTTGTAGGAAAAGTTCTGGATAAACGTAATGATAACTTAGAATATTAAGTAAGCTTCCTCCGTGTAAATCAGATGCCAAGTAATCCTGATTTATCATATGTTAACGAGCAATATATAAAACTCATATTGCCTAAACCTTGTGTAGGAGGAAGTACCTTACGCCAACAGTCTTACTACTATTTTAATATTGATTTTTCCCAAATAGATATTCTATAGTAGACATTTTTAACTTCCCGCTAAAAATAATTAAATTTTTTTTTAAAATCGGGAAGTTATTGGTTTCACCCCGTTTTTCGAAAATCAAGTTTTCATCGGATCTCAACGTTTTGAGGTCTTAGGAACCTCCCCTGACTATTTTTACGAGGGTGTCTGTATGTCTGTATGTACGTGTGGATGTGTGTGTGGATGTATGTAAACCTCTTATAACTTTTGAACGGCTTGACCGATCGGAATGAAATAAAAAGCATTCCAAAGAGTTCCATCTAACTTAGATTCCCTGTAAGTTTGAATCGATTCGAGCCGGTAAATTTCGAGAAATTTCAAAATAACCGAAAAAAAAAATTGGTAAAATGATGTTTTTTGGGCATATCTTTTTGGCTATTGCATCGATCAATTTCATAACCTAATCAGCTCTCAAGTTTAAAAAGCCACGTCGAATGCCGTTTTGCAAATTAAAATCGGTTGATTCGTTCGTGAGATATCGTTGTCGAAAAATTTCAAAAAAAGTTTTTTTTTCAATAACTTAGAGATTTTTTGACTAACCGATTTTGCACTCCCGGTAACGTTTTTTGGTCTCAAAAAACTGCGTCGAATGCCATCTTGAACATCAAAATCGTAACGCGTTAAAAAGTTATGGCTTTTTAAACATTTCAAAAAAAGTCAAAAACGTCAAAATACGTCACGTTACTATAGCTTTGCGGTTAAAACTAGCAGGAAGTTGCAAGGATGGCCTTTAAGGTCAACCTCTTTTCGAATTTTTTTGAGTTGATTTCATGTTACAATTTATGAAAAATATTTAAGTTTAAAGCAATCATTTGTTTTTGTTTTGACATTACCTACAGTGTTATTGTATTAAGTTTGGTTTGATTTGATAAGAAGTATTAAAAATGTTTAAAATTATCTATCTTTTTATGTTACAATTCTCTTCTCTTCCAGTGTGCCCTCAGGGTAGACCCACTGTGTACCCACCTAAGGACACAGTGGGTCAAACTTCATTTTTTTTTAAAAATATTTATATTTCAAAAACCACCAAATATACTACAATGACTTCATAACCAATTTGTAGCCAAATAACTCCTAAGAGTTTGATGTCTATAGCTGGTATAGTTACGGAGCTATAAGATTTTAAAAAAAGAGTGACCCACTGTTGGCACAATCACTCTATCTTGAAGGATGGACTGTTCCGTTCTGTACTTTCTCAAAGTTTAAATGGATGCTTTTGAAAGAGATTCCCTTTTGGAAACAAATTAAAGAAACTATTTATTACTTCAATGAAAAAAGAATTGACATACATGATTCTTTGCTATTTGATCAACTGGCACCATTCGATTATAAACTTTACTTGAACCATTCAATACAACTCTTAGACTGAGAATCAAGGTTCCCTGTAGATATTTTACTCACACACACATAACCCTGACAATTGGTTACAAATGGTTGGGTCGGAATCGTACTTTATATTTGTATCTACATAACTAACTAATTTTGTATTATATAAAAAAATACAATGCCTTAAAGCAATTAGTTATGTATTATTAAAACACAATAACCAAAGTCTACGGCGATATAAAAGGCCAATTTGCTCGTATTTTATTTTATAATCTACAGTTAGTTTAACAAATGGAGACTCTTTTAAATTTTTAGTGGTTAGATAAGGCTTTGTTATTGATAAAATGTAGAACACATGTACACCATAAAAAGACAAATTTTGACCGATCACATTATAGAGCTTTTCTGTATGTTTAGTTTCATTTCTTATTGAAACTAATAAACCAGTTTGGAGTAAGGAACTTGTAATTAAATAATAAAGAACATAACTTAGTTCAACAAGAACTTGAGGAACGCCATTTACTATAAATTAAAGGTGATTTCGTTTGTATGGCCAACTGTACATGGATTACTTTTTAATCAACTGTGATAATACAGTTCAATGAAAAAACAAATACAAAACTTAGATGAGTAAATAAAGTTTGGGTGGATACTGAAATGAAAAATCAACGACAATCATTTATTGAATGAATATCTACTGGATTAAAAAACTCACCACAGAAAATAAAACGCCTCAATAACTTACATTGGCTTTTAAAAAAAAGTGTTAGATAATTTTTAAAGCGAAGAAATAAATCTGTATTGGACGGACGTCGATAGATTATTAAACATTTCCAAAATTTTGATATCGCAATCAAAAAGGAGGAAAAAAACATGAAAAATTTTAACCAGAAAGAGAAAAATGCAAGAATAGATGCAAATAAAAATAATAATTTTGAATCAGACATAGTTGAGCTTTTACACATAATATGAAGCAATTAAGATGACTAGTATTTGTATGTAACTGATAAAATGGATAAAGCAAACCATCAAATTGTATTCTTTTACTTAAATATCATTATGAATTCAGACCCATCGAAAAAAATGAGGTCCCATCAAAAATAAAAGATTAATATATACTGTTTTGTTATTAGTGCCTAATGATTTAGTAATGGTAGTTAATCATGGAGTAGTTGTCAAAATTTTGTGAGAAGAAAAACTCTTTGACTTAACAGTCTAGCTTTCGAAATTATTCAATTATTTATCAATACTTCTTTATATTAATATTAAAGTAATTAGAATTTAATCGCACTAAACGTATATAAAATAAATACATTCATTCATACTGAACGAAACGTTTATAGTTTTACAATTTGAATTTAAAATTGGAGCGAAAATCCTGTTCTATTACCAATCAAGTTTTCCTTGCTATTCATACATAAAAATTGAAAAAATATGTAATACATTTGTAAACGCTTAATTTTACAAAGTTTAGTGATAGAAATTTATAGAATATAAAATTATGATTACATATTTCTAGCCTTACAGAAATTATTTAAAATCAGTTTAGTTGCTATACTTATTTAACATATGTCTACTAAGATTGTATGGGATTTCAAGAATCTTACAATTAATCAACCATCAAAAAAAAAACTAGTATCTTCGATTAATAGTCTAGAATTATTGTCACCTAATTTGTTTTACGAAAGCGGCAGGTTAATAGGCTGAAGGACTATAAGAAATATCTACGTATCTCTTAGTTAACTAAATAAGGATTGTAGGTGTTATCAAACGGAATCCTATGTTATCCAGTCTTCTTTTGTAGCTTCATTTCTGAAATAAACAATCAACTATTAGAAATAAATACAATGTTGTAAATTAATTACTTACTAATGATATTTAAATTTACAATATTTTGTTTTTAGGATTGTATGGATTTAAATCATATTAAATAAAATTAATTCAGAACACGATCTTTTCTATTAAAATAACGAATTGCTAAAATGTAAAAGAATTTGTTATATGCTCTTATGTTACATATTTAGAAACCTAGATAGGATGAAATTAAGGTCTGCACATTATTTACATTCCTCACCTGTATCACATGTTTTTGTAACATAATTTTTCACAACTCTACAGATTGTGCCAGTTTTTTTAGTCTACTCGACAAGTTGAAAATGATATTAAATAGAGATACTACTCCTAAAATTATGTGCGATAGATCATTGGATCCGGAATGACGCCTAGAAAAATGTGCCAAAAGCGAGTATTAGCACATAAACAATTTCAAAAGTTATAAACAATTAAAGATGAAAAAAATGGCATTCCGTTTTTTTGCAAATATTTCATAAACTATTAATATTTAAGAAATTAAAAAAAAAAAAGATGAAAGAGAAGGAAATTTCCAATAAAAAACTTCAAGCTTTCGGAACTCTTATCTTCAATATTTATGATTTTAATTTAACACTGAAAATAAGGTCTTCGTGCGACATTTTTAAATAAATCAATTTATGTGTCGTACTCGCCTTCGACGCAGCGGAAGCAGTCTAAATATTTCGCGCGGAAACCGATTATTAAATAAAATTTTATTTAACACACCCACAAATACATTTATAAATAATTCTTAAATATACTATGCATTTCTTATCACTTATTGTTTATTCATATCTATAATGTCAACTTAGAATTAATTTTCTGTAACATATTATTATACTTATTCTTTTGAATCTCTAGCTATTGTAGAAACCAGTTGTATGTTAGAAATTCACTTACAAAAATAATGTATTTTATGGCCATTATGAATACAAAAGCATGTTCTTTGGCCTAAAAAATGTCCCATCAACTTTTCAACGAGTCAAGGACAACATACATCGTGGTTTACAAAATGAAACTTGGTGTACCTCGACGATATCGTGATTTTAAGTACATCCCTTCAAGAACACATAGAAAAACTAATATTAGTAATTGAAAGACTGAGACAATCAAATTTTAAAGTCCAATTAGACAAAAGCGAATTTTTAAGAAAAGAAGTAAATTACCTTGGACATGTTATAAACACTGAAAGTGTGAAAGCTAATCTGGATAAAATAAAACCTTTAAAGAAATTAAAAGTTTCTTAGGTTTAATTGTCTATTACAGAAAATTCAATAAAGATTTTGCGAAAATAACCAAATTATTAACAAAATGTCTAGAAAAGGATCTAAAATAATTTATGATAAAAACTTTATACAATCATTTGAAAATTGTAACCAATTATTAATAAATTCGCCTATTTTACAATACCCGGACTTAAAAAAAAAATCAGCTCTAGGAATCATTTTATCCCATGGTAATATCGGTAATGATAAACCAATAGCCTTAAGCGAGACAGTACCATTGAAAAAGAACTTCTTGTCATTGTTTGCGCTTGTAAGTACTTTAGTCCATATTTATTTGGAAGAAAATTTACCATCTTTACAGATCATAGACCCTTACTTTGGCTATTCAATTTAAAAGCAACAAACTCCAAATTAGTCAGATGGTGCTTAAAGTTAGAATAATTTGAATACGAAATTATTTATAAAAAAGGAAAATTAAATAGCGCAGCAGACGCCCTCTCACGAATAAATTTAAATGACTCGAGAACGTGTGCGTGGTTAATAACCCCGGTGACATAAATCAACAATCTTTAGAAAATCTGAGACATTTTGCTGAATCAATGTTCAGAACTGGAAAGCAAAATTTAAACCAGTAAATTCCGAAAACCCCAAAAATGAGCAACAAATTACATCTGTAGAACATATTCTTTACAATACAGGACACAATTTACAAAATGAAAATCCACAAACATCATGTACACAACACACAACACACAACAGCAATAGAAACAACAAACGACGGAATACAAATTCTAGACGAAATCATCAATAATAAAGTGAACGAAATTTTAGTTTTTTCTAACACTTATCCAAATTTATAAGTTAATAATGGAACATATGAAAACCACAAAATAATTACTGTAGAAATTTCAGAATACGGTAATAAAAATCTCATTTTTGAATTCTTAAGAGACTATACCCTATCAAAAGAGACATATTGCGTGTGGTTCCGTAATGATAAACTTTATAATTCATTCAACAAAGTATTTTTGAAATATTTCTCAGAAAAAGGACTCAAATTAATTAAATGTACAAAACAGGTAAATATTATCAAAGATAAAGAAGAATAAATTATATTAATAAAAAATTACCATTAAAGTAAAACCAATCATAGAGATACAAGAATTAAACAAAATTATTACTGGGTCGATTTAAAAAACTCCATTACAAAATATATAAATTCATGCGATATTTACCCCTAATGCTTACCTAAACTGCATCAAAACTGTTTCAAATAGTTCAACTAGATTTGTTTTTCATTGATAATGAAATATATTTAATGTTTATAGACTCCTTTTACAAAATTTGCAGTCACACGACGTTGATGGTAAAATAGCCATTTAGTCCAGGGTAATAAGCAAAAACAAACCCTTTTCGTGACTTCGAATAATCCAGGTATCTGACAAGTTTTTTTGTTATTATAGACCTGTAGGAAGAAAACCTACCGGTTTTCTGCAGAGATTTCGGAGCGGTATTTTAATTATTAACAATTTAGTGCAAAAAACGCGAGTTTTTCGGTTTTTGCATCCCTAGTAAAAAGGTAAATCGTTGACATACAATTACAAAATTTTATCTTTAAGAACATTGCAAATGCTTTAAAATGGCGTTTTTTAAAAATTAAAAAATCAATTTGTTACTCCGCAAACTGCAAAATAAAGCAAAACCGTTATTTCTTAATAACTAATATTAACATTAATCTGGACCTTTAATATTTTACCCAAAGTTGGGCATTGGGGTACTTAATAAACCCTTAAAATTTCAGACCGATCCATTAATCAGTTTAAAAGTTATTCTATTTGTTTATCCCAGAGAACTTCTTTTTGCAATAACATTAGACAGAAAATAATAAAGATAAGGCAATTCTGCGACTGCCAAATGAAAGTAGAAGACTTATAATATTAATATATATTAAAAAAAAATTAAAAAATTTATTTATTATAGTCCAAAATTATAATGCAAAATTATTAAAATTGTTAGTTTATAAACATTTACAATAACTTTAAAAATATTATCCGCAGAAAATTTTTTTTTACATATTTGAAAAGCTGGCATTTTTACACGAATTTTCAAAAAAAAAGATGGTCTAGGTCAATTTGGGCCAAAGTTAGTCATTTTTTTTTTAAATTCACAACTAATTTGTTTATAATAATTAAGGAACGTAATTGGTGCCATTTTAATGAACGGGGTTAGTATTTTTTATGAAAAAAATTGCACAAACAATGCACCTTTACAGGACCATCTACGAATTTTAGTCGTGGTAAGTGGAGGGGGAACCGACAGATCCACGATTTCAAAAACTGAAAAAGCAACTTCAAACTACTACAATTTTCTATATCTCCAGATCTACTCAATGGATTTTGATCTTTCTTTTTTTAATTTGTATGTATCTTTTTCGTACTTTAGAAATATGCAATTTGTTTATAAATTTATTAATTAATAAACAGTCTAATTTGTTTAAACAATTTTTGAAAAAACAATTTTCTTCTAAAAATCTATTTTTTAATCATACTATTATTAATAATCATATAAAAACTTAAAGTACACTTTTATAAATAAATTATCTTTAATAAATAATTAATTATTATTAAATTTTACCTAAAAATAAAATATAAAGATTTAAATGTATATACAAATAAATACTGCTCCTAAAATAATAATATTTTCAAATATTGAGATCTGAGTAATCCAAATATTAAAACGTCTCAACTCAATGATGTTTACTTAAAAATGTTTTCGATTGCGTTGGTGGGGATATTCATATCCCAAATTGACCTAGACCAATTTTTTTTTGAAAATACTTGTAAAAATGCGAGCTTTTCGAATATGAAAAAATATTTTTTCTACGGATAATATTTTTAAAGTTATTGTAAATGTTTATAAACTAAAAATTTTAATAATTTTGCATTATAATTTTGGAATATAATAAATACTTTTTTTAATTTTTTTTTAATATATATTAATATTATAAGTCTTCTACTTTCATTTGGCATTCGCAGAATTGCCCTATCTTTATTATTTTCTGTCTAATGTTATTGCAAAAAAAAGTTCTCTGGGATAAACAAATAGAATAACTTTTAAACTGATTGATGGATCGGTCTGAAATTTTGAGGGTTTATTAAGTACCCCAATGCCCAACTTTGGGTAAAATATTAAAGGTCCAGATTTATTTTAATAATAGTTATTAACAAATAACGGTTTTGCTTTATTTTGCAGTTTGCGGAGTAACAAATTGATTTCTTAGTTTTTAAAAAACGCCATTTTAAAGCATTTGCAATGTTCTTAAAAATAAAATTTTGTAATTGTATGTCAACCATTTACCTTTTTACTAGGGATGCAAAAACCGAAAAAATCGCGTTTTTTGCACTAAATTGTTAATAATTAAAATACCGCTCCGAATTCTCTGCAGGAAACCGGTAGGTTTTCTTCCTATAGGTCTATAATAACAAAAAAACTTGTCAGATACCTGGATTATTCGAAGTCACGAGAAAAACTAACTTCCCTGGACTAATTTATATTAGTAATACCCTAATTAAATATTTTTCATCATTTGGTATTCCCGAAAAACTCAAGGAAGGAGTTCAATAATGAAACCGTAAAAGAAATTTTATACTTACACAAAATCAAAATTCATTTTACGACACCAGGTCACCATGAATATAATAGAGTTATAGAACGGTTTTATTCCACAATTTTGGAACATTTAAGAATATTAAAAGAAATGTATCCTAATAAATCAAATAATATAATGGACTACGCCCTAATAGCTTATAACAGTTCTATACACTCTTCCAAGACATCAAACTGCAATAGTTCAGTAAGGAAAAACTACAGACAATAATCCTTTAATCGGATCTTTTGTTTTTCAAATAAATCCATCATATGATAGAGGTTTTAATTTCCCTACTCTGAATGCCACGGTTATTAAAGTGAAACCATTAAAATTGGCGAAATTAAAACTATAAAAGTAAAAATTTATAAAATATGGGGAAAAAACTTTAAAATTCAAGAAATTAGCATATGGACAGAAATATTGTATTTTTGTTTATTAAAAATTATTTTAGCAACTAGTTTCAAGATATATATATATATATATATATATATATATATATATATATATATATATATATATATATAATTTCATCAGTCAACCCCAAATCAAGAAAATGGATACATAGACACCTGAGATATGAAAATTAAAAATTCTATGTTGCACCTAGGATTTCTCTCTAAGGGTGGAAGAGTTATATCCGTTAAACCCCGTATAAGAATATTAACATAAATTATGATTAGTACATAAAGATACAAACTTGAATTTCTTATCACTTATTGCATATTTTTCTTCCTTGAATTATTCTATTGATTCTCGGTATTGATTAGTCACTCGTTGAGAAAATTTATTTTTTATAAGCATAGTTTCCACAAATTTACTTTTCACTATTTTTGCAGTCAAAATTGTGTTTGGCTGGTCAGGTTGTAGATCTTTCAATTTGCTTGCAAATGTATGTTAAACTAAAAGTATATGAGAAACAAATGAAAAACATTTATTACACTCACAAACACTTTGTAACAAAATCTTTTACCAATAATTGAAAACTAACACCAGAGACAATATATTAGACTTTTTGAAAGATAGGGTAAAAGCGGTAATATGTTTTTTGGTTACACCCAGAACTCGGCGCGGCGCTGCGGTGGTAAATAAGAAAACCATCTAAACTCGATCATTTGGTGTGCTGAAATTAATAGGTACTATAATGGCGGTTGTAATGACAGTGTAGTATTAAGTATATTATTAATATTAATTTTAATTTAATATTATTTTAAGATAGTTATAAATTCGTGTGTAAAGGACAGTGTACAGTTTCAAGTATGTCATTACCAAATTATGTTAAACTTACATGCGCTGTTCAGGTAAATATTTTTGGCCAATTACCGATCCAAATTTAAAGAAAGTTTCATACATTTCCGTTAAATTCACTACAACAGAAAAAATGGGATCATATTCTGAATATTCCTGTAACATCCAAAGATATTCGGGTATGTGGAGATCAATTTGATGAAAAACCGTATGTTTGTTCAGATCGTAAGAAGTTACGTTTGACGCATTTTTTCGGAAAATCTTACGGAACAATAGTAATAATAAATTAGTTAAATTTTTCTTGGGAACCAAAACGTTTAGTTTCAGATGAAGAAAATGAATTTGTTTAACACAATTAGATGTGAATTTACTATTAAATAATTAGATTGATACACAGTCAATAAGTTATGTGGCAGGTGCTTTGGTAACCAAAATTAATTTGGATTGTAAATATTGTGACTAAATCTGAAAACTGATTGTTAGGAGCCTAACGATACTTTTACGTACTTTAAAGAGAATGATGATAAAAGACTTACGTTACAAAAAGAAGTTGTTAATTTTTTAGCTCGTGTACATAAGACAGTTCGCCAAATTTGCTTGGATTCATTTACTTTGATTGGTTTAATTGACAAGAACATAAGTCGGAGTTTTTTTGGAACTTTGAAAAATCACACTTTCTCTATTAATCAGAAAGTATTATAATAATCTTTTTAATATTTAAAAAATTTAATTTTATATAAAATAGGTAAAGTACTCTGGTACTTTTTTTTAATTTTAGGTTCACGCATGTAAAGATAGTCCTGATGACTTATTTCCAATACCACCTCCCATAATACTAGGTTTTGAAGAAATATTTCTCATTTTATAAATAATTTTTATGTATTTTTTTAGAGTTTTAAGTGTATATTGGTGTTAAAGTTATGGTTTTATTAAATTATTTTATTGTTTATTTTTTATATACTTAATAGTAAAAATATTAAAAATTAAAATAAATATGAGCTTTAAAAGTGTATTGCTATATGAAACAGATTTCACACCCTTTCCCGCCAATTTTTTGAATCGATGAGCTTTTTTCCCCTATTGTTGGTGCGCCACCGTCGCGTCGAAACATTAAACCAATTTCATATTAGGTATCAGTACATTTCTTTATTATATATTATCGCTGACTAACACTAATCTAGCAAAATACTGTCTTTTATGTATAATATCCAAGTCTAATTATGAAGAGTACCACCACCTCTTCCTTACATTTTCTTTTCTAAAGATTGACATTTTGTATCCTTTCTAAAAAAATCAGCTAGATGATGCTATATTGTATTCAGATTTAAATCATTTATTATTTTTAATATAACCTCTCCTATATAAAATCCAAGCTCTTCTTTAAACATACCTTTTATACGTAAACATCCTCTATTTTAAAACTACTTTGTTGCAAATTAGTTTCGTACTCTAAAGAAAAACAAATATCCATTTCCGGTAATTCCTTATTAAACCTGTTATTTATATTATGTTTTATATGTTTGTTACATCCTCTAATCATTCTAAGACAACTTTGTTGCAAATTTATATTCTTCTTTACTTTTATGCAAACAAAAGAAAAATTAAATTATATTACAGATTATAACCCGAATCTAGTCACACCGCATGCCTACATCCTCTATTACATTCCAAAACAACTTTTTGGCAAAATTATAGTTATATTATATATTTGTTGTAACGTGTAATAAATTAGGAAAATTAAATTAACATTTATTAATTAATTTAAATTTTGTATAACACTAGTCCTTGACATAAAATCATGATAATTTACCTTAAAGTCTCATATTATTAACAACTTGTGCATTTGTATATTTTACATTTTATAACGAAAAATTTATATTAGATTTTTAAAAGGTATTCTAAACCCAAGAATTAACATTCTATTTTTATTACCGTAATGATAAACTTTTCAACGATTTTACCAAAGTATACCTAAAACATTTTTATGAACGCAGTCGTAAATTAAGTAAATGTACAAACAAAATTTATTTTTATCGGATTTCCGGTCTATATTCCCTCTAGGTTAAAGAATACTTTTTAATATCCAAGCTTTCTAAAATTTATTGTTTTCTTTTTCAAGGCTGCAATATGTTACAATTGATATAAATTGATATAAAAGAAAAATACTTACAATTATTATGAGGTTACAAAAATGTAAAATTAAGCAAGAAACACATAGTGAATTTTTCAAAACTAGGGAAAAATCTGATTCTAACCCATTAAAAATTTTGTATTACACTAGGTTAAAAATATTTTAAAATGAATCAAAGTTTTACTTTTACGTTCGAAGTAATTTGTTGGTATGATAAGAAATCAAACAAAAAATGTGTGTAAATACAGAAACGACTAGAAACCAATTCTAACCTCTAATACAACATTTTCTAGTAATACACAGAATTAAATAAGAAAATTATTATAAAAAAATTCAAAAATATAGACAGAAACTGATAAAACCAGAATATGTTCAATTTTAAATTAATTTTATATCATTTTGATTACTAAAGTTTATTTAAAAAAAAAAATAATTTTAAATTAGATGTACATTTTTATTAATGACAATCCTCTTCCGTAGCAGAACTTCTATCAATTCACGTCACCTCTATTAATATTATTTTTTTCAATTGTTAACAAATAACAGTAAATTTGGCTTAAATTTTCAATGTCAGATCTTTTATTCATGTTGTTAGTTTCATTAAATATTTCTGTCATTTCTAGGAAAAGTCTCTTTGTTAAATTTTTTTCATTATGTAATATTTTTATATTAGGAAAATCCATATGATGGTCTGTACCTAGTACATGCTCTGCCAAAGCACTGTTAAGCCTACAATCACTTTTATGTGAAGTATTACGAGATTTTAAGGTCTGTTTGGTTTGTCCAATATATTTTAAATTGCAGCTACCACAAGATTTTAAATAAACTATTTTGTTTATAGAAAGAATATCATCTTTGTCTTTTAACTTTCTAAAAATCTTTGATACTGGTTTAATATTGTGCAATTTTTCTATTATCATCTTTGAACATTTTAATTAAACTGGGAGTTAAATCCTTGATAAATGGTAGTGAGCCAAATCTATACTCTGTTACTTCTGAAGAAACATTGGAATTGTCTCGATTATGTAAAGGTTCCTCTGTTATGCTTGAAAAAATTATAGTCCGGTAAAATAAGGATGCAACCTCGGAATGAAAGATAATAAGCTAAAAATTGGCATACGTCTTTATTTTGATGGTATAAAACTTACCTCAAAAGTCTCATATAATCACGTGTTCGCAACTTTAGATATTTATTTGATAGTATTTTCAGTGAATAATTAACTATATAACTCATTTATTGTATTCTACAGGCTGACGTCGCTTTATCGTAAACATAGGTAAGCGGTCCCCCACTCTTTGCGCCCTATCTCAAGAAGGGTTGAAGGTACTTAAGATAAAAGTTGAAGAGAATTTTCCGTTCTACAATTTTTCTAACCACCTTAAATGTCATACAGTGTAAGGGAAACGAGATATTTGCAAAAAACTGATTTTCATTACCTTTGACCTTAAATATCTTTTATGTACCTTCAACCCTTCTTGAGATAGGGCGCAAAGAGTGGGGGACCGCTTACCTATGTTTACGATAAAGCGACGTCAGCCAGTAGATTACAATAAATAAATGAGTTATATGGTTAATTATTCACTGAAAATACTATTAAATATCTAAAGTTGCGAACACGTGATTATATGAGACTTTTGAGGTAAGTTTTATACCATCAAAATAAAGATTTTTAGCTTATTATCTTTCATTCCAAGGTTTGCTTCTTTTTTTGCCTTATTTTACTAAGTTATCAGTCTCCAATCCATGAGAATTATCAAGTAAAGTATTAAACAGTATTCCAAAATTTTTTGAACTAAAGATGGATGTACAATTTTTTTGATTCTATTTTTGATTGCTACAACCAAATTAATTTTCATTTTATGTGGATGGTTGGAAAAGAAGATAAGATATCTATCTACCTGAATTAGTAGGTTTAATGTAACAATCAAGTATAATCTTATTATCTTCATTTCTTATAGCATGTGCATCTAGAAAAGGAACCATATTATCATTTTCCAGTTCTACGGTGAATTGTATATGAGTGTTATAAGAGTTAAACACTTCTAACACTGTGTTAATTTGGTTAGATCGTACAGCTAGAATCAAATCATCCACATATTTTTTTAAAAAAGGAATTCTAAAATTTGACAGATTTATAAAAGCATCTAACAGATCATCTATCACATATTGAGAAAAAATTGGGGATACCTTAGCACCCATGTGTACATCCAGAATTTGTTTGTAAAAAGTGTTTTTGAAACAACAAAAAGTGGTATTGAAAATCAACTCTATACCATTTAGAAAAGATTCTAAAGTTAAATTACAAAAAAATGGCCCTTGGTAAGCCAGGCGCATCAGTAGATTTATATTAATTAAATATATTAAAAGTATACGTTTCAGAAAAAAAATGTTTCAGATAAAAGTTGTAGGTCTCTTTAAGACAAACAAAAAAGTCCCCTAACATTTTTTAGTACAGGGTGAAGTAAAAAAGTTACGAATTTTTTTCCATTTTGATTTGATGTCACGCCCAAACGGCCTTACCGATTTGGCCCATTAACGAACTCGACCGAGATTTCGGGACGATTGATTTTTGTACCAAATTTCATTTCGATCCGTTAAGAAATGCGACCGCTATCGTGTCCACAGATTTCGTTATATCGGAACTATATATATATATATATATATATATATATATATATATATATATATATATATATACAGGGTGTCCCAGAATTAACTACGGAAACTTCGTATACGTATTTCTTGATGACAAATAAGTAGGGTCTTTCCTATAAAAAAAATTTTTTTAGAGACTCCTGTCAGAGTTATAACCTACTTTGCAAATGTGCGCTACTTGATCGGGATACACGATACTCAATTGACATGGTCCTACTTTTTATTTTTTTACTCCAAACCGAAACGATTTCGCAAAAAACGACAAGGAACAAAAAAGTTTCTAAATAATCAAAACTTCCTAAAATAATTTTTTGTTATTGCAAATATTAATTGCTAAGAAAGTTACAAAAAAAATATTAAGAGGGGTTCCTTGATTTGCACCCTTAGAATGGGGTAGGGCAGGTGAAAAGTGGGAGGAGAAATGCGTCTTTATAAAAATGATGTTCACCCAAATTTTTAATTTTTTATCTTGGACCAATCAGAAGATATTAAATTAAAACCGTATTTTACCACCCCTCTTTAAAGGGATATAACTCTGACAGGAGTCTCTAAAAAAATTTTTTTATAGGAAAGACCCTACTTATTTGTCATCAAGGAATACGTATATGAAGTTTCCGTAGTTAATTCTGGGACACCCTGTATATATATATATATATATATATATATATATATATATATATATATATATATATATATATATATATATGTTATGATGTAGTGTTTCACGGATGGTAGAATGAACAGTAGTGGTGTTCCGGGTTTCAATCCGTTGGTTGTTTGTGTCTTCACGACGTTTCGCCAACATCTCAGCTGGCATTTTCAAGTGATGCTTCCTTTGCGGCTGCTCAACTTGGAATGAGCTGCGTGGTCCTGTGTTGCTGCTTTTATACGCGTCGGCGGCGGCGCAGGTTATATCGCTGTTCTGTGATTGGTGGGCGGTGCGGTTCAGGTGTTGACGTTTCCTCCACCCGAGGTCGTTGACCGCGCCGATTATTTCCTGACTGTATTTGGGCCTGGATGGGTACGGCTGTCCTTGTTGCGTTTGTGTTTCTTATTGGTTCTGCCCGTGTCTGAGTATTCTCCAAGGATTTTTGTTCTTCTTGGGTAATTGGATTGGATTGTCTTTTGAGGAGACTTTTCCAAGTGTTGGAGATGTTTTGTGCATCGTCCTCAAAAGACAATCCAATCCAATTACCCAAGAAGAACAAAAATCCTTGGAGAATACTCAGACACGGGCAGAACCAATAAGAAACACAAACGCAACAAGGACAGCCGTACCCATCCAGGCCCAAATACAGTCAGGAAATAATCGGCGCGGTCAACGACCTCGGGTGGAGGAAACGTCAACACCTGAACCGCACCGCCCACCAATCACAGAACAGCGATATAACCTGCGCCGCCGCCGACGCGTATAAAAGCAGCAACACAGGACCACGCAGCTCATTCCAAGTTGAGCAGCCGCAAAGGAAGCATCACTTGAAAATGCCAGCTGAGATGTTGGCGAAACGTCGTGAAGACACAAACAACCAACGGATTGAAACCCGGAACACCACTACTGTTCATATATATATATATATATATATATATATATATATATATATATATATATATAACGTGAAGTCAATCGTGGAGTTGCAGTCAACGTTTGGCCAAGGTAAGTAAAGAAAACTCTTTGATTTCAGTCAAGCTTTCGAATTTATTTAATTCTTCTTCAGGACATCTGTGGTGAAGAACAATTTTTATAAAATAAAGAAATATTGTTACAAATGTGATGACTTACTAATCGTGAGGTTATAAGAAAAGCGACGAATTCTGTTTGACAACATTACACTAATAAAACATTTTAAAATTCAGGTACATCACTATTAAAATACATAAAAATATATACATTTACACCATAAAACTTATTATTTTGTTATTTTTAGCATGGAGGTTTGTCTGTAAATGATTGAATTTTAATGTGTCTTCAATTTCCTTTTTTATTTGTGTGTTTTTTATATATGGTTTTTATTTTAACACAGTAGGAGAGCAAAACATTTTGATGATTTATTTATTTAGATTTTATTATTATATCAAGTAAAATTCTGTAGTAATGAAATGCGGGATTTTAATTTCAAAAATTTATTTGTTAAATTTTATGAACGTTGTTGTGTTTTTATTTTTATTTATTTTAGTGTTATATTAATCTTTATGTTTGTAATCATGTTTTAATTTATTAATAGTTTATTTATCTTTATATTTATATATTAAAATTTTTTTTTTTTATATTTTATATTTATATTTATTTTTGAAACGACAGAATGTAACAATAAATATTACTCAGCCCTTCTATATCCGATTTTCTATTAATACATGTTTCCCTTCTGTCAATGTGTGTCATTTCTAAGAATAATCGTTTCTTAAGGTTCCTTTCCCTTTCTAAAATTTTTGTTTCTTCAAATTTAAAACTATGACCATTTTTAATTGCATGTTCAGTTAGTGCGCATGCTTTATATTTATTATTTTTAATGTCACTTTTATGCGAGATGTTCCTGCTGTGTACAGTTCGGCATGTTTCCCCAATATACACCCTTTTACAATCCGAGCAAGTGATTTCATATACTACATTTGAACTTTCTAAATTACTAAGCGGATCTTTGGTTCGGGTGTATAATCTAGAAATGGTTTTGATATTTTTCGTGCCTATTTTGAAATTGTCATAATTTTTGAATAGTTTTAAAAGTTTAGGAGTGAGTTGTGGGATATAAGGTAAAGAACCAAAAATTGGCTGTGAATTTTCATTAGACAAGACACCTCTCTCAATGTCAAATGTTTGTTGTTGATTGAAATTATTGTTTTCACTTATTCTTGCAATGCACGTGGTACTAAAAATTAATTTATTTAATAATCCCAAAGGGTATGAATTATTTAACAGTATTCCTTTTAATTTAAGTAAACCTTGGTTTTTAAATTTTGGGTGTGATAGTTTTAAAACCCTGTCTTTTAATCCCAGAATTAGGTTAATCTTAGTTCTTGGAGGGTGTTCAGAATAAAAATTAATAAACCTGTTGCTGCATATTGGTTTACGGTACCATTCAGTTTGTAGGATGTTGTTTTGTGTGCGATGGACGATTAAATCTAGGAAAGGTAACCTGTTATTAATTTCTTTTTCCACTGTAAATTGCAGTTGTTTACATTGGTTATTAAAAATTTTTAGGACAAAATCAACTTTATTAAATGGTATTGCAAGTATTAAATCATCAACAAAACGTTTGACAAAAGAAATTTTGAATGGTATTTGATTAATACTTCTCTCTACCAAGTCATCCAGTACAAAGTTACAAAGAATCGGGGACAAAGTACTACAAATTGGTGTGCATAATATTTGTTTGAAAAATTTGTTATTAAATTTACAGATATTGGTGTCAAAAATGAACGTTAAAATTTTTTTAAAATTAGTTAAGCTTAATTTGCAATTAGGTTCAATGTTAATCCACTGTTTTTCAATGCAATTTATTATTAGTTCAGTTGGCATATTCGTGTACATGGAGACAACGTCGAAACTCACTAGAATATATGTGTCAGGAATTCTAATGTTGTTAATGAAATCACTAAAATGGAAAGAGTCTCTTATTATAAAATTATTATTAAAATTATAGGTTTTAGATAAAATAGATGTTAAAAGACTAGCCAATTTACTGTTGGGAGAATCAATAGATGACACAATGGGGCGCATTGACAAACTTGTACTGAATGACTTGGTAGAGAGAAGTATTAATCAAATACCACTCAAAATTTCTTTTGTCAAACGTTTTGTTGATGATTTAATACTTGCAATACCATTTAATAAAGTTGATTTTGTCCTAAAAATTTTTAATAACCAATGTAAACAACTGCAATTTACAGTGGAAAAAGAAATTAACAACAGGTTACCTTTCCTAGATTTAATCGTCCATCGCACACAAAACAACATCCTACAAACTGAATGGTACCGTAAACCAATATGCAGCAACAGGTTTATTAATTTTTATTCTGAACACCCTCCAAGAACTAAGATTAACCTAATTCTGGGATTAAAAGACAGGGTTTTAAAACTATCACACCCAAAATTTAAAAACCAAGGTTTACTTAAATTAAAAGGAATACTGTTAAATAATTCATACCCTTTGGGATTATTAAATAAATTAATTTTTAGTACCACGTGCATTGCAAGAATAAGTGAAAACAATAATTTCAATCAACAACAAACATTTGACATTGAGAGAGGTGTCTTGTCTAATGAAAATTCACAGCCAATTTTTGGTTCTTTACCTTATATCCCACAACTCACTCCTAAACTTTTAAAACTATTCAAAAATTATGACAATTTCAAAATAGGCACGAAAAATATCAAAACCATTTCTAGATTATACACCCGAACCAAAGATCCGCTTAGTAATTTAGAAAGTTCAAATGTAGTATATGAAATCACTTGCTCGGATTGTAAAAGGGTGTATATTGGGGAAACATGCCGAACTGTACACAGCAGGAACATCTCGCATAAAAGTGACATTAAAAATAATAAATATAAAGCATGCGCACTAACTGAACATGCAATTAAAAATGGTCATAGTTTTAAATTTGAAGAAACAAAAATTTTAGAAAGGGAAAGGAACCTTAAGAAACGATTATTCTTAGAAATGACACACATTGACAGAAGGGAAACATGTATTAATAGAAAATCGGATATAGAAGGGCTGAGTAATATTTATTGTTACATTCTGTCGTTTCAAAAATAAATATAAATATAAAATATAAAAAAAAAAAAATTTTAATATATAAATATAAAGATAAATAAACTATTAATAAATTAAAACATGATTACAAACATAAAGATTAATATAACACTAAAATAAATAAAAATAAAAACACAACAACGTTCATAAAATTTAACAAATAAATTTTTGAAATTAAAATCCCGCATTTCATTACTACAGAATTTTACTTGATATAATAATAAAATCTAAATAAATAAATCATCAAAATGTTTTGCTCTCCTACTGTGTTAAAATAAAAACCATATATAAAAAACACACAAATAAAAAAGGAAATTGAAGACACATTAAAATTCAATCATTTACAGACAAACCTCCATGCTAAAAATAACAAAATAATAAGTTTTATGGTGTAAATGTATATATTTTTATGTATTTTAATAGTGATGTACCTGAATTTTAAAATGTTTTATTAGTGTAATGTTGTCAAACAGAATTCGTCGCTTTTCTTATAACCTCACGATTAGTAAGTCATCACATTTGTAACAATATTTCTTTATTTTATAAAAATTGTTCTTCACCACAGATGTCCTGAAGAAGAATTAAATAAATTCGAAAGCTTGACTGAAATCAAAGAGTTTTCTTTACTTACCTTGGCCAAACGTTGACTGCAACTCCACGATTGACTTCACGTTATATTGAACCAGTCACTATACCATTATTCGTATATATATATATATATATATATATATATAAACTTTTGAACGGAAGGTGTTTTTGAGGTCAGGGGGGCCCAAAACGAAAAACTGTAGTGAAATTTTCCCGAAGTCGTGACCTGCGAACCAGCTGAATAGTAGATATAAATCTACTAAAATGCAGAAATATTATCCCAAAGTTTTATATTATCTGTAATTACTTGACAAGGGATGTTGGTAAAAAGTGAAACTACATCCAAACTTATTATTACATAATTTTAAGAGAGCTGAAATTCCTGAATATATTCTGCAAAAGCAAATGAGTCTTTAATAAAGTATTCATTATTCTCATTATAAGATTTAGTTAAAATATCTGTAAAAAATTTTGTTAAGTTGCTATTAGGTGCATTAACAGAAGATGTAATAGGTCTTAAGCTTAATGTAGGTTTATGAATTTTAGGTCGACCATAATATTTACTAGGAACAGAGCTGTAAACACATTAAATCCTTTCTCTCATTGTCACAATAAAGCCATTTTGAAACAATTAAAAAAAAAAGGTTACATTGATTTTGATATTGTAAAGTCGGATTATAATTTTTGTAATAGTTAACATCTATTCGATAAATTGTCATAGGTTTGTTTTAGAAAATAACATTACCTGTGTCCGCTTTAAAGAGTATTTTTTAACCTAGAGCCAATTGAATATAGACCGGAACTCCGATAAAAATAAATTTTATTTGTTAACTAGTCGGTCAAGACTACACTTCTGCTTTGTTACTAAATGTACAAAATTAGTAAACACAGTTATACATAAGGTTAGGGAGCTGCTAATACTTTCCGTGACATTTAGGTCCACGGAAAATTAAGGGCTTATTTTATATTTTTCAGAGCGCTGAACACGAACATAGACTTTAAAAAACCTAAAAGTTTGACGTTTAAAAGTTATTTATATATACAGTGTAAACTCCATATAATGTCACTGGATTTAACGAGAAACTCCCTAATGCGTCGAAATGACGTTTTTTGGTTTAGCTTGTCTTCCATACAATGATATAGCATGTCACATACCACGAAGTATAGATACTGGGAGTCTACACGGTATAGGCTTTTTCATAATTTTTCTGGTACCCAACAATCAACCCACATCATAGTTCTAATTTGTGCCACGGGCGGCGCGAGTAATCAGGAGATACCGATGTTTTTATTATTATGATGTCGCGAAATTAAATATATAATATTAATTTATTTATTTAAAATTAGTTGTCATAAAAAATGTCAATAGTAACAAAACCTCCCGCGTAAGGATTTAAACGAGTATCTCTTGAACACGGGCGCACTCTACCGGCAATAGTTCTGTCCCCTAAATTGAGACCATTTGTTTAACATTACGTTTAGGCTCCTGGTATCTATACTTCGTCACACATACTCTCAATAACGACGAAAATTAAATTATAAAAGTTCCTTTTAAGTTTTCAAAATCTTGTCGCTTTATTATGGTAGATCGTAGTAGGTAAACTCGACTATCGGCATCATGTAAACAGGCTCTTTTTAAGAAATTCGTTCTTTCATTTTTTTGCAAGGAAATGTTTGCACATGGAGACTGTTGTTTACCATGTATAATAAGAAGGAGTCATAGATTATCCATTCGTTATAGTATTCTCAGTTATTTACAAACTTTTGAACTGTAATCATGACTATACTCGATCCGTTCAAAAGATGGATTTCAAGGACGCGTGATCCATGACTGGCCGGCGTAATCGTACGATGCCACGCCTTCTAAACTGAAATAACGAAGGACAGTTTACACTGTACTCATACCAGAGATAATATAAACTGTAGGTATCTAGGGTGGGTACTTTTTTGTTGAGTAGTGTAAATCGGACTTGTGACGTTGGTTAAAGAGAATAATATTCAAATAGTGCGTGATCATTCCATCTTTTGAACGGCTCGACTATAGTAAGCCAAAATCGTTGTCTATCAACTGATACACGCATTAGAACTCGGAGAAAAAATAAGTGATAATGGCAGACGCTTTGGATTTAGTCACTCTACCGTGTCCACAACATAGAACAATAAAGAAAAAATCTCCAAGCAGAAGACGAGAGTGAATGTTCCAAAACATTAAAGAAACCTAAATACGAAGATTTGGATTAAGTTATACTATCATGTTTTCAACGACAGCACCAAAAGAATCATCTCGGGCCGACGTGAAAGCTGAAGTACTTTGTTTAAGCATCAGAAGGATATCGTAAAATTCAAACAAAGGCATCATATATCAACTATGGTAAGATAAGTGGAGAGGCACCATACGATACGAAGTATTGATACAAATATTAATCACCATTGGGTGGATAAAGTGTGGTTAAAGATGACTGAAAAGTATTCCCCAAGTTACATTTATAATGCTTATGAAGCAGGATTTTTTTATTAGTTGATTCCTGATAATCTCTAAAATTTAATGAGCAAAAGTGTGTGGGAAGCTCTTCCAGAAACGAATTACAGTGCTTGTGGCCTTGTGGAACTGACAAAAGGGAGCTGATCGTAATAGATCAATCGAAAAATTCACGCTGTTTTAAAAAGACGAAATCAGCTTGGATGATCAGTCAACTTTTTGAAGAAGAAGAAGTGAGAAAGTGGGATACAAAATTAAGAGGGCTAAAAATTACAGTTTACATTTCTTCCTCCAAATACGACTAGTGTCTTATAGTCGATAGACCATTGTTTAATTAAAACCCTCAAGTGTAACTACCAAAGTAATTTATTGATGGAGCTAGTCGAATCTAAGGGTAATATTATCATAATAACATCTATTAATATGCTACATGCAGTAATTTTTTTATCTAAAGCAACAACGAAATAGACGATTGTCTGATTACTCCGGATTCACTTACAGACAAAGAAATGTTGGATTCAATGAGAAAAACTGAGGATCAAGAACAAGAAGATAAAGACGATGAGGATGAGCCTGAACCTCGGCCAAGCATTAAAGATGCACTGAAAGTAAAAATATTATTGGAAAAGTACTTCCTTCAATACCAAGAAGCCTCATTAAAGTAAGAAAATACAACAAAATTACTGGTGCAGCAAAATACATCAGACAAAAATAACAAAATATACGCATATAAGATTGTTTTTTTATTAGAATTATCTATTTGTCAATATCTTTCTAGTCGGATTTATGTAGTAACAAAACCTTTGTGTATGAACATTTCTTTCAACAAGTAACATTTTTAATTGAAAATCATGGTTCGCCAATTTTATTGTGCCTGTCGGAGAGAATAGACATTTAAATGAGTCTTATGAATGACCTAACTGATAAAAAGGATAGTCCAAATCTGTATCTGTCGATGAGTTTCAGTTTTTTTCATGAGAAACATCAATGAATATATTTACGAAAAAACTATTTTTTTGAGCTTCTTGCGTTTTATCTATGCTAGCTATTGATATCATCATCCGGAACGTGTTAAGTGAATCTTATGAAAAGCCTACCTGATATAAAGAAAAGCCCAAATATGTTCGAGAAAACCATTGGATCAGCTTAAATAACCACGGACCACTCTTCAATCATCTTAGATCTACTTAGATTTCACGTTTTATGGATCACCTTCCAGGAACCTTCCAAGCAAGGAAAAAATTTAGCTTACTGGATCAGGTACTCGACAACACCGGCTCATTTAAAACGACCAAGCATGACAACCCTAAAACAAGAGCAAATTCTTTAAGATAACTTTCCTTAATAACCAATTAATTAATTCGTAATTTTTCCAAATTAAAATCCTAATTTTTAACATTTTATAATAATAATAAAAAATTGATTTGGCAATTTATCTCGATTGAATACAATAATCTCATATAAAACAAAAAATTTACATATCAATAGTTATTACAAAAAAGAGCTGAAGTCAATTAAAAACCTGTTCAAAGTTCAGCCTTCTAAATAGCTTTACCATAATAATTATCATCGACTTAGAATATGTGTAGAAATCTTAATACATAATTAAATTTTATATTACAATGCACATTATATAAATATTTAATAACCAAACATAATTAAATTCCAGCTGTAACAGAATGAGAACTGTAAGAGTAAACTCAGTTTATATGTCACCCATGTAACGATCTAGTCATCGTTTTAGTTCAGAAATCCACCTGACTATTTGTAGAGATCTATTTTATTGTTTTGCGCCGCGATTATAAGTGGGAAAGGCAAGCGTCTCCGATATCCAAGTTTTCTTTTCGCTTCGATAGATATTTTGCGTTCATTTTAATAGGTATCTGTTTCTGTACGATCAACTCCTCAATATAAAAGTAAGTAATTCTATTGTTTCAGTTATTAATTTTAGTTGTATTAATTGTCCAAATTGTGGTGAATATTGTTTTTTTTAAATATTACTAACACCTAACTTCAAGTAGACACGCTATGATCAAACATCAGTTTTTTATTTGATCATTGATTGAATAATACACGTGTATTTCAATTAATTATTTCTCAATAGTATGGAGTAACCAGATAGTGATTCTACTTGAGTGCAATTCATTAAGGGATAGAGTTTTGATTGTTGATTTCATTATTAGGGTTTATGCCACATTTGGAGGAGTCCTATGTAGGAGTTATAAATTTTAATTGAAAATGTGTCGAGCCGACAGCCATTTTGTGGGAAGATAACTGCATTTAATTATTTGTTTGAATTTACCGAAGGCTAATCATTTCATCCCTGGAAGAAACTTTATTTGGTAATAATCCGAAGAATATTCAGTCCATCCCAAGGAGAAATTCATTTAAGGAAATCCTTCCGAAGAAATCAAAAAAGATAAGAGATTAAATTAATTTACGATTAACAGTTAATTTTATTATTGAATGATTTTTTAAATAAATCAGTTAAAACTGGTGTTTGATGTATTATTTGTTTTGTTTTGTACTCTGGCGCCCTATAATTTTTGTTTAGGAAAAATTGATAAAACTCGGAAAAGAAGCCACGAAATCGGTTGATCTAGCTAAGGGTAGTAATCCCTTAAAAGGGAATTTTATTAAGTTGCACCCATAAACACTAGGTAAACATGTTTGTGAGTAATTTGTTTAATTTTATTTAAAAAATAGCAGGTTTAAGACTATTGAGTTCTTTAGGAATTTCATTAGGTATACATTTTACATATACAGTATGAAAAACTTTGTTTAAATAAAACAGTTTTATGTGATGGAGGAGATAGCAAACCACGGAATCTTAAATTCAATGTATGAACATCAGTCCTATATTTTATCATTTTTGTTAGATATGGTGGGCAGTTGTAATAAATAACTCGATGAAACAGATTTTTAAGAATGTACCTTGTGCCATTGACATATTAAACCACCCCCCATTATCAATTGTTAATCCTAAGTTTTTAACATTATTATTAAACTGAATTTATTTGCCGAAAGTTATTATGTTACATGTTACAGAAAAGCCCAATTTAACATAGCATACCACCTCATCGCACATATTAGTTACATTATTTGTACAATTAAACATGTTATACCCTTTTATCTTAAAAAGCTCGAAATAGGGTTTAGCTTCCCATGTTTCTGAGCATATTACAACATCAAAGTCTTTATTAAAAGATTGCAATAGGAACTCTAAGAGATCAAAATTTTTACCCAAACTCCGTTTGTTACAGTGAAGAACCTTTACACCTCTGCTATCGAACGACAGCTTGCTCTCTACCTCGTTTGGAGTCTCGCATTCGTGTGTTTTATATTCTGTGCTATTCAGCTGCGCTATAAAATTATCCATTCCAATTACCTAGGTTGAAAGAAAGTCAGAAAATTAATAAAGCAAAGTTATAAAATACTGTGTATTAAAAGAAGAAATTATCTTACAATCAATAGTGAAAAAAAAAATGTTTTTAGTAAAATGCGTACATAAGAGAATATAGCAAAAAAAAATGAAAACAAGAAAAAGAAAATAGATTCATGGTTCAGAGTTCAGAAAGAATAAATCCTGACTCACATTAAAGTTGTTTTAGGTCTTCTTCACTTCTTATAAGGATTTTGCGTGATGTCTCCGATTTTCTAATAAAAATATCTCCATTAGAGATCCACAAGTATTTGTAGCCTAGTCGCTTCTGGATATTTTTTGCGGTTGTGAAAAGATTTTGCCTGTAAGACGTTAAGTCGTAATTAACATAAATTGTGTTGTATTTTTCATTCAAATCTTGTTTATACCCCAATTCACTTCGTGTTATATGGCGTTTCTCATAAACTTTCTTTATGAGTTCCATTTTTTTTCAGTGCTGATATACTTTACCAGAATTGGAGCATTTTGCTGATTAGAAGTTCTGAAAGCAGTAAAATTCTTCTGTTCATATTTAATACCGACAGAATTATCAACATTTTTCACAATATCAGAGCAATTTTCGCTGCTTGTTCGAGGAATATTTCTAAAAATCACATTATTCATACGCTTTTCTTGCTCCAAATTGTCAATTCTTAATTGGAGATTATCAATTTTTGTTTTGCATTCTTGAATTTCCTCATCTTTCTTTGTGAGTAATTTAACTAGATTTGCATTATTGTTTTGCAACCTCTCAATTTTACTATCAAGTTTTTTTACAAGTTTTAGAACCTCAGATAGCAGATATCATGGGATTATATTCTTTGTTCGAGCATTCTCCTTCATCAGCATTGTCACTTTCATCGGAGTCATCCCCAATTGGTGCAATAGAAAGTCGAATATTAGCCTTGCTGGTTGTAGTATTAGTACATTTGGTGCGGGTGAAGGAACCATCAACATTTTTTATTTGATCGTTCGTAAGTCCCGTACATTTTGCGCAATGCCATTTATTGCAGTTTGAGCACTGTATCTCATACTTATTGTTTGCCAATCAAAGTTGTTTTGCAATTTTTGACTTCTTTGACTGAGGGGAAAAAGGGGCAATGAGAGTCACTGGGCAAATAACACTAGTTAAAGGTTCACAAACTTAAGATCACAATTGGGTCTCATAAGTACACTGATCAACTAATAATACTTGAATAATAATATTTAAGGTCACAATACAATTGGTTCTCATAAGAGTCATAAGTAGGGGAGAAGGGGGTACATTTGAACAAAAACTCTTTACTATCACATAAATAATTTGTTTTAATTTTTACTTCGATTTTGGCTTTTTTATATGTTTTGTTAGCATCTTAGGGGTCGATTTCACCATACACATTAAAAAAAAGAATAATACCAAATTAGTATTTTTTAATTATTTTGAAGTCTACACTTGTTCAAATGTGCCCCCATGGTGGGGTAGATTTGAACATCTCCGGGGCAACTTTAAACAATGTAAAAGAATAAGTATTTTGGCTGCATCTTATATCATTTTTTAAATAAAAACATAATTAAACTTTTTTTTTATTACATAGAAATTTTACATTATTGTTAACTTAATAGTTGTAAAATCTACTCCAAATGTTTAGACAGATGCAGCTCTTGCAGTTCCTCCAGCAGTGCTGGGAGTAGGAAGCTTGCATCTGATATCTTCTTTGTCGATAACACTAATGTCATCTTTTTCTGGAAAGTAAAATTTCCACAAATTATCTTTCCTTCTCATAAATTTCACCTTTAAACCATCCGTCAATATCTCTTCTATCTGGCCCACAAACAATAGTCGTGATTTTCTAGCAGCAAATGATACGAGAATAAAATCATTTATATTGAAATCACTTGTGGACATCTGATTTTCCAAATCGCTAAAAGTTTCCAATGCATCGGATGATTCATCATGAATAGAAATGTTTTCAGAATCTGACACTGCAGACTCACTATCATTGGATACAAACGTTATGTTCTTCTTAACTTTCTTTATTTTCTCTAGTTTGATTTTCGCAGGTTTTCTTTTCATTGCTTCTCTTTTTAATCGTTCTTCTTCAAGTCTCGCCTTTTCTGGAGTTTCAGTTAAGATGCGGGATTTTCCTTTCTTTCTACCTTTCGATGTAGCAGATCTAGGGGGAGCTTTCGGATATGGTCGAACGTTGATTGTTGTGCAGTTTGGGTCCTCAATGAATTTGTGTCTGTGCTGCATGCAGGTGTGCCACCGTCAACGTATTTGCTGCCCCCAGGTTCATTTAAAATAGTGGTTTATAATGGCCTATCTGACACACTAGTAGTTGGATCGGGCCTATCGGTCACAGCTGCACTGAAGTGAAGGCTAGTTGGTTTAAGGGCCACAAACCTGGTTTAGCAAATGACGAAATAATGTTGGACCTTGTAAAACTTGCGTTAAAGGCATTCTTCACTAAGGACGGTAGGGTATGTATGGAAATTGTTTTGCCAGGATTACAGGTTAACCAATCATTTTGAGCTATTTTCATCTTTGCTTTAAATGGTCCCAATACTCCAACATCGAGAGGCTGGAACTTGTGAGAGCAATGGGGTGGAAATGTGACAAATGTCATGCCATTTTCACGAGCATATTCCACTGCTTCTAGAGAGCAATGACTCTCATGATTATCCATGAGAATGAGGATAGGGTCATTCTTGCTGCACTTGGTGTTTCGAACGATGTGTTTAAGAACTTCCAAAAAAAGAATATGTGTCATCCAGTGGCTTCCAGGGTTATTGGCCAAAATCAAACTTCCTGGGGGACCATTTTCAACCATTGTATCGTTAACTCTTGCCCGGTAATGCATTTCCTGCAGCATTGATGACCATACATAGTGTGATGGATTGGCCCCTTTCAGCTGATACAGCTTGGCCCACTTGCTTGGCACCTTTTGGAGCAAGAACATTAGGTGCTTGCAAAACTGTCGCAACCCCAGTCTCATCAAGATTATATATCTGAGATGCAGTAAACCCTTTGGATTTCAAAGCCCTTTCATAGTTATTAAAAAAGGCTTCCACGTTTGTTTTATTAAACGAGGTCAACCTCGAAAGTGAAGTGTTTTCTGGTTTACGAATAGAAAGATTTTTATGTCGTCCCATGAAACTATACAACCAATCTGCTCCAGCTGTTTTATTTTTCTTCCAACTGTCAGGCATTTTTAAATTCAATTTATTTGCGTAATCAAAGGCAAGAGTTTTTATTTGTTTATATGTGAGACCATAGCACATTTTTGATGAATTAATGGCATATTCAACAAGCTCTGATTCTTGGACCTTCGAAAACACTTGCTGGCTGGAATATTTTGACTGGAAATCATGCTTGACGGAAGAGGTCACCGTTCCATCATCAGCTTCATTTATTTTTTTAAGGCGGTAATGCAGTGCTGTTTGTCTCATGCCATAATTGGATGCGGCCTCTCGTAAAGACATTCTTTGTTCCCGTACTGCTTTAATTGCACCCTCCATATCTTCCTCAGTATACCTTTCTTTTTTTTTTCTTTCATAATTACGAACCATTTTAAAATCTAAAAGGACAAAAGAGACATTTATTTAGGTTTTCCAAACTTTTTAACATAAAACTAGCTTAATAATTCTCGTTAAAATGTGCCCCATTTCTTTAGTTCAAATGTACCCCAAATTGTTTTTTTTGCTTCACCCCACATTTTCCACATGTTCAAAACTCAAAAGCATAAAAACTAATATATCAATGACAAGCCAACACTCACCTCTTTTTAATTATTCAGCAATTATTTTCTTCTGATTTATATTAGCAAACCTACAGCACAAAATTTAGAGAGTAAAAATTTTACTTTCTAACCAAAAATTTACATTTATAGATTTTAGCGTCATAAAACATTTGCGAAGTTAGCCACGAATATTGACAGTTTGGTCGTCAGCATTGTTGCCACTTGTATTAAAACGATTCCACTCGATATTTGAACGCGATTGGCTAAAAAATCCGATGTTCAAATCTGCCCCCTGTTCAAATGTACCCCCTTCTCCCCTACACTTCTTTAATTTAATTTAATTTATTAACGGATACACCATTTTACCAAAATACATTCTATAAAACTATATAACAAAATTATAAATTTTAAACAGATACATTACATAAATCACTTAAAATCATAATAAGGAAAAAAAAACTTAACATTCCCAGGAGACAAATCCTTACAAACGTCTCAGCGCTCTCTTAAAACTAAGCAGAGTGACATCAAAACGCAAATCCATACCATTAAAGTCACTCTGCATTCTCACCAATGGAGCATGCAAGCCATAATTATTTCGCTGGTACTCCTGGTAGAATAAATTAGTTGATCTTGTTCGATGAACGGTGGAAAAGTTAAGACGATTTAGAAGATAACTACAATTAATACCACCGTTCATCAGTTTGTATAGGAAACACATATCAGCATGAAGCCTTCTTTTTTGCAATGAACATAAGTTAAGTCTAGCAAGGGCTTCATTGTAATCTGTGTGACCATCCAACAAAGGAATTTTCAACTTAAAGGCGCAGGAACGCAGAAATCTCCTCTGGACAGCCTCAAGCTCTGTAATATGTGTCGTATACTGAGGAGACCAGACCTGGCTTGCATACTCCAATATGGAGCGTACAAAACAACAATATAAAATTTTATAAACTTCACATGAAAGGTCCCTGCCAAACCTTGTCACAAAACCCAAGCTCCTATTAGCGCGTTTCACCAGCGATCTGATATGGCTGTTTAATAAAAGCTTACTGTCCAAAATTACCCCCAAATCAACCACCTCACTAACTCTCTTAAGAATCACACCATCAATGTCATAATCATAAACCACTGGATGTCTAAGTTTAGCAAAAGTAATGCAGCTACACTTCCCAATATTTAAGCCCAGACCGTTCATTTTAGACCAACAAGATAAATTATTGACGTCAGACTGCAATAAATCGCAATCTGCCGGAGTGTGAATTTCTTTAAATAATTTTAGGTCATCGGCAAACATTAGGAAGTTAGACTGACTCACAAAGTCACTTATGTCATTTACAAATAGTAAAAACAGCAGCGGTCCACAGTGAGAGCCCTGAGGAACCCCCGAAGAGACAGCAATCTCAGTCGAAATAAAGTTATTTATTTTAACACGCTGAACACGACCACTAAGAAAACTACCTAGCCACATAACAATCTTATCTCCCAAACCAAGAGCTCTCAATTTAGCCAGTAATATTGTGTGATCAACTCTGTCAAATGCCTTGGAGAAATCAGTGTAAACACTGTCAACTTGTAGTCTTTTTCCAAAGGCACCCAACAGATGATCTTGGTAGGTCAATAGATTGGTCACTGTGGAACGCTCCGAGCAAAAACCATGCTGTCCCTCCAAGATAATTCCCCGGCACCCCCATGACAAGGATGATGTAACTAACGAATCAAAGAGCTTGGGTATTGCTGATTGTATACAAATACCCCTGTAATTTCTTACATCACTGCGGTCTCCGGACTTAAAGATTGGAGTTATAAATGAACTCTTCCAGAAATTTGGAAAAATTCCTTGCTTTAAGGAGGCATTGAATAATAGGCACAATGGCTTGCTCAACGTAAAAACGCACTTTTTTAAGAGCAAAGATGGTACTCCATCTGGGCCACAGGAAAGCTTAGATTTGCAACCAAGTATACCATTAAATATAGATTGAAGATCAATATTAATTTCTTGCAAATTAATGTTATTATCAAGAGATGAGTAATAATCGGGGATCTGCAGCTGGGCATCTGCATACACAGATGAAAAAAACTCGGCAAAAAGATTAACAGTCTCAGCACCACCACTACCAGTAGTGTTGTCCAGAAACATGACTGCTGGGTAGCCCCTAGACTGTCTTGAATTATTAACATGTCTCCAAAACAAAACCGAGTCAGTATTAATGTCATTTTGTATCTTTAAAATATAATTACTATAACACTCCTCTTTTAACTGATTACAACTAGCTCTTAAATTAGAAAACACAATATAATCACTATGTAGTTTGGTTTGCTTATCCTTTTTATGGGCTATTTTCTTATCAAAAACCAGTGCCTGAAGTTCCCTGGTAAACCAAGCTGGAAAGTTGGAACTTTTAAATCTCTCAATTGGTGCACAAACATTAATAAAATCGAACAGAACAGAATAGAACTGCTCTGTAGCAATATTGACATCAGATCGATCCAGCATGGTATCCCAGTCAACACCAGCCAGCAAGTCGTTAAGGAGAGTATAATCACAGTTCTTGAAGTCAAGATGGTACACATCATGCTTTAAGTTTTCCTGCATATAATTTACAGGAATAGTAACAATGTATGCTGCATGGTGGGCCGTAACATTAAGAAGCAAATCCACAGCAGTTCCAACTTTCACATCTAATTGGTTAGAAAACACAAGATCCAAAAATACACCGTTAGAGTTGGGAATGCTGTTAATCTGCAACATGTTAAGGTATGCCACGATGTTACATAACACATTTGCACAGCTAGCAGGAGGACAATGCACATCTATTTCCTGATTCATTTCACTCCAGGTTGCCTCTGGTAGATTATAATCACCCACCAAAATCAATTGCGCATTACTATCCATCTCAGCAAGGTGAACTGCAGACTCGGCATGGTGGATATAAGCTTCTGGGGATGAGTTGGGAGGCAAGTAAACTACACCAAGAATATATTTGGCAGGACCACAAACAACCTTTACAAATAACTGTTCCACATCAACATGAAGTATCGGCAAGCGTACAGATTTAAATTTTTTATGCACTGCAAGAAGAACACCACCACCGAGGGATTTAACACTATTATGTATGTTACGATCAGTGCGATAAACATTGTAGTTACTTAACTGCAATTCAGAATCTTTAATACTGTCGCACAGCCATGTTTCCACTAAAAATAGTATATCATAAACTGAACTTGCTGCACTTTTGGAAAACTCCAATAGCTTTGTTTTCATACCGCCAACATTTTGAAAATAACAATTTAGTTGGCTTGGTCCAGATTTTCCACGTTTTTTGACAAACGGGTAGGAGCCTGATCAGTGTTGTGTTGTATCCGAACTATATGAGGAGTACCATTCTTCTAACGTATAACAATATTGTTTTCGCCATTTTCCCTTCGCTGTTTTAATTCCTCATTTAATCTTTTATACTGTTTTTGCTGCGATGGTGTAAAATCAGCATTAAGTCTTATATTAGTACCACTAAGCATTCTTTTAAGCCTAAGGCATTCCTTTACCTTCAGTTCGTCTGGAAAAACCACCTTCATGGGTCTTGGTTTATTGGCAACCTTCTTACCAACCCTAATGACTTTAAATTCTGTTGGCACATTAATATCAAGTTTTTCCAAAATGTTAGTTACTTCTTGTTTATCGTGACTGACTCTCACAGTCGACTCATTAGAGTTACTTTCTTCGGCATTATAAACCATAATGTTTCTTGCCCTCGAGTGTCTGTCCTGCATCTCCGAGACAATATCAACATTCAAACCATCATCAGCCACCCCGAATGATCCCGGGGCAATGGAAGTACCAGTGGCTCTTTCACCAATGGCCTCCCGAAGCTTACAAACATAATTCTGCAGCTCAGCCACCTTAGTCTCTAAAAACTCGATCTTTGCATCCTTGGTACGCAGATTTTCTTTGATCTCGAAGAGTGTAGATCGAAGATCTTTGTTTTGTTCAAAAAGAAGATCGAAGATACAAGAAATCACAGAGAGAACATCTTTATTAGTAGAATTCGGCTTTTTAAGTAAACTGGAAATTTGATCTTTTAACTTAACCTCACTCATTTCCGTGGGTACTTCTGTGTTTACTCTCGGCACATTTGAAACAAAAGATTCACAGTATTTCTCCGTTTCCTTATCGTTGGCGGACCTTAAATCGAAGGATGATCTACCACGATTGTCAGTAACTGAACCACTAACAACCCCGAAAGACAGTCGCTTAACCTCACTCTTTGAACATAGTTTACATTCCCAATTATGGGATTTAGTTTTCTTATGCAAAGCACAAACTTTGTCATATTCCAATTTTGAAAGACCCGAGCATCCTTTATGCACCCAAGAGCAGCAGGAAGAACACTAACTTAACTAACTATTCTAGAATCATCTAATAATGTCTACTAAAAGTTATACCAACCCTTTACACCACAAAGTACCAACCCTTAAAAACAAAATGTCCCTAAATAAATCCCCATATTTAAATAAATCTACTACATTCGGCCATCCTTCTTTCTTTACGTCCCCGTAAAGTACAGTTCTTCTAAATGAGCTGGTCTTTTCTTTTTTCGTAATGATCTTCGAGGTTTTTCTTCTTCTAACGGTTCTTCTAAAACTGAGTTTTCTTCCTTGTTCAATGAATTATTACAATCTTCTTTATTTATTTTTATTGAATCCTCATGTTGTAAATCTGTTTCTTCATCAGATGTAGATTCGTCTGATTCAGAGCTATTGTTTATATGTTCTTGATAAGGTTTCATAGAATCTACAGCTGTAACTCCTCTATAAAATCTTTGATTTCTTTGAATTTCAGGCAAATCTTCAACTCTGTATCTATCATATGGTAATTTTTCTACTACAACATACGGTCCTTTATATTTTGGTTGTAACTTCCTTGATTCTCCTGTAGCATTCGGTTCCCGTTGTATCATTACTAAATTTCCTGGAATATATTCTCTTGGATTTGATCTTTTTTTATTGTAGAGTTCTTGTTGATACTGTTGATCTTTAATAATTTTCTCGATTGCTTCTTGTCTTCTAATTTCTATTTCTACGTCTATATTTATATTTCTTAGTTCGTCATCTATAGCATCATGTTGAATTTCTCGTGGTTTGAAATTGAAAATTAAACTATAAGGAGTATACTTTGTTGTTCGATGTATTGTGTTATTAATACTCCACTGGATTCTTTTTACATGTTTATCCCAATCTCGTCCTTCTTCTTCTTTACATAGAGATGCTGATGCTGGAGTTATAAATCTATTTATTCTTTCACATTGACCATTTGCACGCGGAGTAGAAGTAGCATTTAAAATATAAATTATTTCATAATCAGTACACATTTTATTGAATGAAACACCTGTGAATGCTGTTCCTCTATCAGTTATGATTCTCGTTGGTTTTCCAATGAAATGAAATAAATCAATCAAAATTCTAATTGTGATCAATGAAGTTGTGTTTCTAACAGGTTAAAAAATTGTGAATTTAGTAAATCCATCTATAATAACTAATAAATATTTGTTGTTATTGTGACTCGTTACAAAAGGCCCTAAGTGATCAATATGTAACGTATGTAAAGGTATACCAATTTTATCAATTGAATGTAATTTTCCTTGAGGTTTTCCACCTGTGTTTTTATGATATAAACATTCAGAACAAGCTCCCATATATCCTTTAACGTAATTTCGCATTCTTGGAAACCAATAATTCTCTTTTAATTTTTCTAAAGTTTTATATAAAGCGATATGTCCTAATTCATCATGACATTTTCGTACAATTTTGCTTCTCGACTTTTTAGGTACAACCCACTTTAATTTTTCAGTTTCTATTTTAAATAATCTTCCATCAATTATTTTATATTCTTCTGTAATAATTTTCTCTTCTTTATTTTCAGGTTCTTTCTTTGTTAAAATGTCCATTATTTTTGATATTTTGGGATCTTGCTTTTGTAAGATTGTCACGGGTTAAAATTTACCATAGTAACAGCTAAATTCTTACCTTATAATTCGTAATTATTGTAGGATTTATCGAGGCAAAACCGGTTGATTTAAGTTCGATTATAGTTAATCGCCAACTGTTGTTTATTATTTTCGGCCATAAATTATATTTAGTTGTTGCTAAAATTGGTTTTGTAAGTAATTTATTATTCTTGTGTTATTGTTTTGAAATCATTACCAAGTAGTTCATCTGATTCATTCCCTTCCTGTCGTTGATAACTTGGATATAGCGGTTCTGTAGCCAGTGTCCCGTCATATTTATAACTTTATTATTAAAATCGAAATTAAATGGGGAAGTTAGGTAATGTTGGGATTTTTGTTGTCATCTATATAAATAATAAGATTAGTCATATCAAATGACCTCTGTTTGTTCGTAAGTTGTTGCCTGATTAGCTATGGTTATTGTCCCTATAGTAGTAGAGGCCATCTATTTCTTTCTGAAGTGTGTCAAATCGAGTGAAAGATCATATGCGTAGAAATTCTTTCTTTTTCACCTAAGAGCTTTGGAAGTGAACACGTGTTAACCAGAAGATTTTTGAGGGTTTAATTTGTATCCCTGTTCATCGGGGACAACTTAGGTTGGATTTACGAAATTAAGCTTCATTTGTTTCTATCGAATATTGTGGAAGAGATTTTTCTAAATTTTGGTGAATTCGGTAGAAAATACGGCGCTGTGTCCGGATATTTAGTAAAATCTTCTGTTGGTGAGTACACGTTTCTTTATTCATGTAATTATTCGATTCTTATGGTCCTTTTGTTCCTTATGAAGGGTAGGAACCCATAAAGCAGACAGTAGGTAGTTTTGGAGATTTAAAACCGTTCAGACGGTGAGAGGTGGTAGGTTACCGCAATTGGCAACGAGGAGATTGATTTACCCGTCTACCAGCTAGGGTGGCACTAGTTAATGAAAGAAACAACCCTATTTTAATAGGTTAGTTACGAAATTTTATTTTTATAAGATTAATAACGCCATTTAATCGCAATTTTAGTTAATATTTTGATTTTACATGTGAATCTCTTTATGTATTGTATGTAGGTTTTATTAATGTGAAACTAGACTCCTTTTTGCTTATTTTTTTTACTATTATTAATTAATTTTATGTTAATTTTGATTTAATTTAATTGTTATAATTTTGTTGTGACTAGCAAGTCAAATTTAGGTTCGTTGAGTACATTTCAATCATTAGTTTTGCTTATTACGATTTTAGGGTCCTAGATACAGGCCTAAATCCTAGATACAGGGTTTAAGTCCTAGTTACTGGTTAAAAATTTGATGCTGATCTGATACTTAGCCGAGCTTGAGTTATTTGAGATTGGTGTAAGCTATTGGTTCTGGGAACAGGCTTGAATTTGACGCCGGCCTAAGTGTTGGAGCAGACAAGAACGACGAGGAACTGTATCTAGCATTTAACAGATAAGCTATATTAGATTAAGTCGTTAGTTAAGAGTTATTTTTTTTCTTGTATAATTTTTTTTTATATTGCGTGTGATCACACATATTTTGGGATAAAATTCTCTATTAATATAATTCATATATTCTTTTTTTTGTATTTATATAAATATCAATAGCGTTGTCAAGCAAGAGGCTTGAGAGTATTGTATTCTTTACTTTTATTAAAGAAGGGTCTAGTTGATATTTTGGTTTTATTTAGCTCACTTATCGTTGTTTTCTGTAATTGTGTAGTTCAGTTGGGACTGATAAATATTCAAAATTTATTTAATTATCTCCAGTGGGTAAAGTAGTGCCTGGAACAACAGGGGTTTCCGATTTTGACCGTCTAAATCGGTGGCGTGACTCACTAATAGTTGTTTACTTACCTCTACGGCTGAGCTGGGCACTAATTTGCCAGTAGAGAGACCACTACCGAACTCAGCTGGAGTTGTATTTCCTTTAATTAATTTATTTGTTGTCAAAATTCGATTTTGTTTTAAATTCATTAAAATACGTGGCAAATTTTTGGCGCCCAACGTGGGGCCTATATTTGTTTAATTGGGCGAGTAATTAATAAATTGTTAGTATTTTTTTTTATTTACTATCGCGTTTATATAAAGTGAGCTAAGTAGTAACTTTTTTTTTAATATTTTAATTATTGGCGTTATTGACTTTTGATCACACCAATCGCGAAACGATTTACATAGTGTGCTTATTATTTTTTTTGAAGTGAAAACTTCTTTAGCCGCGTTGAGCATTTTTTCTGTAATGGGTAAAAAATCTTAAATTCGCGTCAGGACACGTGACCCTGATCGAAAAAACGTAAGATGACAAATAAACAAATTAAAGAGACGTGCAATCATATTTTGTAGTGGTGAAAATAGGAACTAAACCAGCTGGTAGCGCGAAAAGCGGAAAAGTGGTTATAACCGTATAGTGCCTTAGTAAGTACTAGTAGTGTTATTTTAATATAATTTTTTAAGGTACTTAAAGTGTGTAGAAGTATAGTGAATAGTTTTAAACATGATGCACTGATGTCGGAACTTGTTGCCAACTTTATATTATGCATCAACACATCTGTTCTATTATTATCTCTGGTTTTGTAGTTGACATTGGTCAAAACATGGCTTTCGATAATACCTATGTTTATAGTGCCTTAGTCTTAATAAACTTATTTATAAATAAAATTATGAAATTATCAAGTTGTGAAAAAATTATATAGGTTTTAAATAGATTCGACAAAAAAGCGAATATTCGATGTTACTATGAATAAAAATATCGATATATCGGATACAATAAATAATTGTCAAAACTCAAAACATCGAATTAATCCGACATATCGTATGGAAAACATCGAATAAATTCGATATATCGATGTGTGAATATCCCTATGCCACGCGCACCTATAAATAGTGACAGGTGACAGCTAATAATTCAAAATTCAAACGTCTGTGTTTAGTGTTCTTTAAGTGTTTAAAATATGGATATTAAACAAATTAATGATAAAAGTGACGAAGAAATAGCGAAAGAAAATGAGTGAGTACTTTATAAATATACTAGATGAAAATTTAATAAATGAATATTGTATTCTACCACATAAATGATAGTAATTTTATACTGATAAAGCAATTCGTGCAAAATTATTCCCTAACCATTCCAAAATATCAAACATGCACAACGTTAATAATCAAGTTTTCACTTCTGCTGGCACTCCCGGAGTGCAACCCGTCGTTTTTTTTTTAATATCTTTGGTAAGTTATTTAACATTATTATTCATCGTTGCTAATTGATACCGAACCACAAGTTGTTGCCTATTTGTTGAAAAGTTTGTAGTTGTCACTTATTCGTTTATTGTTGAATTGTGTTGAATTGTCGTTATTTTAATCACATATCATGGAGTACAAGATGGACATTTCGTATCTTAAAAAGGACATGTTGGTCCACGAACTTTTAGTTAGGGGAATTTTAGTCGATTCGAGGCAGACGGTTGATCAGATGAGGACAGCCCTGCGGCCGATCCTGAAAATGGAGAAAGCAGGTACCTTTACGCTACCCCCTTATACCGTAGCAGATTTTAAAGAGGAAATAGGGTTGATTCGGAAGCTGTTGTCGGAGGAAACGGTTCTTAATTTTGAGGGCGAAAATATCGAGAGGAAATATAACTCTTCCATGTCGAAACTAGTTCACATTTACCATCGTACCCAACGTATTCCGGAGGCCGGATTAACAACTGAAGGGAAGTTGGAAAGGGGCAAATTGTTGATGGAGGCGTTAGCTGCCTTAGATTCAGTTGATACTGCCGCTAAACGTAACCCGGAACTCAGTCATATTGTCCAAGATCTCGATGAGGAATCTCCACCAATTCATAACAGTTCTCGTGTTTCTGCACCGTCGAACTCCCCTAACATCACTCGGACGGTACATTATACCCAAACGAAGCCATTGAATTTGGAAAAATGGAATGTGAAGTTCGCTGGGGATGCAAAGTCTTCTGTACATAATTTTCTAGATAGGGTTCAAGAACTTAGAATAGCTCGTAATGTCACTGAGGAACAGTTATTTTCCAGTGCCATAGACCTCTTTTCTGGCAAAGCATTAACCTGGTATAGAGCCAACGTCGATAGGTTTAGGGATTGGCAGAGTTTGTCAGAGTTGTTGTTGAGACACTTCGAACCACCTGATTATCGTGCCAGGCTATTTAAAGAGATTTTAGAGAGGACCCAAGATACAACGGAAGGGATAATCGACTATTTGTCTTGCATGAAAGCGTTGTTTCGGCGTCATGGTAGTCTTGCTCCTGAAGTGCAGTTGGATTTGTCGGTTAGGAACCTGTCCCCTTTTTATGCTACTCAATTACCGGTCGTACGTTCTATTAAAGAGTTGGAAGAAGAATGTATGAAATTGGAAACTAAGAAATACAGGGTAGAAAATTACGTGCCCCCTTGTCGTAAGAGGAATCAATTCGTGGAGCCAGATTTCGCTTTTGTTGAGGCACAACCCCACCGGGAAGACCCCGATCTTCAACAGTCGGGAATAAATAGAATTGACACAAACCCCAGTAGTTCGGGTCGTCCTTCTAGCTCTCCAATCTGTTGGAATTGTCGAAATACCGGACATGTTAGTAGGAATTGTCCAAACCCCAGGAAGGTCTCTTGCTATCGCTGTGGTACTCCCAGCGTCACCAAGAAAGACTGTTCGAAATGTAGGCAGCAGGGAAACGGATCTGGGGAGAATCTTTAGGTCGTGACCTTTCCTCCCAGTGCAATATTAGCACGACCAACTCATTAGTTAATTCTCATAAAGCGTTGCTAGATTATGTCATTTCCCATGAACAGGCAGATCAACGGCCTTATCTCCAAATAAATGTGCTAGGTTATTCCTTGTTAGGTTTACTAGATTCCGGCGCCAGTCGCACTATAGTAGGGTTACCTGGCTTTGAAATTTTACTCAGTTTAGGCCTTAAATTAATAAAAGATCCGAGCTCTTGTACAGTAGCGAATGGTGAGGTTTGTCAGAGTAGTGGGTATGTCCAGACCCCTCTCACACTAATGGGGAAAACTCGATTAATTAATGTCCTTGTATTACCCGCGTTATCCCACACCATCATATTGGGAATTGATTTTTGGAAGGCTATGGAAATTATCCCCGACCTGAAACAAGATGTTTGGCACTTCTCCGAATCACCGAAATTGGAATTAGCCACTGTTCAGAGCCTGGATGAGTTGTCTGAGTCTGAGAGAAGTGCAGTAATGGATTTTGTTCATCGGAAATTCGTGGAGATGGGAACCGGCCTAGGCTGTTGCAAGGTAGGAGAACATGAAATAGTATTGGAACCTGGAACAAGACCGATTAAGCAGCGTTATTATCCGGTATCACCCCATAAACAAAAGGTCATCGACGACGAGATGGAGGAGATGCTGAAGTTAGGAGTAATTGAGAGATCGAAAAGTCCCTGGTCCAGTCCCGTCTGTTTAGTTAGGAAAAAGGATGGATCTTACCGATTCTGTGTGGACTATCGTAAAGTGAATTCATGCACCAGAAAGGACGCTTACCCTATTCCGTATATATCGACCATCTTGGACCGATTGCGAGACACACGTTTCATAAGCTCCATAGACATCAAATCTGCATTCTGGCAGGTGCCATTAAAGGAATCATCCCGTGAGTACACCGCATTCACTGTACCCGGAAGAGGATTATTCCAGTTTCGTAGAATGCCGTTCGGATTATCTAACGCACCCGCCACCTGGCAGAGGATTGTGGATACGATTCTCGGACCCGAACTGGAACCAAATGTGATGGTCTACCTTGACGACATCATTATCATCACCAATTCCTTCACAGACCACCTGAGATTGCTTGAGGAAGTGTTCGATCGTCTACGCCTCGCTGGTTTAGTTGTCTCCAAAGAGAAATGTCATTTTTGCAAACCTCAATTACAGTACTTGGGTTACGTGGTTGATGCCAGAGGCCTACGGCCTGATCCCGAAAAGGTGGAAGCTATCATAAATATCCCACCTCCGAAGAACGTTGGTGAAGTTCGTAGATTTGTAGGTACGGCTTCTTGGTACAGGCGGTTTGTCCCTAATTTCTCCTCTGTATTAGCACCGATTTTGAAATTAACGAGGAAAAATGCTAAATGGATTTGGACAGCTGATTGTCAACGCTCATTTGTCGAGCTAAAGGAGCGACTAGTTACTGCTCCTATCTTAACTGCCCCCGATTTCAGTAAAACATTTTACTTACAAACCGATGCGTCGAATTATGGTCTTGGCGCAGTATAAACCCAGCAACATGAGGAAGGGGAGAGAGTAATTTGCTACCTGTCCAGGTCCATGACGAGGCAGGAGATGAAGCTGTCGGTGACAGAGAAGGAGTGTTTAGCGGTAATCTGGTCGGTCGAGAAGTTACGGCATTATTTAGATCATGTTCACTTTGTCGTCATCACAGACCACGCCTCGCTGCTGTGGCTCCATCGGCTGAATGATCCTCAGGGTCGCCTCGCATGTTGGCAATTACGTTTGCAACAATTCGACTTCCAACTAATCCATCGCAAGGGTAAGGATCATGTAGTTCCAGATTTCCTTTCCAGAGCAGTACCCGAGCCAGTTGACTCAGTAAACGTATTAAACAACCTTACCGTCACCCCTGCAACCACCACCGACAAGTGGTATGCTAAAATGTTGTTAAAGGTTCAGGACAACCCCTTAAAATATCCGTTATGGCGTGTACAAAATGGTGCCCTGTATAAGTTAGTAAAACCTGATATTCTTAATTTGTCGCCTCTCTCAGACGATTGGAAATTGGTGGTGCCAACGCATTCCCATTCTACAACGTTGTCATGATTTACCATCTGCTGGACATGTAGGCGTGTATAAAACCTTTGGGAAAATCTGTCAGAACTTTTACTGGCCCAAAATGAAAGTCGACGTGTCTAGGTATGTTCGTTGTTGCAAGAGTTGTGCTCAGAATAAAGTTGAGCAGAAAGCACCAGCTGGGTTGATGGGCGATCGTCCTGTAATATCCGAACCCTTCCAGGCAATAAGCCTAGATTACATTGGACCTCTTCCTAAATCAAAAAAAGGTTACCAGTATATTCTAGTTGTTTCTGATAATTTCAGTAAGGCAGTCTTCTTATATTCGTGTCGAACCGCTACTGCCAAAAACTTGACAGAAATTATGGAAGGTTTCTTTTTGTTGTATGGAGCACCCATGACCTTAACGTGTGATAACGGTGTTCAAATGAAATCAAAAGAATTCTGGAAACTGTGTGAAAAATATAACACCCGAATGTTCTTTACCGCACATTACAATCCACGCGCTAACCCCACCGAACGGCATAATAGGGTTATTAAGACCATGTTACGTACATATGTAAAACAAGACAACCACAGGACCTGGGATGAGCATCTTAATGAAATCGGTTGCGCAATTAGGACGACGCCGAGTGAAACCACTAAGTATAGTCCATACTTTATTCTTTTTGGTAGGGAACACAAACTTTATGGAACGGATTACGAGGATAAACTTCGGACGGACCCAATCGAAATCAACGACTATGCTAAAAACCGTCGTGAGAGCTTCACGAAGCTGTATCAGCAAGTTCGACAGCGTATAGAGTCCGCAAGAGTGCAAAATGCAAATCGTTATAATCTGCGACGTCGACCTCTATCTTTTAGTTGTGGGGATAAAGTTTGGAGAAAGAATAAAGTCCTGTCGGATGCTCTGAAATTCTATTCGGCGAAATTAGCACCCGCATATCTTGGTCCTTTTGTTGTAAAGCGTAGGTGTGGTTCTTGGTCCTATGAACTCCAGGACGAATTAGGAAATTCGAAAGGTATTTGGCATGTTCAAGCTTTGAAGCCTTTTTATGCATCACTCGCTCCAGACGACAATTCCTTGTAGTATACTTGAATCTTTGGTTGTTTCTCTTTTGTGACTTTCGTTAATTCTCTATGGTTCTTACTTTTCTGTATAGTGTTTTGTTTTTTTTTGTTGGCCTTGTGGCTGGAGGCCTAAGAATTTCACCACCCGAGGATATTCCAGGCGGAGTGGGTAAGAGTCCCCTAACCTTAACACTGCTAGCCCCTAATTCATATCGGTTACCTTGTCACCCCAACCTCAAGAAGTTCCTTTATGTTGATGGGTTCTTTTACAGACGTTCACATTGACTCTATAGATATTCTCTATATCTACGTACCAGATTTCCATAACCTTTCCGGTCTCTTCCTTGTCTCTTCTTTATCGGATACCCTTCTCTTGGTCATCTTTTCTTTTCTTTTTTTGAAGCAATTATTTCAAATGGTTGACCTTGCATATACATGGAATATAAAAGATTCTCTTTTGGTTATTTTCATAAAAGAAATCACAGTGGGTATTTTTATACAAGAATTCACACTGAGTTAATAGAGCTTCATCGTAATATCGGAATCCACATTGGGCTATATTGCTGTACCATTGGGTTGGTTTACCAACCTAAATATTTCCTGGGTCCAAATTTCGTTCTACCTTAGTAAATTTATCTTTACCTTATCTATATTTAGTTACATCGTTTTCCTGCTTGTTTGGCTTTAGAATGACCTTATGGTTTTGGCTTCATTCGTAGTGGTTCTACGACACATTTTGTGGATTTCAAGGCCAAACCTTTGATTTTCCGACCGGGCCATTGGTTGTTGAGTGTCCGGTGGAAAAAACCACATGGTGGGATTTATTGAGGAAATTTTCAGTCTGATTGGTAGGAACTTAGGTTTTGTAAACTTATGGTATCTTTCGTTATTTGGATTCAAACCCTTGTTCAACACGACCATCGTTGACTTTTTGTGCCTTGTGGCTGGAGGCCTAAGAATTTCACCACCCGAGAGTATTCCAGGCGGGGTAGGTAAAAGTCCTCCAACCTTAACACTACAGGATTCGGGACTTTCTGTTATCTGTTCTTCATTTTATCTTGTCTCTAGTTCCCGAATCTGTATTATCTTACGTTACTTCCATCAGTAATTGTATCATGTTGCTTCCATCAGCATTTTCTAGTATGCTTCCGTCTCTTTCCTCCTTCCAATTTTTTTTTCTTGTTAATTATTGCGCTACCCTATTTGAGTCTGGAGCGAGGATTAGGCATACCGTACCTGCATTTTGTACCTTTTAAGTTCATAGTTTAGTGGTAATAATGTTGTGGGTCTGTGTTGTGGATATTAGTCCAGTTTAGTTGTATATTGGTCTGGTTTAGGTTTCAAGTGTCCTTTTTGCGGTTTTGTACTAGGAGTACGTTAGGACGGTTTATTTTGTTAGTCCCTAGGTTGCTAGGGAATTATGTTAGTTGGGGGGGTTTCTTTTTTTTGTGGTTATTAGTCTGGGGTGAACTTTATCACTCTGGGTCCCTTCAGGTCCCGGGCTTAGGCCCAAAATGTCCCTCCGTGTCTCTTTGTATTACGGCCTTAGGCTCCGGTGGGTGCTGGGGCTGCACGGGGTGTCGCCTTCAGTGGAACTGCATTGCTTACGCTCCGTCAGTGGGAGGTGGATTGCTCGCCGGCAGGGACCCGAGGGAAAACTGTCACTATGCGGGGGTTCACTACTGCTGTCAGAGTCAGATGACCTTGCAGGGCCTCCCGTGGAAGTCTCAGCAGTACCGGAACCTTTGATACCATAATTTGTCCCTTTTTGTTAGTCACCGGCGGAGGTCTAGAAGTGGGTGTGGATTGTGTTCGTTGGCTGCTGGGTGAAAGGGCTTTGTACACTGTAAGGTGTGAGGTCCAGGGGTGTGTAACCATGACGCGTTTAACATCTTTCGCGAGGTCGCCCCTGGAAGTGTGCACTGCTTCCGCTTACCTAAGCGGACTTCGAATACAGTCCTCCGAAACGGAAGGACCAATGTCGTTTCAGTCTGGTCGTACTTCAACGCACTGGGTGCTTGCTCCCGAGTATTACTCGAAACTTTGTTTTTCTTTCTTTCTTTGGTGTTGTTGCGTTGTGGGCTGTTATTTTTTTTTCGAGTTAAGAGTGCGAATATGGCGTTTCATTTATTTGGCTGCTACAGCAATTTGTCGTTGGCTATTGTTTGGGCTTGTTGTCCCTTTCTTCGTGACTGTTGGCTTATTTAGCACTTATTGAGTTATCGTCGAAAATCTTCGGTAGATTTTCTCCTTTCTTAGGGGAGGGGATGTTGTCACGGGTTAAAATTTACCATAGTAACAGCTAAATTCTTACCTTATAATTCGTAATTATTGTAGGATTTATCGAGGCAAAACCGGTTGATTTAAGTTCGATTATAGTTAATCGCCAACTGTTGTTTATTATTTTCGGCCATAAATTATATTTAGTTGTTGCTAAAATTGGTTTTGTAAGTAATTTATTATTCTTGTGTTATTGTTTTGAAATCATTACCAAGTAGTTCATCTGATTCATTCTCTTCCTGTCGTTGATAACTTGGATATAGCGGTTCTGTAGCCAGTGTCCCGTCATATTTATAACTTTATTATTAAAATCGAAATTAAATGGGGAAGTTAGGTAATGTAGGGATTTTTGTTGTCATCTATATAAATAATAAGATTAGTCATATCAAATGACCTCTGTTTGCTCGTAAGTTGTTGGCTGAATAAGCTATGGTTATTGTCCCTATAGTAGTAGAGGCCATCTATTTCTTTCTGAAGTGTGTCAAATCGAGTGAAGGATCATATGCGTAGAAATTCTTTCTTTTTCACCTAAGAGCTTTGGAAGTGAACACGTGTTAACCAGAAGATTTTTGAGGGTTTAATTTGTATCCCTGTTCATCGGGGACAACTTAGGTTGGATTTACGAAATTAAGCTTCATTTGTTTCTATCGAATATTGTGGAAGAGATTTTTCTAAATTTTGGTGAATTCGGTAGAAAATACGGCGCTGTGTCCGGATATTTAGTAAAATCTTCTGTTGGTGAGTACACGTTTCTTTATTCATGTAATTATTCGATTCTTATGGTCCTTTTGTTCCTTATGAAGGGTAGGAACCCATAAAGCAGACAGTAGGTAGTTTTGGAGATTTAAAACCGTTCAGACGGTGAGAGGTGGTAGGTTACCGCAATTGGCAACGAGGAGATTGATTTACCCGTCTACCAGCTAGGGTGGCACTAGTTAATGAAAGAAACAACCCTATTTTAATAGGTGAGTTACGAAATTTTATTTTTATAAGATTAATAACGCCATTTAATCGCAATTTTAGTTAATATCTTGATTTTACATGTGAATCTCTTTACGTATTGTATGTAGGTTTTATTAATGTGAAACTAGACTCCTTTTTGCTTATTTTTTTTTACTATTATTAATTAATTTTATGTTAATTTTGATTTAATTTAATTGTTATAATTTTGTTGTGACTAGCAAGTCAAATTTAGGTTCGTTGAGTACATTTCAATCATTAGTTTTGCTTATTAAATGTAAATTCAGAGAAGTCAATTGCTAAATGTTGTATTATTCATTTAAATTCACTTTGTTCTTTCATTGTAGTATAAATTCAAGTTAATGTATTCAAGTTGTATTAAAGTTATTAAGTCAGACTAATTCAAGGAGTCATTAAAATCTGTTTAAGCTATCGTTGATTTTATATTACGATTTTAGGGTCCTAGATACAGGCGTAAATCCTAGATACAGGGTTTAAGTCCTAGTTACTGGTTAAAAATTTGATGCTGACCTGATACTTAGCCGAGCTTGAGTTATTTGAGATTGGTGTAAGCTATTGGTTCTGGAAACAGGCTTGAATTTGACGCCGGCCTAAGTGTTGGAGCAGACAAGAACGACGAGGAACTGTATCTAGGATTTAACACATAAGCTATATTAGATTAAGTCGTTAGTTAAGAGTTACTTTTTTTCTTGTATAATTTTTTTTTATATTGCGTGTGATCACACATATTTTGGGATAAAATTTTCTATTAATATAATTCATATATTCTTTTTTTTTTGTATTTATATAAATATCAATAGCGTTGTCAAGCAAGAGGCTTGACAGTATTGTATTCTTTACTTTTATTAAAGAAGGGTCTAGTTGATATTTTGGTTTTATTTAGCTCACTTATCGTTGTTTTCTGTAATGGTGTAGTTCAGTTGGGACTGATAAATATTCAAAATTTATTTAATTATCTCCAGTGGGTAAAGTAGTGCCTGGAACAACAGGGGTTTCCGATTTTGACCGTCTAAATCGGTGGCGCGACTCACTAATATTTGTTTACTTACCTCTACGGCTGAGCTGGGCACTAATTTGCCAGTAGAGAGACCACTACCGATTTCAGCTGGAGTTGTATTTCCTTTAATTAATTTATTTGTTGTCAAAATTCGATTTTGTTTTAAATTCATTAAAATACGTGGCAAGATACAAAGCCAATCTTCTTCTTCTAAAGTATTATATAATACTGTTAATCCATCAACACAATCTGTATCTTCTGCTTCACTGAATGGATTTCTAGATAATGAATCTACGTGTGTCATATTTTTTCCTGGTCGATGTAAAATATTAAAATTATATTCTAGCAATTTAAGACACCATCGTCCTATTCTAGGAATCATGTTTTTCTTTGAAAAAGTTGTGCGTAATGCATTGCAGTCAGTAATGATAGTGAATGGTATTCCTATTAAATAAGTTCTTAATCTTTCAAGTGGCCATACAACACATAATGTTTCTAGTTCTCCTGAATGATACTTCTGTTCATCAATGGTAGTTTGTCTACTTACATAAGTAACTGGATGCATTAATTGATCTTGTTCTTTTCTCTGCATTAATATGCCACCTAGACCTATCATGCTAGCGGCGGTGTGTACTTCTGTATATGCTTTAGGATTATATAATGTTAGTACATTGTCACTCGTTAATTCTTTCTTCAAATTTTCAAAAGCTTGATTCTGTTCTTTTCCCCAAGTCCATTTAATATTTTTTGATAGTAACTTTGTAAGGGGTTTTGCTTTTATGGCATAATCTTTAATGAACTTTCGAAAATATCCTGTTAGTCCTAAAAATTGACGTACATTTTTCAAATTAATAGGTGTTGGAAAATTAATTACACATTCCATTTTTCTGCTGCCTGGCTTAATTTTACCTTCCGAAATTTCGTAACCTAAATAGTCAATAGTTTTCTCTAAAAAAAAGCATTTCTTAAGATTTAATTTTAAATTAGCTCTTCTTAAAACTTCTAAAATTTGTTTTAAATTTTGCAATCCCTCATCTTCGGTAACAGTCGGCAATAGAATATCATCCATGTATGTTAGAGCAATAGAAAATCTTAAAGGTCCAAGTACATTATTCATTAATCTACTAAATATAGCTGGTCCATTTATTAATCCAAAAGGCATCTTTGTAAATTCAAAAATTCCATCATTAGTAACAAAGGCAGTCTTGGGTTTTGATGAATTTTCCATTGGAATTTGATAATATCCACTTCTCATATCAAGGCCAGTAAAGAATTTCTTTTCAGAAAGTCTGTCTAATTGATCATCAATTATAGGTAAAGGAAATTTAATCTTACGCGTTATTTTGTTCAATCCTCTGTAATCTATACAAAGTCGTTCTTCTCCATTTTTCTTTTTTACAATTAATATAGGACTTGCATAAGATGAAGTTGAATCAATAATAATTCCTGCACTTTTGAGTTCATTTACCATTTCAGTTACTTTTTTTCTTTCAGAATAACTCATTCTATATGGTCGATAACTAATTGGCTGTTCAGTTGTAGTTTCAATTTTACAATTTATACTATCTACACATTCTAGATCATGAATAGAAGTAGCAAAACAATCTGCATACTCATTAAGGATCATTATTAAATTTTCTTTTATTATAGGATCAAAATCTTTGTTTATATGTACATCTTCTGTATTTATTTGTTTATTAGCATTCTTATTACTTTCCTTTTCTTTAATTTGAATTACATTTATATCTACTTCAATACATTCGATACAAGGAGTTGCTTTAGTTACCTTTTCGTCCTTTTTTACAAAAATATCTTGTTCTGTTAAATTTGCTATGGGTATTACTGTTTCAGAATTTTCATCTAGTGATATTAGACATCTAGGTACTTGTTTGTATTCTTCAGTTAAGTTTTCCACATATAATTCTCGATTTTCTTGTTGATTGGTATATACTTCAATAAAGCCAACGTATTTTTTTGGAATTACCGCTGTTTCTTTTGCCCAAAGGTTTACTTTTGGTTTAGGCAATTCCGGAATCTCTAAATTTGTTAAACATTCATCATTATCAATGTTGTTGTCTTCAAATATTCTTAAAGTATTGCCTTTTCTAATGATCACAAAATTTTGTTGTTCAGTAAATGGTTGACCAACAAGTAATGGAATATTGGAACGAAGTTCCCTTTCGCGCGTTACGAACAGTTACGACTGACGCTAGGAGCTAGCCAAAAAAAATTCATACCAAAAGTTGTCACGACACTATGACACGACACACGCATGTTTCTCTCTCTCACAGACCAAAAAATAAATAACTTTCTCTCCCTCTCTCTCATAGATAGATATATTACAATTAAAAAGACACTATTTTAAATTAAAAGAAAATGTACATTAAAAAGAAAATACTGTAGAAAAAATAATAATTAACTGTAATAGTATTACATTTTATTTCATCCTGTTTTTATAAATTAATAAATTCATAAACATTTTAAAAATAGTTCGTAACTTGACTATTTAGGTACCTACGTCAAATTACCTTAACTGTCAGTTACTGTCAAATATTTTAATTTTAAAATTTTGTATTGAATTGTTAATTCCTGTTTTAAATTATAAAAAGTAATTCTAAAAAGATGTGTTATCTAAAGCTCTGGTATTGTATAAATGGACACTTTTGTTAAAAGAAACGAACTGTTAGGTAAGTAGAGATTTTGTACAGACAATAATAAATGCTTATGTATGTATAAACACTCTGTTGTGTTTACAAATTACTAATTCCTTCACTAATTAATCGAAAGGAACTTTGTTCCATCCGGGTGTCCCTTGACACCTCACACTTTATTTTTTTGATATTCGTCTGGTATAACTAAAACTTTTGTTGTTGTCTTCGCTTGATCAACTTGTAATAAAACTTCTATTTCTCCAGAAGGAATTATTTTACCTTGTCCAAAGCCTTGAATTGTAATAGGCTTATCAATATTTTTTACTGGAATATTTAACAACTTGACATCACTTTCTCTAATTAGATTGCATTGACTTCCGAAATCTATATATGCTTTTATAGGTTCATTATTAATATATACTTCTTGAAAATATTTTTGATTTATATCGTCAGATTCGTTACATCCATTTATAATATTCACATTTCGTTCTTGTGAATTAGAATTTCTTGTCTCTGGAGTGTTGTTTACTATACTGGATCTGGTAAATGTTGTATTTCTATTTGAATTTCCCTGATTAAATCGACAATATTTGGAAGTGTGACCATATTTTTTACATACAAAACATAATGGACGGTCATTTTCATCTCTAGGAGGTAAAAATCTAGTTTTACTTGTACTTCTTTCATTTGTTTGAATCTTCGCTTGTTATGTTTTAGATTGATCGTTTTTAGCATTATAATTTCTTTTAGTATTTTGTTCATAAACATTATGTTTCATTTTGTTTATTCTTTCTCTTCTATTTTCTTCCATTCGTTCATAACCTAAAAGATCGTGTATTAAATCATCAATATCATTATGATTTTTAGTTAACATCGTGGAACACATTTGTTTATCATATAACCCAATTAGAATTTGTTCTTTTGCTTCGCTAAATGACAGGTTTAGTTTCTTACATAAAGAATATTTTTCGTGTACATAATCATTAACAGTTTCATTTTGATTTTGTGTTTTTGCACTCATTTTTTTCCATCTTTCAGGAAGACTATCTTGTAACACGTAAGTTTTTTTAAATAATTGTACAAATGTTTGATAATCTTCTATTTCATCTTGGCGTGATTGCCACCAAAATTTAGCACCAGAAACCAAATTAGACCTTGCCAATTCCAATGCGAAACTATCTGGCCATCGATGTAATGTTTTCATACTTTCCATTTGTTTAATCCATTGAGATGCATTGCCATTACCATCAAATTTATTTATGCCCTTTGTTAGGTCTGGCATTACCTGAAAATTTTCATTTTGTTCTGGTCTTTGTGAAGACTGAGACATAGCCCTCACTATTAAATCATCTCTGCGTCTATTTTCAGTCACCATGGTATTTATAAGTCGCTCAATTAGTAAATTTTCGCTGGAAAGACCTGATAATACCGGCGAATCTTCGTGATTAGATAGTTCTTCGGTTATACTATCTTCTTCCTGATGAGCCATTTTTAATCAAATAAAAAACTTTCGTTTATGTTCTAAAAACTATCCAATTGCCACATTTTTTCCTCCTCCTTTATTACATGCTCTATACATCTTTGCCACTTCCCCGCGTTGACTTCTTGAAGCGCTTCTTCAAAGAGTTTTTGAACATCACTCATTTTATAAGTGGTATTTTTTCTAGCCACATAACCTTTCACATGAGCCCATACCAGTTCGATCGGATTTAATTCGCAATGGTAGGGGGGGAGCCGAAGCACTATTATATTTTGTTTTTTGGCCATTTCGTCAACAACATATTTTTGAAACCGATGTTTATGGGTGTTTACAATTGATAGCAACTCCTTTTTAACCATATTGTCCTCAAATTGTATTTGTTTCTCCACAAGCCACTCGATAATTTTTGCTTTTCGCCAAGCAGTTGTAGGCATCTTCTCCAATCTTCTGGAGTGATACGGAGCGTTATCTAACACAATGACGGAGCCAGGTGGAATCAGCTGTATCATTTGTTCAAAATACTCCTCAAAAACATCAGCATTCATATCCTCGTGGTAATCGCCTGTACGAACTGATTGGAATGATAATAGTCCACCTTCTAAAAAGCCATTGGAGCTACCGATGTGAGTTATAATTAATCGTTTTCCTTTTCCAGAGGGCGAATTTATTCCTGTTGATAGACCGTCTAAAAATGCTTGCCGGTGAGAAGTCACATTTTTGTCTGTCCATATTTTTCCAACTGTGTAGCCTTCGTTCAGCCATGTTTCGTCCAAATAGAAAATTGTTTTGTTTTCATTGCGAAATTTTCTTATTTTTCTCAAATTATTACGTCTCCAACACACTATTTCATCTTTTTCGAGCAAATGAGACTTCCGACTATGTTTTTCCCATCTAAAATTCATTTCTCTTAGAACTTTCCATAGTTTATCTCTCTTGATTGCAGGAAAGTCTTCTTTTACTGCCCCTAAAACTCTATCCAAAGTAGGGATCTCCTTATTGAAATAGAATGAATACACCTTTCGTCTTATGATGGCCTTTTCGTCCTCATCGATCGGTATTGTTCGCCTTCCTGGAGATGGTTTTGGTGGCGTCACGGTTCCTGTCTTTTCTTCCCGCATCAGCCTGTAGATGGTTGCTTTTCCAATACCTGTCATCTTTGAACAAAGTTCCACTGTAGAATCGATACTTATTGCACTTTTTTGATATCTAAGTGCATTAAATACATTAAGCGCAATAATCTTTTCACTAATGCTTAGCGCTGATTTCGCAGCTCGCTTAACTGGAATAAATCCTGAAAGACTCTCCATTTTCAAAAATTACTCAAATGTGTGTCCTAGAATACTCGCATTAGGTTTGTTCGCTCTTAAAATGACTCACAGTTTTATACCAATAAGTAGAGGTACCTAATTGTTCGTAACAACCTGAAGTAACATTGTGTATTAATTGTTCCCGGAATTCTCGGCATAATTATTTTTACCTCTTATGACAATAATGATTACTAAATTATTCGGATAAGTAAATAGGGTTCAAACCGGCACGTCAGTTAGGTGCGCCTATGGAATCGGCTGCTAAAAATAATTTATTACTATCAACCAATTTCAAATCGAGTATAGTGTATACTATTTTAGGTAAATTAAAACATTATTAACTGTAAATACAAGAGTAGACTGTGATAATTGCATTGAGAGAGAGAGAGAGAGCTTTATTTGACTACATTACATATTTTAAATACATTTGTAGCAAGTCATATGTTTGGTATTTTTTATACCGACTTTAAAATTATCTAGTGCAAAATAAACAATATAAAAACAAACAATAAAATAAACAATAAAAACAGTACAACATTACAAGAATCTACAAACAATACCATTAAAAGCAATAAAATTAATAAAATGTCTTAAAGAAAAACATGTCAATATATTTCACACAATGCCCAATGGACTACTTTAAAATAAATCGAGGTATTCTTGTACCGTATAAAAGCAATGTTTGATAAGGAAAGGCTTTATTATCCTTTTAAATTTATTCTTGCATAATTTCTTTAAGTTAGATGGTAAAATATTATACAGTTGGTAATTTAAAGTATTTTTCTGAGATTTAGTAAGTCGAAATTTTTTTGTTCTAATATTTTCCGAGTATCTCGTGTTGTAGTCATGTAGATCAGATTGTTTTTCTAAAATTCATATCGACTATGAATTTCAAGAAGTGTGTTGTAAATGTAAAGTGTAGGCAAAGGCATAATCCCAAACTTTTTAAAAAGAGGTCTACAGTGCTCTAGGTAACTAGCTTTAGCTATAAGCCTAATAGCTTTTTTTTTGCATACGAAAGATGTTAATGGCAGACAAAGAATTACCCCAAATTATTAAACCATAATTAATTTGAGAATGAAAAAGAGAAAAATATGTAATTTTTATAGTTTCGGCATTAGTAATGTTCTTAAGTTGACGCAATAAAAATAAGCAACTTGATAATTTTTTCTTTAAAGCACTGGTATGACTAACCCAAGATAGTTTATTATCTAATACTATACCAAGCAACCTTACGCTATCGACGTTAGAAGCTGAAGGGCCAGCTGAAATTTGTAGCCTTTGTGTTTTATCATTATTAAGTTTAAGTCTGTGTGCAGAAAACCATTCAAGTGCTTTATTATCAATTAATTCAGACATCTCATATAGACCAGTTAAATTTTTGTTGGAAAATATAAAAGATGTGTCGTCCGCAAAAAGAATTGATTTAAACGGAGACACATACTGTGGTAGATCGTTTATATATATAATAAATAGCAACGGTCCAAGTACGGAACCTTGAGGCACACCTTGATTAATACGCTTGAAATCAGAAATATTACCGTTAAAATTCACAGCTTGCCACCGATTTCTTAAATAAGTGCTGATAAGAGCTAACGGTATCCCTCTTACACCATAAAAACTAAGTTTGTCCAACAAGACTTCATGAGAAATACAATCAAAAGCTTTAGATAAGTCGCAGAGTGTAACAGCTGTAATGTTACCCTCTTCAATTTCAGTAATTATGTCTTCAAGTACTTTAAGGACAGCATGTGTTGTTGAACGCTGACTTCGAAAACCATATTGAGATGCAGTAATAAAGAAATTTTGTTCAAAGTATATAACAAGCCGTTTTTTTATAGCTTTTTCAACAATTTTACTGAAAATACTTGTTATGGAAATTGGCCTATAATTATATACTGATGACCTATCGCCTTTTTTAAATAGAGGAATGACCTTTGAAAGTTTAAAAACGTCAGGAAAGGTGCCGGTAGAAAAAATTAAATTAATTAGTTTAGTTAGAGGTTCCACAACTACCTGGATGGTTTCTTTAATAATTTTACTATTAAGTTCATGTACATCTAAACATCTAGAATTGTTAAGAGAATTAACGATATCTAATATCTCTGTGTTAGTTACAGGCTGTAGAAAAAAAGACTTACAAGGTCTGGGAAATTTAGTAAAAGATAATAAATCATGGAGTGGAACATTAGGTAGAGTTTTAATTATATTATCAGCAACTTCAACAAAAAAGCTGTTAAAATGTTCAGATGTAAGTTCAGTATTTATATAAGATGATTTTTGCTTGTTTCGTTCAAAATTGATGATGTTCCAACAGGCCTTTGATTTATTTACAGAAGATGAAATGTAATTATTATAAGCTAGTTTTTTTGTCGATCTCAGTTGACGTTTATATTCTTTTTTTAAGGATTTATAACTATCTAATATTGTCTTATTGTTGGTAGTATCAGAGATAAATTTTATATTAGACAATGTATTTCTAAATTCTTTAAGTTCAGCATTGAACCATGAAGTAGGCATCTTTTTATACTTTTCCTTGCAGGATTTTAAAGGAAAAAAAGTTAATGCTAAATCTTTGTATTTGCATTGGAATAACAGATAATTTGTTTTATTTAAATTTGGATAAAGAAAGTTATCAATCATTAGGAATAGACGGAAGAGTGTCTTATTTTACTAAAAAAATTAAAAATCGATTTGGTAAGTTTTTTTTTAGGAGTAGGTCGTATACCAAAGATTCATTTAAGTATTTCCAGAAAATGCGACGACATCGAGATGTACCTTCACTACAGTCCCTTGCCCTTAAGGGTATAGGTTGTCTCGTTGTAAAAATGGCACCATGTATATTAACTGAAATAAGTATCCATAAAGAGCCTCCGAGAATAATTTCTAGGCTTCATACTGGTTGGTTAAATAAATTATTATCATCACACGTTCCTTATTATCTTTATGACCAAATGGCTGTGGAAGTGTTAAAATCTGTGGAAGTTTTGATAGAAGAAACAAAAAATGTAACTGAAATGAATATAGCCGCCAGTTTAACAAAAGTTGTGTTAAATAATTATTTAAAAAAGTATCGATTTTGAACAATGGCCTAATATGATGATGAAATACATTTTGTATGAGAATTTACATAATTTAACCGGATTGGAGATATTAAATTTAGGATTTTGTTTGGGTGGTTGGAGAACCACTGATATTGATAAATGTTTATTAAATAGCATTTCTCTGATGAAAAACTTAAAAAGTTTCTGTTGTAGTGTAGTGATGTAATTGTACAAACTATTTTTGATAATTGTGTTAATATACAGTGTTTTTTTTTTTTTAAATCGAGAAATTTAACGGTTTTCTGTTTTTTTGTCAAGATTTTTTGGTCCTTTTAGCAAAATTTCGACAATTCAACGCTTTTTTGCGTTTTTTTTTTTTTGAACAATCGGGAAATTTAACGGTTTTCTGTTTGTTTTGGTCAAGATTTTTACGATTTTTTAGTCCTTTTTGCGAAATTTCGACAATTTAACGGTTTTTGTGCGATTTTTTTGAAAAATCGAGAAATTTAACGGTTTTCTGTTTTCACTGTCATGTTTTTTACAATTTTTTGGTTATTTTTCCGAATTTTCAACGATTTAACGGTTATTTGCAAATTTTTTGAAAAATCAAAAAAAAAATTTTGTTAAAAATATATCGTTTTTTGTTGTCAAATGTCGTTTTAAATGTCGATTTTCAAATATGACAGATGCCAATTGTCTATATTTATCACAATTGTCAGTTTTTAATTGCAGATGTCAATTTTCACATAAAATATCGTTTTTTTTTTTGTTGTAAAATGTCAATTTAAATGACAATTTTCAAATTTGACAGATGTCACTTGTCTAGTTTTTACGAGGATTGTTAGTTTTTAATTGCAAATTTTAATTTCGGACAAAATATTGTTTTCTTTTGGTTAAATTTTAATTATGACAGATGTCAATTGTCTATTTTTTACTTTGAATATAAAACCTCAGGAAGGAGGATTTAAAACAGAAAAGTGCGTCCGGGATGGCTGTTGCATATGGCGGATGACTGTTTCCGTTACAGCAGTGGCGCGTGTATTGAGACCTTTGAATATAAAGATTAAGACAGATATAAAATAAAATATGCAGATTTAAAAAGCAATTTATTAAAAATTCACGAAAAAAATTGTTTTAAAATTAAAATACATATTATTCGTAGCGTTTTCTTCAAGTTCTAATATAAAATTGTTGGTTTATCTACGGAATTAAACTTTTATAAAAAAGAATAGGTATTGTTCTAGTGTTTTATATATTAATTAATTGGTATTGTTTTAACACTAATAAATTTTTATTCGAATTATAACAATTCATTAAAAACATCAAATATAAATCGATTATTAATTTAAAACTAGTCAAATAAACTAAATAGCAGAAATAAAAAACTGTTACAAACATATAACTTTATTGGCCCTTAAATAAAAATAGTTTCGTATACATACTTCTTACGCTTTCATCTTTTATATAGTTTTTACAAATATAATTTATCCTTGTGTTTAAAAAAACAATCACAAACCAATTTTATTAATTGGATGGAAAGTTTTCTCAACCATTTTTATCATGATTTTGCATGCTGTGAAATAAGTTTTTGTATAACTTAAAATTATAACACAATTGTCAAAAATATTAATATAAATGGGTAATTTTAACAGTAACTAAAATACACAAAAGAAATAAAACTAAAAACACACGACAAATAGACTATTTAACAGACACAAAAAAGAAACGACCATTAAACACAACCAAACGTAAACAATAAATGAGTCATAAAGTGGCTGTCCAACATGGCCGTTTCCGTCGCACTTTTTAGTATTGACAATACGCAGATCCCTCCTTCCTGATGTTTTATATTCAAAGATTTTTTACCACAATTGTCAGTTTTTAATGGAAAATGTCAATTTTCGGATAAAATATCGATTTTTTGTGGTAAAATGTTAATTTAAAACCTATGCAAATTTAGCACCCCATCAATAGAATTTTGGGTCAAAAATGACCTTAATCGATAGGTCTCCGTTAGGTCCTTCAAGGTCCCACAATTTTTTTGTTAGGTCCTCTTTAGTTTTTTTATAAATATTTTTTTAAATTTTGGTTATAAAAAAACTACACTTTAGCACCTCATCCATTGCAAAATTGATGAATTTAATCAAAATTGTATTCTTTATCGTTAGGTCCGTATTGGTCCATCGTTTTAATTGTTAAATTATTTATTTTATTTGTTTTATTCTTAATTATAAAATAGTTAAAACCTGCGCATGCGCGTAATTTAAATTGGTATCGTTTCATTTACCTTGTATTAGTGCATAATACAGACATATAAATGTAAAACAATTCTCGTGAGAATGATCCTCGAACAACCTTAAGTTGTAATTGGGGATGTAGTCAGGATGGCCAAGGGTAAGAGAAACTCTTTGCTAATACGTCGAGCTTTCGCTGACTATGACCATGTGGGAGAAGAGACCGAAAGCTGTCAAAAGTCATTAGTGTCAAGACAGAAATGAAAACATAAGTTAAGTTAACGTTACAATCACAAAATCGTTGATATGATATTACTTTCATATTAGTCTTATTGTTAAATTCTTATTTTAGGTCCCAAGGACCAGTTATGAAAAGTATTCAAGACAAAAAGAAAGTCCAAGAAACACGTATTAGAAAACAAAGCTAAGTGAAAACAAAACATCAACCCAAAAACAGCTTTATCGCTTAGACGGCTTATTTAGTTTAATATTGCTTAATATATTTTCAATAGAATAGTTTATTTTTTTAGCGAAGTAAGTAGTTAGTTTGCTTATTCTTATTATGCTTTTCTTTAAATAAAGTTGTAGATAATAGAAAGGGTTACTTTATGACAGTTTTTGTTGAAAAACATATGAAACAAGTATTTAGATTTCTTCCGGATCTTTAGGGAGAAGAAGTTTATTTTTGACACTTAGTAAGTACTTATAGATGGAACTTAAATTATCAATGTCAGTCCTTTTGTTCATGCTGTCTGGCGTCTTGTTGATGTGGATCATGTCTTTAAAATTCAGTTTAATATAGTTTCGTTTGTTGTCCAGTATCTTCGTGTTGTTAAGAGCAGGAAGAACAGTCTAAGTTGAAATCAATTATCACGGAAATAACCTATATGGTTAGGACATTAACTTGACTTCAGCTAACGTACAATAAAATCTCTAGGATGTTATTGGTTGGAAAATCTAAGACAACCAGCAGCATTAACTGTATAGGTACTCGTAAATTTTAGCGGCCCGCAGAATGATTTCAGTTTCTGAATATTGCATCATTTTGTTGATTTTTAACCGTATTTATACTTCAAACTACGATAAAAAATGGTTATTAGTTGGCAAATTGAGTAAGTATTTTGATGTTGTTAGTTTGGTTTTGAGTTTTGTTACATTTTTAAGTATAATTATATTGTTAGTCTAATAAAATAATATTCCAATTATTTAAACAGTTTATTCAGGTTTTTAATACGCCACACAGTAATTAATATATAGAGAGCTCTTCACACCTCGATGTCGCCGTCAGTACTGACCGATATTCGGGTTTCGTTCCGATTAGCACCAGTCAGAACGATGTCGCCCTCTTACTCCAGATTTCCCCGTAACAGTCGGCCATCCTGCAAAGATAATGTCCTCATTAATCTGGTTATTACAACGCCAATTATTCAGTATCACTCTCGCCACGTGTACTGTATTCATTCGCCTCATCATCAAGTGTATTAACGCTATGATATCGCCTTATAGAGTCAATTGAGACAATCGCCTTATTCTCTTATAACCTCTAACGCCTTTAATCGCCTCGATAAGAAAACGATCCAGAGGAAACACCTTACTAATTCAATGCGGTCCATCGAATTTATTGGCTAATTTCTGAGTTAGCCCTACGCCTGCTTTCGTCGTAGCTGCATCACGCCATAGCACTAAATCTCCAGCTTGTACGTTGCTGCCACCTTACACTTCTTATCGCATCGCGGTTTCATACGCCTTCTCGCCTTTTCGAGGTTGGATAACGCCTTAACCCGACCTTGTTGTACATTTCGCCTTAAATCAACAAGTTTTTCGCCTCGCCTAGATTTAAGATCTCTCTTAACCAGTGATTCGCCAGCCACTGTATGTTCCGCCATATGTGACACGCCAGTTGCTAAAGCTTTCGCCTCTCGTGACACGCCAGTCACTAAAGCTTCGCCTCACGTGACACGCCAGTCACTAAAGCTTTCTCCTCACGTGACACGCCAGTCACTAAAGCTTTTGCCGGACCAGTCGTTAGTCTCCGCCCCAGTAGCCTTTCACTTCGCCTCGTAATCTGTGCCAATGCAGGAGCTCGAGATGCAAGGTCGTCACCCTGCGGCCCCTGAGGAGTCTCGTCATGAATAGGTTGCGCCTCATCAACCTGCATCGCCTCTCTATCCGCCTCGACTCCAACTATATCCGCGCTCGCCATGCAGATAGGATCTTTCGCCGAATCCTCAGGATCACTCGCCATGTCCTTTAGGCCTCCGCCGGCCTGTTCTTTCGATTTGCGAGCTAGCTCGCCTTCCACCAAATCCGCTACCCTACTACGACTGTGTGAAAACATTAGGTCAGCAGGAGAGAAATGCGTACTGAAGTTGATCGTATTATTAAGGCCCCAAACAACATCCGGCAGCTTCTCGTCCCACCTTCCTTCTGTTTCCGCTGTGGATGTTAACGCCTCCACTATGGTCCGGTTTTATCTTTCCACCTGACCGTTCGCCCTAGGGGTCGCCACAGCATTCACCACATGCTTTATTCCCTTTTCCGCCAAAAACGCCTTAAATTCCTTACTTTGGAACGCCTTTCCTTGATCAGAGACCACACGCCTTGGGCTCCCAAATTCGCCAAATATCCCCGTCAGTCGGGCAATCGCCTCTGCCGACTTCAATGTCTTACCAGGTTTCGCCATCGCCAGTACATATAACCTATCGCCTTTAGTGGTTATACGATGTAAACGCCTTTTCTTTACCTTGTATTTCTTTTGAACCTCCGCCTCGGCGATGCCTGACTCTAACAAACTTATTAATTCCTGCGCCTTAGGGTCTTGCATTTGAACAGTTAAAAACCAATCGTCGTCCACCAACGCCACTATATTTACGCCTATAGGATTCCTGCTTAATGCATCTGCATGTCCCATACGTTTTCCAGAACGATATTCTATCTCCATGTCATATTCCTGTATAATTAGCCACCACCTTGCTATTCTAGGAATCAGATCTCTCTTGAGCAACGCCGCTCTAACCGCCACACAATCAGTGACAACTTTAAAGTGTATTCCTACTAGGTACACTCTAAATCGTTTAATAGATTCGACTACCGCCAAAGTCTCTAACTCGTAACTGTGATACACCTGTTCCTGCGCCGTTGTAGCTCTGCTATAGTACTCTACTGGTCGCCACTTGCTGCTCACTCCTTTCTGCAGTAGAATACCTAATACGCCAAACTTACTTGCATCTGTGTGCAATGCAATTTCCGCCTGACTATCATAAATCGCCAACAAAGGCCTATTCGCCAGTTTTGCCTTTAGTACAACAAACGCCTTTTGTTGTTCAGGACCCCATCGCCACGGTACATCCTTCCTTGTCAATTCTGCCAACGGCTTCGCCAGTATTAAGAAACTACAGATAAATTTCCTAAAATAAGACGCCAAACCTAGAAATTGCCTCACGCCATGGACATCATTCGGTCTAGGAAAATCCATCACAGCCTGTACCTTACGCCTTCCAGGTTGAATGCCTTCGCCAGAAATCTCGTGTCCTAAATACTCGATTTTGGACTCTAAAAAGGAACACTTCTCCAATTAAGTCTAACACCAATTCTAGTATCTCTAAGCCATCCTTCTCGCCAGCAGATGGAATAAGCAAGTCATTCATATACGCCAACACCTCGCCATAATGCAATTTACTAAGCATTTTGCTAATTATCCTTTGGAACACCGCAGGAGAGTTAGACAATCCAAATGGAACTCTTAAGTACTCGTAATGACCATCAGGAGTGATAAACGCCGTTTTATCTATAGAGTCCGGATGCATAGGAACTTGATGGAACCCTTGAGCCAAGTCAAGTGTAGTGAATAGATTCTTGTTCGCCAGTCTATCCAATTGATCTGAAATTAAAGGCAGCGGATATCTATCTTTCACCGTGATAGCATTTAATGCCCTGTAATCAACACACATTCGAATATCGCCAGTCTTTTTAGGAATGAGAACTATCGGGCTAGCGTACGCCGACTCGCTTTCCCTGATAACACCAGCATCCAAGAGAGTTTGCACCTTTTCTCTTACTATTTCTCTCTCACGATAGGAGAGTCGATAAGGACGATAATATATTGGTAACTCCGACGTCAGCCTTATCTGCATCTGTCCTAGATTGGTTAAACCTAAATCATCATCGCCTTTAGAAAAACAGTGTGACTTACGCCTCAGTAAACTGTACAATCGCCTCTTACAATCATCAGATACATCGCCCACATTTACGCCAGATACATTCATTTCAACTTTATGTGTACGTATTAATCTTACCAGGTGTTCTTCTTTTGTCGCCTCCATGGGATCTGGTTGACATTCGTCCGCCCGAGAGATTATTCGACCTTTGCGCCACAAAAATCGAACTCTCTCCACCGTTGACGATCTTAACCTCCTTCAATTGGTCATCGAATATTCCCGCCGGGATGAGAACACACGACTTACCAAAAGCAATTTGCTTTTTGTTCATGGAATACGTCACGCCAGGTATTCCATTCACCACATTCACCTGCACCTGGTTAACGGAATAAGGTGGTAAGGACACATCTTGCGCCAGGATGAGCTTACACCTTGTTCCTTCGCCTTCCAGTCTGGTTCAGTCGTCAGGTACCCCTTCCCCATTTCTTACCACCATGGTAACGCCCACAGCATTTATAACATGTTGACCAATCAATAATTCGATTGCGCCCATGTCACAGTCCGTCACCAACGCCTTGGTATTGAACTGACACTCCGCCCATGTCATTACAAAGCCTACCTCGCCATGGCTCCAAGCAACACCCCCACCAAAACCACAAAGTGGTTGGTTAGCGCCTTTCTTCGATAATCGAAGTCCAGTCTTTCAGCTACAGCCTTCTGTATTAGATTCTGCTGACTCCCCGTCTCTAAATACGCCTTGACACGCTCGCCATTGATATATACCCAATGCCTATCCTCGAACCGGTCCTGTAACACGTCTTTTGGGGATACTGGTTCCTAAAAATGCCCTCTTTCGCCATAACGATGGCACCGCTCCGCCGCAGGTAACGGGCAATCCTTGCTGAGGTGATCCGTCATCTTCTGGCAATTGTAGCACCGCCTTAAGCTACTTGTACGAGGTCCGGTCACCGACTCCTTGGGTGGCGCCGTTATACGAGGTCGAACTGTTTTATTGGCACCGCCTTCGCCTTTGTATGATTCCAACCCAGCCAGGAAGGATCGATACAGGTCCTCCGGTGAACTACACCCAACTGCAGCTGCATTCGCCTTCAGCTCAGCTGGTAGTCCCCTTATAATGCAGGACACTGCATTCGCGCCAGTAATCTCCACACGATTACACAACGCCAGCTTTGCATGGTAATAACTGGTCATGCTTTCAGTAGGCGCCTTCTTCCTCTCCAACATCTCATGGAGCATGTCAGCGAAATCCCTTCACCTTGGGAACGCCAACCGTAACTTCTCCTTCCATTGATCCCAAGTAAAATCAAAGTCATTCAGCTGGTGGAACCAACGCTTCGCCGCCCCTTCCAGTCTAGACTGTGCCACCGTCGCCTTGCCATACGACTACCATCCATGTATAGTGCCAAGTTGGTCGATCTTTTGAAGCCAACGTTCGATATTCGAGTCGACATCATCAGGATCGAATCGATCCACTAGTTCGCCTCCTAGTTGCAGTGCTCGCCTTCCACTACCACTAGCTTCTACGACCGAGACTTCGCTACGCCTGGAAGTCATCGTATCTGCCATCTCTCCCGCCATGAGAGCAGCTTGCTGTTTGGCGATCTTCTGCATGCTGTCCGCCAAGCCTCCAGCCATTAGGGCCTTCACCAGGTCTCCAACCGCCATTTGAGACAGATTTTCGGATGAAACATTCGCCACTGTTTCACCCTCGCCTTGCTTTGTGGTTGACAATCCAACACGCCCTTGGATTTCATCCATCATCCCCTCATCGCCACATTCCAAGTCAAGGATGTTATCTTCGCCAGTCGCCTTTTGCCTGTAAAAGAGGGAGTCAACATTAGTAATGTACGCCTTTAGGTATAAATATCCAAATTCGCCTGCGCACCCACGACATTTCTTATCCCAAGATCTCACCCGTGCTTGAGAACAAATGAATCGAACCATACAACTCCCGCCGTTGGCCACCAGCGAAAGCCGCACCATCCGAAACACCCATAACTCAACACTACCTTGGTGGCATGAGAATCAGAAAATAGTTATTATATTCCACTCAAGAACTCATCATACGCTCTTGATGGCATGAGCAATCTTCAAACACTCCTCAAGGACTCATAGTACACCATATCACATGAGTATGTGTGAAGCATCACTCAAGAACTCATCGCACGTCAATGATGGCATGAGTTACCCTCAGATATTTCCAAATACTAATCATACGCCACTGATAGCATTTGTCAGCGCCTCATATTTTGGTAAATTTGTCATACGCCGATGATAATATGAGTAAACACCAAATACTCTTCATAAATATATCGCACGCCAATGATAATGTGAGTAAACACCAAATATTCCTCATAAATATATCATACGCCAATGATAATGTGAGTAATCACCAAATATTCCTCATAAATATATCGTACGCCAATGATAATATGAGTAATCATCAGTTATTCTTCATAAATTTATCGTACGCCAATGATAATGTAAGTAAACACCAAATATTCTTCATAAATATATCGTACGCCAATGATAATATAAGTAAACACCAAATATTCCTCATAAATATATCGTACGCCAATGATAATATAAGTAATCATCAGTTATTCTTCATAAATTTATCGTACGCCAATGATAATGTAAGTAAACACCAAATATTCTTCATAAATATATCGTACGCCAATGATAATATAAGTAAACACCAAATATTCCTCATAAATATATCGTACGCCAATGATAATATGAGTAATCATCAGTTATTCTTCATAAATTTATCGTACGCCAATGATAATGTAAGTAAACACCAAATATTCTTCATAAATATATCGTACGCCAATGATAATATAAGTAAACACCAAATATTCCTCATAAATATATCGTACTCCAATCATAATATGAGTAAACTTCCGTAGTAAACCTCAATTATCCATCAATCCATGATTTTACGCCTTTAATCGTTCCTGACGGTACGACACTGGGTTCATCCTTAAATTCATCGCCAAATTTATCATAAAATCCAACGCCAGGGATAATTATGAATTTCACAAAGATATCATACGCCTTTTTAAATTATTTTAAGCACAACTTCGCCCATGTGCTAATTAAAATAATTCTGTTGCATCACCATAATTTCTTCAAAATATTTCGCCTATAAAACTCCTTTTAAATTATTTTATGCACAACTTCGCCTATGTGCTAATTAAAATAATTCTGTTGCATCAACATAATTTCTTAAAATATTTCTCCTATAAAACGCCTTTATTTCTTAGTATAAATATATTACAACGCCTAATAGAATATACTATACCTTATTTAAAAACTAGGAGGAGCGATTTGAATTTAAGTTGGCAACACTCGCGTTTGTTTATTGGTTAATTTGGAGGCAAGTTTACACTATAAAAATTTGCCACTTACATTTATCAAGTAATTTGTGACATTTATAGGTTATGTTTTCAAAGTGTGAAATATTTATAATGGTGACTTTTGTTAATTGATTTCTTCTTTTAATATAATTATTGTAAGTTTACTTTGTGACCATCTTAGACCATATATAAAGTGTCCATAAACATTTATTTTCAATTTTATTTAAATGAAAGAAATGTATTTAAATTTGCCGCCTTGTAAATTTTCTAGTAACTTATTTGGCTGTAAGTCTGGCTTTTCAAATCACTCCTCCTAGTTTTTAAATGAAGTATAGATTCTGAAATGTAAACAGTGGAATATTTTTGCTTAGTCATCTCTCTCGCCGCTACTCATGTTTCGGCCTGTGCTTGGTAACCACTCTACCCCGCACACACCTCGCCCAAATGTGAGAACAAAGGAATTATCGCCTACTACATAATAATTAAAGTTGTACTTACATTTTGTTATGGATAAACTCGCCTTGAGGTTCACTTTCGCCTGAAAATTATCCTAACGCCTCGGATAATTAATAGTTTCGTAATCTAATACGCCAAAGATTACTAAAACTATTTACGCCGCTATATCACTTTTAATGTCACTATTTCACTCGCCAAGACACGTAGAACTATCCCACTTCTGAATTGTTAGTCTAATAAAATAATATTCCAATTATTTAAACAGTTTATTCAGGTTTTTAATACGCCACACAGTAATTAATATATAGAGAGCTCTTCACACCTCGATGTCGCCGTCAGTACTGACCGATATTCGGGTTTCGTTCCGATTAGCACCAGTCAGAACGATGTCGCCCTCTTACTCCAGATTTCCCCGTAACAATATGTTTTAATATTGATTTACTGTCATTTTCAACCAATATAAGCTTTAAAACAAAATTATGTAATTTCTTTTAACCCTAACATGACACAAAATGATCATATGTATTTATACTATATATATACATATATATATATATATGAATATAAATATAAATATATATATATATATATATATATATATATATATATATATATATATATATATATATATATATATATATATATATATATATATATATTTATTTAATGTGTCCCAAAAAGTTTTATACAAATGGAGAAAAATCTTATCTTGCATGTCACAAAAAAAATTTCTTCATAAAATGCTCAGCATGACACGGACATCCATAATCAAGTATAAAAAATTCAAGGCATTTGCTGGAATATTTATTTTATTTATCTCTGAGTCGCAGGGCGTTCATTCCCCTTTAGGCGGCATTTCATATTTCCTATCCCAAAGTGTATGAACATGTCCTGCGCTTTTAGCGCAATCACGAACTCTCTATCCATGGAGATCGTCTAGACTTGCCACTTGTCTGTTGGGGTTTTTCCAAAGACCGCCCTTTAGTTGACTAAGGATGCGGTCGGCATCGAGCCTTACCCCACCCTTATCTGGGATGTGCACGGTACATGTACACGGCTTTGGGATGTCCCGTCCTTGGCCTGAAGGCTTGCGCCTTCCCAGGGTTTTAGACTTGGAACTAAATTCTTTAGCCATTGTGCACTTGCATCGTCGGCACATGTGACCAGCAGAAACCCCGCTCTCATCTTGCACTGGTCCAGCCTTACCTGAGGGCCACCTTCCGGTATTTCCTCCAGTGCGTTTTCAATTGCCAATTATACTCCCTTTAGCTTTGTAGAATCTAGCTTTCTTTCTGGGTATCCAGCTTACAACTGTCAAGGCCTCTTTAAAAAGACCTTCCCTCGATATTCCTCTTTTTGAGGTGTACCTACCTCAATGGATGTGTATTGATCCGACCTTGGCCGCTTTTTGGAGGTGCTGGGCTGTTGGCCTCTATGCTTAGGAGTTACCTGTGCTGTAGGATTTGGTTTCTCCTTCTTGTCCCCCTTGTTTTCGGTCTGTCCCTTTTCTAGAGACTTCCTGAAGTTGTCTCTGATCCCCTGGCGTTTTGCCGCAGCGAAATCGAGACCTTCCTTCACAAGTATCCGTACCTTGTTCTTTGAGGTACCCGATAGTCGTGCCTGGATGATTTCCTCGGTCGACATTAGGTCAATATCTTCCTCCGAATTGTCCTTAAAATTGCCCTTTCCCGATTGCCTTTCGGCTTGTGATTTCCCGGCGTTTTCCGTTCGCCACCTGCCATTCGGCTTCTGGCTTCTTCTCCTTTTTTCTATGGCTTCTTTTGGTTCCATGTAAGTCCCACGAGAAGCTCAGGAAGGGATGGTCCACCTGATCAGAACCCCGCATAACCAGGTAAGGCTAATTACAAGGAGGTTTCGCCTGGTGCCCTAAGGGGACCGTTCGCGACCAACTTAACCGGTTGGCCGTTTAGTACATCAGCACAGTACCTCACACTTTCACTTGGGTTTGTTGATGTAACTATTAGCTGGGGGACATCGGGACCTCTTCCAGCTTGCCGTTGCCCGGGGTGTGCCACTAGGAGGCTATTACACAAGGGTCGTACCAATTCGGGAGGGGGATACGGAAGCCTAGTAGCGGTCAGCCACTCAAGCTCTCGCATCCATCCCCCTTCACTGTACTTCCCTACTCCCCGGGGTTAACAGCAATACTTAACGTTAAGAAAATTCTTTAGAGTTTCTATCCAAGCTTTCGAAATATATTTTATTTTATTTTCAAGGAGCTACAATATTTCATTAGTGACAGAATGTAAGTAGAAATCTATTATAAATTTATACTTACATCTCTGTAATGTTATGATGTTATTATGTTTACCCACGACTCATAAGTAAATTGCGTATTTTTTAACCTATAACTCTGTCAGTAAGTGTCAAATTATTGAGGAGTTGTGTTATAGTTTCATTTACTAAACTAGTGGAGTAAGTAAATAGAAACCTGTATTATTATGTTGGTTACCTACAGTTTTCATTAAATTAAACTAACATTTGACATTTCTCAGACAGAACTGTCTGCGAAATCGGATATGCCAAAATTTAAATTTTATAATTGTTATTTTTAGTTTCATACAAAACCATTTGGTAAGTCGTGGGTAAAGCATAGTACTTCACTCGAGGAAAAAATTGCATATTTAGCTCGTTTCTTTAGCCCCTTCGCTCGCAAGCTCGCTCATGGGCCAAACACACTCGCTGTAATATGCAATTTACTCCACTCGTAAAGTAATATACTATTACATAAATTAGTATGAACATTAATAAGTTAATATTAAAATTGAATATTACAAATTATTATAAATTCAAAATTGTTGCCTTTCTCAAGATTTTGACATAAATAAATTAATAATCATGTAACTCTGACATTAGTAGTAATATGATAGGAAATTAACTATTAGACTTTAGTATTTATATAGAACTAGCTGTTCCGGCGGACTTTGTAGCGCATAACACTGTCGTGTCTTTTTTTCCATTTTTCATTTTTTCAAATTTTTACCATTTTGCTTTTTTTGTTTTCAATGATTTTTTTATATTAGATATTTTATATAAGATATCCACTGCACTACCGTACGGTGGCTTTATAGTACTTAATTTAGTAAGAAATTCTCGTTTAAATATATGAAATAATAACTGCGCCACCTTACGGTGGCGTCCCAGTTATTTTAAAATTGTAATATCTTCTAAGATGTTCATTGAAATTAAGTGACAATTTTGTTCACAATTAAATACTCTTAATCAACAACAGATTTATTTGGATAAAGATTAATATTATTACGTTGATACAACTCTTAACAAATAATGCATTAATTTCGACAAAATTTGATTACCACTGTAACGATAACACAGAAACACCGCGTCATCGTTTGTATTCCCTCCATCCGTTCGAGATGCGCAGCCAAGATACGACACATCGTCCAAACTCGCGCAGACACATTCAGTGAGTGGGAGCGCCGTCAACTGATATAAAAGGGCGATATCGTCGCTGGAGAAGGCAGTTCGACTGAGAGTACTGATCTTGGAAGAACTCCAACCTGGGCTCTGGGTATTGACCAGTAGCCACCGACCTTCCCTGCCTTCGCAGCCGAGTATTGATCGGCTGTACCGTCCCGATCCTTGGGTATTGACCAAGGATTGTCCTGCCCCGCAACTGAGTATTGATCAGTTGCACCGTTCCGATCCTTGGGTATTGACCAAGGATTATCCTGCCCCGCAACTGAGTATTGATCAGTTGCACCGTTCCGATCCTTGGGTATTGACCAAGGATTATCCTGCCCCGCAACTGAGTATTGATCAGTTGCACCGTTCCGATCCTTGGGTATTGACCAAGGGTTGTCCTACCCCGTAACCGAGTATTGATCGGTTACACCGTTCCGATCCTTGGGTATTGACCAAGGGTTGTCCTACCCCGCAACCGAGTATTGATCGGTTGGGACCTACCCCAACTATCCGATACTGACCGTGATCTATAATTAATTTATTTATTTACAGGGAGATCCATCCGAGGGCCAAAGAGGTCGCAGATCCGTTTTATTTCTTTTCTTATAGAATCAATATTTTATTTTATTTTTATTGTATATAACTTATTAGAGAAATAAATTTTTTATTTAAATCGAAACCGAATTTTACTGAGTCTGGTGTCTGAAAGAGCTACCCGTTACAAATTGGCGCCCGAGCAAAAAGGAAAAAGGTAGAAAGATGCCGCTTAACCCAGACACCGACTCAGTAAGCGGTGCCACGACAGGTACGTCGTGGATTTACCGACTAAGTAAAGAAGAGCTGCAAAACGAAGCCATAAAAGTCGGCTTAGACAACAAAGGAACCGTCGATGAACTGAGATTAAGGCTAAGGGATTTCTTCAAGGATCGCGGAGAACAAACCGGAACGATCCCAAAATCTAAACCACGCAAGGAATCAGAATCCGACGAACTGCCTCAGGCAATTTCTCTCCTAAGGAGGGAAATACATAATTTAACATTGCCTAAGCAATCGTCGCAGACAGAGTCGCTAAACCAAATACGGAAATGGAATGCACATTTCGATAAGAGACACACCGACGCAGTAGGGTTTATGGAAAAGATAGACGAGCTTAGCACAGCCTATGAAATACCGAAACAAGATTTGCTTAAGGCATTGCCGGAAATGTTAGGGGACAATGCATTGTTATGGTACCGAAACAATATCAAGTCTTGGAAAACGTGGACAGATTTTAGCGAAGATTTTAAAAGAAGTTTCTACCCAAGAGAATATTCGTTACAATTAGAGGAACAAATTAGAAACAGGAAACAAAAGCCAAATGAACTAGCAGAAAACTACATAACGGATATTAGAACACTGATTAGACGGGAAGGTTCATTAAATGAAAATCAAGAACTAGAACGAATATTCAAAAATATGTTACCCGATTACAAATTGTATATCAGGCGGCGAGACTTTGAAAACTTAAGGGAGCTACAAGAATTAGTCCAAGAATTTGAAGCTTTAGAGGAAGAAAAGAGACGAGATACCCGAAACCTTTCCAGAAACCTAGAATTCACCACACCGGAAAAATATGACGCTAAAACAATATGTTTTAGTTGTAAGAAGCCTGGACATACTCGGAAAAATTGCAGGAATCCGTGGAAAAAATTCTGTTTGCGTTGTGGCAAGGATGGCGTTTATAGCACCGAATGCTGCATAAGGCGCCAGGGAAACGAGTAACAGGCTGGAGAAATAAGGAGTCGTCCCGGTCTGTAAATCAAATTTCGACTCCATGTACCCTCGCCACTACAAATCCCACAACGAGAGACATCCGACATTTTGTATAACTAAAAATTGGAAACCGGACTTTTAAAGCATTAATTGATACAGGCACTATTAAAAATTATGCCGGAGGAAAAATTGCAAACGCATTCCAGCAACATCTAGAAAACTACACAGGCAGGACTAAATTAGCAAATGGTTCCTTTACGGCGATAAATAAGAAGTTAACCATCAAATGTGAGATCTACGATCAACAAGCAATGGAAACATTTTTAATAATGCCTGGTTTAACGGAAGACGCTATAATAGACGGAGAGCTGGCTACGAAAATTGAAAATGATAAGGTGCAGTAAAAATGATTATATAAAAACCTTCCTTATCTATTGTATAGCACGTAGTGTCCACTGCCAGAAGTCTCTCCCGAGGCGGAACGCGTGGGCGGGCGGCCAAACTTGTAAATTTTTGACATGAAAAAAATCATAAGGTGCAGTTTTGAAAATTTTATAGTTTTATAGTTTTTACCAATAGAAATAGTGTAAAACTATTGCCAGAAGTCTAGATCGAGGCTAAAATGTCGCCAGAAGTCATTAAAGATGTAAATAAATTATTAAAAAAAAATGACAAGGTGCAGTTCTGGCGAATTTGTTTTTATATTATTTATTGTTAAAAAAAAGCAAAATGTAAATTGCCAGAAGTCTAACTGGTGGCTAAGTAAAGATAAGCTAATTAAATCTTTGCAAATTTTAGAACTGAAAATAGTGGTTCTTTAAATGGAATGACAAGGTGCAGTTCTGACAATCGTTATTTTATATTACTTATAGTTTAAAAAAGCAGTGTATGTAATGACAGAACTCCAAATAGTGGTTAACTATTTAAAAAAAATGGCCCTTGGTAAGCCAGGCGCATCAGTAGATTTATATCAATTGAATATATTAAAAGTATACGTTTCAGAAAAAAATGTTTTAGATAAAAGTTGTAGGTCTCTTTAAGACAAACAAAAAAGTCCCCTAAGATTTTTTTGTACATGGTAAAGTAAAAAAGTTACGATTTTTTTTCCATTTTGATTTGATGTCACGCCCAAACGGCCCGACCGATTTGGCCCATTAACGAACTTGACCGAGATTTTTGGGTGATTGATTTTTGTACCAAATTTCATTTTGATCGGTTAAGAAATGCGACCGCTATCGTGTCCACAGATTTTGTAAGGTGTTTTTGAGGTCAGGGGGGCCCAAAACGAAAAACTGTAGTGAAATTTTCCGGAAGTCGTGACCTAGGAACCAGCTGAATAGTAGATATAAATCTACTAATAAGAAATACAGTTAAAAATTACTAAAGTGATAGAAAAATTAAACGTTTTGCAATTATCATTTAACAAAAATTTTGACTTCAATAATTTATTGAAAAACATTTAAATAATTCATTAATAATACGAGATGTGAAATGTTTTGTCAAAATTATAAAATAAAAGATGTAAACGAGCCATTCAAAAAAACATTAAAAAAATTTTATTCTTCATCTTTGCCTCCTTGCCCGCAGTTACCATCCACGGTGAAAGAAGTCTTACTAAATAATAAAGAATTTATAGCTGTAGTATTAAATTATTACATAATATAAAGGTCTCATAATATAATTTATTTATAAAAATATTATACGTAGGTACCTATTTTAGATGTCGAATCAGATATAGATAATGCTAGCGATGAAGATGAATCCGATTGTGAATGTTGAAAAATATTGGCACTCTCGAATATATTATTCTTTTAATTATAAATATGTAGTTTAAAAAAGCAGTGTATGTAAAGACAGAACCCTAGTGGTTAACTATATGAAAAATAATAAATAAATTACTGCAGTGATAGAACAGTTTTTTTTTATTATAAACAATTTTTAATACTTAAAAGAATGATTGGTGAATATAAAGAATTTTCCCAATCTTGTTTTCATTAGTTTATTTATTATAAAAAAAATTGAATAATTGATACTGCCAATATTTTTAACATTCACAATCGGATTGATCGTTTTCATCTTCATCGCTAGCATTATCTATATCTGATTCGTCATCTGAAATAGGTACGTATACAACTTTTATAAATAAATTATATTATGAGACCTTTATATTATGCAATAATTTAATACTATAGCTTATAGCTTTAGATTCTTCATTATTTAGTAAGACTTCTTTCACCGTATGTATGTATAGTTCCCATATAACGAAATCTGTGGAACGATAGCGGTCGCATTTTTTAACGGATCAAAATGAAATTTGGTACAAAAATCAATTACCCAAAAATCTCGGTCGAGTTCGTTAATGGGCCAAATCGATCCGGGCGTTTAAGCGTGACATCAAATCAAAATGGAAAAAAAATCGTAACTTTTTTACTTCACCCTGTACAAAAAAATGTTACGGGACTTTTTTGTTTGTCTTAAAGAGACCTACAACTTTTATCTAAAACATTTTTTTCTGAAACGTATACTTTTAATATATTCAATTGATATAAATCTACTGATGCGCCTGGCTTACCAAGGGCCATTTTTTTTAAATAGTTAACCACTATTTGGAGTTCTGTCATTACATACACTGCTTTTTTAAACTATAAGTAATATAAAATAATGATTGTCAGAACTGCACCTTGTCATTCCATTTAAAGAACCACTATTTTCAGTTTTAAAATTTGCAGATTTAATTAGCTTATCTTTACTTAGCCACCAGTTAGACTTCTGGCAATTTACATTTTGCTTTTTTTTAACAATAAATAATATAAAAACAAATTCGTCAGAACTGCACCTTGTCATTTTTTTTTAATAATTTATTTACAACTTTAATGACTTCTGGCGACATTTTAGCCTCGATCTAGACTTCTGGCAATAGTTTTACACTATTTCTATTGGTAAAAACTATAAAACTATAAAATTTTCAAAACTGCACGTTATGATTTTTTTTATGTCAAAAATTTACAAGTTTGGCCGCCCGCCCACGCGTTCCGCCTCGGAAGAGACTTCTGGCAGTGGACACTACGTGCTATACAATAGATAAGGAAGGTTTTTATATAATCATTTTTACTGCACCTTATCATTTTCAATTTTCGTAGCCAGCTCTTAGACAATAATAGAAGTTGAATTCCTGACGAAACATTCTATCGAACTAAAATTCGGCAAAGAAACGATAGGACAAGAAAACCAGCATCACGAAGAAGAATGCAACACGTTAAAGGACACAACCGAGAGTAATACATTAGAACAATTTTTAAAAAGAGAGCTGAGAAAATCCGGAAACGTAAAAGGACCGACACACCTAATAAAACATGAGATAAAATTGACGAAAAACTGCAGCCCAGTTAAACAACCGTACAGACGCCACAATCCCGCGATGCTAGAAATTATCAACCAAGAAGTAGACAAGATGTTAAATGAAGGAACCATAGAACCCTCTACGAGTGGTTGGAGCTCACCAATTGTACTGGTGAAGAAAAAAGATAACTCATACCGATTCTGTATCGACTTTCGAAAAGTCAATGAGCTATCAGCAAAAGATGCTTATCCGCTACCTAGAATATCTGAAATTCTAGATAGACTTAAAGAAGCTAACTTTATTTCTACTCTCGATTTGAAACAGGGTTACTTCCAGATACCTTTAGAAGAATCAAGCCGCCCAATAACTGCTTTTAGCGTACCCGGAAAAGGCCATTACCAATTTAAAACTACCCCATTTGGACTGCACTCCGCCGGAGCAACTTTTCAACGTCTTTTAGACAAGGTAATTCCTCCCGAAATAGAGTTTGCATTCGCATACTTAGACGACATCGTTGTTATATCAAAAACACATGAAGAACACCTGAAACACTTGCAAGAAGTGTTTCGAAGGATACGAGAAGCAAACTTGCAGCTGAATTTTGACAAATGTACATTTTGTCAGCCGGAGCTAAGATATTTGGGGCATATCGTCGGTAGAGAAGGTATAAAGACCGACCCGGAGAAAACAAGCGCGATTACTGAGCTCGCAGCGCCGAAAATGTACGACAGCTCCGCCGATTTCTAGGAATTACTTCATGGTATCGTCGGTTTATGGAAAACTATTCCACGATAGCAGGGCCGTTAAACATGCTTTTGAAGAAGAATGTAAGGTGGAAATGGACCGATAAGCAAGAAGCTGCATTTAAGCAACTTAAAACAAAGCTGACTTCAGCACCTGTATTAACTTGTCCTGATTTTACCAAGACATTTTACCTGCAAACAGACGCATCAAACTGCGGCCTGGGAGTTGCTTTAACTCAAAAAGAAGACGGTCAGGATAAGGTTATCGCATATGCTAGTCGCACTCTTACACCCACCGAAACAAGATACTCCACAACTGAAAAGGAATGTTTGTCAATAGTATACGGCATAAAACAAATGAGGCCATATATCGAAGGATACAAGTTTAAAGTAATTTCGGATCACCAATCCTTAAAATGGCTGAAAAACCTCAAAAATCCTTCAGGCCGTTTAGCCAGATGGAGTTTAGAACTGCAACAATACGACAACAAAGTAGCGGACGCATTATCTCGACAACCGCAAGAAACAAGTAGCGACGAACCCGAACTAGAGCTGTTAGCATCAGCATTAGAAACCTGTGCATGGTACGATAAACTGTACGAAGAGGTACTTAGACAACCGGATAGATTTCCTGATTTCCAAATAACCAATGGAAGGCTTTACAAGCATATTTGGAGTAGCCGAAATTTAGCGGATCCGGAATTCAACAACCCTTGGAAATTATGCGTACCAGGATATAGAAGAGAAGAAATATTGTTAGAAAATCATAATAGAAACACAGCGGGTCATTTAGGAATTGCTAAGACCATTTGTCGAATAGCACAAAAATACTATTGGCCAAAGATGTTTAAGCAAATAGCCGACTACGTCAGGAAATGTACAAAATGTCTCCAGTATAAACCGTCACAAATGCAACCAGCAGGAAAGATGCAACCGTCCACTGTGGAAAAGCCTTGGCATACTGTCTCGATAGATTTAATGGGACCATTTCCAAGATCTACAGCAGGAAACATCTTCTTGATAGTTATTCAAGACCGTTTTACAAAGTGGGTCGTAGCCCAACCGATAAAGAAGGCAACTACAAAACCAATCATAGATGTTCTTCGCTCGAAAATATTTATGCAGTTTGGCATTCCTAAAAAGATTATCTCGGATAACGGGACACAATTTACAGGTAATAGTTTTAAAAGCTTCCTAAGCTCCTATGGCGTAAACCACGTAGTTACCCCACCCTAGTCGCCGCAATGTAATCCAGTGGAGCGCATCAACAAAGTGCTAAAAACCATGATAGCTACATATGTGGAAGATAACCATAAAGAGTGGGACAAGTTTATTCCAGAATTCTGTTACGCCATAAACTCGTCACGACACGATTCAACAGGATTTTCTCCGGCCCTCCTCAACTTCGGACGGGAATTAGATTCAGCAGACGGAACACAATTCCAGAATACGAAGGAATATGCAGATAACTTGGGTAAATTGGAGTCGTTACGAGAATTGGCAAGGGTGCATACGGAACATGCTGTCGAAGAACAAAGAAAACATTACGATCTGAGACGAAGAGATTGGCGACCTCACCCAGGAGATCAAGTCATGAAAAAGGAACATCATATATCCTCGGCTACCGATGCTTTCACTAGTAAGCTGGCACCGAAATACTCAGGACCATACACTGTAACAGCAGTAGTGTCACCAGTAATAGTAAAGATAAAACTTCTGGGCAGAGACAACCGAAAGCAGATAACGGCGCATGTTAAAGACCTGAAACCATGTGAAGTGGAAGACACCTTAGACTAATAACGATCACCTTCCCAGAGAAAATCATATAAAACCAAGACCTTAAGTCATCATTTGCAAAAAAATGTATGCTACATTTTTTTTTGAAAGAAAGGGGGGTGTAACGATAACACAGAAACACCGCGTCATCGTTTGTATTCCCACCATCCGTTCGAGATGCGCAGCCAAGATACGACACATCGTCCAAACTCGCGCAGACACATTCAGTGAGTGGGAGCGCCGTCAACTGATATAAAAGGGCGATATCGTCGCTGGAGAAGGCAGTTCGACTGAGAGTACTGATCTTGGAAGAACTCCAACCTGGGCTCTGGGTATTGACCAGTAGCCACCGACCTTCCCTGCCTTCGCAGCCGAGTATTGATCGGCTGTACCGTCCCGATCCTTGGGTATTGACCAAGGATTGTCCTGCCCCGCAACTGAGTATTGATCAGTTGCACCGTTCCGATCCTTGGGTATTGACCAAGGATTATCCTGCCCCGCAACTGAGTATTGATCAGTTGCACCGTTCCGATCCTTGGGTATTGACCAAGGATTATCCTGCCCCGCAACTGAGTATTGATCAGTTGCACCGTTCCGATCCTTGGGTATTGACCAAGGGTTGTCCTACCCCGTAACCGAGTATTGATCGGTTACACCGTTCCGATCCTTGGGTATTGACCAAGGGTTGTCCTACCCCGCAACCGAGTATGGATCGGTTGGGACCTACCCCAACTATCCGATACTGACCGTGATCTATAATTAATTTATTTATTTACAGGGAGATCCATCCGAGGGCCAAAGGGGTCGCAGATCCGTTTTATTTCTTTTCTTATAGAATCAATATTTTATTTTATTTTTATTGTATATAACTTATTAGAGAAATAAATTTTTTATTTAAATCGAAACCGAATTTTACTGAGTCTGGTGTCTGAAAGAGCTACCCGTTACACCACAAAAACGGTTCTAGTGAGTTAATCTTAAAAGATAGACATATACTGTCGCGGACATTTTTTTAGATCATTTTGTCACGGGCTAAATTCTCGTTAGCGAAAGATATTTTAATTTGTAAACATAATTGTTTTCTTACCTTATAATTTGCCATTACTAAAGGTAGTCAGGGAGCAAAGGGGGGTTTCGTGGCCGATTGAGGTCCTTACAAGCAGCAAAGTTTTTTAAATGTATTTTGACTTGCTGAATCCGAATATTCAACCTGCTTTTTGACCAGTTGCCTTGGAAATTTGTTATTAACAATTTAATTGTTTAAATAATTATAACTAACAAACTAATTAGAATACATTTTTTTTCTAAATTTTTTTTTTGTTCCTTATAAAAAAACCAACAAAATGAGCTTTGAAAAATTAAAATCGGTTAATTAGAAGCCGAGATACTGTAAATATAGTGCAAAAACATTGCAAAATAACGAATCAGGCTTGCGCTGCCTCTGTTTTTTACTTATATCTCGGCTTCTAATGAACCGATTTTAATTTTTCAAAGCTTATTTTAAAGGGAATGAAAGTGGCTTCTAGTTTTTTTACTTTGTAAAAAAAAATTTTACTACCAATTATATGTATACGAATTTAAAGACAAAAATTGTTGTTAAAATTTTGGAAGATATTTGTTTATAAACATATTTTGTTTGTTTCTCTACTCCAAAAACGTCTCTGCATCTCAAGAGGAACATTTTAAGCTTTGGTAAGTGTAAGTACGTCGATTTTTCTTTAAGATATTTATACAACTTTAAAGGGACCTTGCGCGCACTTCAACTGTAGCGCTCGAGGCCGCTTGCAGATTTTCACTTATAATTTCTTTAAAATACTTAATAATTTATTTTTTGACATTAAGAACAATTTATTGCAACGTTACTAAGTAAATATTCTGAAATACAAATTAATCTGTAACATATTTTTTAATTATTAGTTATTTGGCATTTATTACTTTTACGGCAATTACAAAATATACAACATTATTCAACACTTTCTATTATTAAAAATGAAGTCGGAATTATTACATTCATTAATAGTCGTGAAGAAAAAATATTCCCGTAAAGTAGTGTATTTTGCGGCTCGAATTTGATCCGAGAAACTAGACATTTCCAAGCGATTTCAGAAAAAAGATTGAAATGACCCATTGGTTGATCAATACATACTATTTGTGACACACGACCAAATTTTTGAAAGAAATTTTGCTTCTCCACATACCTAGTTATCAACCTAGTTATCAACCATATAATCAAAATAACATAAACAACTTTTTGAGCAAGTGCTATGGGTACAACTAGGTACTAATTCACACACTGGAGGCAATAGCTGCTCTTCTTTTTGAGGTAGAAGAAATTGACGCACAGAACAGACAGTGGAGTATTTGGTAAATTCAATTCCGATCAGGCAGCGAATTGTGGTTAGAATTCCTTATTGGTGCAGTTAGCAACGAGAATATTGTTTCACCCGTTTACCAGCTAGGTGTGTCACGATTTTAAAGAAAGAAACCCTATTTCAATAGGGTCCTAGATACAGGCATAAGTCCTAGTTATAGGCTAAATTTTGGGTGCAGACCTGATACTTAGTACGAGCTTAAGTTATTTGTGATTGGTGTAAGCCTATTTGTTTCTGGGAACAGGCTTGATTTTGGTACCGGGTACCGGCCTAAGTATCGGTGAAGCCAAGGACTGCAAGGAATCGTATCTAGTTTAACAGATAAGCAATATTAGATTAAGTCGCGACTATAGTTTTTAGTTAAAATTTATTTCTTTTTTTCTTCTTATTGCGTGTGATCACACTTAGCAGATAATTTTATTAAGATTACTCTTAAATTTTTTTATATATATATATATATATATATATATATATATATATATATATATAAACAAAAGGGGTAAATTAACGGGCATGTACGCAAAAGGATCATAGGATTACGAGTAAGAATGGTAACCGCAGACATGCATGTTTCTGGCTCATTAGCCGTCATCAGTGCGGCTTAACCAAGAAGAGTATTGCACTTGGCTAGCAAAAGTGTTAGGTACTTGGGAGCAAAGGATGTTGGGGAAACATGTGTCAAGAAATACAAAAACAACGAACGCTCACACAGGAGTCCTATCGCCATTTTGTGCTTTCGGCCAGCTGTGCCAATGGGTTTTCGGCTAGCAACCAGCGTCGCCACGTTGGCGAAACAGACTCATTGTGTTTGAGTCGTTCCAAGCCCAGGATGTGAAAACCCATTGGCACAGCTGGCCGAAAGCACAAAATGGCGATAGGACTCCTGTGTGAGCGTTCGTTGTTTTTGTATTTCTTGACACATGTTTCCCCAACATCCTTTGCTCCCAAGTACCTAACACTTTTGCTAGCCAAGTGCAATACTCTTCTTGGTTAAGCCGCACTGATGACGGCTAATGAGCCAGAAACATGCATGTCTGCGGTTACCATTCTTACTCGTAATCCTATGATCCTTTTGCGTACATGCCCGTTAATTTACCCCTTTTGTTTATCATAAATACGCATACTTGGCACCCTTTGTATATATATATATATATATATATATATATATATATATAGAACTGTTTAATTTTTTGGGGATGTCGCCAAAAAAAATATTTAGGGCTGAATTAAAACTCTTTTCTACTACTGACCAAGCTTTCGGAAAATTTTATTTCCATTTTCAAGGCTAAAATTTGGATAACAGATGTTAACATTCTTATAATAACATTATAAAAACAGGTACTTACTGTGCAAAATGTGAGTTACAATTTTACATTGACAACCATTATTAATAGAAAATGTTCTTTCTTTTTAAATACAACTACTACATTTTATTTCTAAGAAAACACTAACAAATACATGTTGATATTCGAATAGAAATTAACGATTAAACGGGACTGATGGAGAAAAACAACAGCATGATAAGTTTTTGTGTCAGACTACTTTGAAATGTAAAACAAAAAAAAAAAAAAATATTTTTATAAATAAATATCCACATGGGTGGTACAGTGGATCGAAAATGATTTTATTAATATTTTCTATTTAATATTAATTATTAGATTAGGTTAAAGTTAACAGAATCCAAAAATATTTTAAAATTAAAAAATGTACAGAGAGAAAAAAAAAAAAAAAAAATTTTAGAAACTTTGTTTTAGAAAAATAAGTCCGAAGAATTATTAGATATGTTAACAGTTTTTTGTTTGTTTTTGTTTTCAAGTGACAATAAATATGAATAAGTATTAATTAGATGTTGAGTATCCCTTTTCTTATTAATTGTGTTACAAGTGAAAGTAGCTTCAAAACTTTCTAAAATCAGTCTTTTAGAAGTAATCTTCTCAGATTGCAAAACTTCTATATTTTCAAAATCAATTGAGTGGTTTAAATCAACAGCATGTTGTGCTAGAGCGCAATTTCGTTTTTTTAGTTTGATATCACTTTTATGTTGGATCAATCTGTCTTTAAGCACCCTCGAACTTTGACCTATGTAGTTTCTTTCACAATCCCTACAAGGAATTTTATATACCACACCCGATTTTTTTAATACATCATCCTTATCTTTTAATTTAGTTGATAGTTTACCAATATTTTTTGTATATTTCTCAACCATTTTGATGTTCTTTTCACATTTGAAAACATTGATGATTTTGGATGAGACATCCTTGATGTATGGTACGACTCCATAGGAAAAAGACAGAAACTCATCCTCATCCAACTCTTCTGAATTACTATTTCTAGGTTGTGGAGAGAAAATGGACCTTTGTGATATAGGAAAACTTAAACTCACACTATTATCAGCAATGGTAGTAGGAGAATTATAAATCAATCTTTTTAATAGCTTAACCGGGTAAGAATTCTCACGGAGAACATCATACAGAACCTTGAAATTTTTAGTACGTAGGGAGTGATGACATAACTTTTCTATCCTAGACTTAAGAGCCAAGACGAGATTGATTTTCATTCTTTCAGAGTGAGCAGAAAAGTAGTTGATATATCTCCCTGAATTGGATGGTTTAACATACCAATCTGTTATTAAGGTATTGTCATCCATTCTTAACACCTTGATGTCTAAAAATGGAACACTTTTTTCAACTGGGTCTTCTACTTCAATCGTAAACTGAATGTGTTCACTGTACGAATTAAAAACTTGAAGAATATATTGTGTTTTATCTTGTGGTACAACACAAATTATATCATCCACATATTTTTTTAAAAAAGGGAGATCAAAATCTAATTTAGGAATGCAAGCTTTTAAAAGATCATCTACTACGTATTGTGCTGCTATAGGGGACATGTAAGCTCCCATTGGTGTACCGAAAATTTGCTTGAAATACATACCGTTGTACAAGCAATATGTCGAGTCAAAAATAAATTCAACTGTTTCTAAAAATGAATTAAGCGGTATGTTAGTTTTACATGAAATTGAGTTCCATCTTTCTTTTATGCTATTTCTTACTAGTTCAAAAGGTATATTGCTGAATAAGGACACTACATCCAAACTAATTATTCTATAATTATCGGGTATTTGTTTTTCATTAATGAATTCAACAAAAGTGAAGGAGTCAGATACATAAAATTCATTATTAAAATCATAAGAATCTGTGAGAATGTCAGTTATTAATTTAGACAGTTTGCTGTTAGGTGCGTTTATGGAAGAGAGAATAGGTCTTAAAGATAAGGTAGGTTTATGGATCTTTGGTAATCCATAAAATTTAGGTGCACTTTGATTATAAATAGTTAATTTACTAGCAGATTGTTCATCTATATATTTATTAGACTTAAGTTTTGAAACCAATTTATTAGCCTTCTGTTGTAAGGATGAAGTGGGATCTCTATTTAATTTTTTATAGTAACTGTCATCATTCAATAATTCACTTACTAACGAATTGTAGTCTATCTTATTCATTATCACTGTAACATTACCTTTATCTGATTTAGTAACCATTAAATCAGGATGTTGTTTTAAAAAAATTTTTGTTCTTATGAAAATTTGATCTAAGTAATTGTTGTGAAGGGGTTTATGAAAAAAATTAGTTAAAATATTTGTTATCTGTGATCTAAAAACTGTTCTTTTATATTCTTCAACTTTATTCAAACTGACTTCAATATCTGACAAGAGTTTAATGACTGAAATATCTCTAATGTTAGGAGATAAAGAAAATTTGAAACCCAAAGCTAGAAATGATGCAATCTCTGAAGGTATTTCAACATTAGAAATGTTCTTTATCCATTTTTCTTGTGTTTTTATTCTGTTTTTTTGTTCGAGGATTAAATGATTTGTTTTTTTAATGTGGGTGGATTTAATTAGATTGAATTTTTTATTGAAGCTAACCTTTTGTTTGTTTTTAAAAGTGTTCCAAATATTGTTAGGTAATTGCTGTAATATTTTAGTTTCTAAGAAACAAAGATTTTTTTCTAATTTTGAAACGCTACCATGAGTAAGTTCAATTTCAAGATTCAAAATTCTGTTAACTAACCTTAAGTTGAAACGTTGAATTTTTGCTGCTGTTCTACCCTCATCAACCTCAAGTAGATCTGTTACATTTTTAGTACTGTATGATATATGTTTTGGTAAAAGTCCTTGCGATCTGCATCTAAGTAAAAACAATTTTCTGTTTTTCATGGAAGCCAATTTCATGTTGTTACGTGCCCATAATTTAAGATTTCTCACTGTATAGTTACCAAATTCACGCTGGATGTCATGGTAAAACCCCATTCCTATATTGAAAACAATCTAGGGTGGTCTTGGCGGACTAATAATTAATAGAACTGTTTAATTTTTTGGGGATGTCGCCAAAAAAAATATTTAGGGCTGAATTAAAACTCTTTTCTACTACTGACCAAGCTTTCGGAAAATTTTATTTCCATTTTCAAGGCTAAAATTTGGATAACAGATGTTAACATTCTTATAATAACATTATAAAAACAGGTACTTACTGTGCAAAATTAGAAAAAAATCTTTGTTTCTTAGAAACTAAAATATTACAGCAATTACCTAACAATATTTGGAACACTTTTAAAAACAAACAAAAGGTTAGCTTCAATAAAAAATTCAATCTAATTAAATCCACCCACATTAAAAAAACAAATCATTTAATCCTCGAACAAAAAAACAGAATAAAAACACAAGAAAAATGGATAAAGAACATTTCTAATGTTGAAATACCTTCAGAGATTGCATCATTTCTAGCTTTGGGTTTCAAATTTTCTTTATCTCCTAACATTAGAGATATTTCAGTCATTAAACTCTTGTCAGATATTGAAGTCAGTTTGAATAAAGTTGAAGAATATAAAAGAACAGTTTTTAGATCACAGATAACAAATATTTTAACTAATTTTTTTCATAAACCCCTTCACAACAATTACTTAGATCAAATTTTCATAAGAACAAAAATTTTTTTAAAACAACATCCTGATTTAATGGTTACTAAATCAGATAAAGGTAATGTTACAGTGATAATGAATAAGATAGACTACAATTCGTTAGTAAGTGAATTATTGAATGATGACAGTTACTATAAAAAATTAAATAGAGATCCCACTTCATCCTTACAACAGAAGGCTAATAAATTGGTTTCAAAACTTAAGTCTAATAAATATATAGATGAACAATCTGCTAGTAAATTAACTATTTATAATCAAAGTGCACCTAAATTTTATGGATTACCAAAGATCCATAAACCTACCTTATCTTTAAGACCTATTCTCTCTTCCATAAACGCACCTAACAGCAAACTGTCTAAATTAATAACTGACATTCTCACAGATTCTTATGATTTTAATAATGAATTTTATGTATCTGACTCCTTCACTTTTGTTGAATTCATTAATGAAAAACAAATACCCGATAATTATAGAATAATTAGTTTGGATGTAGTGTCCTTATTCAGCAATATACCTTTTGAACTAGTAAGAAATAGCATAAAAGAAAGATGGAACTCAATTTCATGTAAAACTAACATACCGCTTAATTCATTTTTAGAAACAGTTGAATTTATTTTTGACTCGACATATTGCTTGTACAACGGTATGTATTTCAAGCAAATTTTCGGTACACCAATGGGAGCTTACATGTCCCCTATAGCAGCACAATACGTAGTAGATGATCTTTTAAAAGCTTGCATTCCTAAATTAGATTTTGATCTCCCTTTTTTAAAAAAATATGTGGATGATATAATTTGTGTTGTACCACAAGATAAAACACAATATATTCTTCAAGTTTTTAATTCGTACAGTGAACACATTCAGTTTACGATTGAAGTAGAAGACCCAGTTGAAAAAAGTGTTCCATTTTTAGACATCAAGGTGTTAAGAATGGATGACAATACCTTAATAACAGATTGGTATGTTAAACCATCCAATTCAGGGAGATATATCAACTACTTTTCTGCTCACTCTGAAAGAATGAAAATCAATCTCGTCTTGGCTCTTAAGTCTAGGATAGAAAAGTTATGTCATCACTCCCTACGTACTAAAAATTTCAAGGTTCTGTATGATGTTCTCCGTGAGAATTCTTACCCGGTTAAGCTATTAAAAAGATTGATTTATAATTCTCCTACTACCATTGCTGATAATAGTGTGAGTTTAAGTTTTCCTATATCACAAAGGTCCATTTTCTCTCCACAACCTAGAAATAGTAATTCAGAAGAGTTGGATGAGGATGAGTTTCTGTCTTTTTCCTATGGAGTCGTACCATACATCAAGGATGTCTCATCCAAAATCATCAATGTTTTCAAATGTGAAAAGAACATCAAAATGGTTGAGAAATATACAAAAAATATTGGTAAACTATCAACTAAATTAAAAGATAAGGATGATGTATTAAAAAAATCGGGTGTGGTATATAAAATTCCTTGTAGGGATTGTGAAAGAAACTACATAGGTCAAAGTTCGAGGGTGCTTAAAGACAGATTGATCCAACATAAAAGTGATATCAAACTAAAAAAACGAAATTGCGCTCTAGCACAACATGCTGTTGATTTAAACCACTCAATTGATTTTGAAAATATAGAAGTTTTGCAATCTGAGAAGATTACTTCTAAAAGACTGATTTTAGAAAGTTTTGAAGCTACTTTCACTTGTAACACAATTAATAAGAAAAGGGATACTCAACATCTAATTAATACTTATTCATATTTATTGTCACTTGAAAACAAAAACAAACAAAAAACTGTTAACATATCTAATAATTCTTCGGACTTATTTTTCTAAAACAAAGTTTCTAAAATTTTTTTTTTTTTTTTTTCTCTCTGTACATTTTTTAATTTTAAAATATTTTTGGATTCTGTTAACTTTAACCTAATCTAATAATTAATATTAAATAGAAAATATTAATAAAATCATTTTCGATCCACTGTACCACCCATGTGGATATTTATTTATAAAAATATTTTTTTTTTTTTTTGTTTTACATTTCAAAGTAGTCTGACACAAAAACTTATCATGCTGTTGTTTTTCTCCATCAGTCCCGTTTAATCGTTAATTTCTATTCGAATATCAACATGTATTTGTTAGTGTTTTCTTAGAAATAAAATGTAGTAGTTGTATTTAAAAAGAAAGAACATTTTCTATTAATAATGGTTGTCAATGTAAAATTGTAACTCACATTTTGCACAGTAAGTACCTGTTTTTATAATGTTATTATAAGAATGTTAACATCTGTTATCCAAATTTTAGCCTTGAAAATGGAAATAAAATTTTCCGAAAGCTTGGTCAGTAGTAGAAAAGAGTTTTAATTCAGCCCTAAATATTTTTTTTGGCGACATCCCCAAAAAATTAAACAGTTCTATTAATTATTAGTCCGCCAAGACCACCCTAGATTGTTTTATATATATATATATATATATATATATTGATAACATAGTCAAGAGCGAGTTTGACATTAGTGTAAATTCTTTATTTTTTTTATTAAAGAAGGGTCTAGTGGATATTTTGTTTTATTTAGCTCACTTTATCATTTTTTATTGTACAATTCAATTAATACTGATTAAAATTCAAAATTTATTTAATTATCTCCAGTGGGAAAGGTAGTGCCTGGAACAACAGGGGTTTCCGATTTTAACCGTTTAAATCGGTGGCGAACTCACTTATTTTTGGTACTTACCCTCTACGGATGAGCTGGGCACTAATTTGCCAGTAGAGAAACCACTTACCGATCTCAGCTGGAGTTGAACTTCGATTGGAAGTATTTGATTAATTTTTCAAAATCTATTTTTCTTAATTTTATTTTCAATTCATTTCACTAAAAGAACGTGGCAATTTCAAGAGGAATAATTCTTTTATACATATATTTTTGGTATCTTGAACCGTTTTTGCAGCGCACGCAATGGAAGCCCTCAAGGATCAATAATCTTCCCCGTTTTTTTTACATTTTCCATTACTTCTTCGCTCCTAATAGTTGCATCTTGATGTTATATAGCCTAAAGCCTTCCTCGATAAATGGTCTATTTAACACAAAAAGAATTTTTCAATTCGAACCAGTTGTTCCTGAGATTAGCGCGTTCAAACAAACAAACAAACTCTTCAGCTTTATAATATTAGTATAGATTATAGTAATTATGTTTGAATCCTTTTTCGAGCTGTGTTTTTTATCAGACGTCCTGGCGATCGTAATGAACGAAATCAGTTATAATAATATTTAAATGTGTGAAAATTAAAGAAAAAACCTGAAATTATAAAACAATAAAAAAAAGTTAGATCGTAATAAATTTTAAAATAAATGAAAAACAGGTGTTAGAAGAACATGAAAAATTTTAACAAATATACAAAAATTCGAGCTTGTAATTTGAATATATCTTGAAGAATTTTGTAATCATAAAGTTACGAAACACCGAAAAATGGAAATGATGGATACACAGAAAAAGCAAAACTTCAGTCAGTTTATGACTGCTAAGTTTTTTTTTTAAACCATGTATATTTTTGATAGTGATACATGTGCTGGTGTACCTGACTGAACTCGTTCTAAACTGATGGACCGATTTTGATAAAAATTTTGTGTGTGTGTTCAAGTCCATTTGAGAATGACTTAGATTCACTATTTGGTCCACTATCAAATGTTGTTTTAATTAATTATTTATTTACATTAAAAGGGGGTGTAAGTTAATTGATCGATACATTTCTCTAAATGCTACATTACTTAAAGAAGTTTTTAAAACAACTTGACATGTTAATATTAAATCTAATAAGCACAATTTACAAAAAGAACTTTTTATAATAGAAAGTTTTTTACTGATTTATAGGTCATATTTTGTGTCATCTCAACAATGCACAGCATCCCTGACATTGTAAAAATATTAAGTCATACAACGCTGTGATTGATCATAGAGAAGATTGTTTCTCCACGACCATTAATGAATGTAATAATTCCGACTTCATTTTTAATAATAGAAAGTGTTCATTCTTACTCTTGAGATAGAATATTCATTCTGAAACACTTGCTTCTTATGTGTTTTGCATGTATTTCCATTCTATAACTAGTGACGGAATAACATTCTGTAATTGCTAACAAAAAACATAGATTGCCCTGCGAATTTTAAAACTGTCACTCAGTTTGTCAGTGCGACGTTCTAATTGTTTTGCTACATATTTCAATTTAAATAAACAGAATTATTACATGGTCGTGGAGAAAATACAGTCTGTTACACGGTTAGAATGAAAATTCGATAACTCGTGGTTCCTCTCGCTCGCTACGCTCGCGTTCGGAATTGTCCACTCGTATCGAATTTTCATTCTAACCTTGTTACAGAATATACTATTCCTTGTTAACAAAAGCAAGGGTAGTTGTATCTAAAAACTTTCTAAAACAGTTTATTTTATTACCAGTTAAAATAATAATTACCTACTGTTTTCACATGTAAGAACAAAAAAAAAAGAAAAAAAAACTTCTCTGTCGCGTAATCGATCCCATTATGATAACATAACAGAACTGTCACAAGTGAACTGAGCCGCCGCCTAACCAACTACGCTACGATCGATTTATTTAATAACTTTCAAAATAATATTATGTATACACAACTTAGATCATGTTTAATATCAATTCGGTATAAATTTCGAAATCTATGTAAACACACTTGAAACATGCATTGTCATCCAGTTCTTAGCTATCCTGAAAATTTCAGAGCTCTAGGTAGTCGGAAAATAGGTTTAATTTCGATTACAAATTCCACGGAATGACACAGAGACACAGAACACGGCGAAAATATAAAAAACTTTCTAATAAATACTTCACTTTCTACTGGGCGAATTCCATCTAGTTTGAAAACAAGCATTAATATTCCTGTTAAGAAAATTGCAAATTTAGTAAAAACCGAAAATTTTTGATCAATTAATACTTTACCGCCATTGAGAAGTTACTTGAAATAATTGTTCATGATCATGATCAACTTATGAAGCGTATTGATAGCAATTTTATTCTACGTTCAATCAGGTTTCAGGAAACAATTCTCATGTGAATCTGCTTTGCAGTTAACAGTTAGTAAATTTAAAAACAAGTGGATCAAAATAAATATGTCGTTGCAGTCTTTTTAGACTAAAAGGGCTTCTGAAACAATAGATAGACGCATATTATTCATTAAATTGAAGCAATATGGTATATGTGGAATAGTTTTGGATTGGATAACCAATTATTTGAGTGATAGGAAGCAGAAAGTTAAATTTAAGGGCATCTTATCGAACAAGAAACCTATTGACGTGCGAGTTCCTCAGGGCAGTGTCCTAGGACCACTTCTTTTTATACTATACCTTAATGACTTGACTCTTTTTCTTGATTGTGAATTTATTAATTAGTTTGCAGATGACACATTATTAGCATGTAGTGATTATGACTTAGATAAAGCTATAAGAAAAATGAATGTAACTCTTGATAGGTATGATGAATTCGTACTTGATGGAAAATAATCTTAAATTAAATGTGTCTAAAACAAAAGTTCTTATTCTTACCACTAAATATAAATACAAATACATCAATATTCAGAATATTAACCTGATGATCAATAATGAAAAAATCGACAAAGTTTCAACTGTTAAGTATTTGGGCTTTCAACTGGATAATTTTCTTACTTTTGATGGGCATTTCCAGTATATTTATAATAAAATATGTAAGAAATTGTATTACTTCTCCAGAGTAGCCAAATATTTGACAATGGAGACCAGAATCACGGTTTATAATTCAATTATTCGTCCACATTTTGAATACTGCTCTTCATTACTATATTTATTTGGTCTAAATAAAATCGGTCAATTGCAAAAACTGCAAAACCGTGGTATAAGAATCATATTGAAATCAAACCTTCGTACTTCTATAAATTTAATGTTAAAATCCTTTAATTGGTTTTCTATTCAGCAAAGATTTTACTATTTTTCAATGATTTTCGTCTACAAAATTTAACATAACTTGGCTTCACTATATTTACAATCTTAAAATTTTGAAAATTTTGGAAATTTTGAAAAGATTTAAAAATTTGGAAAATATTAAAAAATTTTGAAAATTTTGAAAATTTTAAAAATTTTGAAAATTTTGAAAATTTTAAAAATTTTGAAAATTTTAAAAATTTTGAAAATTCTAATTACAAGAATACCATAAAAGTTTTACTTCAAAAAGGTGTGTAAGCTTCTCCCATAACTGACGTCATACTCAGAATTACTTCGTTCCGTCAAATTACTTCCGTCAGAACATAAATCTGAGTTACCCCTACTCGCGCCAAAAGAAGTTTTACTTCAAAATATTAATAATACCTATATATGTAACTGGAATGAATTATTCGAGATCAATGAATTCTTTGTTTTTTAAATGTTTTAGGGACTACAATGAATTATCAATTAAAAAATTTCATCAGAAATTAGATGTTATGAGTTGTATATTGTTTATTTTCTCTTATACTGGAATCGTGTATTTTTATTTTTATGTAAGAATTACTTTGTTGATTTATATACGTATTAGGTTAAACCTATTTCTTAAATAAAAATCTATCTATTGTAAGCATGGTTTGAATCGAATCTGCGTGGACACCCGGTAGAAGGCGCTTTGTTTCGATTTTTCGTTAAAAACAAGATAGCGAGACAAAATTAAAAAACTAAAAAAACGTAAAAATAGAAAAAACAAGAAAAAATAGCAGTGATTGTAAAAACACAAAAATTTAAACAAACAAATAAGAAACAGGAAACCCTTAACAGAAACAAACACGAAAATAAGATAAAAAAAAAGAAACTACAAAACAAGAAATTGAATTGAAAAAAACAGAAGAAAAGCGCAGAAAAAACAAAAAACTAAAAAAAAACTAGTGTGGCAGTCAGTGGGACTGCCCCGGCAGAAGTTATACTTCTATGCACGCGCATGGATTCATAAATTTGTATGTAAATGATTTAGCAAACTCATTAGATGATATTCGTGGTAAGCTACACCAAAAACCTCCTAGTACCGTGTGCACACTCTTTTTGTATCGAATTTGAATAAAATTCCTGGAGACGAGGTCCGTCTTAAGCACCAGGTGTTTCGAACACCATCGCCATTATTATAATCGTATTTAGCGACTCAAAAAACCACAGGGTACCAAGTGTGCACTGATTTCGTACAGAAGGAACATATAACCCCAGGAGAAGAGGTAAATACCCTAGGCACCAAGTGGCGCGGAGACTTTCGGAATCGTGATATTCGTGTTCAGCAACTCCAAAAACCCGAGTATATAAATTGAACCCATTTTCAGCAATACTTACCGAGTTGTATGTTTTCTCTCTATTGTCTGTTCGGAATGTACTTTTCGAAGGCAGAAATGCAATTTCCATTTTTACATTATAAAATATAGCGACAAATTTCCTGATACTTTAACGAATCCAATGCAAAAAAACGCATTCCGATCCATCTTACGTTACAAAATTCGGAGGTTTTGGTGCTTTATATCCTCGACTATTCGTAAAAACTCTGTTTATGTAGCCAACAACCTCAAAAGCATAGTGCAGGATATACTGCAACCATGTGACGGTATTTTAGACTACAATACATACTCATTACTGAATATTATTATTAATATAAAATACTAAACTTAATATGTTAACTTACGTGACAGAATTATAAAATAATCTGTCAAATAATCATGTGGTCCGTCATTAGTTCAGACTGTTTTTTGTATATCTACCCCTTTTCAATTTATTGAATGTTGAAACGGTATTCAAAGGACTTATAGTCTAATAATATGTGATAAATATTTCATCTTTGTTTTTACCGACCAATATACCTTATAAGTGTGTGTTTCTCTCTCTTACTCACACCATTACATATGTAATGATTTTTCCCATTTAACTGTACACAAATCTTTTCCACCGAGTGCATGAAGTATAACTTCAATAAAACCCAAAAAAATGTGTAAAATAAACTGTAAATCGAAAATAAAACTAAGAAACAGAGAAAACCGGCAACGAATCGAAAAATCAAGAAAATCCGACAGATTAAAAAAAGTTTAAAGAGTCTTTGAAGTCCTACCTGGGAACAGCGGACCGTCCATAAACCCGATCCTTTTCTCTCACAACACATGCAATCTATTGTTTAAATATAAAAAATATATGTGATTAATTTTTTATAAATTAAAATTAATACGTAGATATTTTTTTGGTATTTCGACCATATAAAGTCGATACCAATTTCGGCAGAGCCGAGTGGACTGAGGACGGCTCTCAAAGAATTTTCGACGATGCAGGGATCAAGTACTTTACTGACGGATCTCGCACTTCAGAAGGAACCGGTGCAGGGGTCTGTGGTTCACGCAACCTTAGGCTGCACTTCACGGAGTCAACCGTATACCAGGCTGAGGTATTCGCCTTACTAAAGGCTGCCGACCACGCCCGAGGCCGTGGCTGGAGAGGGGAGAGGATAACTTTCTTCTCAGACAACCAGGCTGCACTGCTGGCCTTAAAACAATTCCGGGTTAGTTCCAAGCTGATCTGGGAGTGCATACAAAACTTCAATGAACTGGCTAGACACAACAGGGTCTTCTTGGAGTGGGTGCCAGGCATAAGGGATTTGAAGGTAATGAAACCGCGGACCTTCTGGCCAAGAAGGGACCGGACACACGATTCGTTGGTCCAGAACCTGTATTGGGACTGCCTAGAGCCTGGGTAAGGACCAAAGTCAAGAACTGGGCCTGGGAAGAATCGACCAAACACTGGAGTAATACTGTATGACTGAGGCACTCGAAGCTGACGCTCAAAGGATACTCCAAAAAACTGACTTCTGACATACTGAATCTTGGCAGGAGTTAGATAAGAGTACTGTTGGGCCTGCTCACTGGGCACGGACCATTCAGACTACTCCTTCGAAGGGGATTCTGACACAGGAACCCACCTCGTGTCGATTGTGCCCCATGGACGATGAGACGGCAACTCAGATTCTATTCGAGTGTGAGGCCTTGGACAATAAACGGTGACACGAACCCTGAATCTTATCACCACCTTGAGAAGCTAGTCACAGGACTCAAATCTCTTATAAAGGGAACTACCCTGTGGCAACAGTAACTCAAGGAACTTGGTATACCTGGATTCAAGCCTACCTGAAGATCAGCGTGGTGTTGATTTTCAGCTCAGCAAACTAAAGTCCTGCACGCACGGGTGCATGTAAGGACTCTTGGTGCCGAACCTGGTCACAATATTCCCATAGGAAGCAGTGCTTAAAACATGTGGCTCCACAGGAGTGACCATGCCAGGTTTATTTAGATTAGATTAGAATAGGGTAAAATCAAAATCCAGGAAAGAAGCGAAAAAAATAGAAAAAACCAAAATGATACTCAAAAATTTAAACAATAGAAAAACCGACAAGAAATAAAAGTAGAATTATGAGGCTATTGATAGTTTTTTGCCAGATAAATGGAAAGAGATTATAAAAAAGGTTAAACATTTAAATAAAAAAAGTTTTTGAATCCGAAGCGAGTCCAGCGCCGAGATCGACAACCCACGTTAATACGTGTCTAACCAAACAACAAAATAATTAGTAATAATTAGTAAGTGTAATAATACAATTTATTCAAGTTTCAAAAATACAAGTTGTAGTAGAAAAAGTACAGTCTCTGTGTGGAATAGATATTTCACGCTAGGGTAACCGTCATACTTGTCTTCGGCTCGTATGACAAAAAATTTTTCCACTCGCGTAAAATATAAGACATTCCATACTCGTTATGCAATATACTATTCCTTTACATATAAACTATAAGAATATACTTAAATAATCAATCATTACACAGTAGAATTTTTCCAATCTTGTAGAATTTTTTCAGCACTCTGTAACGTCTCTTGTTTCTAAAAGAAAAATATAACCATAAGGCTCAATATTATCTATTTAAAAGACACATAACTATTTTTAAAACTATTATACTCTGTACAGCAATAAAAGTAAACTATCTACTACTCTTAACGTTTTTAATATAAATATTGCATACCTTAATAAAACAGTATCTAACTGAATTCTCTACAAGATGCTTGTTAAATTCGCTGTAGAATACTGTAGGAGGAATTCCCTGGAGACCAACTTTCTTTGACATCCATTTGGTAAATCGGTAGTCCTTATATTTACCAACCTCTGCATCTAAATCCACTTTTGATTCTATAAATAAACAATATTTAAATACATTTTTTTATCCAATTAAGAAACAAAGATTACCAAGAGAGGACCAATCTGCTATTATAAAATATCCACCTTCTGGAATTGTTGGTTTCATACCAACATCGACGAGAATTTTAATTATATAATTTCTTTTGATTTCCAATTCTTTTGCTAAAGAATTAAAAAAACATGCATCACTATCTAAACGTTGGATCTCGGTCTCAAATGCAATTGCTGTTGCTTCCTTAAAATTGCAAAATCAAAATTTTAATACAATTTTTAATATTTAATTACCTGTATAGGAGTGACCCCAGTATAAACTGTGTTTTGATGCACCATTTGAAGATTTCTCATTAGCTTTTCAGGACAATAAGCCCAACCTACTTTCCAACCAGTTACACTAAATGTTTTACCTGCTGATCCTATAGTTATAGTTCTTTCCCACATTCCTGGTAAAGTAGCTACAAAAATCAAGACTATTCTTTACAATGTTTAGTAGTTTTAAATTCACTAAAGCAGTTAATTTTTTTCCATGTTTATCTAAACTTCTTTTTTGATTAAATTTTCTATAGATTTTTCAGCTTTTAAAGTTATACTTCTTTTGGCGTGTTAGGAAAAAATGATGAGTCACAAAAAACCGACACGACACCCTGAAATTAGCTAGAAATTAGTTTTTTTGTGTTTATAATACTAAAATTTCGAATTAGATTTTTACTTGTTTTATTAATTTTGCTGATGTACTTTCTCTACCTTTATCGACAATCATGTCGATGGTATTTTAAACAGCTACGTTACCGGAATCATGGAAAAATGCTTTAGTTACTGCAATTCGCGCCTTAAAAAATTATGGAATAGTATTATACGTTACAAGGTTGGTAGGTGACTTATTACAGTACGAGTTAGTTTACGGACGAGGCGACGTAGGAGCCGAGTCTGGAAATGAAAACGAGTACTGTTATAACACCTAACGACCATGTATCGTATCATATTTTATTTCATACTGTTTTTATCTATACTTATAATAAATCTGTAGAGAGGTCAATTCTGTAGATGAAATATATTTCCAAAATAACTATCAGGGGGTGATAAGGGATCGATACTGATACCAAAAATGGAATCAGTAAAATTATTGTCTGTCTGTCTGTCTGTCTGTATAACCGCTATAGAAACAAAAACTACTCGACGGATTTTAACCAAACTTGGTACAATTATTGGAACGAAGTTCCCTTTCGCGCGTTACGAACAGTTACGACTGACGCTAGGAGCTAGCCAAAAAAATTCATACCAAAAGTTGTCACGACACTATGACACGACACACGCATGTTTCTCTCTCTCACAGACCAAAAAATAAATAACTCTCTCTCCCTCTCTCTCATAGATAGATATATTACAATTAAAAAGACACTATTTTAAATTAAAAGAAAATGTACATTAAAAAGAAAATACTGTAGAAAAAATAATAATTAACTATAATAGTATTACATTTTATTTCATCCTGTTGTTATAAATTAATAAATTCATAAACATTTTAAAAATAGTTCGTAACTTGACTATTTAGGTACCAACGTCAAATTACCTTAACTGTCAGTTACTGTCAAATATTTTAATTTTAAAATTTTGTATTGAATTGTTAATTCCTGTTTTAAATTATAAAAAGTAATTTTAAAAAGATATGTTATCTAAAGATCTGGTATTGTATAAATGGACACTTTTGTTAAAAGAAACGAACTGTTAGGTAAGTAGAGATTTTATACAGACAATAATAAATGCTTATGTATGTATAAACACTCTGTTGTGTTTACAAATTACTAATTCCTTCACTAATTAATCGAAAGGAACTTCGTTCTATCCGGGTGTCCCTTGACACCTCACACTTTTTTTTTCAGTCTCCTGTGCTGGTTAAAGTATACTTTTCATCGCGCTACAATTAATAGGAGCGGAGCAGTGAAGGGAAATGTTGGGAAAACGGGAGAAGTTACTCCATTTTCTAAGCTTCCGTCGCGTGTGCAACATTAATGGTTAAAGCTATACAGAAATCATCTTATTTTTATAATTTGGAGGTTAACTATGAACAGATTTTACAATATTTCACCAACAAGGGGAGTTGTGGGGGCGTGAAAAAAAAAATTTAAAGTCCTACAGGTTTAAAACTTTGCATGATAGTTATTTTTATAATTTGCAGGTCAACTGTCAACGAATTTTACAAAATTTCACTCACAGGGGGGTTGCGAAGGCGTGAAAAAAAATTAAAATCTATGAGTCCTAGAGGTTTCAAACTTAGTTATAAATAGTGTTACGTTCTAGGGGTTCAAAATAAAATCACTGCTGAACGAAAATGTCTAATTTATTTACACACTACAAACTAAACGAATTATAACGAAATAACTAAACTAACTATAACACTCTAATTTATATACAACAATTAACTTCGATTTATATTCACTATTTATTTTCACTTCGTAGATCGCTCGAATATTTAGACTATCGTTGTTAACTTTAAACTTCCCTGTGGGTCGTGGCTCTCCGCTTATATACCAGTCCACAGCTTCCAGAACGTCCTTCGGTAACACTTTCTCGACGCGCGTAGAAAGGAAGGAGTTTTCTCGATTGTACGCGTGATGACTAGACTTCCGGGAATCAGTTGTTTACCTATCAGGGCGACAGAGGCGTACTAAGGGACTCTCGCTCGTTACACTGCCCCCTCCTTAAGACGTTCGGTCCCCGAACACCTTGGTTGATATGTCTGAACCTACAGGCATCCCCCTTTCTGCAGCTCCCTTGCTTTTCGAAATAGCATTCCACAGTCTTCTCCTTCATTGTGTTTCCGCTCGGGTTGAAAATGCACACGAGTATCTCTATTCCTGTCTTATGGAAAAGCACCTCGAGCATGTTCCGGACGACTCTCCAGTTGAGTTGGTCTAGACCACAACCCAACTTAGGCACAGCCAGCTTCTTCACTCCCAACCTGGTGAGTTCGTCTCTTAGGTTCAGCAGGGTATTCCACTTACTTCTATAGCTGGGCTTGTGATCGGAAAACCTCTTAGTCACCATGTAGAAGAGGTGACGATGACCGTCAGTGAGACTCAGAATTTTTCCGGGATGCGGCTGTTGTCTGGAGAGCTCAGATACACGGCCAAACTTCTTCCCGAAGACTAATGCTATTCCCCCGGACATACGCAGATCTTCGGCGACACAATGGGCTAGGGAATAATCTCCAGGCACAGAGAAGAGGTCCTGCTGCTGCTCGGTGGTAACTCCGAATCGTGCCTTCCCAGTTCCACCATAGTTCTCCATGAACTGGTCGAAACTCATCTCAACATGCTCTGGGCTGGTCGTCCTTCTCAGATGGGTCTCGTCTTGTTCGTCGTAGTCCGCCTCGTATTTCGCCAACCGATTTACATGGACCACGCGCCTCTTGCCCCTTGGTAGTTTTTGTATACGGTACACTACATCATTGATCCTCTTTACCACTCTGTATGGACCCTCCCAATTCCTCTGTAGCTTAGGTGATAATCCTCTCTTCTTCTGGGGGTTGTACAGCCAGACCAAATCTCCAGCGTTGAAACCACCTTCTGTAGCTTTGCTGTCATAGCGGGTCTTCATTCGGTCACTAGCTACTTGTATGTTTTGTCGGACCTTCTCATGAATGTAGTGTAGCCTGCCCCTCAGTGTGCTCACGTAGTCCTCACCAGCTATCTCTGTTCCGGGCTTACATCCAAACTCTAGGTCACAGGGTAATCTTATTTCCCGGCCGAACATGACACAAGCTGGTGTCTCTCTAGTAGACTCTTGCACGGCTGATCTATAGGCCATGGTGAACAGATGAAGGTACCGGTCCCAGTCTCTTTGATGGTCAGAGACCACTTTAGCCAAATATTTTCCCACAGTTTTATTCATTCTTTCGACTAGGCCATCTGACTGTGGGTGAAGAGGCGTTGTCCTGGTCTTCTTGACTCCGAGTATTTCACAAATGCTCTGGAATAGGCCAGACTCGAAATTTCGTCCCTGATCAGAATGTAGCTCCAGTGGCACTCCAAACCGACTAAACATCTCTTTTATCAGCACATCTGCCACTGTCGAGGCCTCTTGGTTTGGGATGGCATGTGCTTCAACCCATTTGGTAAAGTAATCCGACGCCACCAATATGTACTTGTTCCCATCGTCGGTCTCTGGGAATGGGCCTGCGATGTCTATAGCAACTCTTTCCATAGGACTGCCTACGTTATACTGATTCATTGGCGCTCGTCGTTTTCCTCTTGGGCCATTCGTTGAAGCACAAAGTCTACATTTTCGGCACCAGTCCTTGACGTCTTCTTTGCAGTTGACCCAGTAAAAACGTTCTCTGATCTTTTCCAACGTTTTCTTGATGCCGAAGTGTCCACCGGAGGTTCCATTATGAAGTTTCTCCAATACTTCTGTCGTCCGACTCCGGGGAATTATCAGCTGAGTCGTAGCTGCAGTACCCTCGTCATTCTCGACGGACCTCTTCAACAATCCATCCTCTAAAATGATGGAGTCCCACTGCGCCCAGTAGGACTTGACCCTAGGACTCAGATGACTCACTTCTTCCCATCTTGGTCTCTGTTCTTTTGCTTTCCAGTCAAGCAACATCTTTAGTTCGGTGTCACCTTCTTGGTCTCGCTTCAGGGATTCTGGCAGCCAATCCAGATCCACTACGGTTGTTCTTAAACAGAATTCCTTCTCTTCTGCTTTGCTGCAGTGTTTGCAGTCGGAAGGACAAGGTCTCCTAGATAATGCGTCTGCGTTGCCATGTGACTTTCCGGCCCGGTGTTCCACAGAAAAATGATATTCCTGCAGCCTTTCTATCCATCTCGCAACCTGACCTTCTGGGTTCTTAAATTGCAGAAGCCACTTCAGAGCAGCATGATCTGTTCTTAGAAGGAATTCGCGACCATACAAGTATTTATAGAAATGTTCCATGGACTTGACTGCGGCGAGAAGTTCTCTCCTCGTAACACAATAGTTACGCTCAGGCTTCGACAGGACCTTGCTGAAATATCCTATAACTTTCTCTTGGCCATTCTGAATTTGGGATAATATGCCTCCTATGGCCGTGTTGCTTGCGTCCGTGTCCAATATAAACCTTCCACTGGTCTGAGGATAACTTAATATAGGAGCTGTTGTTAGTGCTTGCTTCAGTCGATTGAAAGCATCCTCGCATTCAGTATCCCATTTGAAGTCCCTTCCATCTTCCGTCAGTCTTGTTAGAGGCTTCGCGATGTCAGCAAATCCCAAGACGAACTTCCTGTAGTATGTGCACAAGCCAAGAAAACTCCTTACTTGGTGCTTGTCCTGTGGTACTGGCCATTCTCGTACAACCTTGACTTTGTCTGGGTCAGCACTAATGCCATCTGCAGATACTACATGTCCTAGATATTTCACTTCTTTCCTGAAGAGGTGGCATTTCTTTGGACTGAGTCTTAAATTTGCAGTGCGTAGCCTTTCAAGGACTTCTCTTAAATTTTCCAGGTGTTCGTCAAATGTCCGGCCAAATACTATGACATCGTCCAAATAAACTAGGCACGACTTCCATGACAATCCTCGAAGAATGGTTTCCATTAATCGCTCGAAAGTTGCAGGTGCGTTACAGAGGCCAAATGGCATTACTGTGAACTGCCACAATCCTGTCCCAATAGTAAAAGCTGTTTTCTCTTTGTCTTTGGGATCTAATTCCACCTGCCAATACCCACTCTTCAAATCCAGCGTGGAGAACCATTTCGAGCCAGAAAGCGTGTCCAAAGTGTCGTCAATCCTTGGAATGGGGTAGCAATCCTTCTTGGTGACGTCGTTCAAACGACGATAGTCGACACAAAATCTGGTGCTGCCATCTTTCTTCTTCACCAAAACCACAGGTGATGACCAAGGACTATCAGATTGCTCTATTATTCCTTGTTCGTGCATGTCCTTGATTATATTTTCTGCTTCTTCTCTCTTTGCTATGGGAAGCCTTCGCGGTTGTTGGCGAATGGGATCTGAACTTCCGGTATTGATAGAATGCTTCACAACATTCGTCCTACCCATCTGAGTGTTGTCCATAGCAAAAACGTCACTGTATTCATGAATCAGTTTCTTCACCTTGCTAATATGTTCTGGTGCAAGTTCTGTGCAGGAAGAAGCCAATGTCTTAAATAATTTTTTTGAACTCTTCTCGCTTCGTGGTAGCGGGTTCTTCACATCCTGAACGCTTCCTGTCACACAAAGCACAGAACAGCTTTCTCCCAGGATCGTACCTTTCTTCAAGATCACAGGGTACATGTTGGTGTTCAACATTCTCACAGGAACTTCGTTTCCGCCTCTCACCAAGGTTTTTCCGACTAACAGTCCTTTCCCGAGGTTACTCTCACTGGCTGGTTCGATGAGTCTTATACAGCTATCTCGAAGGTCTCTATCTAAATACCCCTTCACTATGGTTTCCGCCTGTCCACGTAGGTGAACATCTTCGCTGAGTAAGACTCGAGTCGTGATATCTTCACATCCCAGGAATGGAATTTCCAGACTTCCGATCCTTAGGACATCGTTTCTCATATCCATCTGGAAGCCATAACCCTTAATGACATCCATTCCCAAGATGACTTCCTCCATGATATCTGCCACCAGCGCCTCATGTTCGAAAAACCTGTCCCCAATGTTGATGACGATCCTCTTCTTTCCATGTGTTGGCACGTCTTCACCAGTTGCAGTCCGTAAACGAGCCATCGCTGGTAAGATTTTTCCATTTCCTTCAACTACACTCGGCTTAACTATAGTTCGGGTTGCGCCAGTGTCGACTAACATTTTTACGGACCTCCCATTAATTTTACCGTCGACATAAATACTTGAAGAGATGGCCTGAATAATAACCTCAGGGGCATTGTCGTGGCGGGTCGGTTTATGCCCCTTCTTGCCAACCCGCTTTAGTTTTCCTGTTCTTGGCGTTGTGGTTTAACCGGCTTCTTGCAGTTACGCCGAATGTGTCCTCTTTCGCCGCAGTTCCAGCATCTTGGTCCACCATTACGTTTCTCCTGGAGAACTCGGCGAATTAATTCCTCAATTCTATCGTCGCAGACTGGTGAATCATCAAGCTGTCTCACTTTGCTCTGTCCTCTGTGAGAAGCTTGTTTAGCAGCTTCAAATTCTAGGGCATGGGCCAGGGCGTCATCTAGAGTTTTGGGTCGGGCCAACCGCAACGTCTGCTGAGTCTCCGTGTCTCTCAACCCATAGACGAAGGTCTGGACAGCAAGTTGTTCTAGGAAGCTGTCCGGTGCTGAAGGATAAGCCAGCCTTACCAACCTTGCTATGTCTGCTTCGAATTCCTGCAAGGTTTCTGCACTCTTCTGATGGCGACTCTTGATTTGTGCGTGATACACTTGTTGGAGATGTGCATCACCATATCTCATTTGCAGTCTACTTGTCAGAGTCTTATAATCACCTTGCTGACTTACCGGAATGGTTTGAAGGATATTCAGTGCGTCCCCTCTTAATGCAACAATTAAAGCAGTTGCTTTCTCTTCATCGTCCCAGCAGTTGGCGTTGGCTGCTGCTTCAAATTGTTTCTGGTATGTGCTCCAGGGTGTTTTGCCATCAAAAGTTGGAGGTTTGATCTTTGTTCGGCCTGGCTCACCCCGTTCTCCCAGCTTAACCGAACAATATTTGCTGAAGTTCTTACTCAATCGCTCTTTCATGGTTTTCACCTGTTCTTCCAATTTTACCTGCATTTCTTCCTCCATATTAACCAATCTGCCTTCAATGTTTCCAAACCTGTCTTCAAATTTTTCAATTTTATCGTTCACGTTCCCCATCTCGTCTTTTACGTTTCCCATTTCGTCTTTTACGCTTCCAATTTCGTCTTTTACACTTCCAATCTCATTTTCCAGTTTGGAGTAATTATTCTTCAACTCATTTTCAATGAATGTCAATTTATCTCCCAAATTATCTTCCATTTTCTTAGTGTTTACTTCCATTTTATTCTCCATTTTCTGGGTGTTTTCTTCCATTTTATTCTCCATTTTCTGGGTGTTTTCTTCCATTTTATTCTCCATTTTCTGGGTGTTTTCTTCCATTTTTTTCTCCATTTTCTGGGTCATTTGTTCAAGGGCTTGCTTGAAAAATTCCATTGTCGCCTGATCCATTTTCTTCGTCTGTGATCTCGTTACTGGCATACAAAATATTCAATAATGAAGTCCACAATTTTAAATTAACACAGCAGTTTAATTTACCCCACACCTGACACCAATTGTTACGTTCTAGGGGTTCAAAATAAAATCACTGCTGAACGAAAATGTCTAATTTATTTACACACTACAAACTAAACGAATTATAACGAAATAACTAAACTAACTATAACACTCTAATTTATATACAACAATTAACTTCGATTTATATTCACTATTTATTTTCACTTCGTAGATCGCTCGAATATTTAGACTATCGTTGTTAACTTTAAACTTCCCTGTGGGTCGTGGCTCTCCGCTTATATACCAGTCCACAGCTTCCAGAACGTCCTTCGGTAACACTTTCTCGACGCGCGTAGAAAGGAAGGAGTTTTCTCGATTGTACGCGTGATGACTAGACTTCCGGGAATCAGTTGTTTACCTATCAGGGCGACAGAGGCGTACTAAGGGACTCTCGCTCGTTACAATAGTTATATTTATAATTTTGAGGTCAATTGTGAACGGATATTAGAAAATTCCACCCACAAGGGAGCGTGAGAAATAGAAAGATTTTTTGCTATTGAACCTAATAAATTTACTATTAATATTTACATATTTATCTTTTTGTCAAACCCTTTATAAACTACATCACAAACTGTTCAAAATTAAATTATTGTTCATTTAAAAAAAAATGATTTTAAACCACGTTTAAGTTACCAAAATACATTTTCAAAGTGCGTTGCGCGTAAAGGGGATTATTTTATACACGTTTGCATAAAATCGAGTAAGATCGAAAAAAGTCAAAGTCATAAGAACTTGAAAACTGGTACTTCCTGAAAAATAGTTATTTATGATATGAGTGTTAAAAGTGACGTTTTATTTTGTGAGTGAAAAAGTTTGTGAAATGAGCGGAGCGAATTGAACAATTTCACGAACAAAATAAAATCACTTTTAACAAAAATACCATACAATGTTTTTTGTACAACTGCCCTATTTGGATAATAAAATGAGCGAATTTGCAATGACAATAAACTAAACCGTGTTAAAAGTAAACGAAACCGTGTTAAAAGTAAACTGAAGCGTGTTAATAGTTATTTATGATATGAGTGTTAAAAGTGAGGTATTATTTTGTGAGTGAAAACGTTTGTGAAATGAGCGGTGCGAATACTTTTTTGTACAACTGTCATTAAAAGTGACACTTTTAATGATAGCAAACAATGTTAAAAACGATTGTTTACATAGCAGCGTGTTAAAAATACTTTTAACACGTTGCCATGTAAACAAGTTAACTTTTAACACGGTTTAGTTTACTTTTAACACGGTTTAGTTTACTTTTAACACGGTTTGGTTTATTGTCATTGCAAATTCGCTCGTTTCATTATCAAAATAGGGAAGTTGTACAAAAAACATTGTATGGTATTTGTGTTAAAAGTGATTTTATTTTGTTCGTGAAATTGTTCAATTCGCACCGCTCATTTCACAAACGTTTTCACTCACAAAATAAAACCTCACTTTTAACACTCATATCATAAATAACTATTAACACGCTTCAGTTTACTTTTAACACGGTTTAGTTTACTTTTAACACGGTTTAGTTTATTGTCATTGCAAATTCGCTCATTTTATTATCAAAATAGGGCAGTTGTACAAAAAACATTGTATGGTATTTTTGTTAAAAGTGATTTTATTTTGTTCGTGAAATTGTTCAATTCGCTCCGCTCATTTCACAAACGTTTTCACTCACAAAATAAAACCTCACTTTTAACACTCATATCATAAATAACTATTTTACCACGCTTTCATGTAAACAATCAATTTTAACATTGTTTGCTATCATTAAAAGTGTTACTTTTAATGACAGTTGTTCAAAAATTTATTTTTCGTCATTTACAATTTTTTTAAAACACAAAACGATGGTGAAGTTAAAAATCTATTTTCTTAATGACATTTTGTAATTTAGATTGGTTGAAGACAGTGTAAAAAGTAAATTCAGGAATTGCAAATAAACAGCTAAGCATATAGTGTTTCGAAAATGAAGTTTATGTTGACTGAATAAATTATGCAAATTATTTAAAAAAAAAACAAAATAATTGTTGTTTATAATTAAAACTTTCCTTTTTTTCTCTGGCTTTTTCTTCCCTGGCTTTTTTTTTCTCGGCTTTTTTTCCATCGGCTTTTTTTTCCAGGCTTTATTTCCGATGCTTTTTTCCACGACTTTTTTTCCTAGATTCGTTAAAAACATGGCAATCAACGTAATATACCTTGGTTTCGTCAAAGCATTTGACAAAGTTCCTTTCGGTAGACTACAATATATCTTTTAGAATTCGTGGTAAACTTGTAACGATCTAGTGATCGTTTTAGTTCAGAAATCCACCTGACTATTTGTAGAGATCCATTTTATTGTTTTGCACCGCAATTATTAGTGGGAGGCAAGAGTCTCCGATAACAGAAGTTTCCTTTTCGCTTCGATAGATATTTTGCGTTCTTTTTAATATCTGTTTCCGTACAATCAACTCCTCAATATAAAAGTTTATTGCCGCATCTGTGAGGAGTCCTACGTAGGAGATATAAATTTTATTTGAAGACGTGTCGAGCCGACCACCATTTTGTGGAAAGAAAACTGAATTTATTTATTTGTTTTGAATTTACCGAAGCCTATTCAGTTCATCCCTGAAAAAAACTTTATTTGGTAATAATCCGAAGAATATTCAGTCCATCTCAAGGAGAAATTCATTTAAGGAAATCTTCCCGAAGAAATCAAAAAGATAAGAGATTAAATTAATTTTCGACTAATATTTAATATTAATATTAAATGACTTTTTTAAATAAATCATTTAAAACCGGTGTTTGAATATTATTTGCTTTATTTGTACTCTGGAGCCGTATAATTTTTGTTTGGGAAAATTGGTAAAACTCGGAAAAGAAGCCACGAACTCAACTGAGCTAGCTAAGGGTAGTAGGTAATCCCTTAAAGGGGAATTTAATAAGTTACAAATTGGCGCCCAACGTGTCAATTTAATTTCTTAAGGGATTATTAGGGTAACAAACATCTATCATTCATCTAAAACTATATCATCAACAGAGAGTTTCGTGTCCGGATTGGTCAATCCTACTCGTCAGATAAAGCAGTAACAAGTGAAGTGCCACAGGCCACAGGGATCTATTCTAGGCACACTCCTTTTTAGGAGTTTAGGCTATTATAGGTTTAAGCTTCAGCATTTAGCAAATAATAATAATAATAATAATAATAATAATAATAATAATAATAATAATAATAATAATAATAATAATAATAATAATAATAATAATAATAATAATAATAATAATAATAATAATAATAATAATAATAATAATAATAATAATAATAATAATAATAATAATAATAATAATAATAATAATAATAATAATAATAATAATAATAATAATAATAATAATAATAATAATAATAATAATAATAATAATAATAATAATAATAATAATAATAATAATAATAATAATAATAATAATAATAATAATAATAATAATAATAATAATAATAATAATAATAATAATAATAATAATAATAATAATAATAATAATAATAATAATAATAATAATAATAATAATAATATTAATAATAATAACATTTTTAGAAAATCCAAATACTATTCCACTATTTCTGACCCAGGGAATTACTTATTTACTTCCGAAAGAAAATGGACCTCTCTCAGATCCCTCAAAGTACCGACCGATAACTTGCCTTTGTACCATATACAAACTGCTTACATCGTGCATCTCTACTAACATCTACCAACATCTACATGAACATAAAATCCTTGCTGAAGAACAAAAAGGATGCATAAAAAAATCAAAAGGATGTAAGGAACAATTGATTATAGACTCTATTGTGATTGAACAAGCGGCCAAAAAGCATAGAAATATATTTACAGCATTTATTGACTACCAGAAAGCATTTGACTCTGTGCCACACAGCTGGTTAATACATGTACTCAGGTTGTACAAAGTCGACGATAACACCATCAACATCCTACAACATCTCATGTCGTCCTGGAAAACAACGCTACGATTAAACCACGGTGAAACATCGATTACATCCAACCCAATTAACATAAAGAGAGGTATATACCAAGGAGACAGTTTGAGCCCACTGTGGTTTTGTTTAGCTTTAAACCCACTTTCTACACTTCTCAACACCACCAACCTTGGGTTCCAAATAAAACAGGGAAATCGAATCGATCATGTTATTAACCATCTTCTGTACATGGATGACATAAAACTCTACGCCAAAAATGAAAAAACCCTGCATGAATTGATTCGGTTAACTGAGACATTTTCGAAAAATATTCAAATGAACTTTGGCATTGAAAAATGTAAAACCCTGAACATAAATAAAGGCAAAATTATTAATTGTAACTTCGAGTTAGACGATGGGCGAATAATGGAATCGATGAGCGAAAGGGATACATACAAATACTTGGGACTCGCACAAAACAAACGAATCAATCATAAATCGATCAAGGAAAAGGTCTTAAAATCTTACCTTAAAAGAGTCTCTGACATTCTGAAATCTAAACTTAATGGCCGAAACACCTTTAAGGCTATTAATACTTTCGCTATACCGGTCTTAACATACACCTTCGGAACTGTTCGCTGGACACCAACTGACTTAGAAGACATTCAGGTGAAAACCAGAGGTTTACTGAGAAAGTTTAGAGCTCATGACCCAAAATCAAGTATAGAACGAATAGTGCTCCCACGTAATCTTGGGGGAAGAGGACTTATTGATATTGTACAACTTCACAACTCCCAAATTTCCATCTTGCAACAATATTTCATTCAAAAAGAAACATGTTTACATAAAGCTGTCTCTAAAGAAGATTTAGGATATACACCCCTGGACCTTGCACATGTAACGGACGTAAATCAGCCATCAAGAAATAATGATCATGACGGCCATATAACGAGATGGACTAGCAAGGCACTTCACGGCAGGTATCCGAATGAAATCAACCAACCTCATGTTGACAAAGAAGCGTCGAACAAATGGTTGACTAATTCGGATCTCTTCGTTGAGACTGAGGGCTTCGTCATCTCGATCCAAGATCAAGTTGTACCCACCAACAATTATCGAAAGTTCATTTTAAAAGAGAGTGTCAGTGACCAATGCAGGAGATGTAAAACCTCATCGGAGACCATTCAGCACATAATGTCAGGTTGTTCAATGCTAGCACCAACAAGCTACCTGCAAAGACACGACCAAGTTGCAAAAATCATCCATCAGAAGCTGGCTTTGCAGCACAATCTGCACAGTGATAATAGTCCGTACTATAAATACGAACCACAATCTGTTTTGGAAAATAATACGTGCAAACTTTATTGGAACCGCAGCATACTGACAGATAAAACCATACCGTGTAATCGACCAGACATCACATTCACCGATAAGATGTCAGCGACAACTTATTTAATAGATATAGCCATCCCCAATTCACACAATCTTCTCTCAACTTGGAATGAAAAACTTACCAAATATTCTCCTCTGGCAGAAGAAATAAAAAATATTTGGAAACAAAACACAGTACACATTGTACCTATAATTCTGTCAACTACTGGAATAATCCCCAAAGATTTACATCGCAGTCTTCAAATAATTAACATGAATCCACTTCTATATATTCAACTGCAGAAATCAGTTCTTCTTCACACCACAGCAATAGTCAGACGCCACCTTAATTTGCAATAGTAAGGTTCGGGACTTGTATGTGAATACCGTTCCAAATCAGTAAAAACCGCATGTATGCGAGATCAAGAAAAGGAATAATAATAATAATAATAATAATAATAATAATAATAATAATAATAATAATAATAATTCTACTCTTAATGACAGTTTCTTCGCTGAATAGATACAACAACAGTAAAAGGCCATAAATTTGAATAGTAAAGAATTGGGCTTAAAAATCGGTTTCAGTATAATTTGTGCATAAAATGTTGCTTTTTAACTATGTACAAATAATGTTTCCAAATAACATATCGTGGTGTCCAATATTTATAAACAATTTATTGAATGAATGATCATTTTCTACGTTTGTAGAATTTGAGGTTAGTTGGTACGTTTTATTTATTTTAAGAAAGCTTGTTACGCCAAAGAGGTATAACTTCTTAAGCGCGCACATAAGTACACATACGTGTTTTTTTAATTAATGAATTACCAAGTATACCATATACACAAATTACATCGTAACGACCAAAATATACATTAAAATATAAAGGATAAAATATCTTCAAACTTTTCAATACCTATAGTTAAAAAGATAATAAGCGCCACTCACCCATTCTTATATGATTGTTCGGTTTGTACACTAACCACTCATATACCTCATCAGAGAGGCATAATACATTCCATTTCTTACAGAGATCAGCTATGTATGTTAATTCTTCCATTGAAAATACTTTACCTAAAGGATTATTTGGAGAATTTAGAATAATCATCTTCGTTTTTTCATTAAATAAACTTTCTAATTCTGTTTTGTCTAACACCCAATCTGCCGATGTAGGAAGCCTATCAATTACTTCTTTCTTAAAAAAAATACTACTTTTGAAGTTAAAACTTCTATTCGCGATTTTGTACGCAAGAAATACGTTGAAAAGTACGATATTTTTCAAACATTTTAAAGTGATGAATGAGTTATACTGATGTATACGTAAATATAATAGATATACATATATACATTTCTTTATAAATTGTTTTTTACAATTTCAAAAAAATTTATATACATACAATTTTCAAATAAATCAAAACTTAGTATAATATTACGGAGGGAGATGTTTATATTAAACGAAAATAAATGCGAGTCAAGTATCCTATTTGCCATACAGTAAAAGATTGATTGGTTAAAGATAGGGAGTTGTAGGGTCAGATGTCATCTGTTTGCGGTTGGAATGTTCCAATAAATTTGATTTTGTGCATATATTTTTATTCTAATTGTCAAGATTATTTAAAATAGTCTGTAGTTTTCGGTTAGTAAATAATGTTAAATCACGATGGTTTCATCAAGAAGAAAAAAAAAATTAAGATACTTGAGTGTAAGTTTTATCTCCTGTCGGCATTCTCCGATTACAGTTTACGGACATAATTGCGATTTTCGTAGGATTTAAAAAAAACACTAAAAATGCCTTACCTTACATTCTACATTTTTTTAAACCATTAAAAATACTAGTTTCCTGATTTGAAAATGTACATTTTTTATGTAAAACATTACACCGGTACACAAAAACAAAGTTTTCTGTACACCGGACATATCAGGAATTATTAGCTAGCATGATGTATCTTTCTGTTTGCACACGTCCTGATATTGCATATGCCTGCAGCAGGATAAGTCGGTATAATACAAAAACTCATTGGTTAGCTGCTAAGCGAGTATTAAGTTATTCATCTTGGGCTTTCGAGCCTCTATGAAAAAGCTTCCTAGACAATAAAGCCCAAAAATCGTCTATGGGGCAAGCAAGTGGCAAGTTTGGAGCGTTATCGTTTTTAGGGACAAACGGTATAAAGGTATGTGATAGTATTAAAGCGAGTTTTGGATATCTCTGGCCAAAACATAATATAGCATTCAGTGTTGTTAAGTAATTAATTACAATTACTTTAAAAAGTAATTGAATTACTTTTATTGTAATTGGTACGGTAATTAATTACTTTCTACTCAACTGTAATTCATTTGTAATTCAATTACTCGTTACTGTACAATTACAATTACATTTTACAATTACATTTCAATTACATTCGATGAAATGAATACTTTTAATATTTTAATATTTTCAATAGCTTATAGGATAGGTACGTGAAAAAATCCAAATCAGGTAAAATATAATAGAATACAATGCAAGCGATAACCAGATCGGCGAGCTACGATAAGAAATATTATTTCTCGGGATTTTGAAACAAATAAATACTTAAACCCAAGCATATTGTAAAAGAATTATTTCTTCTATTATTTTCTTGTTTCCAGAAAAAAGTTAATGATATTTTTAAAAGTAAACTGGAAAAACCATACTTTTCGAAAGAAGGGTTTGCAAGAAATTCAGTTCAACGTTCCACTCCGGAGCTACGTAATAATATTGACGAAAATGCCTCAAATATAGAATTTCTTGCATTTGAACTCTCCAAATAAAAAATTAATATCTATAAAAGATTATCCTACTGTGTTTAAGATTTTTAAAAAATATAATGTCATGTTACCTTTATCCGCTCCTGTTGAGCGAATGTGTAGTTCCGGTGGTCAAATTTTGACGGCTAGACGAAATAAATTGTCTGACGACCATTTCGAAAAATTATTATTTTTAAAACATAATAGTAGTTTATAAATATAAGTTATTGTTATTATAATATTAGTTGTATATAATAAATAAGTAGGATAATTACTAACATGAAAGATGTAGGTATCTGAATTTTGAGGTAATATGTACTAAAAATTATATCAATTGAAAAACAATGTTTTATTTTTAAAACAACTAGGTATAGGAGTAATATATTGTTTTAAAACATTTTCGAACTTTCTACCTGAAAGGAAGACGTACCTAACTAATTAATTAAAATTGCACCACAGCGTGTAATTATATAATTGTAATTAATTACATTTCCAATTTTGTAATTGTAATTAATTACAATTGCAAATTGTGTAATTGTAATTGTAATTAATTACAATTTGACCAAAGTAATTGTAATTGTAATTAATTACATATTTTAAAGTAATTTTAACATCACTGATAGCATTATGATAATGGACACACTGAATCAGTTTGGAAAGACAGTTTTCAATATAAGGCTGACGATTCAAAGCGTCACCCCTCACACTTCCCACATACACCTCTGAAATTGCGCATTATATAAAGATTGTATCTGAAAATTTTGCTTCATTTTGTTTGTATCTAATATTATCAGGGTATTCCTCTACGTTGTCCGTATAAAATCCATCATTTTCCTTTACTTTAGAATTACTTTAAGTGGAAGACTTTTCTTCATCTAATATAATGTGCAAAGTGAACCCGCCTTAGTTGACAACAGCATCTTGGTATACGAAGAAATTGCGCTTGAGAGTATTTGAGACACTTAACTTAGGTAAGTCTCTTTTAATTTTTAGGACCATTCCTTCTGAATTCCAACAAAATCGTATTGTTAGATCTGTATTGATAAGCCAATCTCTTCTTGACATTTAAACCTAATTTTTTGTTCTTGTCACCAATCACTATGACCTCTGTGTAGTAAATGCACAAAGTCTTCAACTTGTTGAGATATTCAGACATGGTTTTTCCTGCTTGCACTTTGCTATTGTTTTATAAATGGTTCAGCCTAAAATTTTTTTATTCTGGAATATTTGACAATTGTAGCTTTAGGTACCTGCCCAACCTTATAAATACTTTTTCTTATTTATACATCTTAAAGCGAAAAATTTAAATAAAATAAATCTTAAATAAGAGTTAACAAAGTAAATAAACTTTTGTTATTTTGTTTTTGTTAGAATTAAAACCAATGTACTTTGTGCCAAAAATTTTATGACATTCGCTAATATTGTAGATATAATTTAAACTTACCATTCTTAAGGGTATAAATTTTGGAACACCGCCAGCATATCGAATCATTGGTTCATAACAATCAAAAAAAGGTTCTATAACTATTATTTCATCGCCTGTATCAGTATGTCCTGAAATAGCCGAAAATAAAGCTTCATATGCTCCACTAGTAGTAAGAATTTCAGTTCTTTCATTAATTTCCCTTCCTATTAATTGAGAGTAAAGTTTCGAAAGGACTTTAACCAATCTAGGATGGCCCTAAAATTATTTTGCTATTAATGATGTTACACTTTGGTTAGTAGTTTATTTTGGTTAGAGATAAACCTTGATTGATATCAGTTACTTACAAATCCTCTTGTGTATTGATGCAGCATGAAATCAGATTTATTAGCAACCAATGCTAAAATATCCATAATATACTTAGGAGGTGGATAATCAGAAAAACCTTGTCCTAAATTTAATGGTTTGTAATCTAATGCCATTTGTATGTATTCAGTCCTAAAATTATATTAATTTTATAGCAAAAATATCAGTGAAACAAAATTTTGTTTGGATGTATGTATTTATTTCAAAAATTTAACATCCCTTTGAAATTACAAATTACAAAGTTATTGACTTTGTAATGACAGGTAATTAATTAGGATTATTGCTCTGTTGATGAGGTTTGTTACGTATCTTTTTTTTTCCTCGTTTTCTGCGCTTTGGTTTCCGTTTTTTTAACTCAGAAGCTTCTCGTTCGTTATGTTTATCAATTTTCACACTTTCTATTTCAAAGAGTCCTGTTTTAGGCCACTGTGGAGTCCAACCCATTGGGCGGATATTAATGTATGAAACTCCCTCTTGAGTGTCCATTATTTGAACAAAATTTATACCTTTCAAAGAATTTTGTGTAACTCGATTGATTAACGTCAGCTAAATAAAACTAAGGGTAACTAAGGTTTCGGTGGTTTAATTTTTTATGATATAGTCCATTTCACCGATTTTGGCCGATGACAGAAATCATACTCGAAGTAAATTTAGAGTTACATCTCTCTCAGATACAGGCAAGTTAGAAATTTAAATGAGGACGTTTGTTTTTTAATACAACACTTACGTAACTGCATCTTGTTTCACCGGTAGAAAAAAAAATATTTACGGCTCGTTGTTGAAGGGTTAAATTTAATAATTTTTAATGTTTTGTAGATGTCTAACCACACTGATAGTTTCAGAAACTTACGACCTAATTTAGAAAAAAAAACTCTCTGCCATTGGTAACTTGGATGACAGTTTAATCTTATTTCAGTGGTTTCTAATATCAAATCGGCCAAATCACAATATAATCCACATACATTATATTCCATGTGGCTTCACCTCTTAAGTCCTAACATCTATCCCCATACTAAACAGATAGGGGCTCAGAACCGACCCCTGGTAGAAAAAGCCATACTATTTAATAAAGTATCATTTATTTTGCATCAGGAATTTGAAATGAAACAGAAAACTACTGATTTAACAAAATATGAGATAACATCTAGTACCTAATACCTTTTTTCTCCACTAAAATAGTATATTACACTCTGCACTGCGCGCAGGGCTCTCAACTTTTTGCCCATGTAGTGTATACCTACTATTTTTTTTGTACTATGCCGAAAGTACGAAGGAAATTGCCTTCTGTAGGTAATAAAGATATTGATGCCGGCCCCGACATTTGCAGTGACAGTGACATCAGTGCACGAATAATTTCTTTTGGCCCGCTGTCTGCGCGACATTATCGCGGCATAAAAGTTAGGCTTCTGCCGTAATATAGAAGCCGGATTGACGTACTTTCGGCCTAGGCCTAGTACAAAGAAAAAACTATTAATTACCCAATACCTTTTGACCAATAGGAAATCATAAATCTTTTATTGTTTACCAATCAGAATTTAGAATCAAACAGTCAAACAGTGCATGGGTGATCGAAACACACTTTGAAATTACTATATAAATAAAATTCCATCGTTTTACAGTTTGGTATGTAAATCTTTTTAAGCATCGATATCCTTAGTCATTTAGAATCCATTGTCATCACTTCTTAATTAAAAGTAAATAATCGTTAGACTCCGGTTTTTGAAATTTATTTATCAAAGATACCTACATATATACAATGCACCTTTGGTGGAAATTGGTAATAACCACGTAGATCTCTGTAAAAATAGGTTCACTGAGTAGATTATTGTGTGTGGAATGTTTCTAAACTAAATTTCTATAGTGACGCAAAGTGGCGCGCGTGTTGTGAAAGTTCGATGTGTCATTACTCTCAATTTATTTTAAAACCATAGTTACTGTTATTGTATATTTATTCTTAATCATCTATAGTTGAAAGAAAATTTATTGAGCTGCCATCATTGATTCTCAATTTATTTTTTCAATTTATCTATTTATGCATTTACCTCGATTTTCTAATTTAATTACCATAGGTTTATCAGTAGAAATACCAGCTATTGAGGATACACCTCCAAATACTCCTCGTCAAATACCGACCACAGACCAAGGTGTGCAAACAGAAATTTTTGATATTCAAAGCATTTTACAACAAAAAAATAAAAACAAGAAGACAACTAAACCAGTGAAGAAAGAACAGAATATTATTCGATTTAAAATCAAAAAGAAAAGTCCTACTATAAGAAACGTGTATTATCGTTGCCAGAGAAAAATAACAGGAAGAAGTTTCTAATGATAAAAATCTGGGGTTTGTATTGTAAGACAGTCAAAATTTACGTAAAAATACAAATCAAATTAATGCTTTCATTAGCTTTTAGTTCAGTACTATTCCTATAAATGCATTATAAAAATAAACTTTGTATTAATTAAACATAACAATTTTTTTTCAATAAGTCAACAACGAGTACAAATTCAATTAAATATAGATAAACGAGAAAAATGATAAACCAAGCTGGGATAAAGTATGTAAAAAAAAAGAACCATGAAGATGCTTAAAGACATTTTGTCTCCAAAACAAGATTTCGAGCGGATCAATTAGCAATAGAATTCTGGGCTAAATAGCTACTTTAATGGCTCTACAATCTACCACGTTCGAATCCAAAATAGCCTGGAACTGCAAACAATTTCTTAAGCAAAACATAACAAAGTAACTTTGCTGTGGGCACCAGCATATAAAGGTTTTATCGGAAATAAGATTTCTGATAGTCTCACAAAAGAAGGAGATAGTACTTCTCTATCGAACCTGAACTTTTCTGTGGTATTTTAAAATGCCGCATTATGGATTAAGTTTGTAACTGGGTAAAAGAACTCGGTGCCTATTGTAAAAACATTTCAGGCTTAGGTAGGACAACGGTTTCCTACCACGAGAGGTGCGCAGATCAGAAAATTGCCAAACCTATTTAATGTAATTAGCAATGCTTGTTCTTTTCGTATTTAATTTCTGAACAATACACATTAATTGTGAATTTTTTATGCAGTCTCTTCGTAATCCAAGGTACTGCGAAATTTAACGAAGAGGTCCACCCGACATTCTGAAAATTACTATTCTGGCAAATTTCGAAGGAATTTAGTATAGTAAGGATTAATTTGAGCAAGAAATCCTAAAGTCATTCCGCCCCATATTATTCGAGAATGAAATTTAGAGGAACTTTAGTAAATTTTTCGAACCAATTAAGCCATCCCGAGAATTCTATTAATTTCTATCAACCAAGATAAGAATAATTATTTTTTTATTAACAAAGATTATTTTTGGCTAAATTATTTTTGAATTTATTTTTTTTACTAACTATAGAGAGATTTTAAAACTTTAAAACTGATGTTTGAATTTATTTTATGGAATTTGTACTTGGAACCCTTAATTACATGTTTGGGAGAAACTGGTAATACTCTTAGAAGTAATCCACGACCCATCAATAAATATTTTGAGCAAATTGAGACGTTTTAACGTTGCAACTAGAACATGCATATATTGTAAGTATGCAGATGAAACGACTAGTATTTGTCACTGCAAAGTTATTGTTCTCCAATGACATAAATATCTGGGACAGGTCTTCTTCATGTTACTAACGTATATCCTAAGCGGATAATAGAGTTTCTTAAAGGTGTAGACGTAGACCTTATGCACTCATGTGCATGTAGGTAGGTTATACACAAAAGATCTTTTAGGTAGCAGTATAGTAAGGTCACCTGGGCCAATCGACCGAACTTACAATCTACAAAAACCACTAGAATATTTAACCCTAGAATGGTAAGTATCGTTATTTTTTAGGTCATTAATGGTACCGTGATACAACACACCACTAGCATTTTTGAATTTATGCTAAAAAAATTCAAAAAGTATATTTTACATTTTTCATTGTGCAAAATTATAAGAAAGACTCTAAAGAAGAAGAAAAAATACAAAACAACCAAAAAAAATCATTTTCTCTGTAGGTACAAGTTGAATAGATTGGTCTTCTGTGTTTGGCACACAGGCAAGCTTTGCAGTGGACGTACAGGTGTCTACCTTTTCTGGTAGATCGAAGGCAAACTTTACATCTTTTGTGGGTTGGAGGGTGAGTTTCTTCATTTGTGAGTACTGGTTGGTTCTCTTGACCAAGAATATCCAAAATCATGGAGCGCAAAAATCTGGAGTCATCAACTGTAGTGCTGAGTCCCTAAGAAAATTCTCCTTGGAGATATTTTTAATTGTGGATCTAATTTGGTTTTACTTGCGCTATAAATAACACAAGCATTAATAACTGCAACCTCGCACCATAAAAAGCTCTAAGATGCCACCGACGAGTTTTTCTTGTCACGGTCTTAGAATGACACAACTGATCATAAGTGTCTACTCCTCTTTTTGTAGAGCTATAAAATAAAACAATCTCGGGCTTGATACTATCTTTTTGATGTGAAACATCTATAGCGGCACGTAAATCAGATTTCTGGCGTGGTGACGGTGACGTCATGACGTAAAAAACCTAACGCATCAATAATAATCGATAAGAGATGTACTGATATCTTATATGAAATTGGTGTCATGTTTTGAGCGACGCGACGGTGGCGCACCAACAATAGGGGGAAGAAGCTCATCGATTCAAAAATTTGGCGGGACAGGGTATGAATTGTTTCATAAAAACCTAACTCGATTCCGCCTACTATCTATTCTATATATATATAAAAATGATTGTTTGTATAGGCAACATAATATACCTACATATTTTGCTGACCTGTAAAATTGACAGCTAGTCAATCAAAATAGATTGTTGGTGAATAGTTGTCATATAGTTGTCCGCGTAAAATTTGTGTATTTAGTTTTAAATATGAATAAACAAAGTGTTAATAAAGAAAGTGATGAAAAAATATGAATAAAAATGAGTGAGTACCTACCTACTCTATATACATTGGGGTGTCCGTTATTTCCCAGATTTGGTTCTGTTCTCCAAACACCCATCAAATTTTTAGATTATGACCTAACAAAAATTATCAGACCTTAACCAGCCCTTAATATTCACATTAACCCGTGCCTAAATCATAATACATTTCCCATTTAAATACCGTTTAAAAGTTATTCAACGATAAAGTTGTATTCATAGTTAAATTCATCATTTTCCTATTTTTTATTTAGTATCGCTTATTGTTTGTACTAAAATTATGAAGTAACTACAATTATATTAATATAGTAACGTACTTCTATATAAATTTGTGTTTTAATAATTTCCTTTTTTAAGATTATTGAATTTAAGGCAATTAAATAAAAAGCTAAACGAAATCACTTTTTAAATTTATTCAATAAATAGTCATCGTTATCTGGAAAAAATCGTAATATTTTATTTTATCATTATGACATATTTAGTTCCTATCACAATCTGTTCTTTTCTGCATACTACTTTTACACAATAATGTCGATGTTTCACATCTGCCAGGCGTCCCGTGACGGCTCACATTTTTTTTTAGTTTCGGAGAAAATGATACTAACGTCTTATTCTCATAAAAAGCACAATCAGAACAAAACAATTTTTCTCTTTTTAAGAAATTTCGGCGGAATGTCAAACTTGCTTTTTCTTAAGGTTCCAGCTATCCATGGTGACATTTCTATTGGTGCCTTGGAGATTTTTGCATAGACGATAAACGTATTGGGCTTACAAAGCTTCTGATGCATCTCTTTTTTCTTTTCCTACATATGGTATTGCAGAACATATATAAAAAGTCGTTAGAGTCCCACAGCGCACAGTATAACGATTTTAAATCCATATGCGCCAGGAGTGTAATTAGCTTCACAATTTTCAATAAATCCATTCCAAAAAAATCTTATGGGTACAAATTTGTCATTACATTTTCGTTTATCAAAACATATAAAATTTAAAGTGGTTTTGAGACATTGCTACCCCAAAAATGGGTATTCCAAATTGTTTTGACCACAAATCCTAGTTACTCAGGCAGCTAATTTTTAGAACACCACTCATATATGAAAGACCGAATAATGCCAAAATATCTTCTTTGCAGTTGTAAAACTTAGAGTTCGACTAAATTTAGTAGATTGTTTAGAGATTTCTTGGTGCATTCAGTAATATAGAGTTTCATTAAGTCGCTAAAAAAGTTTCCAAGCCAACATCTCACGAGATTTAAAATTGGTACACGAAGCATTATGTTTTTTTAAACTGTGCGAGTAATCTTTTAGAAAAACAGGGCTTTATACTTAAAACCAAATTTTCCATATATTACTTTTCTTTTTTGATTGCTATCTTCACTCTCCTCTTTACTAACCTCTGGTTCTGCTAAAATAGAATCAAAATGCTCATTTTCACTAAGCTCTTTGTCTTCATCCTCACTTAAACGCACAGATTCTGTATTGCTATTACTGTATTCATCACTCACCAGCTTCATAAGCAATCACAATTTCTTCTAACTCAGCCTGAGTGAACGCTTTGCTTGTTGATGCCATTTACTTCTATATTCAAAATTATAGAGGGAATTGTACTATAATAGTATCGTATGTGACACCAATAAAAATTCTAAAATACATATTAGCACCCTATAAATAAACAGTCACGTTTTGAGTTGATTTGAAACTAAAAGAGGTAAAGTTACTGAGAATCTAGGGTTTCCTATTATCTCTGAGTTTCCCTCTCTAGAAATGTGCTGACTGCCCCCAATAGAAATTGTGCGGTATCTCTCGCGACACCAGTGTACCATTCTTGGGTTAATAAACAGTTTTTAGTGCTTTTAAGTTAATAAAATTTAAGGTACCTAACCCAAGTTAAAAACATATTACCTATAGACACCAAGTTTAAAAAAAAAATAATTACTCTTACCAAATACTTGGTTCAGCTTCTCCATAACGTCGAGGTAATACAAATCGTTGATCTACTGAGGACATTTCTTCTGAAATTATCTGTAAAAATGAATCACCAATACAATTTTTTTTTAAATCAGTATTACATCTAAACTTTATAACTACTTTTATTAGAAAGTAAGTAAAGTTAATATACCTTAAATTTTTAGTGTATCACAATACTTTTGGATGCCTAAATTGTGTAAATAACTTTATCTACCAAACATTTATCCATTCAGTCACATAGTATGTATGTGCTATACCTAATCACTGAGATTGTGTTATCTATTTAGACCGTAAAGAAAGTTCATTAAATTTAAACAGACTAAACAATTAGTAAAATAATTATTATTTTGTACATATGTAATTAAAAGTGTAGGTGGTACATTTAAAATTATAATAATGATGAAGAATTATAATAATAAGAAAGAAGGATTATATTGTTGGTTATTACACGAATTAATATTATAAACTATACCTATTTGCAGTTGATAACTACCAGCCTCACTGACTTATGTTGATTTCTAGTTCGTGACGTGTTGTAAATGAAAGCAATTTTTTTGGTCGATTCTTAAATGCCTATATAGTAAACAAAGTTCCCATTTTATGTAAAGTAAATTTTATTTATTCATTGTTAACGCGTTCAAGTTTGTTTTTTATTTTTTCTAATTCAGAAACGTACATGTTTAATATAGTCCAGTCTAATAAAATCGTAATACATGCAAATCGTAAAGTAATTTTTTTAAACCGGCCAGAAATTAGTACTTTCCGGTTTATTTTTACGTCAGAAAATCTCATTTTGTTGGACGAGGCCAGAAAATAAAAATGAGTCCGGTAAAAGCTTTTACCGGACTCAATTTTATTTACTTTCTTGCCTATCTTTATTGAAAAAAACAATAAAATAGTTAGTCTAAGATAGCGGTCAATTGGTTTCTATGGTAACAGAGTTTTGTATATATTTAAAACTATAAAATAACTTGAGATATTTTGACGTTTAGTTGAAAACGTGAAATCTTCTATATATATAAAAAAGGATGTGTTTTTATGTTTGAAATCAATGAACTCAAAAACTACTGGACCAATTATTATGAAAATTGGTATATATATATATATATATATATATATATATATATATATATATATAGAAAAAGGAAGTCTTTGCTGAATAAAAATATAGTTTAAAAATTATTGGGTTTGCAGCAATTTATGAAAGGTGTACTCTTTTAAATCTTTATTGCTCCGAGCTTTCGACTATGATTATAGTCATCGTCAGGGATCTACAATTATAACAATTATTAAGTAAGTATAAAAATATACATAATAATATTAGTGAATAACTTACAACTTATTGAGATTGGTTCATAAATAAGGTCTTAATATAATATATGTATAATTTATAATTTTATTAATGATTAGCTAAGTTATGTAATCCTTGAAAATTTTAAAATTAAAATTATAAATTATACATATATTATATTAAGACCTTATTTATGAACCAATCTCAATAAGTTGTAAGTTATTCACTAATATTATTATGTATAGTATAGTATAGTATATATTTTATTTGCATAAACTTTTAGCATAATTGAGCAAATAACGTCAAATACAAATACAATAAAATATATCAACTACAAATACAAATACAATAAATCAAATACAAATACAATAAATCAAATACAAATACAATAAATCAAATACAAATACAATAAATCAAATACAATTACAATAAAATCTTAATTATTAAAAATAAAATAACATGACACTTTAAAAATATTTTTTTTTTCTTAACTTTTAAACTTTTAAAACACAGAAAGACTAAATCTCTTGAAGAGTCAAGGGGCCAGATATTCGGCTACTGAATATGGCTCAATTTGCATTATATACTGAAAAGCCTTCTTTTTAAAAATTTTTGGAGATTTCTCCTGCTTTATTGCTGGCGGCAATTTATTATAGAAACTTACACACGCATACATGGGGCCACGCTCTGATAGAGAAAGCCTATGGATTGGAACATTCAGGTTTGTTGTTCGTGTATTATGCTCATGAGAAGGTAGTAAGTAACTGAAAAGCGGAAAGTTTTTGAAGAGAAACATGATGCACTCCAATACATATACACCTGGAAATGTCAGAATATTTAAATATCTAAATTTTCCCCTGCAGGAGTCTCTTGCTTTGATTCCCAGCAAAATGCGTAGCACTCTTTTTTGAATGACAAACACCTCCGATGCTCTGACAGCCCCTCCCCAGAATATAACTCCATATCTCAAAACAGAATAAAAGTTAGCATAATAGGTGATAAGCAAACTTTCTTGCTGCAAGTAATCCTTCAGCACCCTTAACGAAAAACAAGCAGAACTTAGTTTTTTGCAAACATATTCAATTTGTGTGTCCCAGGTCAAATTGCAGTCAATATAGATGCCTAGAAAACAGACAGATTTAGAGAGCTTTATATTCTGGGATAAGAGTTGCAACTCCTCCGGGTATTCATCATGAGATTGAAGTGTCCGGAAACATAAGAATACAGACTTATCACAATTTAAAAGTAGTTTATTTTTATACTTACTTAATAATTGTTATAATTGTAGATCCCTGACGATGACTATAATCATAGTCGAAAGCTCGGAGCAATAAAGATTTAAAAGAGTACACCTTTCATAAATTGCTGCAAACCCAATAATTTTTAAACTATATATATATATATATATATGTGTATTTTTCCACGGAGAAGGTTTATATGATATGCTCATTGATGCCACTCGCCAACCGATTGTCATGAAAATTTGTATGTATATGTATTTTTTCACTGAGAAAACGAATATGCTATGCCCATTGATGCCACTCGCCACCAGGTGGCGCTGCAAAGTTTCAACTTCTGCCCCGTTCAACCGATTGTCATAAAAATCGGTAGGTATATGTATTTTTTCACGGAGAAAACGAATATGCTATGCACATTGATGTAACTCGCCACCAGGTGGCGCTGCAGAGTGATAACTTCTGCCCCGTTCAACCGATTGTCATGAAAATTGGTATCCATATGTATTTTTCCACGCAGAAGGTTTGTATGATATGCTCATTGATGCCACTCGCCACCAGGTGGCGCTGCAGAGTAACAACTTCTGCCCTGTTCAACCGATTGTCATGAAAATCAGTAGGATGCTGAATTTTTAATGGTTAATATGAATGTGATATTCGTATTAATGGAAGTTACTACCAGATGGCGCTTCTATTAAACGAGCAACCACTACTTATTTGATTACTTTATATCACGCCACCGTAAGGTGCCGCAGTTAATATATCACTTATTTTTAAACGAAAAATTCTTACTAAATTAAGTATTGTTATGCATCTAATATATTTTATCGATAAACTACAAAATATAACGAAAAAAAAATAGTATAAACCTGATAACTAACGAGAAAATATGATGAAAACGATAAAATCAAAATAAATTGAAAAAACGAAAAATTAAAGAATGACATAAATGATTTGCGGTACGAAGTCCGCCGGGTCAGCTAGTTTATTATAAAATGGATATTCAAAATGATGCATTTAATTGTGAATTAGTGGAAGATGAAATTATACCAGATGAAATTGTTAAGACGGCCACCCAAGCAACGTTTGTTAAAAAAAATGTTAAAATTAGTTAATAAAGAGTTCTTGTAATAAAAATGTAAACTGAATAATATGAAGTTTATGGTACAACAATGCCCGTTAGAAAAAAAAATATTGTACGTAATACGTACGTCCCAAAAGTGCTTTTACTGGACTCGCAGGCTTGCAGGACTCGCGTGCGACTCGCTCTGCAATTCGCCCTCTCGTCCAGCAAAAGACCACTTTCGGGACTTGTTACGTAAACTACTATTGTTTCAGAACGAATCCTTAAAAAAATTGAAGTTTTGGTTTAAAATTGTGGATTTATGTCAAAAGTATCAGTTTAAAATAACAGCGTCATTGTTTAAACATTGATTTTATAGCAAAAATAACCGAAAATTACTATTTTTAAATTTTTTCAATACCTAGAACCACCATGCACGTACGGTAAAGGAAAACAATGTGAGGGCTTTGGCTTTAGAATGGGACAATAACGGGCTAATTACAGTGAACTCTCTCTTAAACGGACAGCAGTGGTTCCGGAACGGCCGTATAAAGTGTCCGTTTAATGGATGTGTCTTGATAAATCTGTGAAGTCTTTGGTTTTTTTACATATTTGCGAAAGTAGCAAATCATCCTCACAATCTTCTTCTTCTTATTCAACATTAATCTGTTCACCAAATCCAGCTTTAAGGAAGTAATTGTTGATGGTTTTCGGTTGAACTTTTTTCCATGCAGTTACTGTCCAAATTAAGGTATTGGTAATGTTGATAGACGTCTCAGTATCTTTTGTAGAATCGTTTTGGTACATCGACGATAGTAGCCTTCGGAGCAGAAACTTTCTATAGTAATTTTTAAAACATTTTATAATCCCTTGATCCAGAGGTTGGCATTCAGATGTAGTGTTTGGCGGTAGAAATATAAGTTTAAGAGTACGCAACGAAAGTTGTAGATGAGACGCAGCATTGTCTAGGAACAAAAGTACTTTTCGATTTTTTCTCTGCATTCTTCTATCAAATATATTAAGCCAGTCTGTCATGATTTCTCTTGTCATTCTTATTTTGATACCATTCGATAGGTAACTTTTGTACTTAAAACAACGAGGGTTTTTACTTTTTCCGTTTACCAGTGGCCTTTCTTTGTCTCCAATCATATTAGTGCAAAACAGAATTGTGAGTCGGTCTTTGGAAGCCTTAAGTAAAGTTCGAAAAAATAGTCCCGTTTCCTCTGCGTTAAAAATATATCGTGGTGAGCATCTTTTCATTAAAGTGAAGTTTTTCTTTCCATTCAGAAACCACTACTAAATCTACAGCAGCTGCTTCATCACATACAGATTTGAAAAAAATATTGTGTCGCTTACAAAATTTCTCGAGCCACCCACTGGAAGCCTTCATATCGAAACTTAAAACTTAAAAAATTCTTTTCTTTTCTAAGTTTCCACTCTCAGAAAACTGACTTAATAAATCACTCCTCTGTTTCAAAATTGCACCGGCTTGAGTTTTTCCAATTCCAAATTTTTCGACCAATTTTCGAACACTTAACTTATATGTATCCACATAATAAATCATATCGACTGCAGAGCTTATTCTGTTGATTTTTGTGGTACTTCCTGGAATATCTTCCACATTGATGACCAGATCTTAACAAAATTTCTATGGGACCACACGGACACTCTACTCTTTTGAATACAAGAAGAATTTTTCAAATCGGATCATAAATACCGGAGATATTCGGTAACATACATAAAAATTGAGAGCCTCCTCCTTTTTTGAAGTCGATTAAAAAACTATTTTTCATATCACATGCATTGAAACAGCTTTGTTTTGATCCCTGTTTTGTTAGTCGAAACAAGATAATTTCAGACCAATGCAACTGTCAGTCAGAAACTGACAGTTTTTTCTGCCCTAGGGGAGAAACAACTTTATTTCTGCCCGGCTCATTCATTTATTTATTATTGATGTCTTTATTTCAAGTCTATCAAAATTGCATTTGTAATAAACAAAAGCGAATAAAATCATAATCGTCTGACAGCTGTCGTCAAATTGTTGTCAAGATATTATTACGCTATTTGTCTGAAATAGTCTTACTTCAACTGGCTACAAAGATCAAAACTCGTTGTTTCAATGCATGTCATATGAAAAATATAGTGTGTGGCACGGGATGAAACAAAGACGATTTCTGACCGGGCGAAGACAGCCCTCGCTTCGCACGGGCAGTCAACTCTCGCCCTATTTAGAAATCGTCTTGTTTCACCCCTTGCCACACAATATACTATTACTTGTTTTACTAATAAAAAAATTCAACATTTTACATCCTGTATTTAATCGCAAAAAATAAATGAATTTTGGAGAAATACCTACAATAAAAGTAGTTTTAATTGATATTTTACAAATTCAATCTATTTTTTTATATTAATATAATCTTGGAAATAAATTAATTATCATGATGAAAATGTTATTGAAACTTTAAAATTACCCTACTTTTCCCCAACGGACTGTATCAAGTGTTGATTATGCAACCAATGTTACGTACTTCTGGGTTTTATTTATAATTTCATATCTTATGTTGATTTAAATTATTAAAATTTTATTATTTAAAAGTAAAATTCCTAATTCACTGAATGTATTATGTTGTAGAATTGTGATATCTTTATGGGTTACTATTCAATAGGACGATAGTTAAAAGTAAGTAAAATAGATAATAAATATGTTTGGTACTTAATCAATTTGACATTTATTTAACTCTTTCTAATATTAGGTAAAGTGATGAAGATTATTTATTTTTTGATTGTAGATGTTAAATTCATTATCGAGGACTTTTTATAGATTACAAAAGCAGTCACATAACCTTAAATTAAGAAGTTTTTCATTACCATCAGCAACTATGTCAGGTGATAGATTCGGTTTACCAAAACGATATGAAGGAACTAAGGAAAGCGTATGGTAAGTAAATATTTATTAAATTTGTATACTCATTGTCATATGTAACAAGTTTATTAATTATAAATGATTTCCTTGTAATTAGTTTAGTTAATTTATGTGTCTTGATTAGTTTCACAGTTCTTGTATTAAAGTTTTGTAAGGAACAAAGGGTCGATTATGCAGCTTTCGTTTAATTAATTTATACTATAACATAATGTAACCTCAAAATTGGGTAGTTAAATATTAAATATGCATATTTTAGTGAGCTCGTTCATGCACATCAGGCATGTAATATGTAAATCCATTATCATTTACTATAATTTTAACATCATATAACCTCAAAATGCTAGAAGTTAAGTTACTTACATTTTCAATGGATGGTTTTATGCATTTATTTAACTTAAGATTAGAGTAAGATTTAACATAAAGAGATAAATATTCCTCTTTTATATTATTGTGTTAACCCTCCATTAGTCGCGTATGTATCAGACAGATACATGCCAAATATATATTTGTGGATTATCCAAAAATAAATTACTGTAGGATATTATGGCTTAGAGTATTCCTCAGGTATCTTATTTTAAACTGTTTTCCTGAATTGCAGCCATCTGCGTTAATTTACAGCTTTATTACACCTAAAAAACCGAGGGGTTGTCCAAATTTGTACCTGCTGGATACAACGCGACTATTCATGTTACATTTTTGTTTTGCTACTCAGGTCAGCTGCGTTTGAATTTTTCGTGCGTTACGTGTGTCTAAGAGGTGAAATAGATCATTATTTATTTTAATACGAGTACTCAAAGTGTTTGGAACCATAAAGATGAGTAAAAGGATATATAGTCTAAATAACTTAGACGATATTGAAGAACTAACTCGGTTGGCTTCTGGCGACGAAGAACTGGACCAGAATTTAGAAAATAAATTTGGCGAGTCTGATGACTCTAAAATAGAGTACTACGCTTTGTGCTACATATAATGTTGCTAGGTCACTAGAAGGTGGCCCATGGTAATTTTTTTCCACTTACTAAATGTAGCCGGTATCAACTCTAGGGTAATTTATCTCGACATTAAAATTAAAATTTGTTCGCGACGGGGATTGGCTTTAGAACTTTTGGATGACCAGCTGAAAAGAAGAGCGCAAATGCCAAAATTACCGCGAGATATTATGATTATGTTACAAAAATACAAGCAGCCCGAAACAAATCAAGAGGGAACAGGAACTTTATCAAAAGCTAGAACTTCGGCGAACATCAAAAGGAAAATATGCCAACCATGCTACATGAATAAAAAAATCTTTGACAGAAATGTGGAATGCATTTATGTCTCAAATTTCATGCCAAGACAATATGTGACAATTGTCTAGATCCAGAGGAAGAGAGCGATGAATCTTCTGAATGACTGTAATATAAAATATATTCCTTGTATAGAATAAGTTTTTTTTATATTTAAAAAATTTCTTTTAAAACATTTTATAAATAAATTATGTTTAAAACAGAAAGTACCTTTTCTTTTGGAGAACAAATAGCATACTGTTTAGATGTATTTGTGAGGTACAACGCGACCAACGACGTTACAAATAACTACGCGCCTAATGGAGGGTTAAAGGAAATACGCATCTGCGCATATACATTACTGTTTTATTCGTCAGTCTTTTTTCCCGCGTTTAATTCAAATTGATTAGTGGATAGTGATAACACGTATATATAAAAATATCTTTATATATAAACAAAAACTTCTGTGTGTCTGTATGTAACTAAACTCCTCCTTTAGGGCTGAACCGATTTTCTTAAAAAAAATTCTGTGCTTTCAAGGGCTCAACAGTAATAGCACGGGTACATTTTAATATTGCTTCGAAAAACAGCTTATATTATTGGTCATAAATGGTCAAGTAATTACACCAATTGGTCAGCTTTTGGATTTTAAAAATTTTAAATGTTAATTTTCAAGGCCAATCAAAAACTTTTAATATAATTTAAATAAATTGTTCTTTATTTAGCAATTTGCTATAACATTTACACAGTTTAGGTACTATTCATAAGGAAAATTTACATTATTCATACAATATTTAAGGCAACAATAAAAAGACACCATAATATGTCCATCCACGTATCTTAACTTTTTAAATAATTAGTGCATTTTAAGATAATTTACCACTTGTTTTTCTCTCTAAACCAATCACTATTTTCTTGCAAAATTCTTGGTGTGTCTTACATCTTTTTACTTCCTCAGGTAATGAATTTTACAACCTCAAATCATCCCCGAAAAGTGATTTCTGTAGAAAGGTGGATTTTGTTTAGTCTATGTTAAAATTTTGAGCAGATCGCACAGGGTAACTGTTTAGTTCAGATCTTTTAACAAGAAATCTTTTTAAATAGTTTGGTACTATATTATTTTCTATTTTAAAAATTAAACTTAAATTTTCTTTTTTAATTATTTGGCTTACATTAAACCATACTAAAAGATTTAATATGTAATTAATTGGCGTAAATTTATTACAGTTTAATATTGTAGGCATACATTTATTTTGCAATAGTTGCAGTCTTTGAATATCTGAACCGTTACATGCAATAAGCAGTGATGCACAGTATGTAAAATGTGGATAAATTATTGTATTAAATATCAGTAACTTGCTCCATTGAGATAAATTTCTTTAAATCCTATAAAAAAAAAGCCTGCTTTTTTACCTATTTTCTTACATAGGAAGTCCATATGAGCAGAGAAACTTAATTTACTATCCAAATCTACCCCTAGGTATTTACAATTATCAACAAAACTAACATTTTCCCCCTCTATAGAAATTTTATGATCCTCTGCCAAATAAACACTACTTCTCTGCTGCTTGCCCAAAACCATACAACTTGACTTTTTTATATTTAATTTTAGTTTGTTTAAGCAAAGCCATTTATGTAACTTTTCAAGCTCACTATTTAATTTACCAGTCAGGTCTGTAAAGTTACTACCAGCAACAGAAATCAGTGTGTCATTAGCAAAGAGATTCATAAAAGTAGTATCCAATTTACAAAAAATATGATTTATGTATATTTTAAATAAAATAGGCCCCAAAACACTACCCTGAGGCATCCCAATCCCATTGCACACCGTTTCAGACACAGAAGAATGTATTTTTGTCTTTTGTAACCTATTACTTAAATAGTCCTTTAACCAATTTAAGGCCCTACATTTTATCCCATAAATTTTGTATCAAACTTTCTCTGTCTATTGTTTTAAATGCTCTCTTTAGATCAATAAAGGCACTCAACACAATATTACCCCTGTTTATTTCATTCCTCCACTTGGCACATACTAGTTGTAGACTAGTCTCACATGAGTGTTTGTTCCTAAAGCCTGATTGGCATTCAAACAGCAACTTATTATTTTCCATATACATTCGTATTTGCTTAGTTACTACTATTTCAAGGATTTTGTTCACAATTGGAATTAAGTTTATAGGTCTGTATTCTCCTGGCGTAATTGGGTACGGAACCTTTGGTACTGGGACAATGACCGTTTTTTTTTTAAGTTCTTGAGGTATTTGACCATTACTAAGGGATGTATTTATCAAATTTAGAAGCGGGTATCCAGTCGTTTCAAATGTTTCTTTAATTAGTCTTCCATTTAAAATATCATCTCCTGTTGCTTTATTTTTTAAATTACTTACAATTTTTCTAAGCTTATTCATTGATATTGTTTCAAAAACTTTTAACTCACTGTTAACACATATATTCGACATATTATCAAGTTCCTGTACTACCACAATACTATCTGCTATGTCCTTAATACTGTTTAAATATAACTTATTAAAATTTTCTTTCAAAGATCCTACATTATCTTCAAAAGCTATATTTTCCATATTAGATGTATTTTTCGTTTTATTCCCTAAAAACGTCTTTACAGTATCCCACATCTGTTTTGAATCTTTTTTCGATGCATCTATAGCTCTTTCATAATATGTTTTTTGTTCTGATCTAATAACAGAACCCCTATTTCTTTTTGTTTTATATTGATTCCAATCTGCTATATTTTGTTATCTGAAATGTTTTATAGGCCTCGTCCCTTTTCCTTTCAGTCTGCTTTACCAAGTGTCCAAACAACGTAAAATTAATTGGTCAGTACCTCTAAACATTTGGTCATCATTGGCTTCGAAAAAAAAATGGTAAAAAATATATAGAAAATAAAATAATAGCACGGAAACATCTTAATTTAGCCTCGAAAAACGAGTGTATATAAACTGCCGTAAACTTTTAGCACCTCAAATTTGAAATATAAGTCTCTGCAACTGAAAACGACAAACCTGGTGTTGACTAATTATCCTGAGAGTAAAACATTTTAAATGGTTCTTGCAAAACGCAAATATTAACTTTAATTAGAAATTTTACATTTATTTAAATTTCATTTACCCTTAGTGCCCATTCCTGTCTGATCAATTTTTAACTGTGGCTGACTAATTATCTTCATAATAAATCGATCCTAAAAAGTTTCCGCGAAATGAAATTAACTCCTTTATTTAGAAATTAACGGTACATTAACTGTTTATTACGATCTTCTGGATTTTGGTATCTACTAAGAGATGAATTAATCCTAAATAGTTCAAGTATCTTCTACGTTTCTTAAGTTCTCACTGATTTTTTCACCCACCCACCGATGATTCTAAGGCTTAAATCTATCTGATAAAGTCTCTGAAACATTTTCTTTACTAAAGATTTATTCACAAATTAGATTCTCCTTTAACTCTTTTAGTTTGCTGGATAAAAATCACAATTTGTTTTTTAAGGCCTTTTTTTAAGAATACATATATTTTCTTTCTAACAGTAATAGTAAAGTCATTTGACCACTGAAATCTACAGCTTATTCATTATTTTAAGCTGTTCTCAAATCTTGTATGTAGTTACAATAATCTACGTGAGTTATTTTTTTGTGATAACTGAGTGATGAGTGACTCACCAATTAAAATTCACATCTAACCAATTACATGCTGGTACGGTACTATTAACCTTTTATTTAACGATTAATTTTTTTTTTGCTGAACGAGGCAATATTAAGATGTGTCCGTGATATTATTTTTTTTTCCAAAACAATGCCGACCAAATGTTGAGAGGTATTGACCAAAGTGACCAATGAATTTTAGGTTGCGTCGAATAAAATGCAGAGACTTATATTTCAAATTTGGGGGCTAAAAGTTAACATTTAAAATATTTGGAATGAAATTTTCTGTTGGAAAGACTTATATTTTGAATGTTGTGTGCTAAAAGTTACATTTAAAATTTTTAGAATCTAAAAACTGCCCAATTGTTGTAATCACTTGTCCATTTATGACCAATTATTTAAGCTCTTTTTTAAAGCGATATTAAAAATTTCCCGTGGTATTAATGTTGAGCCGTGTTCGAGTGGATTCAAGAATGGTTTACATCAGTGTTTTTCAAGGTATGGGTCGAGTATTTTAACAAACAAATCAACAACAAAAAAATACTATGAAACGATCTTAATCCGAAAGTTACGCTTGTCTTTCATTAGTCACATTCTTCCACCCTGGATAAGTTTTTGCTACTTTGGGATTAAAGTTGTTTTGCAATTTTAAGCGATTGTTTGTTTACTTTTTATTTGTAGTCGCTAATTGATAACTCTCACAAGTAGAGGTGGCAAATGGAATTAAACCCTTCAAAGCATCGGTCGTTTATTACGGGTATTCTGTTTGTCTTTTTAACCAAAAGGTATCCATATTGGCAGCCTTAAATTCCATCGGCAGATAATTTCAGCAGATTATAAAGTTTAAATGTTCACGTTTGCATTAATTTCCTAAGCAGAAACAAATTTCCTTGGGTGCACTTAGAATTGCACTTACACTCACTGCATTACCTCTACGAGAGGGTGCAAGAAATTTTGCCTGTGGTGCAAATTTATATCACACTCACATTAAAATCGAATATAAAACTCGTAAAAAGCGCAAGTGCAGGCAGAGAAATCGAATGAACCTTTGTAAGTTAGAACTGAAGATCTGGGGTACGGATCGCAGTTTTGTACGGTAGTCGGTTCCTCAGATTTCGTTCCCCAGGTTTACGATTCTAATCTACTTGAGTTTTCGCTAGGTGTAGGAATGTAACAGATTTAAAAACGCTATAACATTCCTTGTCAAAGTTTAAAAATTATCTTACACTAAATGAAAAGATGCATAAATTGCATAATTAAATTACATGCATTAAATGTATAAACCAACCGTCATTGTTTTATGTTTTCAACGGAAAAAAATTGTCTTTATTTTTCTATAAATATGCTGTCTTAGTTTTATCGTCATATGGTAGTCCTGAGATTTAGATTACACGATATATGTAATAACTGCATGAGTTTAACTGATAATCTAAAATTCTACAAAGTATTTAAAAATTATGTCTCTCCCATATCTCTAGAACGTTTTTAACTTTTGTGAAATCTCTTCACTAGATTTTTTTTATGTAACTTTGCAATTTTTGATCGAAATTAGCACATTACAAATTTGTTATTTAATACATAGAGTAATCTAAATACCAGGATTTATCGTAATACATGCGTTAAAGCTGTAAATATATCTGTTCAAGTGCATGCATAAGTGGCTTTTGGTTAATTTGTTCATATTAAAAAAACGTAATTTTCAATATCACTATAACATTGAGGTGATTAATTGAAATGAACATTATTTTATTTTCGCTGACACATATATTTGGTGACTTACATAAAAAAAACACTCCAAAGATGAGCCCTTAGTTTTAATTTTAAGTATTTACTCTCGATCGTTGAATTTTTCTATTAAATAACATTAAATCGTTGTTTTTTTTATTTTTACTGCTTAGCTGAATTTAATGAATGCGGCCAATAGCAATGAGAAATCATTAAATTCGACTTGGGAGTAATTATTAAAAAAAAACAAAGATTTACATGTTATTGAAATGAGAAAAACTCAAAGATCGATAGGAAAGTATCTAAAATTAAAACTAAAGGCTCATCTTTGAAGGATTTTTTTTAAGTAAGTAACCAAATTTTTAAAATAAAAAAATGTTCGTTTCATATGAATCACTCCACTATGACCCACTACACTCTACAATAAAACAGGACTGAATATATCCAAATGGCAATTGACTATAAACCTTTAAATCTTGGGCAAGGTTTCCCAGATTATTCTCCTCCTCAGTATGTAATGGATGCCTTAGCTGCGGCTAGCAACCAATCAGATTATATGCTTCATCAATATACAAGAGGTTTTGTAAGTAAAATTTATAAACAGAAAATACATTGATTCTATGTGATAAATAATTTTAGGGACATCCTAGACTTGTAAATGCTATAGCTAAATTGTATTCAAAATTAATAGGAAGGGAAATAAATCCGAAAACTGAAGTTCTTTCAACTATTGGTGCATATGAAGCATTATTTTCAGCGATTATGGGACATACTGAAGTAGGAGATGAAGTTATTATTATAGAACCATTTTATGATTGTTATGAACCCATGGTTAGATATGCCGGAGGAATTCCACGATTTATACCTCTTCGATTAGTAATATTTAAATTTTCATTTTTTTCTTTTCATATACTGGATTTTTTTAGAAAGAAGTATCTGGTAGATTACCAACATCAGCTGACTGGATTTTAGATAAAAATGAATTAGAAAGTTTATTTAACAGTAAAACAAAAAGTATTATAATTAACACCCCAAACAATCCATTAGGTAAAGTTTTTAATGAAGAAGAATTAACACATATAGCTAATCTGTGTAAAAAATATAATACTTTGTGTATATCTGATGAGGTTTATGAATGGATTGTATATAAACCTAATAAACATATTCGAATTGGTAAGTTACTAGATGGTGGGTTGCACCAATATGATTAAACTGGATATAACATTTTTTTATCTCCCTTATGTCATTTAATATATTCTTGTTTGTACACTTTCTAAAAAATTTCAAAAAACGTGTTAAATGAGTTAGCCCATGTTATACAGGGTGTCTCATTATGTTCTGACTGTTTTTAAAAGCTTATATCTTCGAAACTGTTGTAGATAATAAGATGCGGTTTTCACAGTTAGGTTTATAATTATCTTAAGTTTTGTTGTGACACCTTTATATAAAAATGGCCTAATTCCGGTTTACCTGATAGAAAAATGGCGTATTTTCAGAATACAGTAGATTTAATTTTTTAATTTTAACTTCCCTTTCTGTGCACCGATTTTAAACTTTAAGATATTGTTATAAAGTAAAAATATGCGTCTTTTAGGAAATTGCTAAATATACAGGGTCTCCCATTTAAAAAATTACATCTACTGTTTTCCGAAAATACGCCACTTTTCTAGCGGGTAAACCGGAAGTAGGCCATTTATATAAATGTGTCACAACAAAACTTACGGTAATTTTAAACCTAACTGTAAAAACCGCATTGTATGATCTAGAACCGTTACATAGATATAAGCTCTTAAATACAGTCAGAATATAATGAGACACCCTGTATTTAAAACTGTTGTGTCAACCATTGCTTTGTATGTTATTTAATTCTCAATTAAAGATACGCCAACTAAAACTGTGATGGCGACGTTTTATTTGGAGTATTTGGTGAGAATATTGTAACCCTAATTTACCCTAGGCTAGCTCCTGGGTTCGTGGCTTCCTTCTGAGTTTTATCAATTCTCTCCAAAACATAAATTCAGGGCGCCAAAGTACAGACAAACAAATAAAACGCAAAAATCAGTTTCAGGATGATTTATTAAATCAAGTTAAAGTTAAGAAATTAAAAAAAAAAATAAAAAATAATTATTTCTCTTATCTTAATTTATTCCAGACTTCTATTTCGGTGGAGCCTTGACTAACTATCTTCAGGAATTCTTTCCTTCCTCAATTCAAGGATGGTACGGCCTTTTGTTAAAAAATCTTCCTTCATAAATTATTCCGGTATGGATTTTCCTTTTGTGACTTCTTTGGTCAGGTACAAAATGGCTGACGGCTTGTCAGCGTTTCTTTATTGGTTGCAAGATAATTCTCCTACTAGGGCCCTTCTTGATTTGGCAATATACCCTAATGAAATTCTAATCAAAACTCCAACCTTTAATAATTTACAATCAAATATAGTCGCTATCTGGTTCTCCATATTAACGAAAAAAAAATTAATTATATTCATATGTTTATATATTTTATGATCACAAAAACTGACTTTTACTATAGCAAATGTATAACAAATTCACCGTAATTTGGATAATTTAATAAAAATAAAATTTATACTGGAGCTAAAATTTACTTACTCATTATCGAAGGGCAGAAGTATTAAAATATGTTTCTAATTAGTTGAAGAAACTTCGAGAAAGTGACCGAATGGAAATAATTTGCTGTCGAAGAAAACACATCGCCCGTCTTCCCACCACGGCGACGCAATAAACCTTAAAATAAATACCAACCTATTGTCAGGTGGATTTCGGTCCAAAAACGAACGTTACTATACTATACTATACTATTTGTTCTGCAAAATGTTGAATGAGTTTAATTTTTTTGAATTTAAGCTACGTGGAAACATCTACAGAATATGAATTAACAAATATAATAAATGGCTACACCTCAGTTCTTTGAAAGTATATGACGATACAGACTTTAAAATGAGGTTTCCTTAATCTAAAGAATTGTTATTAATTTTTTATAGAAGCCATTTGACATATCGTCACCGGTCGTACTGAAGCCTAATTAGCCTTTTTGTATTTCTTTCATGACACCAATTCCAGAACCAGAACCGACTTGCAAGTGTCCCTTTACCGGTGCGTTCGCAAGGAATATTGTAATGACTCGTAGCTGATTTATGCTTGTTTTACGCAGTATTTGAGCTCTTTTACTATATGTCTGTTCAATATACAATCTCCTGTGTGTTTGATCAAGGATATGTTCTCTGTGATGGTTGTGTTGTCTACGGATCCAGACTCTCATCCGGCTCCGGACCATACTTTTTGGTACCCCTAGCCGCCTGACTGTCTGTGCATATATTGACCCGCTTCTATTATTACAACTAATTAACACGTTTGAAATCAATACGCTTCCAGCAGAGAACAACAAAAATTCCCCAATCTCCCAGATTAATCAATTTTTATTGACAATAAGATTTTATGCTAGACGATCTTTCTTGTAGACTTTAGCAGACCATATATACATTCTGAAATTAACAGCATCTCGGATCATAGCGGGAATTCAGCAAAAATCATCTTTAATTACTTCCACATTTTCTTTTATTTATTTAACCAGAAAATAATGATTTACTTGAATATATAAACTTACAAAGTGTCAAAAATATGTAATCTGCTAACCGAATGATTTTTATGGTTAACTAACAATGTTTACGTAATGCAATGGGTAACAGTATTTTAACACAGCTCAGTGTGTTTCTTCTTCTAATATTTAGCATAAGTCGCAATTAGTGTAATATGAAATTTCGAATAAACTCTTGTTCGGAATATCCTCATTAGATCTAAGCCTTATGTATTTGGAAACTGGTTGATGCAATATAAATATATTTTTTAGCTACCTTACCTGGAATGTGGGAACGAACTATAACAATTGGATCAGCGGGTAAAACTTTCAGTGTCACTGGTTGGAAAGTAGGTTGGGCATATTGCCCTGCAAATTTAATGAGAAACATGCAGATGATTCATCAAAATAGCGTATATACTGGAGTAACACCAATACAGGTACATAACTGAAGTATAATTTTTATTTAATTTAATTATAAAAATATATTCAGGAAGCTGTAGCAGTGGCTTTTGAGTTGGAAATGGAAAGACTAGGAAGTGAAGAATGCTTTTTTGTTTCTTTACCTAAAGAATTAGAGTCAAAAAGAGATTATATGACTAAGTTTTTAACTGAAGTGGGAATGAAGCCAACTATACCTGAGGGAGGATATTTTATGATAGCTGATTGGAGTCCTCTCGGTAAGATACAAAATATAACTTGTTTATTATTTTATACAGAAAATTTACCACTATTGCTTTCGGGCGCACTCGAATTGCTTCCCAAACCTTAACATGTAATTTTCCCCTATCAGAGGATATTAAGGTGATATACTCCAACATTTTGGCGCGAAACCTAGAAAGAGCAACGATACTCAAACAAACCCAGTACAGAGAATAAATGTAAAAATTTTGTCAGGTATAAATTAACCCCGACATTTAAAACAGATACTGATTCACCGAACTGTACTCGGAGGTTCATAGTAGAGGGCGCTTTAAATCAAAGAATAGAATATTTTAAATCTGTATTGCGTTTTTCTCAAAAATTTCAAAATATTTTGATATGAAATTTTAGTCATGAATAGTTTGTTTCATTTTACGTGGTAGACGCATGTGTTTATTACAAAAATTATTTTTTTTCTCTATAAACCATCATAATTTTCTTTAAGTTATCATTTATTTAAAATAAAAGTATGCGTCTACCACGTAAAATGAAACAAACTATTCATGCCTAAAATTTCATATGAAAATATTTTGAAATTTTTGAGAAAAACGCAATACAGATTTAAAATATTCTATTCGTTGATTTAAAGCGCCCTCTACTATGAACCTCCGAGTACAGTTCGGTGAATCAGTATCTGTTTTAAATGTCGGGGTTAATTTATACCTGACAAAATTTTTACATTTATTCTCTTTGTTTGAGTATCGTTGCTTTTTCTAGGTTTCGCGCCAAAATGTTGGAGTATATCACCTTAAGACGACACTCAAACTGCGTCCCGTTTATTGACCGACCCTTATTGTTTCATAACATCTACTCTACAGTCATTAGAGGTCGTTAAAAACACAAGATTTTGGACTAAGTACAATATAATAGCAATATCTATGGGAAACTAATTAGATTGTTTTAGATAATATTCGTTGTTTATTAGTTCAGTTGTTAGAAATAAAGTGTAAGTGAAGTGATTTTTGACCAAATACTAAGTACAATATGTCTGAATATATCTTAAGTGAAAGGGTCCAGCCTCTGGTAGTATATGACGGTTATTTCTTAATAAATTCTGTTTTTTTTTAATATGGACAACATAATCTCTTTTTAGAAGAAAAGGTTTTGAGCCGACAAAAAGTAACCCATAATGCCAAGAGAAAAGCAGTTGTTGATTCTCTCACAGAAATATCTTTTAAATGAATTCATGAAGAAATTCATACAAACCCGAATATCCGTAATATGACATTTCTCTTTTGCAACATGTTTATTCTATACAGGTATATACGTTCCTGCTCAGACTGACACACCAGTGGATACAGGGAGTAGCTATAAGGGGTGAAATTTGACAATTTTTTAAGTGAAATTGTCGTCATCGATAATACGTATAAAAAATTTCCCAGTCTAAGGTGGTATAAATTTATTAAAGGGAAAAAGCAAGCAGAGCTATATGGTAGGGTTGGCGGATCAAATAATGAGTATGGCTCAGGACAGGATAGTCCCCAGGTAAAACTTCGCGAGAAACTTTCGAGTAGAATTAATGGAAAGAGACTCATGGAAAAATGGCCCCCCAATCCAAGGGAAGTCAAACTAGTATACCTATGGCTCAAAGACTGAGAAAGGCACAGGGTCAGGTATATACAGTAGAGGACACAGGATAAAAGTCCAACTAAATCTAGGTGCGTATGCCACAGTGTTTTAGGCTGAAGTAATGGCCATTCAACACTATGCAACGGAGATCGTTAGTCAGGGTATAACGGGTAAAACCGTAGTCATATACTCGGACAGCCAAGCAGCTCTAAAGGCGATTGTCTCGGCACAAATAAGTTCACAGCTGGTGTGGGACTGCGTTAGGGCCCTGTCACATGCCGTAAGTAGGAATTCTCTGACACTGGCATGGATACCAGGACACTCAGGGTTTCGGGGCAAGTCTGATGAATTGGCCCGTGCCTTCCGAATGGCAGCCATTGCGAAATGGAGGCTAGAGAAGGCCCAGGAGTGATCACCGGGCAAGCGACAAGCCAAAGTATTCATAAAAGGACTCTCTGCGAAATTTACTGCAGAGCTGCTATCACAAAAAGGCGAAACGATGTCAGAATGATTGTCAGTCTCTTGACAGGACATTATCGGCTCAGAAAAAAAATGAGTCAGCTGAACTTAGCAGATGAAGACATCTGTCGAAACTGCCAATGGGAAGGCCTTGCAAGGACGTAGTATCTGGTATTGGGAGATGAGAAACCGGCTGCTCCAAATTATGTGGAGAGGCCAATTTCAAGGCTATTTAGTCTTATTAAGACGGCAGGGCTGGACAAGGTGCTCTAATCCTATTCTAGATATGGTGGGTGTTCAACAATAGATCTGTGAAGGTCGCTGTGAGACAGGCTAACAGCCAACCCAATGAATATCTATCTAAGAGTAAAGAGGGCCAAAATTTGGGACAGAAAATCGTCATCGATAATATCAATAAAAAAAGTAGGTATGTATTTATGTGCGTGCAAGTTAAAGGATCTATTTTCGTTACAAAAAAACAAATCAAAATTTTACAGCCTTCGACCAGGAAGCTAATATGAAACATTGAAAACTTAAATTAAAAAAAAGCAATACTTCCAAAACTGTATTATCAAATCGGGCAATGCTACAAAAGCATCATGGAAAGTAGTGTCGGAATGAACCAACAAAACCAAGCTACTATTAAGAAGGGTGAAGACATTGTGGAAGAACCTTTTGGGATAGCTAACTATTTTAAAGAATTTTTGAAGTTATACTTCTATTCGTGCACTCGGCGAAAAAAGTTTGTGTGGGGTTAAATGCATGGTGTGAGTAAGAGAGAGACAGAAACACATATAATGTCAGTTTAATAATTTCTTATTTGTATAATTTCTAAATTTTAAAAATTTCAAAAATACGTTGAGAGTTCTCTCAAAAATAATAGTTTACATATAAGGTATATTGGTCGGTAAAAACAAAGATGAAATAGTTACCACATGTTATTTGTCATAACTATAAGTCCTTTGAATACCGTTTAAACATTCAGTACATTGAAAAGAGATAGATATACAAAAAACAGACTGAGCTAATGTTTTGAATATCATAGTGACGTATCACATTGTGTTTGACAGATTATTTTATAATTCTGTCACGTAAGTAAACATATAAAGTTTGGTATTTTATATTAATAATAATATTTCGCAACACTTGGTGCCTAGGGTATTCACCTCTTCTCCTGGGGTTTTATCAGTGCACACTTGGAACTCGGCGGTTTTTTGGGTCGCTGAATACGAATATAATAATCGCGATGGTGTCCGAAACACCTGGTGCTTAAGACGGATCGCTGAACACGAATATCATATATTGATTTTGCTAAATCATTCGCATACAAATTTATGAATCCGGGCGCGTGCACAGAAGTATAACTTCTGCCGACAGTCCCACTGACTGCCACACCCGTTTTTTGTTAAGACATTAATCGACTTGGTTAACAAAATAGAAAGATTATGTAATCTAACTAATAATAAACAGGTATCAATGACGGATTCGATGTTTTTGGCACCTTTTACTGAAGTTTAGTTATTAAACAGGAAACTTAAAGATAAAACGTCATCTGGTGCAGGTAAAATACCTGATTCGATCATTAGGGCTCCTTTGACACACCTTGTAAACATTTCATTTGAAAAAGGCATTTATCGATCTTAATTATTGACTGGTAAAGTTTTGCCGTTATATAAAAACTATACACCTGTGAGTATTCCTCGTACTCTCTCGAAATTTTTCGAACACGCATTTCTTAAATCAACTTTTAGCATTCTTGTTTTCATGATTTCCCTAATCCGTTCATTAGTTACTCATTGTATTTTAGATATTCTGGCTGATCGTCGCCAATAGTCCATTTCTATAGCAAGAAGTCTCTGTTCCATTCTTTTTGATATTTGCCAAACCTCACAGCCATATAGAAGTGTACTTTTAAAAATAGAATTGTACAGCTGGTGTTTTTTTTCGTTGGATATACTTGTAGACCATAGGAATGAATTCATTGCTCCAATTATTTTTTTGGCTTTAACAATTCTCTCCTCTATTTCGTTTTCTGTCCGACCCGAGTGCTCTATTCTGGTTCCTAAGTACGTATAGTTTTTACATCCCTTTATTCGCTCTCCTGTGTTTAGTACCATATCTTGCTGCTGACCTCCTATACACAGATATTTTGTCTTTGACATATTTACTGAGAGACCCCAGTTTTCATATTCTTTTAGTAGTTTTCTGGTCATAAATTCTAGATCTTCTAGGTCTTGCGCTACCACCACCTGGTCATCAGCGTAAGTGCAGTGTGTAGAGTGTTGTTTCATCATCTAGTTCTATGCCCATGCCACTACATGTTCATCTCCATTTTCGGAGGACCTCATCCAAATAAATTTTAAATAAAGTGGGCGACAGACAGCATCCTTGTCTAAGTCCCTTGGTGATCGGGAATGCTTCAGAAAAATTATTATTTAGTTTTACTTTAGAATATGAGTTCTTATATAGTTGTTTAAAAGCGTCGATTAAAGTATTATTAAGATTAGTTTGCTCTAGAACCTGCCATAACCTTGATATTGGGACACTGTCGTACGCCTTTGTGAGATCTACAAATAACAGATAGATTTCACGATTTGTTGCAACTTTTTTTTCATTTATTTGTACTAGGCTAAATATGTTATCTACACAGGAGCGACCAGCTCTAAATCCTGCCTGTTGTTCGATTTCGTATGGTCCATATTCTTCTTCAGCAAGAGCTCTAAGTATTTTGCCATAGATCCTACTTAGGGTACTTGTTACCGAGATGCATCTGTAGTTACTACAGTTATTTCTTGCTCCTTTTTTGTGTATTGGAGTAATCCAATACCTTTCTTGTTTTTAATGTTGTTTTAATTAGTGAGATTCCTCAATTGCAAAAAAGAGGTAAATCAATTAAGTGTTTCTATTGTAAGTGGAAGGCGCTTGGTCAAAAAATAAATTCTGTGAGATAACTTTTCATTAATTTGCAAGAGGTGCTGGAGATAAACCAACTTTTCGGTCTATACTTTACACAAGTTAATTCTCGGCTCAGATATGGAGTGTGTTTATAGGCTAATTTAGTTGATGCATCAATTGTTTTTATTGCACAAAATAGAATACTGCACAGTATTGTAAAAATTTCATAAAGACAATCTTGTAAACCCCTTTTCAAACAATTTGTATCGTTTCTCTACTTTGTTTGTATATTTTTGAGTTGTGTGCATATTTATTTCAAATATCGGCGGTTATTTAAACGCAATGTTTATTAATACAATACACGACATGCTAGTAAGCTTCAAGTATCTTTCGCACGATTGGTTCTTTGATACAAGACTCCTAACTACATAGGACCCAAACTATTTACACATCCTGATTTAAAAAATGTTTATGGTTTAATACTTTTTAAAGGAAAATTGAAAGAATTTTTTTTAGATAACATTTCAGAATTTTTAGGCTTTTAAAATTTGTTTTGTTTATGTGACTGAAAATGTAGATTTTAACGATTCCTATTGTCTTATGGATGTAATGAATTACCATATTATTATACATTTATTTAGCAAATGATGGTAATAATCACCTATCCCAAGCGTAAACGCAAATGGGATTATGCTGAATACTTACATGTTAAGAAATTTACGAACAGTGTGACACGTGTTCAAAATCGCTGCCTTCTTTATGTCGATGAAGGTATTCCTGTGGAGTCCTAGCTTATCAAGGCTTTTTAAGAGACTCTTAGGGATTAGCCCTGTAGATGACACGATCACAGGTATCACTTCCACCTTCTCAGCATGCCAAATCTGTTGTATCTCAATGGCAAGATCGGTGCATTTTTCCACTTTCTCGTAATACATATTTATCCAAAATGTTATTATTTGAAACATCCACTAGATGAACCGAGTTAGCCTTTTTGTCCACTGTCTATCGTAGTAGAATTTAACATCAGCATTCTGAAGAACTGCCTGCGAATGGCACTTCTAATAAGAAGTGTATGTCCTAAGTAATCCAAATTTATTGGCCAACTTCTGGTGTATGATGTTGTCCACCTGGCTGTCTACTTAGGTAGTCGGTGCCAGCTAAGGTTGACCAGCTTTTGTTACGTGATAATAACCAGGAAGCAGATCTTGTGCACCATTCCTTTCAAAATTAAAGCAAGTGAAATAGAAGATCCACAACGGCTTCTCTTAACAAGATTTGAGAATTGTAGACGAGTGGGGAAGAAAGAATATTGTTAATTTCAACGCTTCCAAGACAAAGACATGTTGCCTATCCAACAAGAGGCAAACATGCGACTAATCCATTACAATCAACGATCAGACACTGGTAGCGGGCGACACCATTACGCTGGTTGGTATAACGATCTTCCAGGACTTACTGTGGAACGAACATATTGCATCCATAGCAACTGCAGCAGGAAAGAAATTAGGCTTTCTGTTTAGAGCACGGAAATATTTTTCTCCATCCAACTTAGCTACTCTTTACAAAGCCCAAATACGACCTAATCTTGAATACTGCTCGCATGTATGGGGTTTGGAGGCTCCGTCAAGGCTCGGAGTTCTTGATGCAATACAGAGAAGAGCAGTTCGACTAATAAACAACACCAATATCACCAAAAACCTAGCCCCATTATCTCACCGAAGAGCAGTGGCTGATCTTTCTTTGTTTTACCGATACATAAACGGATTTTGCTCAGAAGAACTCCACTCTATAATGCCTTGATTTACCAGAGCAACGCGACGTGCCAACTCCATGCACCCTTTTACTGTTCAATGCTGCACATCGAGAACGGATCGATTCGATCGTTCCTTCATCCCCAGGGTCTCCAGATTGTGGAACTCCTTCCCACGTCTTCCCCACTCGTCCTAACTTGCAGGCTTTTAAATCCCAAATTAATAAATCGTCTCTTCTGCCCCAATAGATGTTCTCGGTACAACGGTACATTTGTATTTAGGTCTATATCTACAAGGACATCCTTGATAAAAAAATATATTTGGTTTTTAATTTTTTAGAATCACAGATAGATTTATCTTCCGAAACAGATAATGAAAAAGATTATAGATTTACAAAATGGATGACAAAAAATATTGGATTTCAAGGAATTCCTCCTTCAGCATTTTATAGTGGACCGCATAAAAATTTAGGCGAAAATTTTGTTAGGTATTGCTTCATAAAAAAAGATGAAAATTTACAGAAAGCAGCTGATATTTTACAAAAGTGGAAAGCAGGTAAATGAATGGCTATTGTTTTTTATATACATGTAATATATTTTTTCCAAAAAAATAAAAATTGTTTTTTATTGTATATTTTAAGTACACAACAATATGCGAAGTACTGAACTGTAGTAAAGAAAAAATGATTTTTTCACATTTTATTGTAAAAACAAAACAATATTTGTATAATTCAAATATATAGTAATAAAATAACTTAAGACTCCACCTCCAAAAGCATACGCTCACTCACAACCATATACAATTACACAAAAAAGTTTATACTTAATAACTAATGTGATCACCTAAAACAAAATTTTGTATACAATAAACATATTTGGCAACAAAAAAGAATTCTAATGGCATTCGGTTTCGCTAAAAAGAAATTTTGATCAAATGTTTTATATAGTCACTGGCACGAAAAACGGAGCAGCTGATTTTTTTTTTAAACAAACTTAAAATTTTATTTGGTCGTGATGTTTTATTATTATCCTCAAACACATACAAAACATGTTAGCATATCCCAAACATGCTCAATTGGGTTCGCAGGCGGACTTAACGCTGACCACTTTATAACAGGGAACAATTATGAAGCGAATAATTCCACTACAAACCATAACTGAGTCCCCTTGGTGGGCTACCCTAGGACTGAAGGTACATTCTGAAAAATGCTCTTGTGGTTTTCATCATATTCTTTTACGACTATCTGGACTTATCGGTAAACAAAACGCGCCTCCATTTATTTTCACTCCCGGGCACTGACAAACTGAAGTCACGCAATATGATGACGCCTAAGAAGCTGTTGAATGGCTTCTGCTGCGTGTCCTCATCTGACTTAACGTTGATTTTCCTGACAATGAAATCTTCGTATTTACCAGTTCCAGGTCGTTAGGTGTAAACTCTAATTTCCAAAAAACATGTAGAAAGACGGTACACTTGCTGTTGGATAAGTGCAACATAATGCTCAAATTAATTAAAAGAAATCAACTGCTTCACTTTTCCTTTCGGTAAGTGTATTCAATAAATTGGATTTGATTATGTAAATATACATAATTACTGTATCACAAATTACAGAAGTTGTACAAAGACAAATAATAAATCGCTAAGGAACTGGGATGTGATATAAAAACTGTCACTTGTGCAAATTACATTTCTAATCTAAAATTATCCTTCATTTATAGCCACTGCATTCAGGAAGCATAAAAAAGATAAGACGGTAACATAATATTGTCGATAAAATAGTAAAGCACATTTGTATCTACAGTTTTTGTTATCCCTAATTAAAACATCAAGGATTCCAACAAAAAAATTAAGATTTTTTTTGTACTAAACAAGTTTTAAGTGTTTAAAATTAATTAAGCAATAAATATTTTTCTTTGAATCAAAATTAAGCTTTTATACCGTTTAAAAGACAATTTTTTCCAGAGTAGCACATTTTAACAGAATTAATGTCTATGATTACAAGAAAATCTGTAAATAAACTCTGCAATGTAATAAAATTTTATAGTTCCTTTGATCCAAACTAATCTTGGAAACCAAATAATAAATTTAGTAAGAGTTAACGTTTAAGAGACGTAACTTTTCAAAAAATTTCAAACCAAACATATTTTAGAATTTGTGGTAACTAGATAGCCCATCGGTTTCCTATGTACATTTTGACGATTTGACTTTAATTTACTAAAATATACAAAAACAACCGAAGCACACACTGGGTACGAGAAATTAACAAAAACATTATCACCTCATCTATCGACAATTCTTTTCAAACAAGTTTAAAAATTATTAATTAACATTATGAAATCCGTTACTAAACAAATCATATAATATTTAGGAGATAAAAATTATATGATCCAATGTTTTTCGTACATAAGTTTTTACTAGAGACATATCTCCTCTAAAGATTCAGACTAACTTCCTACCCAAAATGTCATATAAGCTGAATTTACGTAAATCTGTAGCCAATCTGTTTGGAATAGTAACATTCTTGATCTGTTCCAAGAAAAGTTTATCTCACGTGCGTCGTTTTATCGTATTTTGAATGATTCCGTAATGGAAAAGAACCGGAAAATAACATATGCACTAAAAATTATAAAAATGAAATCTTTATTTCTTAAAAAAAATTCAAACTACTCGCCAATTTAATCGTAGGCACTAAATATAGATTTCAAATGTGAATTACACAAATATTTCACAAAGATATAAACTTAGTTCTAATGGCTACTTAATTTTATTAAATATTTAAACAATTGATATTCAAATCTAGATTTAGTTGGTAGATTAAGTTGGCGAGTAGTTTGGGATTGGCGAGGACTTCATAGAAATTGGAATTCTCGATGCCTAGTTGCCACATTTTTTTAATGAAATAAAGATGTTATTTTCTGCTTTTCAGTTCGTTTTGCTTTTAGAAGGCGATTAACTTTTGAAGTTATACTTCTATTCGTGCACTGGGTGGAAAAGATTTGTGAAGAGTTAAATGGGAAAAATCATTACATATGTAATGGTGTGAGTAAAAGAGAGACAGAAACACTTATAAGGTATATTGGTCGGTAAAAACAAAGATGAAATATTTACCACATGTTATTCGTCATAACTATAAGTCGTTTGAATACCGTTTTAACATTCAGTACATTGAAAAGGGATAGATATACAAAAAATAGTCTGAAATAATGTATGAATACCATAGTGACGGACCACATGATTATTTGACAGATTATTTTATAATTCTGTCACGTAAGTATACATATAAAGTTTAGTATTTTATATTAATAATAATATTCAGTAATGAGTATCGTATTGTAGTCTAAAATTCCGTCACATGGTTGCAGTATATTCTGCCCTATGCTTTTAAGGTTGTTGGCTACATAAACAGAGTGTTTACGAATAGTCGAGGAAATAAAGCACTAAAACCTCCGAATTTTGTAACGTAAGATGGATCGGAAGGCTTATTTTGCACTGGATTCCTTATAGTATCAGGAAATTTGTCGCTATTTTCTATAATGTAAAAATGGGAAATTGCATTTCTGCATTCGAAAAGTACATTCCGGACAGACAATAGAGAGAAAACTTACAACTCGGTAAGCATTGCTGCAAATGGGTTTAATTTATATACTCGGGGTTTTTGGGGTCGCTGAACACGAATATCATGATGCCGAAAGTCTCCGCGGCACTTGGTGCCTAGGGTGTTTAGTGTTTACCTCTTCTCCTGGGGTTTTATGTAAATTATGCACGAAATCAGTGCACACTTCGTACTCGTCGGTTTTTTGAGTCGCTAAATACGATTATAATAATGGCGATGGTGTTCGAAAAATCTGGTGCTTAAGACGGACCTCGTCTCCAGGAATTTTATGCAAATTCGATACAAAGAGTGTGCAGACGGTACTAGGAGGTTTTTGGGTTCGTTTACCACGAATATCATATAATGATTTTGCTACATCATTCGCATACAAATTGATAAATCCATGCGCGTGTATAGAAGTATGACTTCTGGCAGCAATCTCACTGACTGCCACACTAGTTGTTTTTTTAGCATTAAGTGTATTCTAAATTTATTTTCCGACAGTTAAATAGTAGATTAAAGTACATATAAAAAGAAATTTTCCATTCAATTGTTAGTTTTTATGTACTCAAACATACAATGAAAACAGAGATTTCGTCCCGTTAATCTGAATATAGAAACTTACTGTTTCTATATATAGATAAACCGGATTTAAAACTTTAAAAATAATTTTTTCACATTTCTACTTGATGGAAATTTATTACAAACTAGATACAGGGAACAGATAAATAGAATACAAATAGAAGTTTTCTAATGGAGACTTTCGTAGCCTCTTATAGTACAAAAATGTTTGTTTGTAAATCGATAAATAATAAAAGCTATATGAGTAGGAAAATTGAATTTAAACAAAATATAACACCAGTTTGATTTTACCTGTAGCTAATTGTCAATGAGGGCTACCGTTTTTCTGCTCACCAGTTGGCGCCACTGGCGTTGTAGGTCCGTCTATAGAATAAATTTGTAGCTGACACTTATCCGTCGCCACGTTTACAAATAAATCCATTGATACTTAGAGGAAAATGCCGCAATGTTGCTCAGTACTGTTCTTTCAGCCCGCTCAACTTTGCACCGCTTTTTCGTAGTTCTACTATTAAAGCAGTGACATTCATTGACCCGTAACTCGTATTTTCCATAATTAAACCAATGTTTTAAATTAAATATTATTATACCTCGCAATAACTCCAAAGTTAATTAAAAAGAAAAATAATACCGTGCATCCCATCCCCATAAACAGAGACGCGGGGACCTCCAGCTACACTAGCGCCTCTAGCAGCGAATTCACACGCGGTAGCCCTAATTAGATCGAAATGAATGACCCAAATAAAAATATTTTTTAAACAAATAAATTTTTGGCACTCTACATTATAACTAAAGTTGGTTTAACGCTACCAAATATGTTTATAATCAAAGATAAATCATAAAATCACTAAAACATTTTTGAGTTATTATTATTTGATGACAAAATTATCTATATAAGCGAAATATTGCAAAAATGAAATAAATTTTATTTTTTATCTTACTCACATTATGGTATAACAATAAAATATATATTGTAGAATAAATCTATATTGACATAATGAGATCTTTGGGCTATTTCGCCTACCAAAATTTGAAAGAATATTTTTTTATGACTAGCAACTATTTGACTATGTATAAAATATATTAGCTTAAATATACATTAAACGTCGGTTTACGTTTTAATTAAAACAATCATAAGCAAGCTTAAAACTAATAAATATTAATTTCTAAGTTATTAATAATGGCAATTTTACGATTTTTTTTTATTTTATAGGCCCATTGTAGGTGAATATAGTGCGAATGTGTGCATTTATTTATTTTGTGTATATTTATATAATATTGCTTGTATTATTACACTTTATTATATCTAAAACATTCATAACTTAATAAATTTTTCAAGTGAATATAATTATTATTATAAAGTCCAATCATGTTACAAGAAAATATTTTAGTTAATAATATATCGGTATGATGATTTTTTGTATTCGTTATATTTGCTGTATCTCTGGGTTATTTATTAGTGTTATCGGAATGATTTTTTGGAATTTAGTGTTTAATGTTTTTCGATTGTTTAAAGTTTATTTTTTTTGTATTTGTAATCGACTGTTTTAGTTTCGTTTTGTATTCGGTGCATATTATTTCATTTTTTATTTAATGTCTATTGATTTTTTTTATAAATATTCCAAATGGGGTGTATTTATTTATAGCATTTGAGGTTGATTCTTTTGTTGGATTTTTTTTGCATATTCATTAGTTTTTAATATATTTTTTTAAATCAAGGAAAATAGCAAATTAAACAACCTTTTCGACACACTCATTAATAAGGTAACTAACGGCTTGTTGGTCGATTTTATGATCTTCTTCTTCTTAAAGTTCCATCTCCTATCGGAGGTTGAATATCGTAATGGCTATGGTCACTTTGTTGGCTGCTGCTCTGAAAAGTTGTACTGACCTACGGTTAAACCATTCTCTAAGGTTCTTCATCCAGGAGATGCGTCTCTTCCTATACTTCTTCTTCCTTGGATCCTTCCTTGCATAATAATTCTCAGCAGCTCATATTTTTTTCCTCTGGTTATGTGACCCAAATATTCCAGTTTTATTCTTTTTATACTGTTCATAATTTCTAGCTCTTTATTTAATCGTCGTAGCACCTCTGCATTGTTAATCTTTTGAACCCACTGAATTTTCAATATTCTTCTGTAGCACCACATTTCGAACGCTTCTATTTTTCTTATATGTTGTTTTTTCAGTGTCCAAGTTTTCATTCCGTATAGTAAGATAGAAAATATGTAGCATTTTAGAGCCCTCAATCTGCGCGGCAACTGAAGGTCTTTGTTTGTAAGCATTGTTTTCATTTTTATAAATGCTGCCTTGCAGTTTCAATTCGGACTTTAATTTCTTTGTATTGGTCATTTTTGTAATCAATCCAGGTTCCCAGATATTTGTATGTCTCTACTTTTTCTATTTGGGTTTGTTCTATCATTAATCTTTCATTTTCATGTTGTGTTTTTGAGACAATCATAAATTTAGTTTTGTTCTTATTTATTTTTAGTCCGTATCTAATACAATAATCGTTAATTCTATTTACCAATTCTGCCATTATAACGGTGTCATCCGCGAATCTTATGTTTTTTATTATTCTTTCGTTTATAGAGATTCCATCACCTAGTTCCGCTATCGCTTCCTGAAATATGGCTTCACTGTACACATTAAACAGAATTGGCGACAGAACACAGCCCTGTCGCAATCCCCTCTTTATATCAATATTCTCGGACTTTTGTTCTTCTACCTTTATATTGGCATTTTGATTCCAATACAGATTGATTATGATTCGTAAATCTCGTCTGTCTATAGGTATCTTTGTTTTTCAATACTTCTATTAGTTTTTCATGTCGGACCCTGTCGAATGCCTTTTCGAAGTCGATAAAACAAGAATAAATATCTAAGTTCATATCTGAACACCGACAATTCATGTTTTTTTTGCAATTATAAAGCAACGAATTAACAAAAATAACTTTATAAACGCTTATTATGAAGAATTTTGTATGCTTTTTCAGTATAATATACCATTACTTTATACTTTAAATGTTTATACACTCCTGAACAAAATTAACGCACCAACAAAAAAATTTCAGATTTTTATATCATAAATATTTTTTATACGTGCAGAGAGTATGAATAGTAGACTTTGAACCTTTTTTACAATTCTGTAAACAAACTGAGTTTGTTTGGTAATTTTAAATTGACGTTTTAAAGTTAGTGGATACTTTAATCATTTAGTGATACAAAATTTGTTAGCAACCGAGATTAATTTGTTGCTTTTCTTTACTGGTTATTGTGTAAATTGTTGTTTGGCAAGTTTTGTTCGTTAATTTACCATAGTTTAAATTTTGAAAATGAATCGTCCAAGGAATTTACTAGAACATCAGACAGTACGTGCATTATCATTACATAATGAGGGATATTCTCAACGTCATATTGCCAATTTGCTGGGAGTAATCCATTCTACAATAAGTAGAGTAATTCAACGTTTCAACGAAACTGGAACTTATCGTCGAAGGTCAGGACAAGGCGAAACCGCTGTACTAGTGCAAGAGGTGATCGTTTTCTTAGGCAATCTGCTTTAAGAGTCAGTCAGTCACCATTTCATTGTTAAGAAATGATCTCGAAGCTACTCGAAACGTTGCAATTTCTGCTCAAACCGTCAGAAGGAGGTTGAAAGAAACTGGATTGGACAGCAGAAGACCAGCAACTGCACCACTTCTTACCAGAGAGAACAGGGTTGCAAGGTTGCGTTTTGCCAGAGATCATCGTAATTGGTCTGTAGACGATTGGAAACGTGTTTTATTTACAGATGAAACTAGGGTGAGCCTAAAATCCCCCGATGGGCGCGAACGAGTCTGACGGAGACCAGGAGAGAGATTTGCGCAATGTAATATCTCTCCAAGGAGTCTATTTGGTGGTGGCACTAAATGTTTTGGGGAGTATTTGTTATGAGGCTCGCACAGAGTTAGTCCCTATTCGACCCAGATCTATGAACGCAAAGTTTTGATCCCGAGAACATTGTGGTTGAACATGTAATGCCCTTTGGTCCTTTTCTGGGAGATGATTTTTTGTTTATGCAAGACAATGCTCGACCTCACGTGGCTATTGAAGTATTGGATTACCTCAATAACATTCCGATACCCTTTATTGAGTCGTCACCAAAAGTCCGGATATGAATCCCATAGAACATGTCTGGGACATGCTTAAAAGAAGGGTTAGAGCCTATGTACCTGCACCAGCCAACTTGAGAGAACTTGAAAATTCAGTTCTTGCAGAGTGGGAAAACATTCCACAGGATGCCATTCAAAATTCAATAAGAAGCATGCCTAGGCGTATGAATGCGGTGATTAGAAGTAGAGGAGGCAACACACGTTATTAACTTTTCTATACTAGCGTCTTATGAACTGTGTTGTCACTAAATGGTTAATTATTTCGAAATCTACGCTCTGTGTTTACAGAAAAACAATTAATTATGTTTTATTACGCACAAGTTGAATCACGTTTAAGATACGGCATATGTTTTTGGGGAATGTCTTCAGGCTTTAGTGATATTTTTATTACACAAATGAAATTGATCCGCTGTATTGCTGGTGTCTCACATATTACTAGTTGCAAGGATTATTTTAAAAATTTTGTTATTTTAACCTTAACATGTTTGTACTTGTTTGAAGTGTGTGTTTATATATATTCTAATTTGTGTTCTCTTAAACTAAACGCAGAGACTCATAATTTTAATACAAGACAGAAGAATGATCTTCATATTCCTTACTCAAAGAATAATATACTTTTTAAATCGCCCATTGTCATTGGTCAGCGGTTTTTTAATAAATTACCGAATAGTATAAAATCTTGTAACACGATTAGATCATTTAAAAGAGCTCTGAGGAAATATTTTGTTCAATGTTGTTTTTATTCTGTGGAAGAATTTTTAACTTTTAATTAGGTTAATTGCTTCCAATTTATTAATTAATTATGCCAGTTTTAAGTATTCCTTTACATGACGTATTCTATACGAACTCTGTTTGTCAAAAGAAAATAAAACTATTTATTATTATTATTATTATTATAACTATTTCGTTGACGTAAAAATGGATTGTTCACTTTTTTGAAATTTAATTCCAATAATGCCATTTGCCTGTAATATTGTTCTGAATTGTTAAATTACGCAAAATGTAGCTTTCTATTTCGATTCCATCAATTTATTTTTGAAAATAAAAATTTTGTGAGAATTTATTGTATTGGTGCGTTAATTTTGTCCAGGAGTGTATATTGTTTATAAGTTAATAAAATTTATTTTTTTAATTTAAACCGCCTTCAAAAAGAAAAATGCACTAAAAGGCAAAAAATAACATTTTTAAAAAATTGGAAGCAACTAGGCATCTGATTTCGATTACCTAGAAGTCAGCTCCAATGTTTATATCTTTGTAAAAGATTTTAGTTACTAACATTCGAAGTCTAGATTTAATAGCTAAGATTAAAATAGCGAGTAATTTGCCGACTATAAGCAAATCGAAATCAGATGCCTAGTTGCCTCCAAATTTTTTTTTATTGTATAACCAAATTTTTATGGAACCACTCGCACACTCTCTCTTTTGTACTCTAGTCAACATCTTCAAAAACGTGAAAAATTAAAATAAAGGTCCTAAAAATATGAGCGATAGCTCATTGGATTCGGAATCACCTCTAGAAAAATGTTCTTGAAGGAAAAGTGTGCAGGCAAAAAATTGCAATTGTTATTAACAAAATAAGATGAAAAAAAACAGATGTTTATGTTTCTGTTAATAACTCGAAAAATATTAATATTTAAGCAATTTTGGAAAAAGCTCGTTAAAGAGGAGGAAATTTCCGAAAAAAAAAAGAGTGTGCGTGTAACCTTTACGCGCGATTGAAGTAAAAACTTGTTGACGTACGTATCCGAAAATAAATATTTAATTACAATTCAATCATATTTATTGCCTATATACTTTACAAAAAAAAAATGAGATGTTATATTTATATTATTCATTAGAAATAGGAATTTGAAAGTTATCATTATTTTTTTTATATATGAAATAATAGGTTTATGATAACTAAAATGTGAAACATAGATTTTAGTCTATAAATACCATTAATGTATTTGAAACCGTTTGAAAATTTCATAAATAAATTTCGGAAATTTAAACTCCTCCCATGGCTGAAATTATACAGTTACTTCCATCAGAATCTTCCGTTAGAATCTACCCCTAGTCGTGCCTAAAGAAGTTTTGCTTCAATAATAGGTAAACAATATTAAAAATATACACACATTACGTTTAGAATGTGTGATTTTGTAGCTGTATCTACCTTATTGTAATACATCACAATACAAGAGCCTTCGATAGTTAGATAACCATTTCATTTTGTAGCATTTTATAGCATATTCCATAAAATTTAAAATCCTGAGTTAAGTTTGTTTCCTTCACGTCTACGAAGGATCTGTTATTGGTGGTAAAAGATCAGCCATCTTGACTAGTGGTTTTATGGCCTTTATGGCTACCTAACCAAACCTAAAATAAGTATAAGAAAGTGTTAAAATATTTTGAATATTATTATTTTATGAACAAAAACGTGCAACATGCTTCTTTACTCAACTTAAAGATTCCGTATAAACAATTATTTACTATCATAATATGTATGTATGTATATAAACTTACTTAATCAAATAATAATGAATGTGGCTGTCTCGTCATTTTTCTTCAAATCTTTCTGGCGCTTATAATATCCCCTTTGACGTTCACAATTTCTTTTTCTTTTTAGCTCTGTAAGTCTATAAAACGAAAATAGCTAGGTATAAATAATAGGTATAAATAATTAGGTATAAATAGTGTAATTACACACCAAAAATAAAATTTATGCATATAGAGTACCTACCTATTCACTCATTTTCAATCAATATTTTTTCATCACTTTCTTCATTAATAAATCCACATTGTTTATTCATATTTAATACAAACACTTTATACACAAAAAACTATTTATATAAAGCAATGCATTTCGATTGACAAGATAATCAGCTGTCAATTCATACAATTACAGATTTAATTTTATTTAATATAGGAGGCAAAATCGCATGAGCGCCGCCAAGATTATTTTCAGGGGGTGCATCTGCATCTACACACTATTATGATCTAATATATATATATAGAATGTAGAATGATTTGGACAGCAACCGCGACGCCTTTAGTTTTTATTCAAACAATAATTTAATAAAAAAATTAAAAAAATATATAATTTTCTGGTAAATTCAGGTATTTTCTTTCATAGCAGGGGGGTGCAAGCGCACCCTCTTGCACCCTGCTGCCGGCGCCCATGCAAAATCGTCCCGGAACTCTATCTCCATTATTTATAACTTTAATTTGACGTTGAAAATGGGGCTTTGAGCGGCTTTTACGGCATACGCGCGCTACCGCTAAACGGTGTTTATCAGATAAAATATTTTTTTTATGACATAAAATGTTATTTTAAAAATTTGAAAAAATTCCAGTATTTTCCTAACACTTGAAAGAATCTAAATCAGTTGGAAATAGTTATTATCCTAACAAGTGCGGAAAGTTATACTTTCCCGCACGCGAACTGCCGATGCCCGAACGACGCGAAGCGGAGTTCGGGCAAGCAGTTAAGTGCGGGAAAGTTAATTTCCGCAAGAGTTAGGATCAATATTTTTTCTACAAGCAAAATCACCTCGAAAATTATTTAGATATTTGAAAAGATGCGATTGTGACAATTAAATCTTTCATAGTGTCAATAAATACACGAATGTAGCTATAGCAACCCTACTTAAACAGGTGAGTTTGTTGTTGCTTTGAGTAAGGTTAACAGGGGTGATTTAATAAATTATGATTTTTTAAAAAAATTTTAAAAACAAACATTTTAAAAACCCCTATTTTCATGTAAAATCTTAATTTTTTTTACTATTTGTATGTAGTCCAACAAGATAAAGATAATAATACAATAATTTGTCAAAAAGGTTATCGGCAAACATCTCTAATTAATAAAAAAAAATGCGTGCGGGAAAAATTCTTTCCCGCACGCCGTGCGGGAAAAAGTATTTCCCGCACTCCGTGCGGGAAAGAGATATTTTCTGAATTGAAATGCGTGCGGGAAAGTGTTGTGTTACGCATGCTTGTAGAAAAAAACATTTTATCACTGTTTTTCAAAAAGTTATTCAATTGTTAACTAACAAATTTTTTCCTAATATCTGTTGACATAAACAATGGGATAAAAGGTATACATAATTGGGCTAAAAATTTGAAACTTTGTGGAGCCCTTTTCATATGTATACTTTACAAGATTCTGTGATGAATGTTTATAAATGTTTATTAATTTGTTAATAATGATTTTTCATAAATATTGCAAAATATTGCGAAAAAGTAAAGAAAAATATAGAGTTTTTCCAAATAAATGCATGTAGTATCTAATAAACAATAAATACGAATTTGGTCTTAGAATTATTTGAAAGAGAAACTTATTGGAACGAAGTTCCCTTTCGCGCGTTACGAACAGTTACGACTGACGGGAGCTAGCCCAAAAAAATTCATACCAAAAGTTGTCACGACACTATGCACCGACACAATGCACCTACGCATGCATGTTTCTCTCTCTCACAGACCAAAAAATAAATAACTCTCTGTCATAGATATATTACAATTAAAAAGACACTATTTTAAATTAAAAGAAAATGTACATTAAAAAGAAAATACTGTAGAAAAAAACATAATTACCTATAATAGTATTATATTTTATTTCATCCTGTTTTTATAAATTAATAAATTCAGAAACATTTTAAAAATAGTTCGTAACTTGACTACGTCAAATTACCTTAACTGTCAGTCACTGTCAAATATTTTAATTTTAAATTTTTTGTATTGAATTGTTAATTCCTGTTTTAAATTATAAAAAGTAATTCTAAAAAGATGTGTTATCTAAAGCTCTGGTATTGTATAAATGGACACTTTTGTTAAAAGAAACGAACTGTTAGGTAAGTAGAGATTTTATACAGACAATAATAAATGCTTATGTATGTATAAACACTCTGTTATGTTTACAAATTACTAATTCCTTCACTAATTAATCGAAAGGAACTTCGTTGCATCCGGGTGTCCCTTGACACCTCACACTTTTTTTTTTCTATAAAAAACTCCTGAATATCCTTTATCATATCTCCAATAGTTTAAAAGATATATAATTTTTTTAATTGGCAAGTTATTTGGCGCTACAGTTACGTGACGTATGATATTAGAAAGTATTATTAACAAATTAATAAACTTTTATAAAGATTTATCGCAGGATCTTGTAAAGTATACATATGAAAAGAGCTCCACAAAGTTTCAAATTTTTAGGCCAATTATTTATACCTTTTATCCCATTGTTTATGTCAACAGAGATTAGGAAAAAATTTGTTAGTTAACAATTGAATAACTTTTTGAAAAGCAGTGATAAAATGTTTTTTCCAACTGATTTAGATTCTTTGAAGTATTAGGAAAATACTGGAATTTTTTCAAATTTTTAAAATAACATTTTATGTCATAAAAAATATATTTTATCTGATAAACACCGTTTAGCGGTAGCGCGCGCATACCGTAAAAGCCGCTCAAAGCCCCATTTTCAACGTCAAATTAAAATTATAAATAATGGAGATAGAGTTCCGGGAGGACGGACTTTTTTTTCGGAAATTTCCTCCTCGTTAACGAGCTTTTTTCAAAATTGCTAAAATATTAATATTTTTCGAGTTATTAACAAAAACATAAACATCTGTTTTTTTTTCATCTTATTTTGTTAATAACAATTGCAATTTTTTGCCTGCACACTTTTCCTTCAAAAACATTTTTCTACAGGTGATTCCGAATCCAATGAGCTATCGCTCATATTTTTAGGACCTTTATTTTAATTTTTCACGTTTTTGAAGATGTTGACTAGAGTATTGAATGTAAAAAGAATTTTTCAAATCGGATTATAAATACCGGAGATATACCGTAACATACATAAAAAAATTCTAAAGGAGGTTGACCTCTAAGGCCATCCTTGCAACTTCCCGCTAATTTTAACCGCAAAGGCGTGACGTATTTTGATGTTTTTGACTTTTTTTGAAATGTTAAAAAAGCCATAACTTTTTAACGCGTTATTCGATTTTGATGTTCAAGACGGCATTCGACGCAGTTTTTTGAGACCTAAAAATGTTACTAGGAGTGCAAAAGTTATAAGTTATTAAAAAAAACTCTTTTTTTAAATTTTTTCGACAACGATATCTCACGAACGAATCAATCTAACTCTTTGGAACGCTCTTTAGTTCATTTCGATCAGTCAAGCCGTTCAAAAGTTATAAGTGGTTTACATACATCCACACACTCATACATACAGACACCCTCATAAAAATAGTCAGGAGAGGTTCCAAAGACCTCAAAAAACGTTGAGATCCGATGAAAACTTGATTTTCGAAAAACGGGGTAAAAACAATAACTTTATAATATAAAAAAAATTAAATTTTTCAGCGGGAAGTTAAAAATATGGTCGAATTAAAGTCGGTTAAAAATGACAATAAATCTTTTGCATATTTTGCTTATTATATGTTAACATAGAATCGACCGAAACAAGTCATTAGATACCTGTATGAACGAGTGTCTTAAAAAATCGTCACTTTCTTGGTCTTCTTATAAAGTTAGTACCTATTAAAAGTGAATTTTTGTACTTTATTAGATACAATGTCATATCATCCATATTAAATATATTTGTAAAGTATCATACGTTTTTTTTTTGTAGTTAAAACTGTTTTAATAAGATGGTTAAGTTGTTAATTTTTGTTTTTAATAAATGTCTGAAAATACATTCACCGACTTTATTATAATTTTTCTAGGGTATTAACTTTCAGATCACTGAAGTACAAGCTAGAATAGATTTATTTATTGAGAATGTATTTAAAAACAGCTTCTCTTTTGGCTTTTCATGGATTCTTTAACAAAGGCACGAGTTTTGTCAGTAGGCTCTATTGCTAATTTTGTTGCGTTTGTCTGTTTCTATTTTAAATATTCAACTTAATTATAATGGACAGATTTATTTATTCGGTTAACTGAAAGTATATTTTGCAAAGAAGTCCACTATACCATGTGGGGAAAAAGTATGGAAATCCCTTGGTAAAAAACCAGGGGTCACAGAAAAAACTTGCATAATATAAAATTTATGGTTATTCCCTGGCTATCAGATGGTTAAGATGGATTTGACCATGATCAACATGGTCAGGTCAATTTATTTAAATGGAAAAATGTATTTTTGATAACTGGAAATGAAATTGTATGTCCAAATATGACATTGAAAGTTTTTAAAAATTTTACCATGATGGTCAGGGTCAAGGTCAAACTAAAAATTCTTAGACCATCGCAATAACTCGAATTGTATTAGTCACAAAGAAAAACTTCCAAAACTTAAAGTTTATGGTCTTTCCCTGGCTATCAGATGGTTAAGATGGATTTGACCATGACTATGACCATCATGGTCAGGTCAGTTTTTTTAAATAGAAACATGTATTTTTGACAAGGGAAATCGAAAGAGCGTGAAATTTTACGTACAAATATGACTTTAAATTTTTATCATGATGGTCATGGTCAAGGTCAAACTAAAAATTTCTAGACCATCGAAATAACCGAATTGTATCAGTCACAGAAAAAACTTGCAAGATATAAAATTTATGGTTTTTCACTGGCTATCAGATGGTAATTCTGGATTTGACCATTACCATGACCATCATTTATCATCACCAGATATACATTAAGTTCCAAGGTCAACGTGACCTGTAGAGATCGTATGAAGGTCAAATTGTACTTTCAGGAAAATCTTGCAAAATTTGCGATCATAATAAAAGTTTATAATAGATCTTAACTAATTTTTAATGAAGAAAATAATGGCGACTTTGGACTTAAAACAGAGACCTCTCCGTTAAAGTCTTTTCAATGTCGTTTTTCTTTAAATTAAGACCACAGAAGCGGTTAAATGAAGGTCTAGAGTAGATTTTGTCAAACCAGAATCCTTCTTTTAGCACTACACAGGAACAACGACGTGGACGTAGAAGGATTCTGTTTCCTTTGGGGTGCGTTTTTATAGTGAGTTTCCCTTGCCTCTCACTTGGAGTGCTTTTTTGATAATATTTATTTATTTTTTTAAACAGAAATAATATTTATTTTGTATTTGTATCCCTCTACGAGGTGCTGTAAGATAAAACCAACCTTAAATTATTTATCAGCAACTTCATAAATCCTGCGGTTAGGATTTTTAGCACCTTGTAACTTAATGAGAAACGAAAATGATCATACTAAAGTCGAGCCGTTTAAAAGATGGAATGACCACGTGAACGGCACGCACTCTTTGGATATTACTCTCCCCAACCAACGTCACAAGTCCGAATTACACCACTCAACAAAAAAGTACCCACCCTCGATGCTTACAGTTTATATTATCTCTGGTATGAGTACAGTGTAAACTGTTCTTCGTTATTTCACTTTAGAAGGCGTGGCATCGTACGATTACACCGGACAGTCACTGATCACGAGTCGTTGAATTCCATCTTTTGAACGGTTCGAGTATAGTACTAATAACTACACTGTTAAAAAACTGACCATCATGGTAAAATTTTTAAAAATTGTCAAAGTCATATTTGAACGGAAAATTTCGATTCCCCTTGTTAAAAATACATGTTTCTATTTAAAAAAACTGACCTGACCATCGCCTGACCATGATGGTCATGGTCAAATCCATCTTAACCATCTGATAGCCAGGGAAAACCATAAACTTTAAGTCTTGGAAGTTTTTCTCTGCGACTAATACAATTTAAGCTATTGCGATGCTCTAGGAATTTTTAGTTTAACCTTGACCATGACCATCATGGTAAATTTTTTAAAAATGGTCAAGGTCATATTTGGACGTAAAATTTCACGCTCTTTTGATTCCCGTTGTCATAATACATGTTTTCATTTAATAAAATTGACCTGACTATCGCCTAAACATGATGGTCATGGTCAAATCCATCTTAACCATCTGATAGCCAGGAAAAAACCATAAATTTTATACTTTGCAAGTTTTTTTCTGTGACCCATTGTTTTTGAGTTACCATACTTTTTCCTCACCCAGTATATTATGTTTAGGAAAAAGTTGTTAGAGCAAAAATTTAAAGGATTTTAGGCTAAAACGTCATTTATATTATTAATTATATATAATCGTAAAAACTTATTCGATGAGGACAAATAACTAAAAAATTATGGATATTGCTTTTCGTTTTTGTTTCTTATCCAAGTTAATTTAAGGAAGTTTTTTTAATTTTTTGCTCTGAGTGCTTATAAATTATCTACTACATAATCACTATAATAAGAGGGGCACAATTTGGCTGAGTTTCAAATAATATTCTTACAATTAGGCCGATTCATAAGTGAATCCTTTTAAACTTGAAAATTTGATGACTTTGAAGGGATTTTCTTAGATAAACTAAAACTAAGGCTTTTGTATTATTGCTGTTTAAGAAAAATATATCCATTATATAACAGATAAAGTACTTTTTGTCTTAATTTTCTTACTGGAAGAGCTTTCAAATATTCATAAGTGAATTTTATCAATTCCCACGCTATCAGATATAAGAGGTTTTTGAAACTGATATAAAATTTTACTTCGTATAAATGAAAAAATAAAATTTACAGGGAAGTGATCACAAATCAAACAGATTTGTTTATAATTGATTAATAATAAGTAAACTTTGTAAGCTATTCTAATTAAACTTCTTTATACTTTCTTCTTTACGTTTTTGAAGTTATACTTCTATTCGTGCACACTGCGGAAAAGATTTGTGTAGAGTTAAATGGGAAAAATCATTACATATGTAATGGTGTGAGTAAGAGAGAGACAGAAACATATATGGTATATTGGTCGGTACAAACAAATATTGACTACATGTTATTAGTTATAACTAAATCCTTTTAATACCGTTTAAACATTCATTACATTGAAAAGAGATAGATATACAAAAAACAGTGTGAGCTAATGTTTTGAATATCATAGTAACGTATTACATTGTGTTTGGCAGATTATTTAATAATTCTGTCACGTAAGTAAACATATAAAGTTTAGTATTTTATATTAATAATATTCAGTAATGAGTATTGTATTGTAGTCCATAGTACCGTCACATGGTTGCATTATATCCTGCACTATGCTTTTGAGGTTGTTGGCTACACAAACAGAGTTTTTAAGAATAGTCGAAAAGTGCATTCCGAACAGACAATAGATAGAAAAATTAAAACTCGGTAAGTATTCCAAATGGGTTCAATTTATGTACTCGGGGTTTTTGGGGTCGTTGAACACGAAAATCATGATGTCGAAAGCCTCCGCGGCACTTGGTGCCTAGGGTATTTACCTCTTCTTCTGGGGTGTTATGTTAATTCTGTACAAAATCAGTGCACACTTGGAACTCGTCGGTTTTTTGGGTCGCTGAATACGAATATGATAATGGCGATGGTATCCGAAACACCTGGTGCTTAAGACGGACCTCGTCTCCAGGAATTTTATGCAAATTCAATACAAAATGAGTGTGCACTCGGTACTAGGAGGTTTTTGAGGTCGCTGAACACGAATATCATATTATGATTTTGCTAAATTATTCGCATACAAATTTATGAATCCGGGCGCGTGCATAGAAGTATAACTTCTGCCGGCAGTCCCACTGACTGCCACACGCGTTTTTTATTTTTTTTTAGTTAAAAAAGATATAAATTTTACTTATTATTTCAGGATGTGTATATACCCGTTTTTGTAAATAATTACTTAGTTACCTTACTCTCTAAATTTTTTAAAGCTTAAAGTTTTTTTATCTTATAGCTAATAAATTTAAATGGAACTTAATCACTAATAACATGTTTTTCAGTATTAATGTTGTTTTTACTTAATTAACAGTTTCGTGTTGCTCTTAGTTAACACAAGGCAGTAACAAAAAAAAGGACCGGTAGGTAGATATTAATTCAATTTAATTAGAGGAATAGAATATTTTTTAGGATTTGAAACATTCAGTTAATAGAACGAAATCTGGTCGAACATCCTCCAGCACTAAACCAGTATCATCAAAAATACACTCCCTAAAGCCTTCAATGCTTCAAAGACGAGGCAGGTTAAACATGAAAATAAAATAAAACTAAATTTTATCTCTCAGACTTTTTTCTGATAGCTCGGAAGTTAGAACATACGCAAACTCCATTCACTGAACTGATACCAACCAATCAACAGAAACGTTCACGAGAGAAAGAGAGAGATAAAGATAGTTTTAACTATTTTTCCTATATTACTCGTTTTACGCTCGGAGCAGTTAAGGCTACCTCCACTTAGTATATGTAGGAGGTCATTACCTTACAGAAAATTAAAGAAAAATAAATAAAAACAATGTTTTACTGTTTACCTTTAAACTGATTCGCATGATATGTACATCCAATTCTATTACAAATTGATATTAATACTGTTCTATTTGGAAGTATATTCTGATATTAATGTACATGGAAGGTTCTAAGTTATGACTTTATTTACACTGTAGTAAATAATGGTTATAATGTATGTGGTAATACGTCAAAATGTATACGGTTGAACAAATATTTTAAAAAACATTCGGATAGTTTTTGTTCCCTGATGGTATTATATACTGGCCCGCAAAATTAACCAGACATCGAAAATTTGGTTCATATTCAATCCTTAATAAAAAAAATTATATTGAATCGATTTTGATAATTTTTTGCCGAGTTTTAGGCCATTTTATGATCATCATTTTTTCATATCGAAGCTACAAAAATTTCCAAGGGATTTGTTGTTATACAGGGGTTAATAAAAAGTTGATTTTTACTCTAAACTTTTAATCACCATGTGAAAAAAATTGACAACCGAATAATAATTCTTTTTGCTGCATTTTCAAGCCGCATCTTTTCTTAATAATTTGTTTTTTTATTCATTCCGATATCGGTATCCTTAAAGAAAAAGCACTGGATTTAAGAAAACAATGCAATTATGTTTTATTAGCAACAAAAGAATTAAAAAATAACATGGATAACGGCGGTATCAAGATTTATTAGTTTTTTCTAAAATCGGGTATTTTCTCCACGAGCATGAATAACGGCTCTCATTCTGTGGGGCATAGATTCAATTAAAGAAGCAATCGCATCTTTGGGTATTTGTTGCCACTCGTTTGTCAGTGCTTCTTTCTAACCTAACGCAGTTAAAGTTTGAAACTCGCCATAGTTCTGCGCAACTCTTCTTCTCACAAGTGTTTAATAGGGTTGAGGTCTGGACTTCTTGGGGGCCAGTCCAATTCATGAACGTCAACGTCGATTAAATATTGCTTACTTATTTGTGCTATGTGCGGTCGAGCATTGTCCTGTATCAAGATAAAATTTTCTCCTATAAACGGCTTATAAGGCACCATATGTTCTTTTAAGCACTCCCTAATGTATCTATCGGCGTTAATACCCCCTTGAAGTGTAACAAGGTCTGTACGGGTTTCGAATGAAATACCGCCCCACACCATCACCCTTCCGCCACCAAATTGCACTCTAGGAGAGATACAACATCGAGAGTATCTCTCTTCGGGCCTTCTCCATACTCTTTAACGTCCGTCAGGTGAATATCACGTAAACCGAGAGTCGTCTGTGAAAAGAACATTTCGCCATTCGTCCAAGTCCCAATCTGTATGGGTTCGAGCAAACTCTATCCCCTGTCTTCGATGACCCGCATCTAATAGAGGACCTGTAGCAGGTACACGAGATGTTAAATTCTGATCCGCTAATCTTCTGTGTACGGTATCAGGTGAAACCAAGGTACCGTGAACATCTGCCAGTCTTCTCACCAAAGCTGGAGCAGAGGTTGTTCGCTCTCAAAGGACTTGAAGACATAAAAGCCAGTTTTGCACTATTTTTAAAAAAAAATTCTTGCTAATAAAGCATTATTGCATTGTTTCCATTAAACCAGTGCTTTTTCTTTAAGGATACAGATATCGGAATGAATAAAAAAACAAGTTGTTAAGAAAAGATGGGGCTTGAAAATGCAGCATTATTCGGTTGTCAATTTTTGCCACAGGGTGTTTAAAAGTTTAGAGCAAAAATCAACTTTTTATTAACCCCTGTATAACAACAAATCCGTTAGAAATTTTTGTAGCTTCGATATGAAAAAATGATCATAAAATGGCCTAAAACTCGGCAAAAAATTATCAAAATCGATGCAATACAAAAAAAGTTATTAAGGATTGAATTTGAACCAAATTTTCGATGTCCGGTTAATTTTGCGGGCCAGTGTAGATACAGAAGCAGCTTAAATTCTAATATTGATTTCAAGTCCCTCGTGTGAAAAGACGTACTTATATGTCATTTTCAGGCAATGTAATGTAATTTACTAATTTTCTACTACAGCAGAACTACCTACCGGAATATCTTACTGACCAGAAGTTTTTGTGGATATTTCAGAGTCTTTTATAAAAGATCAATTAGAAACCTTATAATCTATTTAATATATCTATATCCGGTTTGAATGTTGCTTAGTTTATAGCTACTATGTTCAAAACATAGAAGATTAATTCCTTGAAAGGCATCTCTCTAAAAGAGAATAATTTTAACATCGTCAAATTGTTGCTAGTCAATGCACAAATCTAAAATTTATAGGCACTGGTAATCCTATATGAATCATGTCGGTGGATCAGCTTTTCTAACGGCAATGTATTTTTAATTTGATACATAAAATATCTTAAGTATGTGCTTATCGAAATAAATTATAGATAAGATCTAATGGAATTTTTCTATACGTAATACCAGTCTTAAAGTTGCTTCACGAAGTAAGGACTTTTGTCAAGATATAAAATAAAAAAATTCCACTAGTTTATAGAAGAGACACTTACGCATTATTTTTGACATAAATATAAAAAGCACTTCTGATAGAATTAATAAAAATATTAAGTTGCATCTTAGGTAACAGTGAAGTATTAGAGTGTAAGAACGAATCCATAAGAAATTAATTGAGGCCACTATTGGTTCACCCTCCAAAATGTCATTTGGATATTTTAAAGACTGAAAAAAAAATCATAATAATTTTATAATTATTATAATAATTGGATGTTCAATAAACCAAATTTTACATTGTTTTAAAACTAGTACAATAGGCTACTTCACCTGGTTTTGAAAGTCTTCTTAGGTCCCTTAACAGTTGATAAGGGACCCAAAAAATGTTATTTTTATTTCTGTTATGTATTTACTTAAATAATCTATATAATAAAACTTTAGCGGAATTATGTCTGTACATTAAAAAAATCTTTAAAAAAACTATCAGTGGTTGATAAGTGATTATATTGATAAATATAACAAAACTATAATTTTTTTGAAATATATCTGTTTCTGTCTGTCCGATACACTCGAAAAGTACTAAACGTTTTTTCTTACAGTTTTCAACAACAGATAGAGTGATTCCTGAGGAAGGTTTTAGTGTATAATAAGTTAAGGTTTTGTGTAAATTGAATTAAATACGACGATATTAGTTCAACTTGGCGGAAAAAATTAAGCCGATCTGGAGCTTTTATCAGAAATGCTGCTAACGCAAGTTTGTTTGCACTTGTCGCCGATAATTTCGAATGCGTATTGTCTATTCTGTTATGACCTTTGAAATATATCAAAAATATACATTCTCCCATAAATTTCTGTTAATTTTATTAATTTACAGTACTAGATATATCATCAACAGTTTAAAAATGAGAGTACAAGATTCAGGTGAACATCCAATTATTTGAATTTCTAGTAAATCAAATAAGGATATACTGTAATATAATTTTGCATTTTGTTTAAAAATTAGAAGCCTGCCAAATGAACGGGACAAAGACATTATGGTACCGTTCAATCTTTACTATTTCACATTTTTTTATTAATAAATTTATTTTAAGTACGGGATATGATTGATTTAAAATATAAATGGCAGCTTCATTTGTAATGACATTTTCGAGATGGAAATATTTGAAGAGGACTTTAAATATGCTTTTAGTCTTTTTGTTTAGGAGCTGTATATTGTGTGCGAATATCCAGTTCCTAGTTTATTTTAAGAGTATTTAAATATTACAAGCCTCTTATTTAATCAATAGCCAAAAAAATATACGGATATGCATTCATTTTTACCCAATAGTATATAATTTTTATTTGAATGTGTATCAGTCCGTTAATGCAAAGCAAATGTTAAAAAGTTGCACTTATAATTTAAAAAAATATCTTGTCGAAAGATATAGTTTGATCAATTCAAAAATATTGCTTATTATTTATTTAACATTTTCTTGCAGTACATGAATTTTAGGTATACTATCTTCATATGAATTCATTATTATAAATAGACCAGTCAAGAAATTACTAAAATATATCGTAAACTCTGATGATTGGTCTGTGAAAAAATTAATGAAGTAATACATTTAGAAATACAATCAATGCACTTAATATATTTATAACTAGTGCGGTCAGACATATATTACAGAATACAAAAAACAGAAGAGCAATATTTTCATCATTAAGGTCACGAAGTATAGATACCAGGAGTCTAAACGTAATATTGAACAAATGGTCTCAATTTAGGGGACAGAACTATTTGCCGGTAGAGTGCACCATTGTTTAAGAAATACTCGTTTAAATCCTTACGCGGAAAATTTTGTAGCTGTTGACAGCTTTTATGACAACTAATTTTAAATAAATATTAGGTTTGTTCTCATAGCACGCCAGAAACAGTTGCTGACGTCAGGAGTGTGCGCTGTTTATGTTTATGTGTTTTCACGTCAGTTTCTAACTGTTATCTAGTAAGTAGTTTACTGTTCGCACAAACATTTCTGATAAGTTGATAACAGTCAGAATGGTTTGCGGATTATTTTCCAGTAAACTGCTACTTATTTGGTGCGCATGCGTTTTTTGTTTTAGAAGAAATTTTGTTAGGTCCTAATTTGTGCTGTGTTGTTTTATGAACTATATTAGAATAAAGTGTAAATAGTAAATAGAAAATAATTACACAATATGGGCGATATTTCTTCCTCTGATGATATAGAGTTATCTAAATTATCAGGAACAGACGATTCAAATCTAGAAAATTTGTTGGAAGACAGGGTTAGACCCAAAAATGATAGTTAGAATTACTCATTGTGGAATTAAAATATTTTTTATAATGAAAAACAAATAGTTTGTTTGATAACACAAAAGCACTTTCTTTGTGGAAGCTTGAAGCGTCTGCAACCCACTATATGCATAAATCAAACAGCTGTTCTCACATTAGTTCAAAACAAGTTTCTAACATATTTCTGATTCGACATGGGCAACAAAATACATTACAGTTTGTGAGATAACAAGCTGTGAGAACAAACCTATTATATATTTAATTTAATTTCGCGACAATTAAATGTCGTAATAATAAAAACATCGGTATCTCCTGATTACTTGCGCAGCCAGTGGCAAAAAATAGAACTATGATCTGGGTTGATTATTGTGACCAGAAATATTATGGAAAAGCCTATACCGTGTAGACTCCTGGTATCTATACTTCGTGATTAAGGTATATAAATATTTACTTATATACTATATCCTTCAAAAAAACAATTTTTGATGGGAAAGTAGCGTCAAATGAATTTAGGAGTAATTATTCTTCTGTATAATTAATATTCTGTATTTTGGATTGAAAACTAAAAAGGACGTCGATATGATTTAAAGTACGAGCTTTAACATTTTTACTTAAACAGCTTAGTAAAATAATCCTTACCACAGTCAATAAATTCAACGTTACGTTCAACGATTTCCAATTTGTTTTCCACAACTTTTATTGTAAAGCAACATGTACAGAAAACCATAAAAGTTGTATAAAACCATCCCGTAACATCTTGTAGTCTTGTATACAAAATAAATAAATATGGAACAACATCAATAAATAAAAACTGTTTAATAAACTTCAAGTGTTATTAATACTGTTAAAAATATACAATAAATTCTTAATAGAAAATCCATAATAAATAATAATTTTTATTAGGTTTACGCTACTAAACTTGAATTGGAGTGGGACAATGTAAAAAAATCTTTGTTTTAATTTTTTATTTATACTTTCACCTATGTTAGTTTTAGCCTAATATATCACATAAATTTAAAAATTATTTTAAACAATAAATTGTATTGCAGACATTTTTAATTTTGTCTACAAATATTTTAGAAATAAAAACAGGTAAATTACTGCAATTTTGCTAATAATGATCACTAAACAAATACAATTTTGTATAGAATTATTATGAATATATTTTACTTGATATGGATTTTCTATAAACCCCAAAAAAGGGAATAAATCATAAAAAAATAATACTTTAAACATGTGGAATAAGTTATTGAAGAATTTTAGAAGATGTAGAAGATTTATCCTATTCTTTAACAGCCATGTGAAACTATTTAATCTATTAATAGATCGTGATGAAATTTGTCTATATATTTTTTAGATAATTTTATGACATTAACACGGATCATTTTTCACTAGCTACAATTTTCTAAATGTACACATACAGTATTGATTTAAAAAAATACATCCAGGAATAAGAAAATATAGAATAAAACTGTTTCGAGAAGATAAAAACCCATAAATATTGGTTGACATAGTACAGGGTGCGCCAGAGAAACTTACTTATTTGAAAAAATTCCTTTGTGACGAGTGAATGTGACTGAGTGATGGGAGGAAGCGCGTCTGGAGGGGGAAGGTCCAAAGTTTGTTCCCCTGTATAGTCAGTTGCCATCATATTGTGGTCTAGAGAGCAGCACGCGTTCGCCGTCGAGACCTTTAATGGAGGCTCGATTGTAGCCACCCAACGTGCCTTCTGCGCTCCCTTTGATATTCCTCCACACAGACTGGTTCCTGGACAAAATTCGAATCTGTCGTGGGTTACCTCATTTCGGGAGTGTGGAAGTGTCGTTAAGACCAGAAATGGACGTCAACGGACCACGAGAACTCCGGAAAATGTTAAACGTGTGAGACAATCAGTATTGCGCTCCCCCCTGGCGTTCGGCTCGTGGGGTTATTTGAAATCACTGCTTTTTGTCAATCGACCACAGCTCACCTTACGGACAACATTCGCGACGCCATTACCAATATACCGATCGATATGCTGCAAAGAGTGGAGAGGAACTTTAAAAGTCGACTTATTCAGTATATAGACAATGAGGGTCGCCATTTGTCTGATACCATTTTCAAAACTGTTTCAAAAAAAAAATTTGGGATGTATTTTTGAAATTAAAATGGATTGTAACAATAACTGAAGTACTTTTGTCTTTAATGACTTTTTAAAAAAGTAAGTTTCTTTGGCGCACCCTGTACAACCTGTTAAAAAGGAGTATTTCACAAAAAATATTATTGACTGTATAATTTAATAACTTTAAATATTTTTATTAATTGGATATGTCAAATATTATTTAAAAAAACAGACGTTTGTCCGTGAATATGTATGTAATTAAATTTTCTCTATATTGTTCCGTTCTCGAAATACAGTTGAAAGTATTTAAAAATTAAAAATGTTCTTGTATACACTTATTAGAAACTTTTCTCGCAAATTAAAATATTTAATTATTTACTTTTTATTTTTAATATAGATTCACATTTTCAAAAGATTGAAAATGGTAAACACTTTTAAATATAAAAAATCGAATTTACGTTTGAACAAAATTTAGATTTTAATACACAAATAATAATAAATATTGTATTTAATATTTTCTGAAATACTGTATTGATTTTTTTTATAATTGATACAATTGCAGTTTACAGACTTGATATGTAAGGCCAGTAAAGCTCTTCAATTATTTAACCACTTAATTGAAATGGATTTTATTTTTTATTATTTTTTTTAATCATTTTTTTTTGTTTATCTTTAATAAACAACATTAAACATTGATTTCTTGACAAAGAATACAATACAACACAAAGTACTGTGAAAACAAATTGGAAATACATTTTTTCCAAGTGTGTAAAATTAGTACCAAATTGTAATACTTCTCAATAAAATTTTCAAATATTACCAGTTCCAGTGGGGTAAAATAGAAAATGACTCTGTCCGAAATTAACTGGTGTTTTAGGACTTGAACAGGTGTAAATGAAGTCGTCAGATTGTAAATGTGTTCTATTCATATTCGGTTCAGACGTTGATCTGCTGATTTTTGGATGGTTTCGCAAGAAACCTTCGAGTGACGCGTGGATTTGCCTAAATAGGGGCCTTTCGTCTCTATTAAATTTTATGCAGTCTTCAGTCAGTCGTCTTAAAGCTTTGGGAGTGTCAGACCTGTAAAATAAAAATAATTCAATATTTAACTTCTATTTGAACTAAATCCACTATAGTAAACTAAATATTTTGAGATATCTCTCAAGAGATTTTTGAAATTTAGAAAGTATACAACAAGAATAGTATATTACAACCCTAGGCCAGAAAGTTGGATTTTCTGGCGCGTGGCGAAGCCGAGGCATCTATATTCCACGCGTTAGAGCATCCAACTTTTTGACCATGGGTTGTATACTATTTTTCTTGATCCCCATCCGAACATAGTCCGCAAGAGCGCGCTGTAATTCAAGCAAACCATAAAAGTTGGACTTTCTGGAGCGAAGGGCTGCCAGAAAGTGCGTATTTTTGGGTAGGGGATCAAGAAAATCTGTAATTCAAGCAAGCCCTAAAAGTTGGACTTTCTGGAGCGAAGAGCTGCCAGAAAGTGCGTATTTTCGGGTAGGGGATCAAGAAAAATCACATTAAGGAGAAATTAAAAAAATTGACAAATAGTCTCTCCCTCTCATTAATTGTATACATACATGTGATTAAGGAGAAAGTGAATAAGTTTCACATGTGAAATGAGTTAAAGCAAGACGATCAAAAATCCGACTAACGCATCTGTGGTTGAAAACGTTCGAGACGTTACCGCGTATAGGTAAAGGTTGCAGGTTCGAGTCCTGTCGCATTCGATTTTAATTTCAATTTTGCCTTAATGTTATTTTCTTGTTTGTATACTTCCTAAATTTCAAGATAAACACACTATAATTATAAAAACTAGGTGCTGGTTTATTAGGTTACTATAATAGGTGTACACCAAAATACATAGTTGGTGTTTGACGCGGTGTAAAAGAGAGGTAGTGTTGTCAAGATTAGGTGACAAACATAAAGTTGAAGAAGGCAACAAATTATTTTCTAGTTTCTACAATACCGGCATTCAAAAATTGGTTATACGTTGGCAAAAGGTCACTAATTGTGATGGTATTTACTTTGACGAATAAATAATAGTGTATTTTAGTTTCTCAATAAAAGTTTATATTTTTCTACCAAAAATCGCACGAATTTATTTGGTTACCTGATATTTAACAATTAAACAGTTTGTCTAGCATGTTCAAACTTTAAAACAATCAGGCACATGTACTGCTATTTGGCTCATTTTACATTGCCAAGGTGTCTCGCATCTAATTTTTTTCTTGTAAGAAACGTGACATAGCTTGGTACGATGCTTTTTCTTGTCAGTGGGTAGAATTTTTCCGGTAAGTTTATCGATTTTTTTTTTGCTTGTAAGCGAAGAGGTGTTTCCGAGTGTGCAGCTCGTCCAAGAGTTTAATAATTTGAAAGTTATATGTATTGAAGTAACTGTTCAGCAATATCTAATCTGAAACTTACTATGCTCCTTTTCGTGTTGCCATTGATTTTCGAATACAAAACATATATAGCAATGTCGAACATATAAAAAAAAATACTTTCGATATCCCTTTACACATTTTGCACTAGTGAAAAACAAGCTAACAACTGATCTTGTTAATCTACACCACCCATTCCTTGATTATATTCTAATACACACGCTGGCTTTATGACATCTTTTTGTTAGATCAGCGTTAAAATGCTTTGTCTTAATCATATAAACATAATTTTTGTCGTACTATTTTATTGTTATATGCAGTGAAAAGATAAGAGTTTGTTTACATCACCTGTATAGCCTTTTCCAAGAATAGGCTTACTTACAACCATCCGCCGATGGATGTTTAGTCCCGGGAAGATTGTCTTGCCCAGAAAAAATTTAAAGCAAACACAGTAGCCCAATTTGGAATTGTATCATATAGCAATCGGAATCTGAATTTGATTCAAAATTCATCAACAGCAACAGAATTTTTCGGAATATACAATTGTACCAACTTACACTACGAACTTTTCGTAGTTATCATTTGGATCAGTTTTTTCATTATTTATGTACAAAGTGAAAAAAGCGAGAAATATTCAAAAAAATTTTCTGCGGCATAGTTTACGGAAATAATATAGGAGTATGTATTATTGTTCTTTTTGACCATCAAATGTGTATTTTTGACTTTTTTAGCTGAGACAATGCACAACGCTATATACGCTTTTATTTCGTCACAGGTTACAGGAAACCAGTCGTTGACAATTTTCTTTATATTATTTAGCCCACTTTCTATAATTTATGTTACATATAGGTTTGTTTATCGACAATCATTTCCCCAAAGTTCTATTGAATATCAAAAAAGACAGAGGAATAGAGTTTACAGCCATTCTACGCATTACCGATGCTTTTATACCAGGAACTACGGTGTTACTTGCGGAATATTTCCTTGTTCTTGTTACATCCATTAGATATCTAATTCAGTAGAATTACTACATTCGTCGCTCGACAAAGGTCTAGGATGTTTTCTAAATTTTGGCACTATTTCGCTACCGTCTGATTCAATATCCATATTAGAAAATTTATTATTTATTATTCATCAAAATCAAGTTTGTTACTGTCACATAAAAAACTTACGTGTCTTGCACTCATTGTATCAAATTAACTAACACTGACATAATTATGACATATTACTCTTGATCAAAATTGTAAAAAACAAAGCACCACTAAAAAACAAAACAAAATTTTAAAGTAAACATGATTTTTAAAATATTTTAATATCGTAACGAGTGCTACTCCTAATAATCGGTTTTGACGAAAAAAAAAAAAAACTTAGGGTCCTAATTCGTCAAAAGAGGTGAAAGGGTTAATGGTTTAAATTTTGTGTACCAATACCATAGTTCCTTGTTGTGCAGCATATGGTTGTGGATCAAAATATAAAATAGGAGAAAATGTTAAACCCCTGAAATGATTTTGATTAAGTTTTCATTACATGACGAAAGAGTAGATAAAATTTAGAAATAGCCAGAGAAGTAATTTCAATTTAGTTTTAGGTTAAAAAAAAAAAGTAAAAGCAGTATTACAGCTGTAAATGTGGCATTTAAAAATGCCCAAATGCAACCACAACCATATTGTACTACTAATTTATTAACCCTATCATCACTTAACGTGAATCTCACCACCCAAAAAAACGGGAAACGCAGAAAATTATTTGGAAACAAACAACAAGCATATGCTTATCTGCCTAGCCTAGGCCGACAGTTGTTACTAACGTCTGCAATAAATGAAGTAGCTTCGACATCTGCAATAGCTGAAAGTTTTTCAACAACAATAACAAGTGGCTATCAATATATTGTTTTAATTTAATTTTTTCAATTTAATAGTATTTGAAAATATTTTTAATTGATTTCTGTTTGTTTCCAAAAACCGGAAAAATCCATTTCATCTAAAAGATTTTACTGAAATATATATGCAATCACCAACTAAACGACATCAGTATTATGTTTTAACATGAATATTATAAATTGTAATGTATGTGCAACTAACTTAATGTCATCATTATTAAACAAAAAAATAGAGAAAAATTATGTAAACCGTCCGCAGATGTCATCAAAATTTGTAATATTCATGACTTATCATTATTGTGACTCAAAAAAGTCCCAGAACGTATCTTTGTGTAACATTGCGTTTTTCTCGCTGTTTCTGTTTTCTGGTATCATAAGAGTTACATAGTGACAAAGCTGGAAAGATGTCGAAAGATTGTACATCTTTGCTATATTAGATGATATGAGAATGAGAAGGACAATGGAGGAAAGGAAATGAGCGATTTTTCGTTTTTGGAGAAGAAAAGGAAGAGACTTTGAGAGGAAGTGAAAGATATTTCATCTGCTATGTTAGATGAAATGAAAGGGGGAAGTAGGGAAGAAATAGACGATTTATTCTTTTTTTCTTCTTCTGAGTCCAACAACATATCACGTTTTTGTATTCTTGTCTTTTCTACCAGTTTTGCTTTATTAAGTGTGATTTAACAAAGTAAAAGTCCTAGAAGTTATTCTTGTTTAACACCACGTTTCTCTGTTCCTATTAAGATAAGGCGTATTATTATTGCGAATCAAAAAAGAAGATATGTTTCTGTAACATTATGTTTTTCACACTGTTGTTATCTTTTGGTATCAATAGAGTTAGAGAGTATTGGAAATTTGTTCATCTTTGCTCTAATAGGTGTCATAAGAAGGTGAGTGACGGATTTTTTAATTATGTAAATAGAAATCTGTTGGATAATTTGATAAATCGAGATATGATCAAATCAATTCAGTTTTTGACGTGACAACGTCTTATAATTTGATGTAGCCGGCTGCATGCACCAAAAAATGAGGCGTTCCGTTGAGGCGTTCCGAATAAAAAATGAATAATGAAAAATGATATCCATACAAAATATCTATCAAACAAATAAAATTAAAATTTTCTTTTGAAAAATGCAACCATTCCATCAGTATTTTCTTATGACGTTGTCACGTTTAACTATCGTTAGTAAACCGACTTTACAGACAACCGATTTTTTTTCTCATTATCTGACCATATTATAAAAATTTGGTGTGGTTAATGTGTTGTGTTTTTCTTAATAAGAGTTGCCTTGTTTAGCTTTTCCTCTCTCTCTCTCTCTCTCTCTCTGACATCTTTCTCGTAAGTAGGAAACTCAGTTTATCAATGTTATACGTAAAATTAAAGTAAGCAAAAAACATTCATTTTTAACCGATTATAAACAGAGAGATGGTGCCATTAATCTGTTTCTACAATTTGTTTAGTACTTTTTATAATACTACACGTGACATATAAATATAAACATTTTCCTCATTATACCTGTAGTTGTATATGAGATAAATATTTATAAAAATTCGATTTGAATATAAAAACACGTTACCTTAATTTACTTAGATCTGGTTTGACAAATCCTCTTCCAACCATGAACAGTATCTGGTCCTTGTTATTAATATGTGAATAAGGCAACTGTCCAGCTAACATTTCAAACATAACGATACCAAATGCGTATACATCAGATTGGAAACTGTATGGATTGTCTTCCTGCATTCGAATAACTTCAGGAGCCATCCATAAGATGGAACCAGTTGGTTGTCGAAATTGATGAGATCCTGACCATCGCGTTTTAGCAGTGGCCAGACCAAAATCGCCGATTTTAACTGTCAGATCGTCATGTAGGAAAATGTTATTTGATTTTAAATCACGATGGATGATATTTTTAGCATGAAGATAGTCCATTCCTTGTGCTGTTTGTCTACCTACATTTATCGATGTTTATCAAAAACCAACAGAAAAAGCTTATTTCTTACCTATTTCGATGAGTGTAAATAATACAAATTTAGTTTCCAAAACATGTAAATGTTTATACAAACTGGAACTCTCACACCACTGCGTAACGATGGCCAATTGGGGCTTACTAACACATCCCATAAAAAGTAAAATATTAACATGTCGAGTTTTTCGTAATACTGCAACTTCGTTTTTGAAAGCCTGTAGTTGTGCTACAGTTGGAATTTTTACGTTAAGCGTTTTTACCTAAAAAATTGTTTTTAAAGAATTATATTATAATCCATAAACTTGAAATTATAATTTGTTTTCAAGCAAAAAGGACAGGCTTTGTCTATTTGTAATGTTTTTTTTCATCGTTTTTAAAAGATAGTGAACAACTATAAAACAGGCGTCTTGAAACGAAGAAGATATGAAAAGAGCCATACAAATCCTATTATCTGAGTCCAAACAATGCTTCCGAGAGCTAAAAGGTACCAAAACTACTTTAAAAAGACGATTTGTCTAATATCGTAATACCTAAGACAAAAGTTGATTTTTTAGCAGCAGCCACAACTAGTACTCAGACATAATCATCAATAAGCGAAATTGTTGATTCTTGGCTTTCTTTATTTACGACTAATGAAACATTACCTCGCAACCATCAACAATTGTATAAAAACTAGAGCCATCCTTATCACAAATAAACAATATACCAATGATTAACAATCCTCAGGCTCTTGGCGCCTAGAATTCAAACGAAGACTAACAATGAATTGAAACACAAGATTTACTAAGAGTAAAAAATTGTTATAGATACTAATATAGTAGAATTGATTGCTGATTCTCAGCCATCGTCATCAAGAGATGATTCTCAGCCATCGTCATCAAGAGATGAACCTCAACCGACTTCACTAAAAAATTATAAGTCTGTTCCTTGTAGAGACAATTTTCGGTTTCCAAAAACCTTAAAAACAAAGATATTAAATGTTAAACGAGGAAAGACAGCCATACAGACTTTATCTACCTTTGGTAAAGAATTAGCCGAGTCAACATCAAATATAAAAGTTTATAAGATAACAAAAAGTTTTCTTTTTTGAATAATTAAAGAAAGAAAAAGGAAAGGTAAAAAAGAGATTCGTCAGAAGAAGAAAACGAAGATGCTCAACATTTTTTTATTGTTCACACCTATATTCAGAATTCAACGAAGGCTGAGTGCAGTGTCAATTATGGAATATGCCAACAAATGTGTGCCGTTTTACCTCATCATGCGGGCAGAAAGGACTAAAACCAAAATCATCCAATATCTTAATATTTACTGTAATAGATTAAAGTTTGATTATTAAATATGGTAGAATAAAAAAACTGGTTACTTTGATGAAATAGTTTCATTTATAATTTTGTTGATTATGTAACTATGATGTTTTTTCCCTAAGTGTTACGACTTATCTTCCTTTCCCCTATACACGAACAAAATTGTATACTTACCGCAACAGGTCCATGCCAATGAGCCTTGTAAACAGTTCCAAACGATCCTGAACCCACTCTGGCACCAACTAAAATTTCGTCAGCGGGAATTTCCCAGTCTTCGATGCTTTCACGTGGGGCAAGAAGGGGTTTACTTTCATCTGCTGATCGAGCTCTAGGTCTTCTAGGTTGTAAAGAACCTGTAGGTGAAGCTTGAGTACTTCTACAATGCGGTGACGATGACGATTCTCCTTCATGTCCTCTAGAATATAGAAAACTATTTCCAATATAAATATTTATTAATTAGCAATATTTTAAATATGCCTTTACCTGCTCATAGCTATTGATTTTGAATATTCTTCTCCGGGAGCTTTAACGTTGTTTAAACAAACATTTGGAGCAGAACTAGATCTATCATGATGTCCTAGAGTACCGGTATGTCTTCCTTGTTTAGGTGGTGGACCTAACTCTGCTTGTCCCGCATGTAAAATACCAGCACTCGAATCTGAATAGTCTGACAAAGGAAGTGCCAACAATGCCTTGTAATATGCATCTGTCATCCGCACCTGTATTAAAATATTAATACAATAAATTCCAATTCAAAGGATCAAATATTTTAGTGTAAACATAAGTGTATAAAATGTTTTTATATTTTCAGTCTTTGTAGCAATCCTCAAATGTCTTGAAATACTTTTCAAGTCGAAACATTAATTCCAATTTCAATTAAATCTTGATTTAGAATATGCATAATAATTAAATTAAACAGTATTCTTATTTACTTGTATTATCATTTTTCATTAACAGTCAAGTTAGATTTCTGTTGGTTTATAAGCACATAACGTAAAAAATTTAATTATTTATCGATTTATTCAATAATATCGTGTTTATAAATATCATTGAATCTTTATTGAACATATAATTTTTTTTATTACTTGGGGTAAAAAGTACCTCAATGATGGAAGAGGGTAAAGATTGAAGCAACAAGGAATATTTAGAGAATAATACTTATATTATGTTTAAAAAACTATTCAATAATTAAACAAAAGTTCGATAAAATATTTCAACTTTCATATATCATTTAGCATATTATTCTAATAATTTATTCATATTTACATTGATTTTCAAAATAAACAAACATGATCACAGGTAAAGGTGTGGTATTGAAACTAAATTAGCCTCTATTAGAAAAAGAAAAATATTTAATGTTCTAATTTTAAAGTTACTCTAAATTAGTTGTAAACATTCTCCCCTCTGTATTTATAATTTATATGTAAAAAATATAAAAACAAAGATTTTTTAATTTTAAATAGTTCCAGAAATGTAGAAATTTTTATCTATAAAAGAAATAAGTTTAATTAAGTAAAATTGAATTAATAGAAGTCTTTATACATTTCAACAAACCCCAAAATGGAATTACAGATCAATTCAGAACAACACTAAAAATTGGAAATTTTCAAAAAAATCTTACCTGATGACAATGTAAAGGTACACCAGCTGCACATCTTTGATGAAATTTATAGCCACAAGTCCTACAATAAAAACCTTGAAACAGTAGCCTACGACAGCATTCACAAAACGCTAATGAAAAATAAGTCTTTCTAACAAAATTATGAGAAATACTAGTAGGTATTGGAAATTTATCTAAAATTTGCACAGTAATTTCGCTACAATTTAATGTACTAATATCGGTATCCCAGTTGATGAGATCATTGGAGTACTTGCCATTATATACTCGACATGTTTCACATACTAAATTTCTTAATTTCATAGCTTTAGCGAGAGCCTCTCTTAGGGTAAGTCCTTCTCTTACTTGGACACTTGTTCGTTGCTCATTAGGTAAGTGTGCACGAAGAAATTTAGGCCTGACTGTATCATTTTGTGGTTTTGCTTCATACTGTGGATAATATGATTCGGTTAAATCTTCTGGGGTTACCCTACCATTACTAAGTTGCTCTTTCAATCTCATTTCTTCGGCTTCAAGTTCGTGAAGTTTGGACGTTAAATCATTATATTCTTTTATATACATTGTTGGTGGATGTTGAAAACCGGCGAATTTTGCATTAAGGGCATCGATATTGGCTCTGGTCAAACTGATAACATTTTCTATATTACGAAGTTCTTGTTGAATATCCATTTCATCACTATCTGATGACATGATGTCTTTACGTACATCAACAGTATGCAAACAATTTGAACTGTCGTTTACCTTATTTCTTTCTAAATTTGTTTCTTTGAACTTATAAAAAATTGCCATTGCACTTTTCCATGTTTGTCAATTTGTCAAAAGTGACTGACGACTGACTGTTATCTGACAGCTTTGACAGAAATACAAACACTTCAGAAACTGTTCCGATTTTAAACTAATGTTGTAATATGAGTTGCCTACTTCGTTAAACATTACTTATAATTTTTAAATTTATTTGGACAATAATTAAGATTAAATAATGTGAATATTTTTAAAATACCATTGCTGTTGTTGATTTATAAAATGAAGAACCAAATTGCTGTACTTAAATAAAATATTTTAAAATGTAAATTTAACTACACATTCGTAACTACTGTTACAAACGCTGTGTTACGAATTAGTTATTGTTCTATTATGTTTTATTTTAAACATACTGCATCATTAATTTACTTACTGATCATATGTTACCCACAGCATAGTATATTAGGGCTAATTAATAACATCTAGGCTTTAATATTGTTATATCTTATTACTTCCATACTTGGTCTAGCCTTAATAGGTACTACCTAATCAACATCAGGTACTTAGCTACAAACCACGACTACAAACAAACAAAATGTAACTTCAATATGTCAATCTGACGTGGAAGTTGCGTTAAAACAAAGAACTTTTTATTATTCTTAATAAGATGGACTTCCAAAAAGTAAGGATTAGTACAATAAATTTAATAAACTTACAGTTACTATTCTTTGTAAAATTTCTGTATGATCGTCAGATGTAGAAAATAATTTAGAATTAGAATTTGGAATTTGTTGATGTTCAAAATTTATAATTGTGAATCTCAGTTGTTATATGTATATACTAGCTGACCCGGCGGACTTCGTACCGTCTAACACTGATGTCTTGTTCTCATTTTTTCGAATTTTTTTGATTTTTGTTTTGTTTTTTATTGTATATAGATGTAAGCGGCGCGCGTTGCTACGCCAACAACTAAAATAAATTTAAGAAAAATAAAAGAGAAGAGATGGAGAAGGAAAGAAAGTTTAAAGTTTTGTTTTACTTATCGCACCAAAAATATATTTTTCGAACTTATATTTATACGAATTCGTATAGGCATCTATTCATCAGTATTGAATTTGATACATGAAAGCGCCATCTGGTGGTAACTTCTATTAATACGAATATCATATTCATCTTACCCATTAAAAATACATATCATACTGATTTTCATGACAATCGGTTGAACAGGGCAGAAGTTACTACTCTGTAGCGTCACCTGGTGGCAAGTGGCATCAATGAGCATATCATACAAACCTTCTCCGTGAAAAACTACATATACATACCAATTTTCATGACAATCGGTTGAACGGGGCAGAAGTTGCTACTCTGCAGCGCCACCTGGTGGCGAGTGGCATCAATGAGCATATCATACAAACCTTCTTCGTGGAAAAATACATATGCATACCAATTCTCATGACAATCGGTTGAACAGGGCAGCAATTGCTACTCTGCAGCGCCACCTGGTGGCGAGTGGCATTAATAAGCATATCATACAAATCTTCTCCGTGGTAAAATACATATACATACCAATTTTCATGACAATCGGTTGAACGGGACAGAAGTTGCTACTTTGCAGCGCCACCTGGTGGCGAGTGGCATCAATGAGCATATCTTATAAACCTTCTCCGTGGAAAAATACATATATATACCAATTTTCATAATAATCGGTCCAGTAGTTTTTGAGTTCATCGATTTCGTACATAAAAAGACATCCTTTTATATATATATAGATAAGTAATAAGTCACTTTTGACAATTCTTTAATTAGTGGAGTGTCTAGAGGTTTTTACCTCGGATGAGAGTACAGTGAATGAATTTATACAATCGACGTGGGGTTTTGTTTTTTATACTATAAATTACAATGTTTACCCAAAATTTTTTTGTGCTTTCAATTTTTTCATTGTTTAAACAAATTATTATGAAAAATTAATTTTTGAGCATATAATTTTACTTTAAATAGTATTTTTTTTTTCAATTATACGTTAAATTTCACCTAAATAGACATAGAGGAACATCTTTCGAGAATACCTGTGTATAAAATAAACATAGCAGTAGCGATTTCGAACAGGTAATAAAACTTGGAGGGGAGAGCAAAGCGGCAGCTGCTATGTAGCGCCTATCCGAGCGCAAGCGCCTAGATGTGAAATCCTTCCGAATTTTTTTTTAACTCCGTCGGGTTCATTTTATACTGTAATTCTTACCCAAAAAAAGTTGGCATAGAAGTATAATAATTGCCAATATTTCTTAAATGCTCCTAATTGCTCATCAATTGCTCAAGTATAATCTGCAATTGCTCACATTATTAATTAATTAATTAGTTATTAACAAATGAAAATACAAATAATTTTTTCTCAATTACCTACGCGAAGAGCATTCAACTTTTCCAATAAATCTTTTCTTTAATAAATTGCTCACAATTTGCTCAATTATAATCTGCAATTGCTCACAATATTAATTAATTATTTAATTAGTTATTAACAAATGAAAATACAATTAATTTTTTCTTAACTACGCGAATAGCATTTAACTTTTCTAATAAATTGCTCACAATTTGCTCAATTATAATCTGCAATTGCTCACATTATTAATTAATTATTTAATTAGTTATTAACAAATAAAAATACAAATATTTTTTTCTCAATTACGCGAGGAGCATTAAACTTTTCTAATAAATCTGTTCTTTAATAAATTTCTCACAATTTGCTCAATTATAATCTGCAATTGCTCACATCATTAATTAATTATTTAATCAGTTATTAACAAATGAAAATACAAATCATTTTTTCTCAATTACGCGAAGAGCATTCAACTTTTCTAATAAATCTTTTCTTTAATAAATTGCTCACAATTTGCTCAATTATAATCTGCAATTGCTCACAATATTAATTAATTATTTAATTAGTTATTAATAAATGAAAATACAAATCATTTTGTTCTCAATTACGCTTAGAGCATTCAACTTTTCTAATAAAACTTTTCTTTAATAAATTGCTCACAATTTGCTCAATTATAATCTGCAGTTGCTCACATTATTAATTAATTATTTAATTAGTTATTAACAAATGACAAAACAAATCATTTTTTCTCAATTACGCAAAGAGCATTCAGCTTTTCTAATAAATCTTTTCTTTAATAAATTGCTCACAATTTGCTCATCTTATTTTCAACCTAAGTCTCATTAAATTTCTTTTATTTATTTTTAATTAATTAAAAATAATTATTGCTATTTAAAACGGTGATTGGTGATGGGACATTAGCAGAAGATTTCTTGTGCGCATGCACATTCCAACATTTCAATTCAACAATTCAGGGACGTCGTATTAATACCTACCAAATGCTCATTTAAAAGTAATGATAATTTGTATTATTTAATTATCATTTTTACTAATTATGCTGTCCTTGTCCTTGTTTGTTGTATGGCTCTGCTACTAGGCAATCGCCAGCTCGATTTGATAGTGACTACAATGCTGACAGGCTCTAGACCATATTGCAGCCACTTCTTCTTCTTTTGTTTGTGGACTCAGCTACCTAGCCTAATCGGCCCAGCCTATGTAGCTGAGGCCACAAACAGAAAAAGAAGGGTCTAAAAAGATAAGTTATTAAAATGTAAACAATAAATAAATATTAATAACATAATATAAATTGTGATTTTATTCATGCGGATGCGCACAAGAAATCTTCTGCTAGTGTCACGTCACCCATCACCGTTTCAAATAGCAATAATTATTTTTAATTAAGTAAAAATAAATAAAAGAAATTTAATGAGACTTATGTTAAAAATAATATGAGCAAATTGTGAGCAATTTATTAAAGAAAAGATTTATTAGAAAAGCTGAATGCTCTTAGCGTAATTAAGAAAAAATGATTTGTATTTTCATTTATTAATAACTAATTAAATAATTAATTAATAATGTGAGCAATTGCAGATTATAATTGAGCAAATTGTGAGCAATTTATTAAAGAAAAGATTTATTAGAAAAGTTGAATGCTCATAGCGTAATTGAGAAAAAAATGATTTGTATTTTCATTTGTTAATAAATAATTAAATAATTAATAAATAATGTGAGCTGTTGCATAATATAATTGAGCAAATTGTGAGCAATTTATTAAAGAAAAGATTAATTAGAAAAGTTGAATGCTCTTCGCGTAATTGAGAAAAAAATATTTGTATTTTTATTTGTTAATAACTAATTAAATAATTAATTAATGATGTGAGCAATTGCAGATTATAATTGAGCAAATTGTGAGCAATTTATTACAGAAAAGATTTATTAGAAAAGTTTAATGCTCTTCGCGTAATTGAGAAAAGATAATTTGTATTTTCATTTGTTAATAACTAATTAAATGATTAATTAATAATGTAAGCAATTCCAGAATATAATTGAGCAAATTGTGAGCAATTTATTAGAAAAGTTGAATAATCTTTGCGTAATTGAGAAAAAATGATTTGTATTTTAATTCGTTAATAACTAATTAAATAATTAATTAATAATGTGAGCAATTGCAGATTATAATTGAGCAAATTGTGAGCAATTTATTAAAGAAAAGATTTATTATAAAAGTTGAATGCTCTTCACGTAATTGAGAAAAAATTATTTGTATTTTTATTTGTTAATAACTAATTAAATAATTAATTAATAATGTGAGCAATTGCAGATTATAATTGAGCAATTGATGAGCAATTAGGAGCATTAAAGAAATATTGGCAATTATTATACTTATATGCCAACTTTTTTTGTGGTGTAATTCTTTCATATTTTGTAGATAAATTTGTGAAGCCTTCACATAGGAGAAATGCTCTGATGCATGAAATAATGGAATCATTAGCTCAATACTATATAAATGTAAATTCCTATCTCCCATACAATCCGCAGCAATGAAGTCCTTCAATATAGTGTAACCATTCGAAAATAAGTAATCCATAGTTTTGACGCTTTATTTTTATTTTTAAGCTCCAGTAACTTATTTTTAAAAAAATTAGTAAGCGTTTGAAATCCATGGTTTCCAGTTATTTCTGTATAGTTGAACATTTCAAAAATCATAGAGTTATCATCATCACTTATTACATTTGCAAAATCTGTATTGTGTTCCATAAGATTTTCAAAAACCAATTGTGATAAAGCTTGCTGTAAGAAAGTATAAGCAAAGCACGTACTGATGTAGTATACGCATGTCCAGAAGTTATGCGATCAATTGTATTTTCAATATAGTAACTATTCGAAAATAAGTAATCCATAGTTTTGACGTTTTATTTTTATTTTCAAGCTCCAGTAACTTATTTTCAAAAATTTTGGTAAGCGTTTGAAATCCATGATTTCCTAGTTATTTCTATATAGTTAAACATTTTAAAAATCATAGAGTTATCATCATAATTTTTACATTCACCAAGTTTTGCAGCTCCACCAGTTCAATTTGTGCATGATAATGCTGATTTAAATATCAACACTATTGATTGTAAAGGAACGTTTCATTATATGGGAAGCATTGAAATAGTTAGTCCAAGTGATGGTATACAACATACAACCTCGACGACCTATCAAGCGCTTGAAGACACTTCCACCTGAATCTGAATTTTTTAAACACGGAAATATCCCTCTGCAAATATATCAAGTTTCTACAGGTACAGGATTTTCAAAGATAATAATCACGTTACCAGAAGTTGAACCGGATGTCAAGAAATTTACTACAAATGATCAAATAAATATTTTGTGGACGTATTTAAAGTTCAAAAATAATAACAAATTTTACGGATGGAATGGATTTATGAATTTATTAACTAATGCCCATGATTTTGATGTGTCATCGATAATTTTTTTGCCTTTCATTAATGCAGCTCCAAGTGATTATCACACAATTTACACAAAAATAAAAAATTCTGTAGATAATGCTAAAGAATTGGATATGAGAACATGCATTTTAACGTTCGATCAACCTCTATACATGAAAGCACGGGATATTGCTTCTGCTGTGTATTTTTAACTTCCCGCTAAAAAAAATTAAAAATTTTTTTAAAATCGGGAAGTTATTGGTTTCACCCCGTTTTTCGAAAATCGAGTTTTCATCGGATCTCAACGTTTTGAGGTCTTAGGAACCTCCCCTGACTATTTTTACGAGGGTGTCTGTATGTCTGTATGTACGTGTGGATGTGTGTGTGTGTGTGTGTGGATGTATGTAAACCTCTTATAACTTTTGAACGGCTTGACCGATCGGAATGAAATAAAAAGCATTCCAAAGAGTTTCATCTAACTTAGATTCCTTGTAAGTTTGAACCGATTCGAGCTGGTAGATTTCGAGAAATTTCAAAATAACCGAAAAAAACAATTGGTAAAAATGATGTTTTTTGGGCATATCTTTTTGGCTATTGCATTGATCAATTTCATAACCTAATCAGCTCTTAAGCTTAAAAAGCCACGTCGAATGCCGTTTTGCAAATTAAAATCGGTTGATTCGTTCGTGAGATATCGTTGTCGAAAAATTTCAAAAAAAGTGTTTTTTTTCAATAACTTAGAGATGTTTTGACTAACCGCATTTGCACTCTGGGTAACGTTTTTAGGTCTCAAAAAACTGCGTCGAATGCCATCTTGAACATCAAAATCGAATAAGGCGTTAAAAAGTTATGGCTTTTTAAACATTTCAAAAAAAGTCAAAAACGTCAAAATACGTCACGTAACTATAGCTTTGCGGTTAAAACTAGCGGGAAGTTGCAAGGATGGCCTTTAAGGTCAACCTCTTTTCGAATTTTTTTTTATTAAGGATGTCCTCGTAGGTATAGACCTAAATACAAATGTACCGAGAACATCTATTGCGGCAGAAGAGACAATTTATTAATTTGGCATTTAAAGGCCTGCAAGTTGGGACGAGTGGGGAAGACGTGAGAAGGTAAGAAGTTCCACAATCTGGAGACCCTGGGGATGAAGGAACGATCGAATCAATCCGTTCTCGATGTCGGGCATTAAACAGTATAAGGGTGGATTAAGTTGACACGTCGCGTTGCTCTGGCTAGTCTGACAAGTGGAGGCTAGGCTCTCATACTCTAATATCTTACATGGGATCCATTGGTTATATTATGGCTGGAAGTGGGATAAAAGAAGCTCTTTCTACCATATATGCTGAAAATACAATTGTTCGCATAACTTCTGGACATGCATATGCTAGAGCAGTACGTGCTCATACTTTATTAAAGCAAGCTTTATCACAATCGGTTTTTGAAAATCTTATGGAACACAATACAGATTTTGCAAATGTAATAAGTTATGATGATAACTCTATTACTTTTGAAATGTTCAACTATACAGAAATTACTAGACACCATGGATTTCAAACGCTTACTAAATTTTTTAAAAATAAGTTACTGAAGCTTAAAAATAAAAATAAAGCGTCAAAATTATGGATTACTTATTTTCGAATGGTTAGTATATTGAAGGACTTCATTGCTGCGGATTGTATGGGAGATAGAAATTTACATTTATATAGTATTGAGTTAATGATTCCATTATTTCATGCATCAGGGCATTTTTCCTATGTGAATGCTTTACAAATTTATCTACAGAATATGAAAGAATTACAGTATCAAACGGAACCGACGGAGTTAAAAAAAAATTCTGAAGGATTTCTCATCTAGGCGCTCGCGCTCGGATAGGCGCTACATAGCAGCTGCCGCTTTGCTCTCCCCTCCAAGTTTTATTACCTGTTCGAGATCGCTACTGCTATTTTTTTACACAGGTATTCTCGAAAGATGTTCCTCTATGTCTATTCAGGTGAAATTTAACGTATAAATGAAAAAAATTACTATTTAAAGTAAAATTATATGCTCAAAAATTAATTTTTCATAATAATTTGTTTAAACAATGAAAAAATTGAAAGCACAAAAAAAATTTGGGTAAACATTGTAATTTATAGTATAAAAAACAAAACCCCACGTCGATTATATAAATTCATTCACTGTAACTCTAATCCGAGGTTTTAACGTTTTGAATGCTCCAGGCACTCCACTATAAGGACCATACCCGTATTCAGAACACTCGATTAAAATATAACGGACCCGTTATATTTTAACGGAGGCGTTATTTTGACAGTTCTCTCTGTTAAATGATGATAACGGAACCGTCAATATAACGAGCCGTTATATGATATAACGGACCCGTTTCACGCTAAATGGTATTCAGAAACCAAATTTTTGTTTAACGGTTCCGTTATATTTGACATAATCAAGCTGAAATATAATCAGTGCTCAACTACTGGTTAAATTCGTATTATTGTCCAGCTATTGGAAGTTCTTGCTAATAAAAGCTTTATTATATTGTTTAGGATTACTGTTGAAAATACTTAAAAGGTTAATAAACATTATTAATAACTTTCTATGGGTTTTTTATTAAAATTAAATCTTTATTTTTTATGAAATATTTTTATTCCAATTTAACATTTCATTTAAACATTCTTAAATTGTTTTAAAAAACGACTAAAATAAATTATCAAATCAAATATAATGAGAAAGTAAAACTAATTTTATTTTAGCTTAATAAAAGTTATTTGATTCCTCGCTACCAGTCTTTCTTCATGAGTCATATTTACTAATGGATACAGACCTATCTTCTTTATCGGAGTCCAGTGATGGAGAAGAGGAACCAAGATATCGAAGAATTCGATTCATAAGACTTCGAATTAATGTCTTTGATTCACACGATTTAACTATATTAAATGATAGCCCTTTAGTTGTTAATTTGACTCGTGGAAGATATGGCAGAAACAATTTTCTCCTAGGTGATATCCATGTAAGACATACCTATTACCACCTGTGTTAAACCCAAGAACTCCAGCTGAAGAAGCGTACAACAGAGTCCAAATTGCCACAAGAAATACTGTGGAGAGGTGTTTTGGAGTTCTTAAACGAAGATTTGCCTGTTTGTCTGTGGGTTTGAGGACGAACGTGGATACCACAGCAGCAGTTATAGTTGCTTGTGCTGTATTACACAATATTGCCATTGATCTTGGGGATAACTTTATGTAAAACAACAACATAAATATTTAATCTAACTTACTGCGAACACACGTATATATTTATATAAAAACTTTTAACAAAACAAGGATTTCAAACAAATATCAAACCAACAAAAACAAAGATCGGTTAAAGTTTGAAGTATAATTGACACTTACGTTACAGATTTAGTTACCGATACAACGTTGCCACATTGTGTTCACTCGTTTTGTAACGGTGCCGTTATATCTCGTCTGGTTAAGTTGTGAATACCAACTAAAATCAAACGGAGCCGTTGCTTTGACAGGCCGTTATCGAAACGGTACCGTTATTTGATATTTATGAATACGGCTGCCATGTGCCGCCTTTAACGTTGTTAAGATTCTGCTTCCATTTGGTATGCTGCTGCAATCCAGCTATATACTCTTGTGACCATCTTGACCAAATGTGCTGCACCAACTGACGAAGACGTTGATAATGATTCAAGCGATTTTCGCTTATCAAAGTGGTATTACGATCAGGTACTGAAGTGAGAGGCCAATTAAAAAATGAGCCGGAGTCAGGGGGAGCAGGTCATTGGGATCCGAAGAGAGGGGTGATAAAGGACGGCAATTAAGAATTGATTTCACCTGAGGAAGAACCGTATTAAAATCTTCGTATGTTAAATTTTCATTTCCCATTACCCGTTTCATAGATTTAATATTGGCCTCCCACAAGCCGCCAAAATGCGGTGACTGTGGAGGTATAAAATGCCATTCAATGCCTTCATTCGAAGCATGACTAACAATGTTATCCCCGTTGCCCTGTATGACATTGGCTAGTTCCTTTAGTTCTCGACTTGCACCACGAAAATTGGTACCATTATCCGAATACACCTTGAGTGGCATTCCTCTCCTACTGACAAATCGTCTGAATACAGACATAAAGGAGGGTGTACTCAAATCGGTAATAAATTCTAAATGAACCGCGCGAGTGGTAAAGCACACGAACAACGCGACATATGATTTAAGAAGTTTGCAACCACGCCCCTTTCGATCTTTGATTAAAAAATAACCAGCGTAATCTACACCGGTGATATAAAACGGTGGCGAAGGCTCAACGCGATCTTTAGGTAGATCCCACTTTCTAAGTTCGAAACAACGCTTGCTTAGGATATCATTTACGTTGCTGCAAAGTTCTGAAAGCTCGGCTGCACAATTTCCGCCCGTTAACAAATCGTCAACATAAAAATCGTGCTGAATTGCCCTTGCAGCTAAAGGGTAATGAAGTTCATTTTCAAACGCAAGTTGGAAAAGGCAACGAATGGCCTAAAAGGAAGCTGAAGCTGTCCCATACGTGACAGTGTTCAACTCATAGGTGCTAACCGGATCAGAATGAGAAAAGCGCCAAAAAATTTGTTGTAAGGGTCTTTGTTTTGGATTAACCAACACCTGCCTATACATTTTTGTTATGTCGGCGGAAACAACAAAAGCATACTGCCTGAAACGTAATAAGATCGAGAATAGATCATCCTGTATGGTAGGACCAGATAACTGTATATTGTTAAGAGAAAGACCAGAAGATGTCGGCGAAGATCCGTCGAACACCACTCGAAGCTTTGTGGTGAGACTATCCTCTTTAAGAACTCTGTGATGAGGAAGATAATAAGATATCGATTGATCACGATTACCAGTATCAATTTTTGACATATGACCTAGACTGATATACTCCTCCATGAATTGAGTGTATTTTTCCTTCAAGACAGGATTAGACTGGAGTTTCCTTTCCAAATTGTAAAAGCGTTTTAAAGCTTGATGGCTAGAATCACCCAACCTCTCAGGAGAATTTTTTAAAGGTATATCGATTATAAAGCGACCAGATAAATCTCGTTTGAAGGTAGAAGAGAAGTGACCTTCGCAGATTGACTCATCCTTGGAAAGAACCGGCTTTGTATATTCCTCAAGCTCCCAAAACTTCTGGAGTTGAGTACTTAAATCTTCGTTCGTAATAAAGTTGCAATAAGACATTGAGCTTCCCTTATCATTAAACTGACCAGAGATAATCCAGCCAAAACGTGTTTTTTGCATGATAGGAGCAGAAGTAAACTAAGTTGCCCTATAGAAAGTCTACTCCAAAATGTATCAGCACCTATTAAGATGTCAATTTTGGGTCGTTGTAAAATTCTGGGTCGGCCAATTTCAAATTCCTTGGAATGTTTAGGTGGTCGATTTTGAAGCTGAGTGTCGGAATTTGATCACAAATCACGGGCACAATCAGACAATTAAGAGATGTAGAAAACGAGTAATGCAACGACTGAATTTTTGCAGTACACTTAGAGGTGATGTTTGAAACTGATTGGCCTACTCCAGTTATTGAAATATTAACATTTGATTTTGCAAGACCCAATTTTTGCGACATCTCGTATGTTATGAGGTTTGATTGGGAGCCGCAATCTAAGAGAGCTCTACAAATATTTGTACAATAGCTGTAGACAAAATAGTTTGACATACAGTTGAATAACTCGAGAATGAAGTCTGCGTCTGAAGTTGAGACGATGATGGCTGATTAGTATTATTATTAGATGTAACTGGCTCCTTATCTATATGTAAAAGAGTATGATGATTAGCCTTGCACCTTTTACAAGACCCATATTTACACTGTGAACTGAAATGTCCAGCGTGAAGACAATTGGTGCAAAGCTTGGAAACTTTAACCTGATTAATGCGTTCTTGAATTGAGAGTTTAAGAAATTTGGGACAATTGTAGACCTTGTGAGTATCCTTACAAAACGTACAGGGGTTAATAGATGAAACGAATGAATGCCTTGTAGGTCTAGATGATGATTTTTCAACAATGAATGCACTTTCAGATAGCTCCAATTTTTCAAGAAGATCTGCTCTACCTTTAAGAAAAGATATTAAATCTAGAAACGCAGGAAATTCGCCGTCGCATTTGTACGACACCCATTCCCTTGCAGTGGTAGCATCCAGCTTGCTAGCCACCATGAACATTAGGACAGTATCCCAACACTTGACAGGCTGTCCCAGTGACTCGAGAGAACGTAAATTTTTTAAGATATTGTCAACTATTTGACGCAAATGAAAAGAAGATTCTTTATGAATTGATTGCAAACCGAATAACGCTTTCGTATGATTATAGACTAAAAGACGCTTGTTTTATTGAAAAATCGCCACAACAGTAAAAATATTAAAAATTAAAATATAGGCTTAAAAGTACATATTGTATAATATTTAGGTAAATAAATATACAAACTAAATAATAAACAAATTTTTAATAAAAACAATTTTAACACTTGAAAAATTACATATAAAATAAGGAACAACTTTTATTTAGCAACAATTGATAATTTAATTATAAAATGAAAAATATTTTTAGCAAAATAGATAAAATAAGCAACTGGTAGTGTGAGAATTACTATTTATAAAAAAATACAAAATAAAAATTTCAAAAATTAACATTTTTAAGTTTTATAGATTAAAAATTATCTATACGTATTAAAATATCACTTATATTTTATTTTACAAGCCATTAGTTATTGAACATAATAGATTTATTAAGTAATAGAAGTTTATCGAAAAATGTAGTAAACTTTCAAGAACAAATATTTTCTAGACTATATTCACAAAAGTTATTTCTGATAGTGACAAATTTTATCGATTTATTAAAACTGGTAAAAAAGCGATGCCTGACACTAAATATTTTATGAAATCGAATAATCGCTAGATTATATCGTAGTCGAAAAATAGTATATTATATTATAAGGATTAAAAGTGCATATTTTTTTTACGAGCAATATTTGCAGTTGCAAGGCGGAGCGCAGCGCAGCCGAGCGAATGCAAAATTGCGAGTAAAAATAGGCACTTTTAGTCCGTATGATATATAGTATTTTTTCTCCAACCAAGTCAAAATTAAAATAAATTTAGTTTTATTCAAAAATCGTTAATAATTTGGTAATAAATTTGAACACCTATTAATTATATAGTCCATTTCACCGTTTTTGGCCGATGACAGAAATTATACTCGAAGTAAATTTAGAGTTACATCTCTCTCAGATACAGGCAAGTTAGAAATTTAAATAAGGACGTTTGTTTTTTAATACAACACTTACGTAACTACATCTTGTTTCACCGGTAGATAAAAAGTATTCAATACGGAAGTCTTGACTTAATTCACATTCCTAATAACCGTCATGTATGGCTCGTTCTTGAAGGGTTGAATTTAATAATTATTAATGTCATATTTTTGTAGATGTCAAACCACACTGATAGTTTCAGAAACTTACGACCTAATTTAGAAAAAAAAAACTCTCCGCCATTGGTAACTTGGATGACAGTTTAATCTTATTTCAGTGGTTTTTATTATCAAATCGGCCAAAAACGATGAAATGGACTATAACAGCGATAGCAAGTCGGTAGTCATGGATATCTGGTATTGTTGGTAAATATTGATTGTCAAGTAGACGTCAGTAGACGTACTAATCATATAATTTTTGTAGTAGTTTTTACGCTGCTTTTAAAATGAATCCCGAACACAATGAAAATATACCTGCGGATATATTGGAAAGTGCCGAAGCAGTATATCTAAATCTTTTGCCCCCCAATTCTCGCCAAGTTTATGAACTTGCATATCAGCGATTCATGGATTGGTGTAAAGAAAAAAATGTGCAAAACTATGCGGAGAGTGTTCTTATGGTGTAATATAGTTGCCCAATTAGTTTGTAAGAGACAATGTTTTTTTCTTCAAATTTCAATTAGAGAGCTCAAATGCAATTACTTTTAGTCCTAGGATTAAAAGTAGCGTTTTTAATCCTAGGATTAAAAGTGTTGCTAAGCAACGAGCAAATTTTTGTACGGTAAGGGAATTGATGGCTTTTGAACCTGAAAATAGTACAAAAATGTCAACATTTTTTGATGGTTAGAGAAAAACGATATTTTTTATTACAAATCACCAGTTAACCGAAAAAAAAATAATGAATTAATACATTTTTTAGCAGTAAATAAGAATCAAGAAGTCCAGGCATTACATAATTGTTCAAATAAAATTCTATTTGACAGTAGATTCTAAAAATATATTATACATTTAATCAAAATAATGATCAACATATTTACCTGTGGAAAAATTGTCATACTTTAATACTAAAATGTCCACAGATTTGACTTTAATTATTAAGGTTTTATTTGATAACAAAATATAAAGCAAAAAGTATCTAATAATGGGTTAATAATCCCTTAAAGTAGATCACATATAACTGAACCTTTGTTAAAATTTGAACCTAACCCTAAATAATGAAAAACAAAAGAAAATTAAAAATAAAAACACCTATTTACACAAAATAATCCAAATAAAAATTTAAGTCCCTTGATAGAAAAAAAAAATATTGCACACTTTTTATATATTTTATGACCAAATTGGTGCTACTGTATCATAAAAAAGAAAACTGATAATATATTCTTGTTTGTATACTTTAAGAAAACTTTCAAACAATTCAAAAACTATTACGACTTTTTCTATATTATTGCATATTCTATGCAATCGAATTTCTACGATGCATACTTAAAGCAATAGTGAGGTCTAAAAATACATATATCACTAAACTTGACAAGTACAGTAATAAGCTTAATTCAAACATAATCTACACATATGCCTAAACAAAGTTGGAACAATGTGACCTATGTTATTAAGGTCGAAAATTTATTTTACCACCTATACAAAACCAATAATAATTTTTAATCATCAAAATTTAGTTATCAGATTTATAAATGCTTATAATGACTTTTAATTTAATAATAAAAAAAATCACAAACTAGTTGTTAAACTTATACAAAATTAAATTCTAAAAAAAAACTATTCTTACTAATTTTCAAAAAAAAAAAGTTATTTCTTTTGATATATTATTAAAAAGGTCGCTATTTCAAGTCCAAATAACATTATTATGAGAAATCAAATTTGTCTGAACTTTTTATCCAATATCTTTTATCACTTTTAGTGTATATTATTTTACCACGAAAAGGTAGTTTCTATAATAAAAATAATAAAAAACACAATATTTTCTTCAATAAACAAGGGATTAATTTTTTATTTAATAAAATGTAATTAAATATTTCACCCTCAAGTCACGTGAGTATGAACACCAATCAAAATGCGTGACGTCACTTGTTGCCAAACAATAATTTTCGCTGTCAAGTAATATAGTGTTTGTTGATATTTGGATAATATTATTACTGTGATGCCCATGAAATTTCTTCGAAATTTGCTCAATTATCTTTTTAAATCAATTTTTAAAGGTTTTCCCATAATGGACAGATAGTTCAAATTTGCCAAAAATTGATTGCTTTACGGTGGCTAATTTCTTCGTAACAAATATTAACTTCTGTAAGTAATATACTCAGGATACATTATAATAGTAATCGTAGGTATTTATAAACTCGAAAAGTTAAATTGAATATAATGAAATAAAATATGATTTTGAGGTTATGTTTTATCTTTTTAACAAATTGTTTCATTTCGTTTTAATTCCTCGAGGCAGTCATATAGAGACGATACTGTGGGATATGTCAAACTTCGTCAAGATGCAAAATTGTGCACACTTAAGTGCAAATTTTTGCCCGGAATATAAAGTGCCGGATCCCGATGGGCTAGTTGAAGCCATATTTTCCGCATCTTTTTTGTACGTGGAACCTGAATAAATAGTTTTTCAGGTGTTTTAATAGTAGTACTTTCACACTGCGGCATCGCACAACATTTATAAAATGTAGAATCCTTCTAATTAACACAAAACTACAAAATAACTTTCTACTACATACAACTTCGACAATGTTTAGGAACAAGTGACGTCACAGCGGGCGTTTCACAGGTATCCACGTTTTGGCGCGAAATTTGAAATGGAATTTTAAATAACTTATTTTAAAGGTATTATACTTCATTTAAAAACTAGGAGGAGTGATTTGAAAAGCCAGACTTACAGCCAAATAAGTTACTAGACAATTTACAAGGCGGCAAATTTAAATACATTTCTTTCATTTAAATAAAATTGAAAATAAATGTTTATGGACACTTTATATATGGTCTAAGATGGTCACAAAGTAAACTTACAATAATTATATTAAAAAAAGAAATCAATTAACAAAAGTCACCATTATAAATATTTCACACTTTTAAACATAACCTATAAATGTCACAAATTACTTGATAAATGTAAGTGGCAAATTTTTATAGTGTAAACTTGACTCCAAATTAACCAATAACCAAACGCGAGTGTTGCCAACTTAAATTCAAATCGCTCCTCCTAGTTTTTAAATAGAGTATTATAGTTGTATTAAAAAAATAATAATAAATAGTTTTGGCTATATTTGGTACTTCATTAATGGTTTTTTCGTTTATGTTCATTCAGTCGACTTTTTCTATTGTAACTGCGGAAGCATATGTCGCATGTATAAACCCTTGCTTTCGAAAAATGGCACGTCTCGAGGTGGTGATCCAACTCGTTTTCTTTTTTAAAACCTGCCTCGCAGTATTGACAATTAAATGCCTGAAAAAAATACCTCATATTAATGATAATAATAGTAATAATACAATCAGCAATAATAAAAGCAAATATAGACATATGTATGTTCTAAAATCTTTGGAACAAAATAATTATTACTTTTTTTACTAATAAAGAAATTTATTGGAACGAAGTTCCTTATCGCGCGTTACGACGGAAACTAGGCGGAAAAAATTCATACCAAAAGTTCTCTCTCTCTCTCTTATTACTCTGAGGCCAGAGATATTAAATATTAATATTAAAGCAAATTTACCTTTCATTGTCGTCCCACAAATTAACGCTCGATTTTTATTAGACACAGGTAGCACAAAAAGTCTAATAAATCCCGAATTAGCTAATAAATATTACCGAAATTTTATTTTTAAAACAAAATTTAATATCGAAACAGCACATGGTATTTCTTCACACAACGAAATAGTCAATATTCCAGTTTTTGATATTTTTAAAGTAAATCAATTTCATAAATTTTATGTTTTTAAATTTAGTGAAAATTTTGACGGATAATAGGCATAGACTTGTTAGATCAATTAAACGCTACAATTAACGTTAACAGACGACAACTGAAAACTCCTCAAACGACCATACCAATTATTTTTGAACCCAATGAAACTAATAAAATCATTCAATCACCTATTTTAGATTATTCATTAATTATTCCCGGTAGAACCAAACAAATAGTTAAATTACCAGTAAAATTAAGTGAAGGTATATTAGATTATCAGGATTTCGGTAACGGAATCGAAACACCTAAAGCCTTATTTAAAATATCTAATAATTTTGCTATAACCTCCATTACTAATATAAGTGAAAATCCTGTAAGACTAAATATTTCGGAACCTTTAGATGTAGAACCAATAGATTTATTACAAGTAAATTTTATAAGAAAAATGGAAACAGATGAAGAAATTTCCATAAACCATGATAAAATGTTAAAGGAAAATTTGAAAAATATTAGGTTAAATCACTGCAATAAAGAAGAAGTAGAATCACTTAAAAAACATTGTTTTCAATATAGAGATATCTTCTATTGTAAAGGTATTCCTTTAAGTTTTACTAATAAAATTAAACATAAAATAAAATAATTAACTGACGACTCTGCTATATACACAAAATCTTATCGTTTCCCAGAAATACATCGCGACGAAGTAAAAAGACAAGTAACAAAAATGCTAAACGAAGGTATTATCGAAGATTCTAATTCTCAATTTTCCTCTCCTATTTGGATTGTACCAATAAAACTTGACGCGACAGGAAAAAGAAAATGGCGTTTAGTCATAGATTATAGAAAATTGAATGAACGTACAGTAGACGACAAATATCCATTACCTAACATTACAGAAATTCTTGACCGGTTAGGAAGAGCTAATTATTTTTCGACTCTCGACATTGCTAGTGGTTTCCATCAAATTGAAGTGGACCCAGAAGATGTTGAAAAAACTGCTTTTAGCACTCCACAAGGACATTTTCATTTTAAAAGAATGCCTTTTGGACTTAAAATGCTCCTTCGACCTTTCAAAGGGACTAACAGACGAAACTTGCATAGTATATCTTGACGACATATTAATCTATAGCACTTCATTACAAGAACATTTAGAGAAACTAAAAACAATATTTGAAAGACTTAGAACAAGCAACCTTAAAGTACAATTAGACAAATCAGAATTCCTACAAAAAACAGTTATGTATTTAGGTCATGTAATCACCCCTCATGGTGTAAAACCAAATCCCGACAAGATTCAAGCAATCAAAAATTTCCCTATTCCTAAAACCCAAACAGAAATCAAAAGTTTCTTAGGATTACTAGGATACTACAGACGTTTTATTCAGGACTTTGCCAAAATTACGAAACCAATGACAAAATGCCTTAAAAAGGGTGTATCAATAGTTCATGACAAAGACTTTATCGACTGTTTTCAAACATGTAAAGATATTCTAACAAACGACCCTATTTTACAATTTCCAGACTTTACAAAACCATTTATTCTGACAACAGACGCAAGCAGTTTTGCTCTAGGTGCTGTGTTATCACAAGGGAATGTCCCAAATGATCGCCCCATAGCATATGCCTCAAGAACTCTAAATACATCAGAGACAAATTATTCAACTATAGAAAAAGAACTGTTAGCAATAGTTTGGGCTTGTAAACATTTCAGACCTTACCTTTACGGAAGAAAATTTTACATTTATACCGATCATAAACCATTATCCTGGCTATTCAATTTAAAGGAACCAAATTCAAAATTAGTTAGATGGCGACTAAAATTAGAGGAATTTGATTACAAAATTATCTATAAAAAAGGCAAACATAATACAAACGCAGATTGCTTATCGCGAATTTCAATTAATGCATTAGAAAACGAATCAGTAGCAAATAACGCTGGAGACGTAGATCAAGACAGTAGCAAATAACGCTGGAGACGTAGATCAAGATATTCTAGAATATCTTCGAAATTTAGCCGAAAATATACCTCTAGGCACACAACCTTCAACTAGCAAGTTAGACCAAACAAAAAGAATTAATATTATTTCGGATATTCAAATACCACCAGATAAAATTCAAGACATTCAAGATAACAACTCTTCTGACTCGACTCAACACTCAACTGCTAACGAAACGACAAATCAAGGCATACCCATTCTAGACGATATAATAAATAACAAAACTCATCAGATTTTCCAAATGCTTACCCTAAAATTGACATTACACACGAATCTTACCAAAATCATAAAATAATCAAAATCAAAATTCCAGAAACCAATAATGAAAAAATTATTCTCGACTTTCTAGTAGAACATATTGATCTTAAAAACACAACCTTTTTTTTATTTTAATAAGGAAAATCTATATAATGATTTCAACAAATGCTACTTAAAACATTTTTCGAAAACAGGTCCAAAATTAGTCAAATGTACAAAATTAATTAACACTGTAAAAGACGAAGAAGAACAGACTATTTTACTAAAAAATTATCACGAAGGAAAAACGATTCACAGAGGAATTAACGAAACTTTTGAAAAACTACGACAAAATTATTATTGGATAAATATGAAAAAATATATTACCAACTATATCAATGAATGTAGTATTTGTCAAAAAAATAAATACGCCCGACACACCCCTTACGTCCCATTAATGTTGACAGAAACTGCCAGTAGACCATTTCAAGTTGTACACATAGACGTTTTTACATATAACAACAAAAAATATTTGACTATTACAGACGCATTTACTAAATTCGCACAGGCATATTTCATACCAGGTAAAAATGCTATTTACATTACAAAATCGCTAATAAAGTATTTTACTTCCTTCGGAATTCCACAATTAATAGTAGCAGACAAAGGTAGAGAATTTAACAACGAAACAATAAAAGACCTTTTAAACATACACAAAATTAAAGTACATTTCACAACCCCTGGTCACCACGAATCTAATTCGATAGCTGAACGATTACATTCTACTTTAATCGAACATTTACGACTTTTACAACAAACGTATCCGAACGAAGACGATTTAATGGACTATGCACTCATAGCATACAATAACTCCATACACAGCTCTACAAAATTCACCCCATTTGAACTCACTTTCGGACACACTGACTCCAGAAACCCTAACGAACTATTTCTATCTGAAAACTTTTATTCGGACTATATCAACAGTCACAAGGAAAAATTAAAACACGTTTATCAAAACATTAATCAAAATTTGACCAACAACAAAACTAAAGTAATAAACAAAAGAAATGACAAAGGAGAAACAAACTCGGAATTTAAAATAGGACAAATAGTTTATAAAGTTAACTCACAGATACCAAACAAAAAAGATCCACCATTTTTTGGCCCTTATGAAATTATAAAAATTCATGATAGAAACCGAGTAGAGATCTTACGAAAAACTGTAAAAAATAAAAAACAAACTAATCAGACAGAAATCATTCACATAAAAGAATTAAAAAAGCCTCCCGTTACAGGTTCATCTTCTGGACAACAAACGTTGACACAAGAAGAGACACGTCCAAATTCCACGACTTAAATGACAATCCCGGACTCCTTCCACTCCACTTAGGAACGGCTCAAATTCAAACAAATTGTTGGACTTTTATACATATCTATGACATTACCAATATTACTTCTAACTTTTTTTTCCTGAAAAATCAGTACGATTCCATAATAAAAAGCCTCGCAAAAACTCCTCAAATATTAAACTTCACTGAAGAATTTCAAAACTCCTACCATTAAATCAATTATACCCCTTCTGGAATACTAGATCAAAAAGATCCCTCTTCGATGGCATCGGTACCGCAATTAAATTTATAACTGGAAATCTAGATCAAAATGATGCGAAATACTATGACGAAGCAATATCACCTTTGACTAATAATCAAAATAATATCAAAACAATAGTAGAAAATCAAATTACTCTATTAAAATCACTCATTCAAAATTTTGAAAACAATTCAAAAATTCTCGCTCACAATCAATTAATTCTAAATTCTCGAATTACAGAAATTCAAGAAATAACTAAACGATTAAAGTTAGAACAAACAGAGACATTTCACTATTTTGCTTTAGAAAGACTTGTATCACAATTTTACATTAGTTTTCAAATTATTTACGATTTATTAGAAAAAATCGAAGTCGCAATTAGTTTTGCAAAATTAAATACATTCCACAATTCAATAGCTGATCCAAACGAACTATTTTCTGAGATTCAAAATGTTAGTAAATATCTTTAAAATAATAAATTTCCATTTGAACCATCGTTTCAAAACATTCTCTTATTCGAAAAAATAATAAAAATTAAAAGTTATAGTAAGCTGAACGGATCCAGATAATCTTTATACTCGAATTACCGATTGTAGAAATCAATGATTATAATTATTATCACCTCTATTCCTTTCCAACAAGATATCAAACTCATTTTAAAACTATTATTCCAAAATCCAAATTCCTGCTCTCCACTAAGCACCATTACGCACTTTCCAATGTTCAGTGTAAAAAATTATTGGAAGAAGAATATTTATGTCAAGACGTTCAAAAAACTGAAATTTCCCGAACGCCCCTTGCGAAGTACACCTCCTACAATATTCAAACCTTACAAATCAATGTTAACCAGTTCCGGCACAATTGAACGACATCAAAATTCAAAAATTAGAAAACAATAAATGGATCGTAATAACACCTCATAATGTAATTAGTGTTCAAAAATGTGGCAAAACTTCAGACAATATTCCATTAAATGGTAGTTACCTAATTGAACTAAATATTGCGTGTGAAGTTTCAATAGACAATTATTTATTAAAAACATTTGAGTCAAAGACACTAAATTTCGTGAAAATAGAATTACCCAATTTAAAACTTTTAGTGAATAAACCGAACAATAATCTAAATTTTAAACAAGTGAAAATAGACTCTACAAAATTAGATGAACTAAACCATATACAAAGTGTTCGAAACCAAATTGGAAAACTTTTCCACAGTTCCAATCCATTTTGGACATGTCAGCTTTTATACTATTTTTCTATATGTTGCAGTAATAATTATATCAGTTTATAGCACCTGGCACATATATAAGAAGAAGAAGTCAAATAAAGAAAAATCTAGAGAATCCATCAAAAAAGAAGAGGAAAAACCTACAGCTTTACCATACCTTTCAAACTATGTTACCACATAGTCCATAGTTTTCATTTAGCCCTGAAGAAGTTAAGTCACGAGAACTGCAGGCCTATCAACAAATATAAACGCACCGTCAGCAACAACACCGACCTTATATATTCTTTTTATTTTTAATTAAATTCACTTTTTAAGTTACTTTTGTTAGCTAAAGGTCCCTGTTTATAAAATTTTTGCTTTTTAAAAATAGTTTTCCTTGAACGATAAACTTCACTTATATATATATAAATTGAATAGTGGAAAATTCAACTTACATGCGGCACATTTTCCTTTCTTGTGCGTAAATAATATCTTGATTGTCCAGCCACCGCCTCCTCGTGACTTTCAGTTAACTAAAACAAAAAATATAAACAAATCAATAATTATAATAAACTAAACTTTATTCAAGTGATAACTTCTTATTCTTATGGCAAGGTAAACTGCTTTATAACGTACAAAAAGTTAAAACCTATCAAACGATAGGAAATTTTCTCAAAAATCCAAAATTCTAATTATTTTTATCATATCTTGTATAGTTTTCAATATACGGGGAAATTACAAAAATTCAAATTACGAAAAATTAAAAAAAGCTAGTAACTTTTTTATTTATTAACGTACAGAAGGTTATAACTTATCAAAAGAAAGGAAATTTTATCAGAAATCCAAAATTCTAATTAGGTTTTTCATATCTTTTATAGTTTTCAATATACGGGAGAATTAAAAAATTTTTGTAAAAATTTTTAATTCCCTCGTATATCGAAAACTAGAAAAGTTATAAAAAAAATAGTTCCATTTTTAAATTTGTTAAAAAATTTCCTATCTTTTAATAAAAAAAACGTGTGAGTCTCCGAACGAAAATTAAAACTACAAAAATTTCAAAGTTCGATAATTTTTTTATTTGTAAACGTCAAAAGGTTATAACCTATAAAAGGATAGAAAATTTTCTCACAAATTTAAAAATGTAACTATTTTTTTTATAACTTGTTTACTTTTCGATATACGAGGGAATTACAAATTTTAACAAAAATTTTGAAATTCCCCTGTATATTGAAAAAACTATAAAAGATATAAAAAAAAATAATTAGAATTTTGGATTTCTGAGAAAATTTTTTTCTTTTGATAACTGTTCTTGACTTAATACTTATGACTGAATATTTTAAAAAATGGCGTCTATGTCCTAATCCTACTAAGACAGAGGTATCCTGTTTTCATCTTTGTAATTCTGCCAAAACTAGAAAACTTGACGTAACATTTAATTCTGTAAAACTAAATCACAATTTTCATCCTGTTTACCTTGGTGTAACTTTGGATACAAGCTTAACATATAGACAACACATTGAGAAAGTTCGCCAAAAACTTAAAACCAGAAATAACATTATTTCAAAATTATCTGGTACAAATTGGGGTACTGACGCACATACATTACGTACATCCTCTCTTGCTCTGGTTTTTTCTGTTGCAGAATACTGCTGCCCAGTTTGGATGAACAGTGTCCATGTACACATGACACTCAAATAAATACAACAATGAGAATCATCAGTGGTGCGTTGAAGTCTACTCCAATCCCTTGGTTACCTGTTCTATCAAACATTCCTCCACCAAGAAAACTAGCTGCGAAAAAATTGTGGCAGAAATATCAACTTAATGAAGACTTCATCATCTGGCAAGACCTCCATGACCAAAATAATAGATTAAAATCTAGAAATCCTTTTTGGCTATTAGTAAACAGTATCGAACATTTCTCAATAGATGAAGATTGGAAAAGAATTTGGTTAAGTGAGAACGTTTTTAACCGAGGTTTAGTAGAAGATCCAACAAAACCACTACCTGGATTCAAACATCCTAGAAATATCTGGTGTAAATTAAACCGTCTACGCATTGGTCATGGACGCTGTAATTCCACTCTCTTTAAATGGGCTGTTGTAGAAAGCCCATTATGCTCGTGCAATATAGCCGAAGAAACTATTGAACATTTAGTCAATGAATGTCATCTTACAAGATTTGCTGGCGGTTTTCAAGAATTACATGAATTGATACAAAATACCATTGAATGGCTCACACAAATCAAGAGCAAGTAGTTCTGATTAAGTTTTTTTTTCTGCGGTTTTTCCCTTAATCTCCAACACGATGAATGTGAGAACTGACACCCTTTAAAAACTTTCCGCAGATACAATATTTAGAAGAGTGTTTTCTCTATAGAACAAATTCTTCAAATTTAATGACTATATTATTGTTAATAACATATATTGTACTACTACTATTTTCATACGAATATATATATCGCAATGAAACTCTGGATTTATGTCAACAAAAGATTGAGGTTAGATTTGTGTCTAAAGGTTCTATTGGTGGCGCCATCTAAGCAACTATATGCAAAACTAAAAAGACAATCCTCCTATAATCTGACGCGATGTATTCTGTACTGCTGACTATGATATTTCATATGGTAACTTGGTGCGTCTTCGACTTACTAAGTTGGATAAAATAAAACTAAAAATTTTCTGACACTGAAGGGAAAATTGCGAATAATAATACCTATGTTATAAATTATAATAGCTCAAAATGTTTTTTAATAAACGATTATTTAATATATCTATCATAAGATTTTTAATATTATAGAAAGTATATAAACAAGAATTTGTTTGTATAATTTCTAAAATATAAAAAATTTCAAAAAGCTCAATATGTTATTACGTTTTCATAAACGCACTATAAAACGGCTATATAAACAATGCAGTAAAATAAGGTTAAAACAAGGGTATAAAGTCAATTACTAATTAATTTATTTAAGTTAAATGACTTTATATTCCGCTCGAAATAATTCACGTAAACTTGGTTTAAAAATAAACGTAGCACAAACTCATTTGATGACCAACCTCGTATTCAGTGAAGGCCTGTATATCGATGGTATCCACGTTGAGAAACCGTCATTTATGGGGCAGTAACTTGCGAAAGTGGAAGTAATCTTATATAGAATGGTTAAAGAAGTAACAATCAAGGAAAGACCTCGATCACTTCAGTTTGAACAAACTTGGAAAATGTCATGCCAAATAAATTTAACTTTGTGAGAAAATTCACCACAAAACTGGGTAGTAAATCTGAATAGAACAAAGACACCATATTGGGACTAAGCTAATATGCCCTAAAATGGTATACGGATGGCACCAAGTCAGATAAAGGAACAGGAGCAGGGGTTTTGGACAGAGTGCCAAATACTAAGAAAGCCTGTGTGCATACCCAAGTATTTTATCAAGCGGAAATTTGTGCCATTGAAGGATGTGTAATATAGATAGAAACTGTCGTAGAAAAGAGATTAAAATCATGTCAGATAGTCATGCAGCTATCCAAGCTTTGAATCCACACACAATCAGTTCAAAGATGGTCTGGGAATGTCTAAGCAAAGTAAATGTACTAGGACAAAATAACACTGTTACCCTCTTATGTGTTCCAGAACACATAGGTAAAGATGGAAACGAAACAGCAGATAATCTAGCAAAAGAAGTAACTGGAACCCCTTACTTGGGACCAGAACCATCTTGTGGAATGAGTCTTAGAAAAATTAAGAAAAGAAGTCGACAGAGAAAAATCAAAGAACTGGAACGATCTAGAAGGAGTATGACAATCGAATACACTCCCGGAAAACTATAACCAGAAGAGATCTTTAGCTGTCTAAACCTTAGTTAGAAGAACCTCCGTATTATAACAGGAATACTAACCGGATACTGCCGATTAAAGGACACATGAAGAAACTAGGATAAAAACCTACCTAAGTTGATGCCCGACGATATCCTAAACATTCTAAGAAATATAGGATTAGAAGAGCTGCTATGCAATTCATTTAAAATCAAACATAAAAAAATAACAATTTCAGAATGGTTTAAATTTCTTTTTAGGGCAAAACATATTAAATTTAATCCAAAAATATGTTATTAAAATAATTTTAGAATTAGTGATGATAGCATGAATCATTTATAAATATTTACATTGTTACTGTATAAATTTATTGTTTTTTTCAAAATAAATTTTTAATCTTTTTAATTAGAAAACTGCAATTTTTAATAAAAAATTGAATTGAGCGTTTCAGATTAAATCAATTTTCAAAATTCAGTAAATATTTGTAAACAAATATTGAAAAGTGTTTTTCTTCCTACCCTCTCTACGAAATATTAAGAAGATTATTATTTTGAAATAATTTTTGGGTTTTTAAAATCTCATAATGTATTTTAAAAGTGGACAAAATTTATTTTCAAACAATGACAACTGTAGATATATGTTTATTATCGATTTCAAGAAACCAACAAACATATCGAATTAAATTATTAAAAATTATATTTCCAAATTTATCTACCGAAGCCTTATCATCGATGCTTTTTGTTTGAGCAAAAATTGTAATCATCTTATGGGACGTTTAGTTGGACGTTAGATGCATTAATAATAATTTAAAGATACTCCATGAAAAAGAAACATCTCAGCCAATGAACAACATAGATGAAAAATGGAAAAACGTAAAAACAGCAATAATAAATCCTGCGAGGAAAATTCTGTCTAAAGAAAAATTAAAAATTAAGCAAAGGTGGATGACTGATAAAATCCTTCTTCTCTTCTTAATCGGAGGAAAATAAAAGGAAAAAAACCAACAAAGATATAAACAAGTACAGAAAGAAATTAAAAAAGAAATCAGAATAGCAAAGGAAGATTTTTATAAAAGAAAATATGAAGAATAATAAAAAATTTGAATCAAAAATGTAAATAATGACTTTATTAAGTTGGTTTAAATTTAATGTGATATGTTGGGCAATAACATTCCAATATGACGTAATGCTGATGAGGATAGTTTCTAAAGGAAGATTTGTGTAAAAGGAGACGACAACAAAACTGACCAGAACATAACCATTAGGTATTTAGTTATTGAAGACCTTACTAAAGAATAAGGATCTTTTGAATTTGAAAAAGACTATTGTTGTTACACGCCGTGATTAGGATTTGGGTAAGAAATTTTGCAAGCTCACTATTGGGGAATTAATGGAGGAAATGATGGGTTATATATTCTTAAAGATCTAGCAACTTCCTTAGATAGCGCATTTATATAAAATAATACAAACAATAATTACATTATAAAAATCTTTGGTAATATTAAATTAAATAAATTATTCAAAATTATACAAATTTAAATAAAACAAATAGACAAATAATGTGCGATAAGAACTAGTCACTTGTGTCGCCATTTACCAAGTGCCACGCGCTATTTTGTTTATTTATTTGTGATTTTTGATACATCCATAAACAAATTTTCTCAAAGTTTTTCGAGAATTTTTAAATTTATATTGTTTTAGAATTTCTAGTGAACTATTTGTATTTTGCTGTCAATTATGATATATTCAGATGCAGATTTTAAGTTACTTGTGATAAAATTTCTACAGTAATATAAACTATTTAAATAGTTTATTATTACAAAAATCTGAAACGTTTTTCTTTTTATATTTTTTTAGTTTCGAATATCAACAAGTTTTTGTAGGCGTATCTACACTATTTGACCTTAAAAATATATTCACATCACTTACTAATACCCAAACTTATAATATCACGTTCGGAATTAAATTAACAACTTATAAACATTTTTTTTCTTCGCTCAATTGAATATTAAATTTACTAGATTAGCTAATGTTTTTATAAAACGAGACTTTTTTTAAATAAAGTTTCGATGAAAAAAGATATTTTCGGAATTATTGTTTAAACCATAAAAAATTGGTATTTGTTGCACGCAATTTACTTTTTTAACTGCTGTTGTAATTCATATTTTTTAATGAAAAATTGTCACAAAAATGCTGACCGTACTTAAGACGTGTTAAATTAAATTATTATCATTAGTATTAATTAATTATAATCATCGAATTTTAAAAAAAAGTTAAGTCTATAGTATAAAAATGAATCTCTGAATGTGTTGCTATATAAGAGCAAATCTCGAAAGCAGCTAAACCGATTTCACTTATTCTTTTTTAAATATTCCTTGAAATACAAGTATAGTTCTTACGCACCGACTAAATTAAAAAGTTAATATCTTAACAAAAAACATGAACGGACTCAGAACGAAGATGTGTTAAAAAAGAAGAGAGTAATTAAATCTGAATGCTCAATAAAAAGTAATATTTACAGATGCAACTTTAAAAATCCCTTTTTTTGTTGATAACTTTATTACAAAATATAAAATAGATTATTATCGTTTACATATGTAAAAAACAATGGTATTCGTATTCACAACACACGTAATACCTAAGTAGGTAGTAAGTTTCTCATTGTATACTCCCATTCTCTGTATTATTAACACAATATGATATAATAAATTCTAAAAATATATTAAAACACACTTACTTTTGTATATAATTCTAATAAGCTGCTCATAGTAGATATATTTTAATTTTAACGTTTCTGTTATAATATTTAACTAAGAACTGCCGAAATCTGAAACTTATTTGTGTTTTAAAACTTTTAAATATCAAGTTTTCTTATCAACAAAACTTTTTTGTATTGGCACCCGAGTAACTAACTATATTGAACCTTTTAGATATCAACGTTTTTCCTATAGGTAGTTTTACTGGGCGCAACGTGTTATATTATATTAAATATATTAAATACTAGCGACCGCCCGCGACTTTATCCGCGTGAACTTTAGATTTTTGCCACCCAATTTCATACAAATTTTCAACCCCTATTTTAAATCCTTAGGAGTTAAATTTAGAAAAGTCATTTCTTACTACACCACTACGTAATAGAAAAAAAAATTATTTTCGAATTTTCAAGATTCTACGCGTCTATCGACAGTGTCATGTCGGCCAGCAGCAGCGTGCTACCGCCTTACCGCTCCACACACCCCGCACATTAAAGCGCGAGTGGTATTAGACTATTATTATTTTAAAACTATTAAAACTTGCATGCTATATGCCATATGCAATCAAAATCTCAGCCCGATCGGTTTGAAATTCACAAAGTTTCATACAAACTTTCATCCCCTATTTTATCCCTTAGGGGTGGAATTTATTAAAATCCTTTCTTAAGCAATGACTACGTCATAGTAGCTATATGCACGCAAAATCTCAGCCCGATCGGTTTGATATTGGCAAAGTTTCATACAAATTTCATCCCCTATTTTATCGCCTTAGGGGTAGAATTAATCAAAATCCTTTATTCGAGGATGCCTACGCCATAGTAGCTATATGCATGCAAAATCTCAGCCGGATCGGTTTAAAATTGACAAACTTTCATCGCCTATTGGATCCCCAAGAATGATATTTATTAAAATCCCTTCTAAGGAATGCCTACGTCATAGTAGCTATATGCATGCAAGATCTCAGCCCAATCGGTTTTAAATTGACAAAGTTTCATACAAACTTTCATCCCCTATTTTATCTCCTTGGGGGTGGAATTAATCAAAATCCTTTCTTAGGGGATGCCTACGTTACATTAGCTATACGCATGCAAAATCTCAGCCCGATCGGTTTAAAATTGACAAACTTTCATACAAACTTTCATCATCTATTTTATCCCTTTAGGGGTGTAATTTATAAAAAATCCTTTCTTGGGGGATGCCTACGTAATAGTAGCTATATTCATGCAAAATCTCAACCTGATCGGTTTAAAATTGACAAAGTTTCATACAAACTTTCATCTCCAATTTTATCCCTTTGGGGGTGGAATTATTCAAAATCCTTTTTTAGCGGGTGCCTACGTCATAACATCTACCTGCGTGCCAATTTTCAGCCCCATCCGTCCAGCGGTTTGGGCTGTGCGTTGATAGATCATACAAACTTTCATCCCGTATTTTATCCCCTTGGGGGTGGAATTAATCAAAATCCTTTCTTAGCGGATGCCTACGTCATAATATCTACCTGCATGCCAAATTTCAGCACCATCCGTCCACCGGTTTGGGCTCTGCGTTGATAGATCACTATGTCAGTCAGTCAATCAGTCAGTCAGTCACCTTTGAGTTTTATATATATAGATTAAATATATTGACTTATTTTCTGCAAGTTTAAAATTTGGTTTAAAAATTTAATTACTTAAGATATTTGTAATGAATACACAAGTTAGGTTTTGTTGAGGTTCAAAGTGTTTTTTAAAAAATTTAAAAAACTTTATAAATTTTCTATAATGTCCAATTAATCCTAAGAAACTTTTAATTTCTTTAGAAGGGAAAGTCTTTCACGGCTTTTATTTTATCTGGATTAGGTTTCACACCTTCAGGGGTTATAACGTGTCCAAGGTAATTTACTTCTTTTCTTAAAAATTCACTTTTGTCTAATTGGACTTTAAAATTTGATTGTCTAAGTCTTTCAAAAACTAATTTTAGTTTTTCTATATGTTCTTGAAGGGATGTACTAAAAATTACGATATCGTCTAAGTACACCAGACATGTTTCATTTTGTAAACCACGAAGTATATTATCCATAACTCGTTGAAACGTTGATGGGGCATTTTTTAGGCCAAAGGGCATACGTTTGTATTCATAATGTCCATTAAGAGTCGAAAAAGCAGTTTTAGGTATGTCTTCAGGATTCATTTCAATTTGATGAAATCCATTTGCTAAGTCTAATGTCGTAAAATACTGACATTTTCCAAGTTTATCAAGTATTTCATTTATATTTGGAAGTGGGTATTTGTCATCGATAGTGCGTTCATTCAATTTTCGATAATCAATTACAAGTCTCCATTTTCTTTTACCTGATGCATCCAATTATTTGGAACTATCCAGACGGGACTAGACCAAGGTGACGTGGAATGTTGTATTATGCCTTAATCAAGCATTTTTTGTATTTGGTCTTTGACTTCATTTTTATGAATTTCAGGAAATCGGACTTTGTATAAATAGGTGATTCATTTGTTAATTTAATGTTATGTCGAATTTGGTTTGTAAATGTTAAGGGAATTTTGTCTGTGTAAAATATGTCTCTATATTCAAAACATAAATTTTTTATAGCTTGTTTTTCTTCGTAATTACGATGGTCAACTCGTATATTTTTTAGATTAGATTTTAAAATATTATCGGTGTATTCATTTAATTCAGAATCGGTTTCCATTTTTTCAATAAAATTTATCACTGCAATATCTAATTTTTCAATTTTAAAAGGTTTATTAATATTAATTTTTATTAGTTCTTCTCTTGAATTAGTAATGGTGGTTGTTGCAAAAAATTTATTTACGTTCACAACTGCACAGGGTGAGTCTACTTGATTGCCAAACTTACTATAATTTACAAGTCCTGTTCCAGTTTCTATGTCAACGAGTAATTTTACAATTTGGGATGTCCTAGCAGGAATAGTAATGGAATAATTTTTTACTTTAAGTTTCTTTTTTAATTGTGTTAATTCTTCTGATTCATATATTATTGGTATTTCTGTATTAGGGGTTTTTAAGACTTTTTCTCTAAATTTACGGTTGCTTTTAATTGTTTTAATAAATCAATACCAATTAATCCGTCATATTTTTGACTAAAATTAAATAAATAAAACTATGTTAACTTTAAAAATTTTAAAAACTAGTATATTTATAACTTCATTGTGATAAGAAATACTGTGGGCTGTTTGAATATTAAAATCTTGATGAAAAATAAAATTTGGATAATGTTTGTAGGCTAATTCAGGGTTTATTAAGCTTCTACTACTTCCAGTATCAATAAGAAAATTTGCTTTTAAAGATGGTATATATATGTAGGGTAAATTGGCTTTAACTAAATTCAAATTTATCAAGTTTGATTTGCATTGCACCTGGATCAAATTGATTTTCAATATTACTTTGAGAGGTTTGGGGATTATATTATATATATATTATTTAATTCTTCAAAAGGATTTTCAAATTCTTCAATATTTTGGTTATAAAGTTCTTGTGAAGTGAACTTTGACTCTGATCTAATAGGGGTGTTACTTGAAGTTGTGTCCATTGGTTCTGGTTTAAAAGTGCGTTTACTTACATTGGAATTCCTAGTAAAGTTTTGATTTGAACTGACAAAAGGTTGTCTTTGAAAGTTTTGGTTTTGAGAATAAAATTGTTGAGTTCTATTAAATGTGGGAGGGATTTGCCCGAAATTAGGTATTGAACCAAAATTATTTTGAATAGGAGGTGTAGTAAAATTATTTTGAAAATTTGGCAAGGGTCTGTTATTTTGAAAATTTTGGTTTTGCCTTTGGTAAAAATTCTGATTTTGGTTTTTATTTGGATTATAAGCAAAATGTGATTTTTGAAAATTTTTTGAAGGTACTATTCTTTGTACAGGTTTAAAATTATTTTGTGAATTTAGAGTATTACTTCGATTTTGACTATAATAAAAATTTTCCTCTTCTACAACTAAAGACATTTTTCTAAGCTATCAGGGTTTCTAAGTCTTACATTATTTTGTAAATTACTTGGTAGACCGCGTATAAATGTTTTTACGGCTAAATCATCGTATCTTTTAAGTTTAAGTATGAATAGACTAAATCCTTATAGATGTAATTCTCTTCAGGGGTTGTCTCTTCATTAGTGACTGAAGATACATAACCGATACTACACTGATGAGCTCAAAAAAGAGCGAAACACGTGTCTGTAGTTGGTTTTGCCCCTGTATGGGCTGATTAATATCCTTATACTCCTATTTCGCAGAATCTACCGGTGTCTTGAGTTAGAAAATCTAACCAAACACCAATCCAGTTTAAAACTGGATTTATTATTGACAGCACGGCAGTAGATACGTTTGTATCATCTCTTACATCTTGGTATATATATATATATATATATTGTTATGATCTCTATACTCATATAATTGTATTCTTGTGACTCTTCAAGGTTGGGTTCTTCGATAATATTAAACTAAAAAGTCCATCTCAATTTTAACATCATTTAATATATAAATATATTAATTCTTTACAACATTTTAAAAAAACAATATAACATTCATCATTTATCCTGTCATAAACTTAACACTAATTAATTTTAAATGAAATTTTGCCCTCTTTTCCTAAAATCCCCGAATAACTATTTCTAATATACCTCTATTACCAGCTGATAACAAATTATACCAGAAATACTTATCTTTATAAACTATGCTTATTTTATTTTGAAAATCCAATCTATGCAAATATCCAATTAATCTTCTCTATATATATCCATTTTATTCCATATTTAACTCTACCATATAGTTATTATAACATTCTATTCATACATTAATCTTCTTTTATAATTTTTATATTTATATTCATTAACATTCAGTATTTATCTTCATTTTCAATTTCTATTATTATTATATTTACTTTATAATGGTTTTTTAAATTTTTAAATTCTATATAATTCCCTAAACTTTTTCTCTGACTTTACTCTCTAAAATTCTCTGACATTCTATCAATAATTTTTTTTTTTTTATCCCCCTAGAAACCTCGCAACCCAAATTTTTTTTTATTTATGATTCCTTGATAATTTGCATAAATTGATTATTCAATTCTAATATCTAGTTAGTCTTAATTACACTTATATTACATATAAAGACCAACTATTGAATACCATAACAATTTCCCAAATTTAAAATTTTATAAATTTTAGAAAAAAAATTTTAATAATTTAAAATTTAAAGTATATAACAATTAACATATTAACACAAATTCTGAATACTCTAAGTTTCTTCAAAATACCTATATAGGCTTTCAATATTAAATACTCCTCTAACATTTCTTGTTATCGGATCTTCAACAATATAACTATTAACACCTTCCTCATTTACTATTCTATATGGTCCTTCAAATATAGCTTTTAATTTCCCTGATTCATTTTTCTTTAAATTTCCACTTATATATGCTTTTATTATTACCAAATCTCCTTTCTTAAACCTTACAGGATATTTCACTTTTTTCTTAATTTTTTTATAATATTTTTCCCACGCATCCATTAACCTTTTTCTTACTTTTTCTATAATTTCATCATATTTTTTTCTTTCTTCTTCTTCTTCCCAATTTCGTTTTGGTTTTTGACCTAACATTAAATATGTTGGTGTTTCTTCTGTTATTACATTTGGAATATCATTGATATACATTTCTACTTTATTAATATAATTTTCCCATTCTTTATGTTTCTTTCCATTTAAACTTATTCGTAAAAATTTTATCACTTCTTTAATATATCTTTCTGCAGGATTTGCTGCAGGATGTCTTATACTAATACAATTCTTTTTGATTCCTTTCCTTTTTAAAAATTTTTCTAAATTCTGTCCTTGAAAATACGTTGCATTATCCATTACACATGTCCTTGGTTTACCTATTTCTTCTATAAATTTTTGTAAACAATTTTTAATACTTTTATAATTTGTCCTTCTACATGGGTATAATTTTATAAATTTTGTAAAAACATCAACAATTACCAATATATGTTTATTATTATTTTTACTTCTTATTAGATTACTAATGAAATCTATTGCTATTATTTACATTTTGAAAACCATTTTCATTTCTGTTATTTCCATTTCTTATATTATTATTATTATCCATATTATTTCCATTTCTATATGTATTTCCGTTTATACGATTTCCATTTTCTCTCCCATTATATCCATAATTATAATTTCCATTGTTTCTATTACGCATTTCTTCTCTTACTCTATTATATCCATTTCTGTTTTGATAATTTCTAAATCTATCATTTTCATAATTTTGTGATCTATTTTCATTAATCTTTAAATTTCTTTCAACTCGATTTAAATACTCAATCAATTGTTCTTTTTTTTTAATATTTTGTATAACTATTGTTTCAGAAACTGTTATATCATAATGTCTAGAAATATATAAAATTATTTCCTCTTCTCTCATAGGAGGTTCCAAATATTGTGCAACATTATATAATTGTAACGCATAATTAGTTAAATTATTCCCTAATCTATAATTGAATTTTCCGAAATATAATTTTTCCCTACTCACCCCTTGTTTTGATTCACCCCAGAAATATTTAAGAAATTCCCTTTCAAAATCATTAAAGGTTAATATTTCATTTTCCTGTGTTGCATACCATAATGCAGCATTATCTTTCAAAGAACTTCTTATAATTTCTTTCCAATCTCTTTTGTTCCTAGTCTTAGTTTTAATCATATTCATATACGTGCATGGATGTAATATACTGATATTCCCTGTAAATTTTACTGCTCCTTCTCCTCCATGTATTATCATATAGGAACCATCCTCAGTTCTTTCATTTTGCATTTCTTGTAATTTTTTTGTTTCATCTTCAAATTTCTTTGCTACTTCCATTACATTCCTTTCCATAGTTTGTAGTATTCTTTCATTTTCTTTCTTATTTTCATTTTTCTGCTCCTTCACATTTTTTTCTATATTATTAATCTTCTCCTGGTGTATATTACCCATTTCCTCCATCGCCTTAATTCCATCTTTCAATTGATCGACTTCTTTTTGTATTTTGATATTTTCTTCTTTAATAATATTTTTCATTTCATCTTTAAATGTTTCCATATTCTTGTTCATATCTTTTATTTCTTTTTTTATATCTTCTCTTATTTCTTTTTTCATAGAATCCATTTTTCTATTATTTTCATCAAATTTATTTTCCAAAAATTTAAACATTTTCTCCATCTCTGTTTCTTGATGTGGTTTTGAACTAGTCGCATCTCCTATCACATCAGCTTGTACCACTTGAAACATTGTTTTTTCTTCTCCTTCCGACGATCCATCATTACTTTCTGTTTCATGCATATTTTCATTAGATTCCTGTATTCCATCTTCTCTCCTTCTATTTCTTCTATTTTGTCTTGTATTCATTTTATTCAAATCTTTTAATTATTTTATATATTTATTTAATTTATAATGTTAACTTATTATATTACTTTATTATATTTATTCGATTTGTATTTAGTTTTAAAATTTTCAAAATTTTATGGTCTTTATATATAAATATAAATATACTTAAAACTCTCACCTAATCCTCTTATTTCTATTATAATGTATTTATGTTTTATTTCAATTCTTCACTGTTCTAATTTTCTAATCACTTCAATTGTCTATATCACCCTCTCAATTTCAATATACTGTTCTATTTTAAACTGGATTCTTGTTTTATTCACGCCCCACGTTGGGCGCCATAATTGTTATGATCTCTATACTCATATAATTGTATTCTTGTGACTCTTCAAGGTTGGGTTCTTCGATAATATTAAACTAAAAAGTCCATCTCAATTTTAACATCATTTAATATATAAATATATTAATTCTTTACAACATTTTAAAAAAACAATATAACATTCATCATTTATCCTGTCATAAACTTAACACTAATTAATTTTAAATGAAATTTTGCCCTCTTTTCCTAAAATCCCCGAATAACTATTTCTAATATACCTCTATTACCAGCTGATAACAAATTATACCAGAAATACTTATCTTTATAAACTATGCTTATTTTATTTTGAAAATCCAATCTATGCAAATATCCAATTAATCTTCTCTATATATATCCATTTTATTCCATATTTAACTCTACCATATAGTTATTATAACATTCTATTCATACATTAATCTTCTTTTATAATTTTTATATTTATATTCATTAACATTCAGTATTTATCTTCATTTTCAATTTCTATTATTATTATATTTACTTTATAATGGTTTTTTAAATTTTTAAATTCTATATAATTCCCTAAACTTTTTCTCTGACTTTACTCTCTAAAATTCTCTGACATTCTATCAATAATTTTTTTTTTTTTATCCCCCTAGAAACCTCGCAACCCAAATTTTTTTTTATTTATGATTCCTTGATAATTTGCATAAATTGATTATTCAATTCTAATATCTAGTTAGTCTTAATTACACTTATATTACATATAAAGACCAACTATTGAATACCATAACAATATATATATATATATATATATATATATATATATATATATATATATTGATATGGATTTTTCTTCATGGTGCATGTTCCTTCAATGAAATGTTGGAACGGGATCCATTATTTCTAAATTGATTGTCTAGATTAAGAATTTTTGTATTAAGATTGTTTTTTGTGTTGTTACGTTGTTAAGGGATTATTATGGATTAGATTGTCATCGAATATTAGATAGAAATTTGTCTTTAATGAAAATTGTAAGAAAAAAATTGTGATTGAATAAATGAAATCAAATGAAACCAATCTGAATTTAAATTAAAATAAAAGTAAATAAAAGAATAATTAAATAAATATAAGAATTGGAAACATAAAATAAAGCAGATAGAAATATAAACCAGAACTTGGAAGGTAGAGGAGCTGAGAGAAATGGTTTAGGTATCTGGTTGAAAGAACGAGATAGCAAGTATAGAGAAGCAGAAATAAGTAGCTAATAAATCGAGGAGTGGAAAGAAGACCAGACAGAAAAAAAGGAAGTTATATATTTTTTTAAGGGACTTGGATATTTTACTTATTTGAGATATTAAAATTTTTATTTTATTTTGTTACTAGCAACTAATTTGGAAATCTTGAATCCACGACTGATAATTTTCATTGAAGAAGGGTGTTCCGGAAGGAGGATCCATTTCAATATATATATATATATATATATATAAAGATTGTAATTCTTGGAGATGCAGTCAAGTTATAGGCTCTTATAAGAAAACTCTTTGAAGTGTTTTTTTCGTCTAGCTTTCGAACTTTATTCAATTCTTTATCAAGACGTTCTATAAGTTAAAGAAATATTGTTAAATACAAATATTTTTTTAAAAAGAAAATTTAAACTTACTCTTCTTGAGGTTAACATTTTTTAGCAATTTCTACGTTTTTGTATGAATACATTTTTACGTTTCTACTAAAATGACATAGCAAGTATTTAACAATATTTCTTTAACTTATAGAACGTCTTGATAAAGAATTGAATAAAGTTCGAAAGCTAGACGAAAAAAACACTTCAAAGAGTTTTCTTATAAGAGCCTATAACTTGACTGCATCTCCAAGAATTACAATCTTTAGATTTAAACAGTCACTAATACCTTCACGTATATATATATATATATATATATATATATATATATATATATAAGAAAGTGTTACTTACACTATTTATAACTTAAGAATGGATAATCGATTTGGCTGAAAATTGGTGGAGAGGTAGCTTAGAACCAGCAGACGGACATAAGATACTTTTTATCGACTGCGGTTTTTAATCATAGAGATATAAGATATAGAGCACGTGAGCCATAGGAACGCACACAAGTGAAAGCCAGCACGGAATAGAAAGAGAGAGAGCAACTAGTGCGTCTGGTTTTTTACCTTACTAGTTTTATAGACTCGCCTGTTGCGCATGTGATTAGACAAAGATAAAAACCGACGCACTAGTTGTCCTCTCTCTTTCTATTTCGTGCTGGTCGTATCGGCTGGCTCCCGTTAGTTGTCCTCTCTCTTTCTATTTCGTGCTGGTCGTATCGGCTGGCTCCCGTGCTCTATATCTTATATCTCTATGTTTTTAATACATATTCCAATACCAATAAAAAATTCCAAACGATAGCGAAGATACTTTGTTTAAATATTTAGGTAACAGATATCTGGTAGATGGCATAGTATTTTCATTAATAAACAAACAGAAAAACGAGAACCAAAGTAAAATGACAAATAGTAAAAAAACGGAAAAAGACGCAGTTGATATCTTATAAATTTAAACCAGCAATTCTATGCAGTACTATGACGCTACCGTAAGATGGCGCAGTTATTATCCAATATACCAAGCAATTTTTACCTGCAACTTCTATACGAGGAATTGGAATACATAACAAATTAGGAACATTAATAAAAATGACAATGAATAGAACTGCAGTGATATAAAAACCCAAGTAGGAGAAACGGAAGAATTTGTCATAAATAAAGTGGTTAGACATAAAGATATGTTATCAACAACCTTGTTCAATTTTGCCTTGGAATAAATAGTCAGGAAAATAAATAACTTAAAACGAGAGAAGGGCAAATAATAGCATATTCTGTTGATATTGTGATCATAACTAAAAATAGAAAAATGATGAAAAGGATGTTAGATTAGTAATAAATTAAGAAAAAACAAAAATAATGAGATCCGACAAAAATATGAAAATAAAAAGATTAGAATAGAAAAACATACATTTAGTTACTTCTTTATTTGGGGATCTTTTTGCCACTAAAACAAACTGATAAAAAATATTAATCAATATTTTCAAAATAACCCTTGGTTATTAATCTTGATTGATATGTCAAATTTGTCAAGGGACTTTTTTTAAAACTTAAAATGCGTAACAAAAATGAAAATAATTTTTTTTAAAATGTTTTTTAGCTTTCGACAACCAGATCGGTTGTCTTTTGCAAAGATAAAAATTTTACTATATACTTCTTTATGCAAATTTGTATTTTAAATTTTTTGAATTGTTTTTTGGTTACTATAGATTTTTAGATGATTCACTCATTCTTTTTTTAAGGTTGTTAGCCGAGATCTAAATAAATCCAAAGTAAAATTTGAAATACATTCATTTGAATTTAGTAAAATATATGCTGTTTCTTTTAATTTTCTTTTTGTAGAATTTTCTTTTTTACATAAAATTTTTGTGTCATTCCATTTAATTTGGTGATTCAGAAAATTCACAGCATTTTCACAAATCTTAGATTTATCTATATCTCCTTTTTTTAGATAATTTTTGTGTTTATTGAGGCGAACTTCAAGGGGTCTTCCTGATTCCCCAATGTAGACAAATTTGATATATAAATCAAGATTAATAAGCATTTTCAAAATGTTGATTTATATTTTTTATCAATTTGTTTTAGTGGCAAAAAGATCCCCAAATAAAAAAGTAAATAGATGTTATTATGCCCCAAAGAAGCTATAGAGAATATTTAAAGAAAAGCATACATTTGCGAAAGTTGAACGCTAGAAGATCTTGGGAATATTGCAAACTAACAATAAAAAAAAAACAGATATAATAGAATAATAATAATGGCAAGTAAGGCCCATGAAGCATGAAGCAAGTAAAAAGTTTATATGCTGTTTCTGATGTTTCTGACCTTTGTTCAAAATGAATGGAAATGCAAAAATCTAATAGTGGTAAATCAGATAAGTACGCAAAATTGTGAAAATTTTGGTTTAAGCGATGAAGTTGATATTTCTGATAGTATGTCAAAATCAGTAGACGTGTAAAATAATTTTGATAGGGTTAAATCAGATTAATTGGGTATTTAAAACTCAAGTGTCGATATCATTAATAAATCTTCATTTCAAAATAGTGATGAGCGAATGCAAGACCAAGACCGGGTTAGTCTTGGTCTTGCATACAAGGTCAAATAAGCGGTCTTGGTCTTGTTATGGCAGGGTCCAGTCTTGGTCTTGGTCTTGCACCAAGACGCTTGCAAGTCTTGCACTTTTTTTGAAGATTTACTGGGGTCCATTTTTACAAAAAAAAAAAAATTCGAAAAGAGGTTGACCTTAAAGGCCATCCTTGCAACTTCCCGCGAACGTGACGTATTTTGACGTTTTTGACTTTTTTTGAAATGTTTAAAAAGCCATAACTTTTTAACGCCTTATTCGATTTTGATGTTCAAGATGGCATTCGACGCAGTTTTTTGAGACCTAAAAACGTTACCGAGAGTGCAAAATCGGTTAGTCAAAAAATCTCTAAGTTATTGAAAAAAAAACACTTTTTTGAAATTTTTCGACAACGATATCTCACGAACGAATCAACCGATTTTAATTTGCAAAACGGCATTCGACGTGGCTTTTTAAGCTTGAGAGCTGATTAGGTTATGAATTTGATCAATGCAATAGCCAAAAAGATATGCCCAAAAAACATCATTTTTACCAATTGTTTTTTTCAGTTATTTTGAAATTTCTCGAAATCTACCAGCTCGAATCGGTTCAAACTTACAGGTAATCTAAGATAGATGGAACTCTTTGGAATGCTTTTTATTTCATTCCGATCGGTCAAGCCGTTCAAAAGTTATAAGAGGTTTACATACATCCACACACACATCCACACGTACATACAGACATACAGACACCCTCGTAAAAATAGTCAGGGGAGGTTCCTAAGACCTCAAAACGTTGAGATCCGATGAAAACTCGATTTTCGAAAAACGGGGTGAAACCAATAACTTCCCGATTTAAAAAAAAAATTAATTTTTTTTAGCGGGAAGTTAAAAATAGAAAAAAATAGTTTTTAAAATCACTACAAGTAAAGAAAGATTAAATGAAAGGGATAGTATTTTTCTTTATAAAAATTTTGTTTTTTTATATTAAATTGTAGCGATAAATCAAGTATGAAAGTACAAATTCCATGCGCAGTTCCTTTATCATTACTCGGAATAATATTCAAAAATTCACTAAATTTGCTCTTCATATTCGGCGTAGGTGTTGGCATTTGTGTATCCCGTGTATCCGATATTTTTGTTTTTTTCTTGGATCTTTTATGAGGCAAATGTCTTTTTAATTTGTGAGAGGTCGACGGTGTAACATCTTCATCACTTTCTGAATGACTTGAAGTGTCACTAACACACAACGATGATTCCAGGTCACTCATTGTTTTCTTCTTTGTTTTTAATTTACCGATCCTATTCCTATGAAGGACAGATTAAGACTATTTTAGGCGCCTTAATACGAAACTGATTCCAAAATAATAATTTCACAAAAAAATGTTGGTATGTTTATTTACAACCCCAATATTCAACACTCTTTGCAAAGTCTGATAAAATACCAATAATATAATATTTCTTTTGCCTAACCGGCCGCCGGCCGCTTTTCTATTGTTTGGTGATTTCTGGCTCTGCTTAAGGGTATCGTAATTATTGATATTATTCTTTGTTCTAAAGGCATTGTGCCATTTGAAAGGTTTCTAGAAATTTAAAATGCCCAAAATCGGCGCAGATAAACTCTTTTAAAATACATATACCTACAAGGTTAATTCTAAATTAAAATAAAGTGATATGATTTTAGTAGTATTGGATGAAAGAAAAAGATTTTTGAATGTTATTATGGCCATAGGTATGCCATTTAGATATTGTAATAAGATGCATATTCTGATAATATAAAGTGTCATCCTAGGTTCTTTATAATATACACAGTGATTTATAAGTATTGCACAAAAATTTGAGGTCGGATTCCTTAGGTTAAAATATACATATATGAACAAAAAAATACTTCGTTAAAACAGGTTAGGTATGGTTAGTAAATGAGTTGGGGTTAAAAATATCCGCGGCAGTTTTCTTTGTTTTTAGATCGTTAGCACAAGTTGTGCTTAGTAAAAAGGTTAGAGTTTAAAATAATCCGTGGCTGCCTTATTTTTCGGTTTATATGTTTAAAAAACGCAAGACTCTTGCAGGCTTGGTCTTGGTCTTGCTTAAGTCTTGCAATGCTAAGTCTTGGTCTTGCATAAGTCTTGCACTGCTCGGTCTTGGTCTTGATCTTGAAGCCTGAAGTTGGTCTTGGTCTTGCATTTTCTGCAAGACCAAGACCAATACCGCAAGACCAAGACCAATCTCGCTCATCACTATGTCAAAGGCCCCTTCTATGTTCAGAAAGGCAGATACCACGATTTCTTTTGTGTTTAGACTCTTTGATTTCATAATCTAATTATACCAAGGCAGCCTCCTAATTATTCTAAATAGTAAAAGGGATTTGGGGTGTGTAGTGTCCCGTTTACCTGCCTTTGGGATGAAGGTGATTCTGACCCTCCTCCACACTTCTGGTATATATCCCAGTTCAAAACTACTACGACTAATGGACTGATTCGGATCAAATGAGGAATAATTGGCTCCTGCCCTTGTCATAGTAGGGCAGCAAATAGTCAGTTTCAGGGCTGTTGAATTTGTGAATTTTGTACTTTGTCGCTCTTATTTGCTTGTGTATATATACTAGTTACACGAATACCCACACCCACGCCTATGGCATCGATAGCTCCGCCAGTCGACAGCGATAATACTGAAAAAAGAATGTTCTAGGCAAGTGACTTCTTAGAACAAGAAAACCGGACACATTTTCGAACACCGAATTTCTAGAATTCGCAGATTGCGAAAAAAAAAAAGAAACCGCAATTACGAAAATTACGGTTACAGATTTTTAGCTAGGCGTATATACACATAAACGGAGGGTCCAGAAGTAAGTCAAGTATAAAGATTTATACAGATAAAATAGTGGTATAGTAGTTATTTAAAATAAATTAATCAAGTGTTATTGTAAAGTAAATTCGTTTAAAATATTACGTAATTTATATTTTTGTTTGTGTGCGCTATAACTCTTAAAGGCAAGAGTACAGGGTCATTAAATTTGATATATAGAGTCTTCATGTCATTAAGAAGAATAATATGATTTTCGTTCAGATCGGATAACCCGAACGATAAAATATTAACGATATCCGAAACTCAGGTATACAGTGTGTTAAAAAAAGTGTCCCAAAATGAAATGGGTGATGGTATGTCCCAAAATAATCAAATAGCATATGTCCGCAAATTAAGGGTTTCGGAGATACGGACCATTTTGCGTTCAGAACAATTTTTTAATGTGTATACAAAAACAATGACAATAAATAACAAACAGAAACTATAAGTGTCAAATAAAATGTGCCCTTCTTCCATTTTAAACTCCGGTTAGGATTCGATGACATCCCTGCTCTACTTTTTGCTGACGTTATTAACAGGAGTGATGTATACAAAATTGTTTCAGGTCATGATACAGGTCCGCCCCTTTTTGAAATATGGACCGGAGCACTATCGTGTTTCTTTGTATTAAAGAAATATCGTCCAAAAGTTTACCCAATGTTTTCCGCAAATTGTTCAACTGTATAACTTCAAATTAATTGAAGTTTTATAGACTGATCAATTTTTTTCAAGAAATCAGATAGCTCATTTACCATTTTTAAACCTTCACTGAGATTTTTGATTCTTGATTGGTCTTGAACTTATCATTTCATCCAAGTCGGTTTCAGTCAAATTTTCATCTTTCGATTCAAGCAATTCTTGAATGTTACTTGATCCTATCTGTTCGAACTCATCTTTTATTTCATTCACAATTTCGGTTGTGTTTGCAGTTAAAGCTTGAATTTTGTTTTAATGTGAGGCTACAGTTCTTGCAACGATTCATTTTGTTGTGTCAAATTTCTTCCATCATTCCACAACATTCATATCAGGATCAAATTCCATATTATCCAATATAATTTTAAAGGTTCGTCTAATGTTGAAGAGCTTAAAGCAAAGCGGGAGATATTTATATTTGCGAGTATAGTTTAAAGTTTGTGAGAATGAACTGGTAAATTGTCCAAGGCTAAAACTACAAAACAAGACAATAGATAGATAGGCAGGGGCGGATCTACCTAAGGGCTTTTTGGGCTGCAGCCCAGGGCCCCGTGAATACAAAGGGCCCCTAGCTGTCGTTTAAAACAATAGGCGATATTAAAAAAAAATGAAAAACTTATCATAAGGTTGGCAATCCTGATATCAGTCAACCTATGTGCGCTCTATCGAGCGAAACGGGAAATTTCCCGTCGCTTGTTTTTCAAATAGGTATTTCATTAAAACAATGAAAAATGATCAATTACTGAAAAGATCTTGGTTATGTTATTCAACCAAGGTGGGTACTGTTTTTTGTTTGATTTGCAAACTTTTTTCAAAAACTCCTTCTCAATACACAACCGAATTTTCTGATTGGAAACACATACGAACTTGTTTAGAAAATCAAGAAAATACTAATAAACGTAAGAAATCAATGTTAGTATGGTTGACACGTAAAGAAAATAGGTCTGTTTTAGATAAGCAGCTTCATGAGCAATTAAGGAAAGAAACAGAATATTATCACAATGTCCTAAAACAAGTTATTGCAGTGGTAAAAGTTTTGAGTATAAGGGGATTAGTGTTTAGAGGTTTAGAGAAAGTGTTTGGTTTTCCACATAATGGTAATTTTTTGAGTGCTCTAGGGCTATTGGCAGAGTTCGATCCATTCATTCGTGAGCACATTGAACAGTGAGAGCTGCGCCCAAAAGCGACCATATCGTACTTATCAAAAACAGGAAATAATTGAAATTATGGGCCGACAGATAATTAAACAAATCATAACTCAAATAAATAACGATGACACAAAGTATTATTCAATCGTGATGGATTCTACCCCAGCTCTCTCTCACAATGATCAACTTTCGAACGGATCCATTGTGTTACGATACTGTTTTCGGGGAAAGGTGTATGAAAGATTTGTATTCTTCATTAAAATTATTAGTCATACTGACACATTTAATTAATATTCAACAGGACTTTTTAGAAAAAATGAACTACCATTAGATAACTGTAAGGGACAATCTTATGATAACGCTGCTAATATGGCAGGTCACTACAATGATGTACAAGCACTATTAAATTAACACAAAAAAATAAATCCACGGATTATGTGCCATGTGCTTTAACCTAGTTGGTAAAGAATCTGTTAAAGTTGCAACCGAAATCATAAATTTTTTTGGAGTGGTAGTGAAAAAAATATACGTTTTATTTTCTGCTTCGACCCATATGTGGGAACTTGTAAATCGTGATACAAACTCAAATTTACTTTAAAAAGTTTGAGGTTGAGTTCCGAAAAGAAGCACAAAATTTATTTGATAAAATGGTGAAAGTCGATACTGCAATTTTGATTATTTTTTGGGAAGAACTTTTAGAGAAATTTTAGTTAATAAAAAAATACAGAGCCCTGGTATGGATATCTGAGAAGGTACCAGGTTAACTGTGTCAGTAAAAGACTTCTTGAACAACGTACGACACCAATCTGATAAGCTCATTATGAATTTAAATAAAAGGAGCCAAGTCTATGAGATATATAGCAAGAAATTTACATTGTTAATGGATTTGCAAGACAAAAATATGGAAAACATAGATATGGAAAGTGTACGTAACATTATTGATTATTATCTAGATTCTAGATGATGTGGACGAACATTTGGTGAATGAGTGCGTTCAATTAAAATCCTACTTAATTCAGTCTAAGGCACCTCTTGCAATAAATTTTTTATGATTATCTATAAAAAGAAACTTGTTGATGTTTTGCCAAATTGCTTTACAATTTTAAATATATTTTTAACTTTACCAATCACTAGCTGTGAAGCGAAGCACTCTTTTTCCAGCATGTCATATATAGAAAATAAATACTGGACAACAATGTCAAACCATCGACTTAATTATTTATCAGTTCTTTCCATACATTGTGATTTAAGGAAGGATGTGATAAAGAAATAAAGGAATTTGCATCACAAAAATTACAGAAAGGTTAATTTATAATTTATTAAATACAACTAGACAACTACCTATTATTTGTTAAGTTGTTTGCAACAATGTTAAACAGTTGCTATTTGTATACACTTTTTGTATGTGCGAATGAGTGTGTGCGTGTGTGTGTGTGTGTGTATTTGTGTTTTTTAAATTTATTATCAAGAAGGTTAATGTTTATAGACTTCACAACAAAGGATTATAAAAAAAATTCTCGCTTCGGGGCAGAGGCGAAGCTTTACACAACCCCAGGGTCTGTCTCGGAAGGTATTTCCCAGGTTTGGTGGTTTAAGGAAATAGAATCAATCATAAATCGATTTGATTGAATTTTAAAAAGTGTGTAGTGAATTTTATCATCTGAATATTAATGTTTCTTAATAAAGTACTTATATTGTACGGGCATGTAATTCCCATTTTTGCCAGTTCAAAATGGATATCTACGTTGTTGATTTTGTTAATGGGGCATTCAAATATTATGTGCTCGATGTTTTCAATTTGGCCGCATTCACAGTATGAATGTTCTTTTATTCCTATTTTATTCAAATTTTTGGCTGTTAAGCAATGTCCAGATCTTAGTCGAATAATAGTTGTAAGGTGTCTTCTGTCTATGAATTCTAACTTGTAACGTACAAAGTCAATTTGTAACGTTAAATTACCCTTGCTAGCTCCAGGGATCGTGGCTTCTTTCTGGTTTTTTCCTTAACTCCCCCCAAACAAATATATAAGGGCGCCAAAATACAGACAAGCAAATAAAAGAGGTTAAATCAGTGTAAATTGTTTATTGCCAAAATTAGTAATTAAAATTAGTAATGAATTTATAGTGAATAACTAATTTCTTATCTTTTTTTTCTGTATCCATCTTCGGAACACGTCGGGAATGATGGAATTTCGGACCAAATCAACACAGGAATACAGATGCGGATGGCAAGATGTTTTCTATAAATCAAATGGACTACAGATGTTTTCTTTAAATCTAATGGACTACAGATGCGGAAGGCAAGATGTTTTCTTTACATCAAATGGACGACAGATGCGGAAGGCAAGATGTTTTCTTTACAACAAATGGACTACAGATGCGGAAGGCAAGATGTTTTCTATAAATCAAATGGACTACAGATGTTTTCTTTCAGTAAAGTACGCTGCTAGATTCTTCCGAGAATAGTCCCCGGTGGCGGAAGCAATCGGAATCTAACGACCAGTAGAATTCTGCTTAACCAAACTTCTCTCCAAAAAAAAATTGTTTCGTATAAGAATAGTCCTATCTTTGGACCCTTCAAAATTTGGCAATGGCCCAACGAAGGGAGAAGAAATAAGAATAGGTCTGCAGACTTTGAAGCACAAATTGTAAAGCAATTAAAAATACCGACACTCTTTCCGAGTGAACAAAAGTTCCCCGCTTATACGGAAATCAAGTCTCCGACGACTCCACAGAATGGTCGCGGAATCGTAAAAATCAAACCGACGTAGGCCAGGCCAAAAATATTGTAGCAAAATAGACGAGAAATTATGGAATTAAATATTATTAGGCCAGGCCAAACAAATAACGATGTAATCGTTACACCACGGTAACCTGGCGGAAAAAAAAAGAATTGGAAATTCTTTTTTTTTTATTAAAAAGTTAAACTATTAAAATCCAAAAACATTAAAAAAGTGAATAATCAAAAACTGGTGAATCGGTAAAGAAAAATAAACAACATTTAATAATTAAAGGCAACCACAAGAATTTGTGTACTTCTTAAATAATAAAAAAAACATTCTCGAAAAAATTTAAAAGCACGAAACCTTACTACGCTTTACCTCTAGGGAAGAAAGAAAACAAATTAATAACTGTCCTATTTAAGGTCGTTTAAGAAAACAACAATAACGAGATGTAACAAAAGAAACAAGAGATTAATGTTCACAAAGTAGAGAGATACACGGCAACAAGTCTATCTCCAAAGGTAAAATAACTTATCATAGCAACGAAGACAAAGATAAGACTGACGTCAACAGGAATCATTGAATACACAAAAAAAAAATACTCAACTTGAGTAATAAAAACAAGCCCCAAAAGCCAAGGAAATATTCAATGAACGAGATAAATTGAAACCAAATATCAGCTGAACGAAAATGTGACTAAACACTAAAGATAAATCAACTAATATTCAGATCCAAAAATAAGTTGACAAGTCTTATCGCTAAGCAAACAAGAGGCATATAAAAGATACAAGGAAATTGCTATCATAAAAAGACAAGAAATAACTGGAGATAATGAAAAAGATAAACGATAATATTTATCATTCAAAATGACAACAAACAACGGAATAATGTGAACATCAAAAAAAAAATAGGACAGTTAATAAAAGTAAAAATGACGAAATCAATCAGGATCAGAAAACGAATACTCAAACGCTAAGAACACTGAAAGGCAATAATCAATAAGTAAAGAAGGAAAAAAAAAATTTTGAAAAAGGAACAAACTAAGAATCCAAAAATACTAATACTTTTTTTTTCTTTAAATTTAAAAAAATTAAATGACAATCGAAGTTAATTTAAAAGGTTGAAATGAATTTTGAAAAAGTTTTAAGAATTTAAAAAAATCTAAGAAATAGAAATTGAAAAGTTAATAAAACTAATGCCTTCAGTGAAGTGACTCCAGTGTAAAGAAATCCAAAAAGAATTCAATCAAAAGTAAGGAATTCAAACATGTCGAGAAAAGATAAAATATAAGACGATAACTTAATATTTTTTACAAACAAGTAACTACAAAAAAATTACAAACAACGAAACATACGAAAAATCACAAACTTTTTATCAAAATGTCCTAGGTATGTGAAAAAAACAGTCCTAGATATTAAAAGTATTTCTGTACTTGGTGTATCACAAATCAATACAGAAAAAAAAATTGAAAGAATGGTATGTGGAAAACAAAAATCCCGAGTAGGTACACAAATTCATGGAAAGTCTATAAGTTTCCCAAAGATAAGCCCTAACGGCCGAAAAACAAACCAATATAGACCATAATCCCACAATACAATAAGATAAGATAAGATAAGATAAATTTCCATTGTGTCCCAACCATACGGAACACCAATAGAAGCGATAAGAAGCAGTTACTACCAACTGCTCCACGATAAAGAGGTCTCACGGACCCCTATAAGATACTAAGGTCTCACAGACCTTACACGGTAATAATGTAGTCTTCCAGACCACACCAAAAATATGCCCACGGCAAACAACGATAAGTACCCACACTCAAGATATAAAAAAAAATTTCCAATAACCATTTTCCAAATTCTTACTGGAAGAAATGAGATAAAAAGAGAGAAAAGAAAAAACCAAAATACAGAAATGAAAGGAATTCAAAAAAAAAAAAAAAATTTGACTGTAACTCTCACACTCACACAATAAAGTCAAGAAAAAAGACAAAAGCTAAGATAGCAACGAAAAAAAAAAGGACATAATGATAACACGACACAAACACTTCAAAATCTGCTAAGAAGCCGACATCAGCTAAGAAATACCTGCCTTAAGATAAGAAAGAAACTCCCTAACACTAAATTCCAAATTTAGAAATAATAATCTAAAATGTTGAGGAAATATCTCAAGAGACATTCTGTATAGAAAAATCATTAAACGGAAATGCAACATAATTGTAAGGTAAAACTATTTAGTAAAGATAATAATATTCTTTGATAAATAAAACTCGATAAATTAAAAATTAAACCCGAAGTTTACCAAACAATAGTGGTTAGCCTTGAATCTTTCGATAATGAATTCAAACAAAATTAAGTAAAGATAAAAAGTGTTAGTTGTTAGAAAATATTTAACAAATATTTAAATGTCTGTATTTAAATTTGATGGAAAAAAATTTAAAATTACTTAAATAAATGTAATTGTTAGAAGAAGCCTCAAAAAAAACCAGAATCTTAGTTGGGCGCCAATTTGTAACGTACAAAGTCAATTTGTAACGTTAAATTACCCTTGCTAGCTCCAGGGATCGTGGCTTCTTTCTGGTTTTTTCCTTAACTCCCCCCAAACAAATATATAAGGGCGCCAAAATACAGACAAGCAAATAAAAGAGGTTAAATCAGTGTAAATTGTTTATTGCCAAAATTAGTAATTAAAATTAGTAATGAATTTATAGTGAATAACTAATTTCTTATCTTTTTTTTCTGTATCCATCTTCGGAACACGTCGGGAATGATGGAATTTCGGACCAAATCAACACAGGAATACAGATGCGGATGGCAAGATGTTTTCTATAAATCAAATGGACTACAGATGTTTTCTTTAAATCTAATGGACTACAGATGCGGAAGGCAAGATGTTTTCTTTACATCAAATGGACGACAGATGCGGAAGGCAAGATGTTTTCTTTACAACAAATGGACTACAGATGCGGAAGGCAAGATGTTTTCTATAAATCAAATGGACTACAGATGTTTTCTTTCAGTAAAGTACGCTGCTAGATTCTTCCGAGAATAGTCCCCGGTGGCGGAAGCAATCGGAATCTAACGACCAGTAGAATTCTGCTTAACCAAACTTCTCTCCAAAAAAAAATTGTTTCGTATAAGAATAGTTCTATCTTTGGACCCTTCAAACTTGGCAATGGCCCAACGAAGGGAGAAGAAATAAGAATAGGTCTGCAGACTTTGAAGCACAAATTGTAAAGCAATTAAAAATACCGACACTCTTTCCGAGTGAACAAAAGTTCCCCGCTTATACGGAAATCAAGTCTGCGACGACTCCACAGAATGGTCGCGGAATCGTAAAAATCAAACCGACGTAGGCCAGGCCAAAAATATCGTAGCAAAATAGACGAGAAATTATGGAATTAAATATTATTAGGCCAGGCCAAACAAATAACGATGTAATCGTTACAAACTTTTTGTACCAGGCCTTACTTGAAAAGGAGTCTTCTAGGTTTATGTAGTTTTTTCCTTTGAATTTCAATGTTTGAATCCAGTGATTGTTGTGATTCGATTTAATTTTGTCTTTTATTTTGTTGAACACTTCCCTTCTCTCTATTTTAATGTTTATTGGAATATTTAAAGTGCACCCAATTTTGGCCAATTTATCCGCAGTTTCGTTTCCTTTTATACTGCTGTGTCCTGGGATCCATGCCAGTTTGACGTTGTAATTTGCCTCATTTGCATCGATAATTTTTCTCTTCGTTTCTAGCGTATAGTAGTTGATTTCACTCATAATTTTGCAGTTGTTTAGCATATCCAATGCACTTTGTGAGTCGGATAAAATAATGTTGCTTCTTAGATTTTTATCTAGGCAGGTGACGATGGCCTTATTGATTGCTGTTATTTCCGCATTGCAAATGCTCATATACGATGGTCGTCTTGAAGAAAATTTGTAATCGATTTTAGGTACATATATTCCGAGTCTGTTTGAGCCATTCTTACTTGAAGCATCAGTATATAAATAGTATATTGTTTTACGAGCAAGGAATGGTACTCATTTCCCACGAGTACGATGTTTGCAGCATGAGCCGCAGGCGAATGCTGCAAATCGTACGAGTGGAAAATGAGTTATTCCTTGCGAGTCAAACACTATACTTTTTCTACGGTTATACCACATAATAATACAATAATTCAAAAATAAATCCAATACAAAACAAAACATAACGATATAAGTTATATTATTAAGTAAAATTAACTATTATTTACAATATTTACAGTTATCATACCTTAAATTTATTTGTTATTTGTTAATTCAGAAAAATAAGCTAAAAGCACAGTTTCTGAAACGGAATTTGTTGCCTTTTTCTTTTGCCAGGTCACGAAACTTTCATATGACAAGCTTCGTTTGCCGCTTCTCTTATTTCAGGAGGAGTTAATTTTAATTCATTTTTAACACTACTTAACATTTTTACTCAAATAACAATCTAATTTAAATAATGTATTAAAAACTATCTGTTGTACCTGTCACTACTTTATTACTGTCAATCTGTACTGTTAAATATATGAATACATGATTGTCACAGTATACTTGATTAAGTTAAAACAATAAAGAAATGAACACTTTGTGTTATCAGATAAAGAAATGAGATATTTTTTTATTAGATAGGTATAACAACGTAGGTACCCTATTTCTTTAGAGATTACTGTCAAAAAATGATACATTTGTATAATAACCGTAGAAAAAAGTTATTATTCTTGTGAAAATGAGAACTTTCTTGTAAAAAATGGATTTCTACATTTGGGGTGTTTTTATTAATTTTTAAATTTACTGTAGGAATTGTGTTGTATATATATTTTAAATCGAATTTAAAACAGGGGAGTGTGTTGTCTCGATACATAGACGTTAAGAATGGTTCTATCATGTTAAGCGAGTCGACTAGATATGGAGGGGCCTTATTTCTCCAATATCCTACTTGGAGTCTACAATGATCTCGTATGTTTGAAATTAACTGTAATAATGGATGATCTATGTATGAACAAATTTTTGTTATAAATGTAGCGGCTAAAATTTGCCTTCTAAATTTAAGGTCCAATTCGCAGGACTCCTCCAAGAGAATGTTGGTAGGTGTCGATTTCATGCACCCTAGAATTTTTCTCAATGCTTGGAATTGTACTATGTCTAATTTTTTAGGAATGGTTTTGCTTTAGGGTTTGAATATTATGCTGGCATAATCTAGATGTGATCGAATCAGTCCTTGATATGCCAATGTTAATGTGACAGGGTCTGATCCCTACCATGTTCTACAAAAAGCTCTTAGCATGTTTATCCCTTTGATAGCCTTACCGCATACGCTTTCAATGTGTACTTAATTGTACTTAATTTTTACCCCCAAGTATTTTATTGAGTTGTAAAAAGGAATTTTACAATTGTTTATTTTAATTTGGGGAGACTTGACTATCGGACGGCCGGAGTTGAACCAGATGCATGAACATTTCTTGACAGACAATTCCAAATCATGCATTGTCATCCATTCTTGAATTTCGCCTAATACCTCATTTGTTCGATGAGTCATCATGTCGATATCAAAGCCTCGGGTAATAATGGTTATGTCATCGGCATAAGACAGGAGTATAAAATTATGTGGAATTATTTCATATAAACTTTTAAACAGTATGGGACTTAAAGGAGATCCTTGTGGGATGCCCCTAGATGCTGTTTTCGGTCCAATTATTGCGCCCTGTTCATTTATAGTGTATAATTTTCTTAAATTTAAAAATTGGAATATTAAATTATTTAAGTCGTTGGGTATGTTAAGCTTATGTAGTAATTTATATAAAATGTGTATGTTGACATGGTCATATGCAGATTTTATGTCAAGAAAGGTCCCTAGTACTTTTTGATTCGTGGAAAATGCTAGTTGAATGTAGGAGTTGAGGACTGAAAAGATTTGTTGTTATGAGTACTCATAAGGGTATTTTTCAATTAAATAGGTTACCGTATGGTACGAAACCCGCTTGTAGCATTTTTCAGAAAACAATCGAGAAAGTATTGTTGGAAATTCCTAATGTCATAAATTTTATGGATGATATTCTGATTACAGGTAGGAATCGGGAAGAACATCTTAAAAACTTGGAGGTATTTCTTGAAAGGCTTAGTAAGGCAGGATTTAGGTTGAATTTAGAAAAGTGTAGGTTTTTCCAGGCTGAGATTAAGTATTTAGGGCACATATTAGATAAGGATGGATTGAGGAAGGATCCAGAGAAGGTTAAGGCGATCGTAGATTGTCCTAGGCCTCAAAATGTAACGGAAGTAAGAGCATATGCAGGGATGCTAAATTATTATGGTAAATTTATTCCAAATTTATCCACGTTACTTGAGCCATTATATAAGTTATTACAACGGAATTATAGTTTTAATTGGACAGATAAATGTGAAAGGGCATTTATTAGGTCAAAAGAAATTATTTGTGCAGAGTCAAGTTTAGTTCACTATAATCCTACCCTACCATTAAAATTAGTTTGTGATGCTTCCAAAGTAGGGTTAGGTGCAGTATTAATGCATAGTTACCCAGACGGTTCTGAAAAACCAATAAGTTTTGCCTCTAGAGTTTTAAATAAGCATGAAGCTAAATACTCTGTTATTCATTTAGAAGCGTTAGCTATTTATTGGGGAGTACAAAAATTTTCTCAATATTTATTAGGTAATCATTTTATCCTCTGTTTAGATCATAAGCCTTTAATTGCACTTTTTGGAGAAACAAAAGGTATTCCACAAATGGCTTCTGCTAGACTTCAGCGTTGGGCATTGTTTCTAAGTGGTTTTAATTATTCATTTAAATATATTAAAGGTGCTAAAAATGGTTTGGCGGATGGATTGTCGAGGTTAGCGTTACCTTCGACATCCGTGGAAGTTGATGAGGATCTTGACTATTTTCATTATCTAGTGGAAGAGAATTTACCAGCCACCGCGGCCGGTATACAACAAGAGATCCGTTCAGATCCGTTGTTAAGTACAGTTTTAGATATGTTAGAGATGGATGGCCTGAAAGTGTATCCGATGAGATTAAACCTTTTGCAAATAGAGCGAAGGAGCTTTCAATTGATCATGATCTCATTATGTGGAGGTATAGGGTAGTAATTCCACCCAAATTTCGCACTAGTCTTTTAAAGGAGCTACACGGTACACACAGTGGTATAGTAAGAATGAAAGCTGTTGCTAGACAGTATTTATGGTGGCCAAATTTAGATTTTGACATTGAGTCATATGTTAAGTCATGTAACGTATGTCTTACAAATTCGATTTCACCTGCTAAGGCAGTATTAAAGAAGTTTCCTGAAAGTTCTCATGTTTTCGACAGAATTCACATTGATTTTTTAGGACCAATCACGGTAAAATTTTCTTAATAATAACAGATGCATATTCAAAATGGCCTGAAGTAGGTATATGAAATGGCTAAAACAGATGCTAAGAATACTATAAATAAATTAAGAGATTGTTTTTCTAGATTCGGTTTGCCAAACGAAATTATTTCGGATAATGGGCCACAATTTATAGCTCAAGAATTTCAAGACTTTTGTAAGAACAATGGAATTTTGCATAAAACTTCAGCTCCGTATCACCCGTCTACGAACGGTGCGGCTGAAAATTCAGTTAAATCTTTAAAAATTGCTTTAAATAAAATGCTTCCTAATCATAGTAAGGAAGATATTCCAAATTTAATTAATAAGTATTTATTTTCTTATAGAACACCGCCTCATTCAGTTACAGGCCAGAGTCCGGCTAAGTTAATGTTTGGGCGAAAAATTAAAACCAGATTTGATTTTTTGACTTCTTCTAACGTAATAAAGGCTAGGGAACAGCAATTAAAGTTTCATAAGGGTAATAGGGTTGTTGAAATTCTTGAAGGGGAAGAAGTTTATGCTAGGGATTATAGGGGAGGTCAGGTTAAATGGACTAAATGTATTGTTGTCAAAAGAATTGGACATCAAACCTTCCTCTGTAAACCATTAGATAATATTGATATGGAATGGAAAAGACATTTGGACCAGATATTAAAAATTGGATGTTTTTATAAAGATATGTAAAGTCGGAACCCAGTAAAACCATGAGTGAAACGCCGAAAAATGTAAAGTGTTCGTCGGGTGTGGGCGTTTCGAGTAGTAACACTGTTGATCAGTGCGAATCATCCGGTAGTGGTAGTATAAGTGGTGGTTCGGGTATTAAAGACAGGCTAAGGAGAAATGTAAAACCTCCAGAGCGTTTAAATTTGTAAACTTTGTTTTCTTTTTTTTTGTTATAATGATTTGATAGGCATTTCTTTTATTTGTAGTCTCATTAGGGAGGGATGTAAGATATTGAGTTGGCTTAATAACCATATATGTGGAGACACAACATAATAAAAGAGATAACCTTCAATATGTATAATGAAGAATGTGGTTGCTTTGATCATTAAAGTTTAGTTAATAATAAACAAATCGTATCATTATATTCTATATGGTGCCCGCAAATATACTACAATGTGGTGAGTTACAGAAATCAGTGAGAAGCTTAGAAATATCTCTTGATATTATAAAACACCAGATTATACCCACTAACAATGATGATCTTAAATGCGATGTTGCAACACTTTCTAACAAAACCAGTGTTTACCAACCGGACAGTAGAATTAGTCTAGAGAAATCCAAAAAACTAATACAAAAAAATGCAGCCATAATAAGTGAGAAGGATGTTGCAGCAGCTGTCCTGAGAAATAAACAAATTCAAAAAATGAACGATATTATAAATTTAGATAAACCATCTCCGGAAAGATATTCCAAAACAAAAATAGTTGGATGTGACACCAGCAATCAAAATATAGTTGCGACGAATAAGGAATGGATTTTTGTTTCGAAGTTTATAACGTCTTTTACAGAAGATGATCTAAACAAATTACTAAAAACTAAATTTCCTGAGGATACATTCACATGTATGGAGATTACGAATAAATACAAGACCTTCAAATCATTTAAAATTGCTGTCCACCCGGATATGAAAACGAAAGTGATGGATGAAAAAATTTGGCCTCAAGGTATTGAGATTTCAGAATATAAGTTTTTTCCGAAATCCAGGAATCAACATCAGTGGCAGCCCACAAGATTTCGAAACGAATATAGAAAATACCAAGGTAAAGGAAACCGCTCAAATTTCTCAAACTATTCAAGAAGAATCTAATATTACAATATTCTTTAATAATTTGCAATCTTTAACCAATAAAATAGGGGAAATTATAGCAAAGGAAAAGCAATTTGATGTTCTGTGTTTTTTTGAGTCGTGGTTGACCATAGATGATGTAACCCTATATAATATCAATGACTACAAGATTATAACTTCATATTGTAGACAAAAAAATGGCGGCGGTGGTCTAATAGCATATGCATCAAAAAATATAAAATGTAGGTAGTAGCTTTAATATTTTCGATGATCTAAACGAAGAAAAACTATTTGAATGAATTGCTATAAAACTAATGATAGAAAACATTATTACTATTACATTATATAGATCTCCGATTAAGGAGAACATTAGTTTGTTTTTTAGTAAATTAGCAGTACTTTTTGAAAGATTGCATAACTGTAAATCAAAAATAATTATTGTAGGTGATTTTAATATTGATATCTTAGAAACTAATGATAAACATGTTTTAGAATTTACCGACTTACTTGAATCATATAATAAAAGATTGACTGTATTTCAACCTACTAGAGCCACCAACAAATCTGCAAAGTGTATTGATAATTTAATTACGGAATTGGATGAGGAATGTATTAAAGTGGAGGTGGTGGATTATTTTTTGTCTGATCATTTTGGAATATTAGCTATGACTAAGATTTCTAATAAAAATCCAAGAGTGTTCTCAAGAAAAATAAGAGTTATTAATGATCACAATCTTTCGCTTTTTCGTGAAAATTTGCTTTCATATGACTGGTCAGAAATTTTATTAATAAAAAACGCCGATAAGTTGTTTGAAGCTTTTTTTAATGTCTTTATCGGTTTATACAATAAATGCTTTCCTGAAAAAAAATTAAAACAAAGGAACATTACCGAAATTAAATGGTTTAATAATGAATTACGATTTCTAAGAAGTAACATTGAAGCAGTTTCTAAAATGTACAAATGTACAGGATCTGATGAATCCCATAGTTTACTACTGATAGTTAAAAAAAATTATAGAAGGGCAATTAATAATGCAAAGCGATTGGCTAATAAAGAATTTATTGATACAGCTACTAATAAATCTAAAGCGACTTGGCAACTCATCAATGCTGAACTTAATAGAAATGAAAAAGAAGAAATAAATTCCAGCCGATATCTTTAACAACTTTTTTGTTAATAATATTAAAACCATCACCTGTTCTATTAAAAATTCTGATATCAATGTTATTAATCTCTTAAAAAATGGGTATACCTCTCCATGAAATTCGTTTTATTTACAACCTACAGACGCATTTGAAGTATACAGGGTGATTCAACAATTAAAAAATTCTAATAGTAGGGATGTGTTTGGCTTAAATTCCAAAATTATTAAATATGTAGCTGATGCAATCAACGTAATACTCGCTCATATATTTAATGTTTGTATTGAACAAAATGTTTTTCCAGAAAAACTTAAATTCGGAAAAGTTGTTCCTTTACCTAAAAAAAGTAACCTATGTTTTCAAAAATATTAGAGTTGGTAATTAAAGAACAAATAATTACATATTTTGACAAGAAAAAATTCTTCTGCAATAATCAGTATGCATATTTGAAGGGCAAAAACACAACTAAGGCAATAATATCAGTCATAGAAAAAATTATTGAAGCCATAGACAATCAAGCAATTCCATCGGCTACACTTCTAGACCTTTCGAAAGCTTTCGACTGCGTGAGTCATACGACCCTTCTGAAAAAGTTAGTGTTCTACGGCATTCGAGGAGGTACTTTAGATTTTTTTAGGTCCTACTTGACTAACAGAAAACAATTAGTTGTTCTTCCGGCGATATTTCTAGTATAATTTCAATTAATACTGGGGTTCCTCAAGGGTCCATCTTAGGACCGATATTTTTCCTAATCTATATTAATGATCTCCCAGCAAATATTCGTGCTGAGATTGTAACATTATTTGCAGATGACATTACTCTAATTAATTTTGGTCATAGTTTGGTCTCTTTAAAAGACAGTGGCGAAACTGCATTGGATGATGCAAATAGGTGGTTTCAATCAAACACTCTTAAACTAAATGAGGACAAAACAGAAAGTATTATTTTTAGGCCAAATACTAACGAAACAACAAATGTAAAACTTTAAGGAATGTATATCGATCAGAATTTAAATTGGCATGCACATATTGACTACCTAGCAAAGAAACTAAATAAAGTCGTTTTTCAAATTAAAAAGCTGATACAGTTAACAACAGTTGATACGGCATTATCCTTTTACTACAGTAATTTTTATGGTTTACTCATATGGGAAGGCTCTTCTGCATTTGAACGTATTTTTAAAATTCAGGAAAAAGTAGTCAGGTCATTATGTTCAGCAGGTCCTATCGAACACTGCCGACCATTGTTTAAAAAAATGAATATCTTAACGCTAGCAACTATTTTCATATACCAATGTGTGTTATATGTAAGGGAAAGTGATTTTTCAAAAAATGGAGATTACCATCATTACAATACAAGAAATAAAAATTCTCTTTGCATCCCGTACCATCGTCTAACAAAAACACAGCAACCGATCAGCCATATTGCAATAAAAATTTATAATAAACTACCAACCCACTTAAAGGATTTGCCAACTAGAAAATTTAGAACTGAGATAAAAGTGCATTTAATAAATTCTGCGTATTATAGTGTAGATGAGTACGTTTTAGGATAAATATTAGTGTTCACCTCTTTAATATTGCAATTTACTTATCCACCTGTATTATTTTCGGTTCCTTTACTTTTGTATTTTTTCTTTTGTATACGTTTTTATTTTTATTTATATATTTATATGTATCGTGTAATTTTTATCCTAATTTTAAACATTAACTATTTTATCTATCTATATTGACAACCTTAAATGTACTTATGACATAGCCTGGGCAATAAATTATTATTATTATTATTATTATTATTATTATTATTATTATTACATTAATATAAAAGGGGTGCGAACCGACTTTGAAATGGCAAACTATATACACAATGTTACCATTACTCAAAAATGTCTTTAAGTATAAGTAATATATACAAAATTGATATCATTAGAAGTGAAAACTGCTTAAATATAAAGAACCTAATTAATTAATTAATTTAAGTATATATTTTTTAAGAATATTTTCATATTATCTTTAAGAGTCATTGACGAACAATTGAATAGTAAAGTAGAGAGAACATTTTCAAAATATATAAACTTAGGAATTTTCGAAAATATATCTGGCAACCTAGATTCGAAAGTCGGTTCCTCTGTTGGGGTTAGAAGGCGTGGTTGTCTTTTTACATTAATATTAGTTAAACTATAACAATTTTAACACGTTTTATTGATAATTGATTCTGACAGTCTCAACATTGTTAGATATTGTTCAAACAATGATTTTGTAACGGTTTTTTAACAAAGTGTTTCTTTATAATACTCAAAAACCTTTCTCGCCAACTAAAATCCCATAATATTGAAAAAACCAGGAAATTATTGATAAACAAACACCTCAAACCACAAAGTTATTAAAAACAAAACGAATTTTTACAAAAAATACAATTAAAAGACTATAAATTTCACATTTTTATTAATTCTCTAATAATCAGTTATTTTGTAACTTTTCCTCAACCAACAGTTTCTTTATCTATATACATAAAAAAGGATGAACTCAAAAACTACTGGACCGATTATTATAAAAATTGGTATATATATATGTATTTTTCCACGGAGAAGGTTTATATGATATGCTCATTGATGCCACTCGCCACCAGGTGGCGCTGCAAAGTAGCAACTTCTGCCCCGTTCAACCGATTGTCATAAAAATTGGTAGGTATATGTATTTTTTCGCGGAGAAAACGAATATGCTATGCCCATTGATGCCACTCACCACCAGGTGGCGCTGCAAAGTAGCAACTTCTGTCCCGTTCAACCGATTGTCATGAAAATTGGTAGGTGTATGTATTTTTTCACGGAGAAAACGAATATGCTATGCCCATTGATGCCACTCGCCACCAGGTGGCGCTGCAAATTAGCAACTTCTGCCCCGTTCAACCGATTGTCATGAAAATTGGTAGGTATATGTATTTTTTCACAGAGAAAATGATTATGCTATGCTCATTGATGCCACTCGCCACCAGGTGGCGCTGCAGAGTAACAACTTCTGCCCTGTTCAACCAATTGTCATGAAAATCAGTATGATGATGTATTTTTAATGGGTAAGATGAATATGATATTCGTATTAATGGAAGTTACTACCAAATGGCGCCTCCATTAAACGAGCAACCACTACTTATTTGATTACTTTATATCACGCCACCGTAAGGTGGCGCAGTTAATATCACTTATATTTAAACGAGAAATTCTTACTAAATTAAGTATTGTCTAATATATTTTATCGATAAACTACAAAATATAACGAAACAAAAAAATAGTATAAACCTGATAACTAACGAGAAAATATGATGAAAACGATAAATCAAAATAAATTGAAAAAACAAAAAATTGAAGAATGACATAAATAATTTGCGGTACGAAGTCCGCCGGGTCAGCTAGTAACATATAAAAACGCTCCTCGCCATCTCGATTCTTTTCAAAACACACAGAACACGATTTTTGAACGAGATTTTACCGATCTGATCTGTAATTTCTCTCACTCCCGAACCGACCCGAACACTACAATCGTTAATTTACTACAATAATTCTTTAAAGCAGAAACAGCAAACAGCCATTTTGTTATAGCAATAGGCTACTTGACTTATAACTAATTTCATACAATAAATGAGTATTTCTTACAGTATTTAGCTTACGAAAACGAAATATATCGATTTTAATAACTAAATGCGTAAGATTAATTTAAAAATTCAATTTAAAAAAAAAGTGAGAGGTGTCAAAGGACACCCGGATGGAACGAAGTTCCTTTCGATTAATTAGTGAAGGAATTGTAATTTGTAAACACAACAGAGAGTTTGTATATACATAAGCATTTATTATCGTCTGTATAAAATCTCTACTTACCTAACTCTATCAACAATATCCGGAACTTGTGCAGAAACATTGTCAGGATACATTCTTGTTTTTATTTTCTATTATTTTAACATTTATTATCTACAAAAAACCTGTATTAACAAAGTCGCGACACTACTACACTGTTCAAAGCAAAATAGAAAAAAAAGTAACAAAATTGCAGTTTTTCTGCTCGCTATAATGTTTGCAATTGGGGACGAAACACATCACCATTTTTACTGCAACAGAATACTATTTAATAGTTAAAGAATACATAATTATTTTATTTCATCCTGTCCGGTAAATACACTTCCCTATAATCAATTTTGCGCCGGTAAGTAGAACATTACGGTATCAGGTACTGTAATGTGTTGCCTAGCAACGCTGCTCTGATTGCTTAAGGGAAGACAATTACTTTTAATTTTTGACATTTAAAAATACTATAATGACTATAAAATAAAAATAAAATAATTAATTACTTACTTCTACATCCATATTTAAAAGGAAGTCAATGTTATTCAATTTTATATTAATAATTAAACCTTAATAATAAAAAAATTATTTGACAGTGACAGATCGCTTTCAAGGTAATTTGACATAACTAATCAAGTTACGAACTATATTTAGTCAAGTTACGAACTACTGTTAACATTTTTATGAATTTATTAATTTATAAAAACAGGATGAAATAAAATATAATACGATACATGGTCGTTAGGTGTTATTACAGTCCTCGTTTTCATTTCCAAACTCGGCTCCTACGTCGCCTCGTCCGTAAACTAACTCGTACTGTAATAAGTCACCTACCGACCTTGTAACGTATAATACTATACAAGATTACCATAATAAAATTTATAAACTTTGAAACAAAACATAACCTCAATTCCACTAAAATGCATATAAAATTTAAACACTTACACTAACTTTCAATGTTTATTCACTATCACAAATTGGATACAATAGGTCGTATGAAAAGTGTCCGGAAAACGTTAAGATTTTTGATTAGAAACCACTACAAGTAATAGAAAAATCTTTTATGGCATTTTCAATACAAATATGTTTTGTTTGTAGTTTTGTGTTTTGTTTAGAAATAGAAAGATTTGTAAGCTCCTCCCATAGCTGACGTCACACTTTTCTATGCATTGTATTATATCTATCTATGAGAGAGAGGGAGAGTTATTTATTTTTTGGTCTGTGAGAGAGAGAAACATGCGTTTGTCGGTGCATTGTGTCGGTGCATAGTGTCGTGACAAATTTTGGTATGAATTTTTTTAGGCTAGCTCCTAGCGTCGGCGTAACTGTTCGTAACGCGCGAAAGGGAACTTCGTTCCAAAATGTGTTTTATTTGAATCGCTGAAAACGTCGGCCATGATGTGACGTCATACAAATTGTAAACAAAACGAGTTATTTGACGTGGTGTTATTACAAGTATAAATATTTCGATAAAAACTCCTTATCACGTTCTTAATTTATTTGCTTTATTGAAAAACAATAATAAATTCATTATGGACATGGTTTCACAAAAGCAGACAGCACAAATTTGCCAAAAAATTGTTATATTAATGGTTGGTAATTTCTTTGCCTTGAATCCAGATTTCTGCTCTGGCGCGCTAAGAAATGTCAAAACTTCTAAGTAAGTAGGTACAGTGCATTTGTTAAATACCTAGTAGACATGAAAAGGAAGAATGAGTGTATTTATTCTTTTCAGAGGTGATTCAAAAGTACTCATTTATGTCATAAGTATCATAACCTTTGAATAATGTAACTAACATCTATTTGTACCTATTCCTTGTTACAGATCTGCAAGGGACGATGCAATAACAATAATTACTGTATTTTTTATGTAAATTAGTTGAAATCATGTTTTTAAAGTAAAGTAAACTGGAAAATTGTCCGTGTTTATAAGTCAAATGTTTGTTTACAATACGTATGACGTCAGAACACAGATAATCTATAGACTAAAATGGCGGACAGCGTTTTCGCGCCTACCTGAAGAGTTTGATTTTAAATTACGATTTTGTGGTTTTATAGGTGTTGAAAAAATATAGTAATATTTTTTTTACCTTAGTAGCACAAATATAAACTATTTAGGACCTAGTTTAAAAAAGAGTCAACTAGCCTATGATAAACAATGAACATTTGCTATAAAAATGCAAAAGATGTTTTATTATAACTTAAAAAACAATAGGTGATAATATGTTTTTCAAAATTCTCTAACAAAAAGTTACGTCTCCTATCTGTATACATATGCTTGTAAATAGAAAAGCTGCTTTCTACATCCACCGTAGTTATCGGAGCATATTTTAAATGATTTATAACTTCAGGCTCTATTATCCATTCACTTCTTATTCCTATCTCAGTAGACTATGCATTTTATTTCTTGGATTGGCACTTCATTTTGTTGGGTTGGTACCTAAACTGACAACGTCCTGTCCTACTGTCGAAATATTGACAGCTCATATTATGAAAGGTTAAAATTTTTAAAGATAGAAATATTCATTAAGCAATGCCCAAAAAATCAGTATAGAACTACATAACAACATCATTAAATGTTATGGTATGTTTAAGAAATAAAGCAACAGCAGCGAAAGTGGCTCAGATCTTTAAGGTAAGTGCCTACCATTTTGCTATTTCTTTTTTATATTTTGCACCTATAATATTTTTCATTATGACACCCAAATGAGTACTATAATGTTTCATTAAAGCACTCAACTTCGGAAACTTTTCCTGTATGCGGTTGGTAGCATTGGATAGTATGATACGTCAAATAAATAAACATTACAAATAACCTCGTAGCAAACAAGGAAAAGTTTGTTTGTTTGTTTGCTACCAACTCATTTAAAAAGAACTAAAATAAAATACAAAATTTAAATTTATTTAAAAAAGCAATAAAATAGCAAAATATAAAAAGTATTATAAACAACTTATTTCATATGGCTGTTATGACATTCATCCTTTAAAAAACTCATCGCTACGCGATTCGTTTTTTAAATAATTTGGACTCGTGTCATAACAGAGCGCCATATGAAATGCGTTGTTTAATATACTATTTAATGAATCCTAGTTTGTGAGAGCTAACATAAAGTTATATAGTTTGCATTAGATTAATTGAAAGAGGTTTTTGTAATGATTTTATAAGTATGTATCACTTTTTAAATAAAATTTATATTATTAACATAATACATAACCGTTTTTGACAGATATCATAATAAATTATAAACAACGTTGTCAGATTTCACATTTCCAAATTAAACATTTTGTAACCATAATTTAATTCAAAATTTTGTTAAATATTTTTAAATCTCATATCTACCTTTGTGTAACTGAGGTAAATTTTTTGAAACTAATTAATATGACAATCATTCTAAATGCTTAATTTTTTTAGATTAGTGTTTGGAAAATACGGAGAATTATTAAGGATTGAAAAATAATGAGAAAGTCGCAGATAAAGGAAGTAAAACTGATCCATTTGAGAAGTTCATTTTAAAAAAGACTTACAGCGAGAGATGTGGATCTACCATTCTAAAAACGAACATTTAACTTTGGACTGATGCTATGATGCTAAACAGAATTTTGATTTTAAAGGGGGACGCACTACACTATAAAAACTTATGAAATTAATGGGATACAAATTTAAAAAAGTAAATGGACGACATATTTTATGTGAACAACGACACGTTAAAATTAGTAAAATCACTTTCATTCGGAAATATAAACAACTAAACAATCTTACTGAGAGAGTTACATTCATGTACCTAGATGAAACATGGATCTATCAAAATGGTAGCTCAGTGCGTCAGTGGGTACACGATCCTGACCTGAAAAGTAATCCAGCTCGTATAAAATCCGAAGAAAAGCGATTTAATATTTTACACGCTCACACAATACTGGATGATTTTTGGAAGGATGTGACTTGTTACTAGAGTCTTCGAATACAGACTTTGACTATCACAAAAGTTTGTATAGTGACCTTTTTAAAAAATGGGTTGTTAATCAACACATTCCTGCTCTATCTGTATTTCAAGAAAAATGTGTGGTGGTCATGGACAACGCGCCATACCATTCAGTTCAACTTAACAAACCACCCTATTTTAGCGAAAAAAGCGATGTTGCAGGAATGGTTGATTAACAATAACATTACGTTTGACACAAAAATGACAAAGAAACAACTGTACTCAATAATCTTACCTTATAAAACTGACGAAAAGATATATGTAGTGGATGAAATTTTAAAACAACGAGGACATGAAGTACTTCGACTACCACCATACCATTGTCATTACAATCCAATAGAACTAGCATGGGGGTTTATTAAGACATATTATAACAAACATATAACATTTACTTATCTTGACCAGGATAGAGTTAAAAAAACGTGGACAGAAGCATTGACTAAATATACATCAGACATGTGGAGAAATTTTTATAGACATACAGACGAACTTATTTTGGCAGAATGGACTACTTACATGGAAAACTGCTCACATGACAATATTCCTCCTTTAATTATTTCATTGGAGGAATCAGATTGTGACGATTCCGATTTTGGATTTGATAGTGACTCTGATTCTTCCAGTGAAATAATGGAAGAGGATTGATCATACAAATACACCGACAACATTGACACGTTACATCTAAATCTGCATCTGTATTTGTTTTTATGTAATTTATTAAAATATTTTTTTATTGTATCGGTTTGAACCATTTCTGAAGAATTTCTGTTATAAAGAACATTATCAAAACATCTGCACATATAAGTCAAATGCGACTCCACTTGGGGCGGACCAGGAAAATCAAATTTGTACTGAAGTAGTTTCCTTAATTAACCCATTGGATGTGATATTTTATTACCCTACAGCCACTATTACAATAATGTCACACTACGATGCCATTTGGATGTAAAATAGTAGACTTTAAAAAAGATGGATATAAAATTTGAGTACTGTGTTTTTATGTCAAACTCAAAAATGATAATTTTTTTTACCACTGCTTGAATAATTTAAAAATTTTATTAGACATTTGTAAAAATGATTTTTTTACTTTTGCTTGATTAATTTAAAAGTTGTATTAAACGTTTTTAGTTAATATATGTATATGTACTACATTTTAAATTGTACTTACTTATTTGTAATAAAATGTAAATATAAAAGTATATTTTTCATTATAGACCAATAAAATAATAATTGACTATAAACAGGGATCTGTTCTGTGTAAAGGAATGTGTTATTATGAGTATCAGTCAAAATTCATGTGAATTCAAATAGACCATTCTTGGATATTAATACTACTTGCAGCGAAAACTGACATATCTACTTTAGTATTAAATTTAATATTAAATATATTGACTTATTTCCTGCAAGTTCTAAATTTGGTTTGCAAATTTATTTACTTAAGATATTTGTTCTGAATACACATATTTTTATTGAAGACGTCACAACATCGTACTTACAATTAACAAGACCACAGAACAGTAAACTCAGACGTGTATTATACAGGGCGAATTTCATGTTACTAACAGAGCCTACTGAGATGGGAATAAAAAGTGAACGGATTATACATTTAATGTTTCATCAAACTTCTCTGTTAAAATATTGGCAACATTTGATAAAAACTCAAAACCAGTATTTTTATCAATGACTGATTTAAGTTTTTTACAAACGTCTTCGCCGATTTGACCCTCAACAGATTTGCAAGATAGTTCAAATGTTTTTATTAATTTAATCGCTTCAATTAAAGATAAACTTGTATCCTGTAGCTGAAAGATACAATTGGCACAAAATTATAATTTGACATTATGTATGAAAGTTGTTGTACTATTTGATTTTTAAACAATTCTTTTGAATGTGAAAGGGATTGGGAAGAATCATCAACTAACTCCATTATTACAAGCTTTAGTCGAGCAAAATTTTCTGCATAAAACATTGCAGCCTCTATCCATGTTCCCCATCTAGTAACAACAGGTTGTGGTGGAAGAGGAATATCCGGCAAATGTTCTCTATAAAACTGCGTTCTTGCAGGTGCCTTAAGAAATACTTTTTTCAGATTTGAAATTAAATCATTAACCAGAGGAAATTTATTTCTAATTTCTTCTGCGACCCTATTTAGGCTGTGGGCTAAACAAGTAGTAGGTATATATTAAACTGGGGTAAAAATTTTTTAAATTTTTTCCTACTTTAATCATGTAAGGTGCAGCGTCTGTGAGAAAGAGCAGAAATTTTTCGTTAGGAACAGCTAAAGGAAGAAAAAAATTTGCTAATCTATCTTGCAAAAACCTTGAAACTGTTAAGGCGTTAGTTTTCTCCAACTGCTTGGAAGCAATTAAATGGGATTTACAAACTTGTTCATTTTTAAGAGCCCCTATTAATAAATGGGTGATGTAACGGCCCGAAGAATCAACTGTTTCATCCACAGAAACATAAAAATAATTGTCTCCTATATCCAATTTTATTTTAGCCATTACTGCAGAATATACAGAATTTATCTCGCTTCTTCTTAGGCTTCTTTTGCTTGGAATATTCCAATTTGCAATATTTTTCAAAAAACTTGCACAAATTTGTGTTTCATAATTTTGACAAAGGCATATTTGAGCTTAAGAATGCTTTGCACAAATCCTGGTTAAATATATCTTTTTCTCGCATGTTATCTGCAAAAAAAATACCTACGTTTTAGGATTGGGAGGTATCTAAATTCTAAAGCCTTTGCCTGATTCACAAAATTACTTTACTACGGAAAGTATTAATTTTTTTCTGATAATTTATGTAAAATTTAAAATATTTCGGTTTATACTTGTTACTTACAATACTTACAATTTTACTGCATGCTGAGCAAAATACTTTTCTCCACGACCATTAATGAATGTAATAATTCCGACTTCATTTTTAATAATAGAAAGTGTTCATTCTCACTCTTGAGATAGAATATTCATTCTGAAACACTTGCTTCTTATGTGTTTTGCATGTATTTCCATTCTATAACTAGTGACGGAATAACATTCTGTAATTGTTTAACAAAAAACATGGATTGCCATGCGAATTTTAAAACTGTCACTTAGTTTGTCAGTGCGACGTTCTAATTGTTTTGCTACATATTTCAATTTAAATAAACAGAATTATTACATGGTCGTGGAGAAAATACAGTCTGTTACACGGTTAGAATGAAAATTCGATAACTCGTGGTTCTCTCGCTCGCTACGCTCGCGTTCGGAATTCTCCACTCGTATCGAATTTTCATTCTAACCTTGTTACAGAATATACTATTCTCATATCTAGGAACAATTCTGGATAAGGCTTGATCCACGCAAACGCATTCGATTTTTTCGACATTTTCACTACACTGAATAAAACTTTTTAAAACTTGTATAACTGTTAAGTTCACAATATTAACTAAGCAACATTTTCAAAGTAAACACAACCATTACAACTAGTATCATTAATCCGATAATTTAAAACCTATTAAGGAGCACCAACTCTTGGGAATTTCTACTTTCTAATTTTATACCTACCCAGGGATTTTCAACAGATTAAGATAAGGATAAAATTATATTAAAAATATCAGGTATAAATGGTTTTAATAAAAGAATTAAATAATAAATTTGTTTTAAAAACGTATTTTCGAAATGTTATAGTATATGCAAAATCCAAAAAAATATACAAAAACATGCAAATGCATATGCATATGCATTTTGCATATTTGCCTGACTCTGATTATAAGCAAGTAAGTTAAATAGGATTTGAATTTCTGTTTATAGTTTGATTTCGGTGTTGAATTTTTTTAATGCTTGTATGTAACTTTTTTATTTGATTCTATAAAAAAAAATATAATAAAAAATATTACAAAATCGAAACAATCTTAGAAATTAAATGAAACATAAAAAGTTAAAGAATATTAAAAAATGAAAAACAGGGTTTCAAATGTAAACATTGTCCAGCCATTTTAAACACACCTTCTGCTTTAGATTGTCACTTTATCAATTTTCATTGTAACGAAAACTGGAATTATCATTCCAGTTTTCGTTACAATGATAATAGATAAAGTGACAATCTACACAAGTTTCACATTTTGAACATCCATGGAGCTATGGCGGGATTCGAACCCGCGGCCACCTGTGTGAGAAGCAAACACTCTGTACACTACTCCAGCGGGACCCCCGACTTATCAACGACAAAACGTTAATTTATGCTACAATTAAAATTATTATTAGTACATAATTTTTAATTTATTGTTCATCCACGTGGCCCCCGAGTATTCAATAACAAAACGTTCATTTATGCTACAATTTCAATTATTTCTATTAAATTATTTTAATTTTCTGTGTTTTTTTGAGTTATTTCTTGAAAATTTTCACGATTTAACCATTTTGTTTTATTTTTAGGTAAAAAGAGAAAACCAAAAATGCAAAAATAAGAATTACTAAAAAGCGAAAAAAGTCCTTTTTATTAAATTAAGTTTGTCAGTTTTTTTAATGTTTGTTTATTTTTTTTAATTGTTTTGTGTTTTTTTGTAAATAATCTTAAAAATGTGGTATATTTTAAGAATTTTTAATTATTGTTAAATTATTATCATTTATTTTTTTTTAAATTTATATTATAAGTAAATACTTGTATTGTATAAATAGTACTATTTATATATTATATATTATCTTATAATAAGAGCGCTTTTTAATTTTATTTAACATTTTTATGGTTTTTTAAAAATATTTTACGATAATCAATAAACATTCCCGAATCGTATTATATCTTTTTTGGTTTTTGAAAAATCAACATCTCGTTTGTTTTTATTAAATTTTCTGTCAAAAATGGTATATCTCGTTTTTTAGTAAATTCTCTAAATGTTTGAAAATTTCAAAATGGAATTTGAATGTGGATGAAATTTCTATTCAAAAACCGAAAACCGCATTTTGATATCATTATTGGTTTCCGAGATATTAAAAATCCGAAAAAAGCTGAAGAATTTTCCGAACAATCGCCATAACTTCCTTAATTTTTGGAATTTTTATTAAATTAAAAAAGTTTCTGAATCAGTAAAAAATTCTCTATCAAACTCAAATATCCGTATTTCGATATCTTTTTTGGTTTTCGAGATATCAAAAATGCGAAAAGTGCTTTATTTTGTTAATGCTTAAAAAAGCGACATCTAGTAGCAGAAATTGGAATTTATTGTGTGTTTACAATTTTCGCTAATAGTTAGTTGCAATTTAGTTACTAATGTAAAGTTAATTTTCTATACTTTAATCATTGTGTAAAGACTAAACAATTTATACAATGCTTTAATACATTTTAATTAAATATATAATTACCTTTTTCAATATGTCTCTAGAGGTCGATTTTTCCAAATTTAAAATTTAAATAATTTAATTTTTTAATTATAAATTAAAAGTTATTAAACTAAACTAAACCAAATAATTAATAATGAATTACCAGTCGTACTTCAAGAACAAATTTCAATTGGATTTCGATTCAATTCTATTCTAACTGTGCGCAACCTTTTCGCAATCAATTTTAATTTTCAATTTTAAAAATGTTTTATTGTTTAGCTTACAAATTATTTCTTAGAATTAAATAAGTAATATATTTTATTTTCCTAAACCCTGCTATAGGACTTAGTGTCCTTTTCAGGGTAGTGCTACAGTTTACTGTTTCCTGCTTTTTAGTATAGAAGTTGTCCGTGGCAACTTTATCCTGTTTAAGAAAGACCATTTAGCAAGTTCTTGTATATATATATATATATATATAAACTATAAATATTGGGTTTGCAGCAAAAAAACGAGAGAGTACTCTTTTAAGTTGTTTAATCCAAGCTTTCGATCGTGGTTACGACCATCATCAGGGAGCTACAATTGTTATAAAAAACAGTCAGTGAACATGATAAAGTTAACATTTAAATTGAAACTTACAACTTATTGAGGATATTTCGTTGTTGATGTTGAGAGAGTAAAACACAGCACAAACATATTAAAAATGTAATAACGATCGTGATGGACCACGACGGGTTTCCCTCTGGGAATTTTCACGATCCGATAAATGACATCGTTAATCTTCTTCTTGATGGTGTAAGGACCTTCCCAGTTCTTTTGTAATTTGTGACAAATACCTCGACGCCGTCGGGGGTTATAGAGCCAGACTAAATCTCCAACTTGGTAACTCTTTTCCATTGTCCGTGTGTCATAGTACCTCTTCATCCGATCACTAGATAATTGTAATTTTCCACGCACCAGGTTGTGTATATTCTCCATTCGATTCTGAAGATCGGCGACATATTGTTCACGGGCCATTTCTTCACCAGGTTTACAACCAAACACCAAGTCACATGGTAGCCTCATTTCTCTACCGAACAGGACCTTCGCAGGCGTTTGGCCAGTTGATTCGTTGATGACCGATCGAATTGCCATTAGAAATAGTGGAATATGTCGATCCCAATCCCTCTGACAATCTGACACCACTTTTGACAGATAGTTGGTTATAGTTCGGTTCATTCGTTCCACCATTCCATCCGACTGAGGGTGCATCGCTGTGGTTCTCGTTTTGTGGATTCCTAATCTTTGGCAAACTTCTTGAAACAGCTTGCTCTCAAAATTTCTTCCTTGGTCTGAATGTAATTCTAATGGTACCCCAAATCGGCTTACGAATTCTTCAACCAATATATCTGCTAAAGTGGTAGCTTCCTGATTGGGAACTGCATATGCTTCAACCCATTTAGTGAAGTAGTCCATTACAACAAAGATATACTTGTTTCCTACATCGGTCTGTGGAAGTGGCCCCAATACATCTACTGCGATTCTTTCAAAAGGACTTCCAACCAGGTATTGCTGCATTTCCGCCTTCGGTTTTCGGTGCGGACCGTTACTGGCAGCACATGTAGTGCATTTACGACACCAATCTTTAACATCATTCGTGCAATTTACCCAGTAAAATCTATCTCGGATCTTTTGCAGCGTTTTCGTGATACCCAGATGTCCTCCAGAACTATCATTATGCATCTGTTTTAAAATTTCCGGTACAGCATTTCTTGGGACCACTATTTGTTTCCTTGTTTCTGTGCCCTCGGAATTTTCTACAAGTCTTTTAACGAGCCCTCCGTCCAAAATTAAAGAGTTCCATTGGGACCAGTATGCTTTTAAAGCAGGAGAGGATGAGGATATCTCTCTCCACAACGGTCGACGGTCCATTCTCTTCCACTCCCTAATCTTTCTCAGAACGGGATCGTTTTCTTGTTGCTCCTCCAGCATAGAGCTCTCGTCTTCTGGCACAACCTTAACTAAGGCAAGTTTTTCCTCGTTCTGCTCCATACGGGTACAATGGGGGCAATCAGGTCGACATGGTCTTCTGGAAAGTGCATCAGCATTACGATGTCTGGTTCCAGGTCTGTGCTCGATTTCAACATCATATTCCTGCAGTTTTTCGAGCCATCTTGCTATCTGTCCTTCTGGGTTCCTAAAGCTAAGTAGCCACTTTAAACTAGCATGGTCTGTTCTGATCAGGAATTTTCTGCCATACAGATATTTATAAAAGTGTTCGACGGATTTTACAACTGCTAACAGTTCCCTCCGAGTTACACAGTAGTTCTTTTCAGCTTTCGATAAAGTTTTGCTGAAGTAATCAACCACTCTTTCCTTACCATCTTGTAGCTGTGACAAGACGGCTCCAATTCCCACATTGCTGGCGTCGGTGTCCAGAATAAGCTTACCATCAGGAAGTGGATAAGCAAGAACGGGTGCTGACGTAAGCTGTTTCTTCAATATTTCAAACGCCTCTTGACATTCCTGATCCCAACAGAAGGACTTATCTTGTTCTGTCAAACGTGTCAAGGGTTTGGCGATGTCTCCAAAATTCTTGACATATCGTCGGTAATAGGAACAAAGACCCAAGAAACTCCGGAGCTGATGTTTGTCGATAGGTATTGGCCATTCCTGAACGGCTTGTATCTTAGCGGGGTCAACAGCAACGCCATCCTTGCTTACGTTATGTCCTAAATAGTTGACCTGTCTCTGGAACAAGTGGCATTTCTTAACATTCAATGTTAGATTAGCGTTCTGTAATCTTTTAAAAACTTCTTCCAGGTTAGATAAATGTTCCTTAAAGGTCTTACCCATTATGATGATGTCGTCTAGATAAACTAGACAAGTTTCCCATGACAAACCCCGCAGGATGTTCTCCATTAGCCGTTCAAACGTCGCAGGAGCATTACAGAGGCCAAACGGAAGGACCGTGAATTGCCACAACCCTGATCCACTGGTAAAGGCAGTCTTTTCTTTGTCTGCAGGATTCATTTTAACTTGCCAGTATCCGCTTTTAAGGTCCAAGGTAGAAAACAAAGTAGAACCCGCCAAAGCGTCGAGGGCATCATCAATCCTTGGCAGAGGATAACTGTCCTTCTTAGTGACATCATTTAGCTTTCGATAGTCGACACAAAACCGCATTGATCCGTCTTTCTTTCTCACTAATACCACAGGAGAAGCCCACGGACTACTGGATGGTTCGACTAATTTGAAACACTTATGGGGGCTTTTTACACAATTTATTTACAAAATTGTTAAGATAAATGAACACAATTCAATATATATATATATATATATATATATATATATATATATATAGATCTTCCCTCTGGGAACACCCTTCCTCAATAAAATTATAGGTTGTGGATCCAAGATTTTTAAATTGATTGTCTTCACAAATCAATTTAAAAAATGTATAATAAAAATCTTCTTCTTTATAATTTCCAAAAACTTCTTACTGCAATCTTTAAGAAAAAAACTTCTTCCTATTGTTCCATTTGTCTCATCATATTATTTCTATCCTTGGACTGCACTGCTTACAATATTTCCAATCTCAGGTTTCTTTTAATTTTTGTTGCTTGTTTCTTTTGTTGTTTTATATCTTTTACTTCTTTTTATGGTTTTAATTATTTATTTGTTAAAAATTTCAATTTCAATATTCAGTTTTTATAAAAATTTTTATTTTTTCTATCAAATTTGACAATACAATACCCTTCCATCAAAATTTAAAAATTCATAATCATCTCCATATCAAACAATCTATCAACTAAACAAAAACAATCCATTATCAAAAAAATTACTTAATCTAGACAACCAAATTAAAAATCCTGGACCACGTTCCAACAACTCATTGAAGGAACCTGTCCCAAGAAGAAAAATCCATATCAATTTCCCCCAAATTTGATTTGACTTGGTGAATTACTTCACCTTGCCAAATCAAATTTCCTTTCAGTAAGAAATTTTTCTTCACCATCAGTTGTCAAGCTTTAACTTTAATTATTCCAATTTTAATTAATACAAAAATAAATCATTAGCATTAAACATTCCATGAATTTCTTCGCTTCCAATAAATTTAACTATATAACTATTTCCCTCATTCTCATTAACAATTTCATATGGTCCCTCAAAAGGAAATTGTAATTTTGCACAAATATTATTTTTTTTTATTTGTTACCCTTAACGCTTTAACTATTACTAAATCCCCTTTTTTAAATATTGTTCTATTTTTCTTTCTCTTTTCCATTCTTTTTACATATTTTTGTGCATTCTTATTTTCCCTTATCCTAACTTCTTCTAATACCTTTTCATTTATTAAAATTTTTAATTCTATTTATTTTTTTTATAAAATTCATTCCCCCTTCTTATTTATCAAAATATAATTTTTTTATAGTTTCAGATTTGTTCCCCCTCTTTTGAAATTTTCCTATACATTTAATTTTTATAGACTCCCCTTTCCTAATATTTTCCTACATATACTTTTTTTTTTAAATTTTGTGATCTTACCCCTTTCCTGATATTTCCCTATATATAACTTTCTGATAAATTTAAATACCTTGCCCCTTTCCTGATATTTCCCTCGATACAAACTTTTTATAAATTTAGATACCTTTCCCCTTTCCTGATGTTTGCAAATATAGAAGTTTCTTATAAATTTACCCTTTACCCTTTCTTCCAATAACATTTCACATTCTTTTTCTTGTCCTACCTTTATTTCTTCTTCTTTTTCTTCCATCTCACATATCTACTTTACTGTATTTTGCATTTCTTCTATTACAATTTTCTTTTCCATATTCTCTTGTTTTATAATTATCTCTAACTCATTTAATTTTTGATTTGTATTAGCATTAATTTCTTTTATTTCATCTTTGCATTCCTTGTTAATAATTATTTTAATTTTTACTTCTTGTAATTCCTCTAAATCTGTTTTTCTCATTATGATTTCAGTTTTCATTTCTGTTTTTGTTTCATCTAATGTTTCTCTATACATTTCCATTTGTTTCCTTATTTCATCTATGTCCTTTTTTATTTCTTTTTTCATATAATCCATATTTTTTTCATCTCTGCTTTTATTTCTTTTTTCATTGTATCCATCTTTTTATTCATATCTTCTTTATTTTTATTAATATCTTGTTTTATAGAATCCATATTCTTGTATATTGCTTCAATATTTTTGTTCATATCTTCTTTATTTTCTTTTTTCAAATCTTTTAACATTTCTATAATTTGTTCCCATGATTCCTTTCTATCCCCCATTTTACTATCCTGATTACTTTGATTACCCTTATTATCCTTACTACACTGACTACCCTGCCTATTTTGACTATCGTCAATACCCTCTCTATCCTGACTGATTTGATTTTCCTGATTATCACTATTATCCCCTTGTTCTAACATTTTAACTTTTGTATTCTTTCCCCCTCTTAATTTCATACACTTTTACAACTTATTTAATCTTTCACACTTTTTATAATAAGTAAAGCAAGCTTGACACCTAATAGTAAAAAAAATTTCTTACCCTCAGTGCCGAAGCAGCCGCACGTTCTGGGCGCCAATTGATATGGATCTTCCCTCCGGGAACACTCTCCTTCAATAAAATTATAGGTTGTGGATCCAAGATTTTTAAATTGATTGTCTTCACAAATCAATTTAAAAATGTATAATAAAAATCTACTTTTTTATAATTTCCAAAATCTATCTTCTTACTGCAATCTTTAAGAAAAAACCTTCTTCCTATTGTTCCATTTGTCTCATCATATTATTTCTATCCTTGGACTGTACTGCTTACAATATTTCCAATCTCAGGTTTCTTTTTATTTTTGTTGCTTGTTTCTTTTGTTGTTTTATATCTTTTACTTCTTTTTATGGTTTTAATTATTTATTTGTTAAAAATTTTAATTTCAATATTCAGTTTTTATAAAAAAAAATTATTTTTTCTACCTATCAAATTTGACAATACAATACTCTTCTATCAAAATTCAAAAAATAATAATCATCTCCATATCAAACAATCTATCAACTAAACAAAAACAATCCAATATCAAAAAAATTACTTGATCTAGACAATCAATTTAAAAATCCTGGACCACGTTCCAACAACTCATTGAAGGAACCTGTCCCAAGAAGAAAAATCCATATCAATATATATATATATATATATATATATATATATATATATATATATATATATATATATATATATATATATATATATATGAACAGTAGTGGTGTTCCGGGTTTCAATCCGTTGGTTGTTTGTGTCTTCACGACGTTTCGCCAACATCTCAGCTGGCATTTTGATTCCAAGTTGAGCAGCCGCAAAGGAAGCATCACTTGAAAATGCCAGCTGAGATGTTGGCGAAACGTCGTGAAGACAGAAACAACCAACGGATTGAAACCCGGAACACCACTACTGTTCATTCTACCATCCGTGAAACACTACATCATAAAATATATATATATATATATATATATATATATATATATATATATATATATATATATATATATATATATAATAAACAAAGTGCCAAGAAAACGCGTATTAATATAAACAAAAGGAGAAAATTATGGTTATGCCGCACTGATGACGGCTAATGAGCCAGAAACATGCATGTCTGCGGTTACCATTCCTACTCGTGGCCCTATTGATCTATTTTGCGTACATGCTCAATAATTTTCTCCTTTTGTATATATATATATATATATATATATATATATATATATATATATATATATATATATATATATATAACAGATAGTATTATTTGCTGTCTCGTATTATAATACGTTGAGGAGGTTTGATTGGGTGTGCAGCAATAAAACATAGATTTAGTTCACTCTTTTATATTTATCCAAGCTTTCGGTCAAATTTTTGACCATCTTCAGGGAAATATCTACAAATCGGTATATACTAATCAAAATTAGGTGTTACAAAAGCATGGATGGACTTACATTTGAGGTTGTATCTGAAGTTCTTCGTTAGGACAACTATGTTGTGGTACGTATATTGAAGTTGGTAAGTATTAGTAATAATGATGTACAGTGTAATAAAATAAAATAAGCTAGTATTATTATTTTTATACCTTAGCGTTATTTCAGAAAAGCGTGGATTGCAGTGCATGAAAAAACAAAGAATTTTTTTTTTTTTTTTAATGATAATAATGACATTAACTCTTCTTCTTCTTTTTGTTAAGATTTGACTTTTAGTGTTCTTTAACATATATACAGCTAACCAATGGTAGTTCGGAATTATTAGTGTTTCTTCTATTTTGTTATGTTAATATCAGTCTATGTCGAGTAATGACACATGTCGTTTGTTGAATTTAAAAAAAAAAAAATTCTTTGTCTTTTTATGCACTGCAATCCACGCTTTTCTGAAATAACGCTAAGGTATAAAAATAATAATACTAGCTTATTTTATTTTATTACACTGTACATCATTATTACTAATACTTACCAACTTCAATATACGTACCACAACATAGTTGTCCTAACGAAGAACTTCAGATACAACCTCAAATGTAAGTCCATCCATGCTTTTGTAACACCTAATTTTGATTAGTATATACCGATTTGTAGATATTTCCCTGAAGATGGTCAAAAATTTGACCGAAAGCTTGGATAAATATAAAAGAGTGAACTAAATCTATGTTTTATTGCTGCACACGCAATCAAACCTCCTCAACGTATTATATATATATATATATATATATATATATATATAAACAAAGTGCCAAGAAAACGCGTACCTATTAATATAAAAAAAGGGAGGATAACGGGAATGCACCGCAACAAGGATCATGGTTACAAGTAGGAATGGTAACCGCAGACATGCATGTTTCTGGCTCATTAGCCGTCATCAATGCGGCATAACCAAGAAAAGTATTGCACTTGGCTAGCAAAAGTGTTGGGTACTTGGGAGCAAAGAGTGTTGGGGAAACATGTGTCAAGAAACACAAAAACAACGAACGCTCACACAGGAGTCCTATCGCCATTTTGTGCTTTCGGCCAGCTGTGCCAATGGGTTTTCGGCTAGCAACCAGCTTCGCAACGTTGGCGAAACGGACTCATTGTGTTTGAGTCGTTCTAGCCCAGGAAATGAAATAAACAAAGGGCCAAGAAAACGCGTATAAATATAAAAAAAAGGGAGGATAACGGGAATGCAACGCAACAAGGATCATGGTTACAAGTAGGAATGGTAACCGCAGACATGCATGTTTCTGGCTCATTAGCCGTCATCAATGCGGCATAACCAAGAAAAGTATTGCACTTGGCTAGCAAAAGTGTTGGTTACTTGGGAGCAAAGGATGTTGGGGAAACATGTGTCAAGAAACACAAAAACAACGAACGCTCACACAGAAGTCCTATCGCCATTTTGTGCTTTCGGCCAGCTGTGCCAATGGGTTATCAGCTAGCAACCAGCTTCGCAACGTTGGCGAAACGGACTCTTGCTAGTAATTTTAAATTCTGCCTTTAACTCCTCTATAAATAACTCAGCTTCCTTTTTATTATTTGAGATGACCAATCCATCATCAACAAACAGTGCAACCATTAACTTTTTATCGTTACTTCCTCGTATATAAAGACAAGGATCAGCTTTGCTTATTCTAAATCTCGCATTTCTTAGACAAGTACAGAATCTTTTATTCCAACACCTGGGAGCTTGTGTTAGTCCATATAAGCTTCTCAATAATTTACAGACATTTTTGGTTCCATCAGTGTAGCCCTCTGGTTGCTCCATGTAAATATCTTCATCTAAATGTCCGTACAAAAATGCAGTTGAAACGTCGAACTGAATCAAATACATCTTTTCTGTAGCAGCAATACTTAGCATAGCCCGAATCGTATTTAGTTTTGCTACTGGAATAAATGTTTCATTAAAATCCACACCATACCTCTGGCTGTAACCTTTTATAACAAGTCTGGCTTTGTACCTGTCTATTGAACCATCAGGATTTGTTTTAACTTTAAAAACCCACTTAGACGGTATCACTCTAGATCCTTTTGGTAAACTTGTCAGTTCCCATGTATGGTTATCCTTTAAAGATTTTATCTCATTGTCCATTGCTTCTTTCCAATAATCTTTATTATTTCCACTCAGAGCTTCTTCATATGTTTCAGGTGTGGTGATTTGAAAAACTGCTTCTTCTCCAAACATCACATAGTCTTCCAAGTATGCCGGTCTAGATAACTTTGAACGATCCCTCAAACTTCTGGAAAACTGCGAGAGCGAATATTCTCTTTCCTCATCTGCTGAATCATATCCTTCACTCTCAGGCGATTCTTCAAATTCACTTTCTTCTGATCTTTCTTTTTCTTCAGACACTTCTTGGTCTATTTGCTTTCCCTCATTTTGAACATCTAAGTCCTTTAGTGGTAACTTTACATACTCACACTGACTTATTTTTTCTTGCAATACCTAAGACATCTCTACTCAGAATAACTTTATTCTCTTCTTTTACACAAATACGATGAAGCTCGTCTCCGTCATAGCCTATCAGGTATATACCCTTTTATTGCCTTTTTATCCATTTTTTTACGTCTCTGATCGGGAATGTGGGCGTAGCACACTGAACCAATTACTCTCAAATGCTTTATTCTTGGTTCCTTACCTATCCATAACTCGTAGGGACTAACAACTTCTACAGAGGACTTCCCAGTTCTATTTAGGATGTATATTGATGTTGCTACAAGTTCTGCCCACATAGCTTCTGGAAAAATCAAATTTTCATTAGAATATTTAAATGTCCTTGCCATTTCAATAGTTGTGCGAAAATCTCTCTCACAATTTGCATTTTGTTGAGGCGTGTATGGGGCTGTCAACCTCTGTGTGACCCCTGCTTCACTCAAGATCTCTGTGATCTCTTTATTGTCAATTTCACCTCCATTATCACTTATCATCTCTCTGATTGAATGGCCTAACATTTTTGCATGTTGAAGTAACTTTTTAAGCATTTCCTTCACCTCTGATTTTTCTGACATCAGGTAGCCATATCGAAACTTTGTATAATTGTCCTTAAAAACAACTAAATACCTTTTCTTATTAAATGACTCTGCAAAAGGTCCACATACGTCAGCTGAGAATAATTCCCCTGGTTTTGTGGTTTTTTCCCTATTGCCAAATGGCAGCCTATGTGCTTTGCCATAGATACAAGGCTCACATAACTGCTTTTCCTCTTTTGCAACTTTCAAATGCAACTATTTTTTCATTTTAGCAAGTACGTGCCTTTTATCTTGATGACCCCACCTCTCGTGGTACAATTGCAACGTATGATCAACAAAATTTACCTCAGGGTTTGCTGCTAGTAGTACTGGTTCAATTTTTGCCTCAAATAAAGTACCTCCTAGTTCCCTTGATCCACTCAGCATCAGCTTTCCCTGATTTGAGAGACTACACTCTATAGCTGTTGACTCAAATACACTCTCTGGATTTCTGTCTTGTGCTGCTAGAACAGAGAACAAATTTCTACATAAATTTGGTACATACTAGACATCTTTTAGCAAATATTCTTCCCCAGTTGCCAACGTTTTTATTCTTATTGTTCCCGTGCCTATGGCGGGTAGGACTTCTTTTCCTGCAGCTTTTATGCCAGATGGAGTTTCATATTTCTTAAAATCAATATAGTAGAAGTCAGTATTTGTTACATGTCTTGTTGCTCCATTGTCTATATCCACCACCTTGATGGATGAGTAGACAAAACAGCTGACATAGCCTCCTCTTCTACAAACATAAGTCCTGCAACATCAGCTGTTGAAACCTGTTGGGGTTTCTTTGGTTTTCCATCAGAAATCCATTTTTCACAATCTTTAACCCAATGTCCAACCTGTTTGCAGTAGTTACATGTAAACTTCTTTTGTTTCGGCTTAACTTTACTCTTATTCTTCTTTTTATCAGCTGCTATTAATGCCACTTGGCTCTCTTGAGAAACATGACTTACACCTTAATGTTTCATGAAATTTCTTTCAAAAGAACATAACTGAACAGTTAAATCATCAACTGTCTTATTCTTATCATCTTTTAACAACATCCAACTTGATTTAAAACTAATGAAAGAACTAGGCAAAATATTCAGCGTCTTACATACGAGTAATAAGTCTGGTAAAGCATTCTCCTTTTTTGCTTTGAGACCATTATTTAACTCGTTCCACAGTGATTTAAGCTTAGCAATATGCGTTGATACGTCATCACCATCAACTCAGTTAAAAGAAAAGAATTCTGAACAAATCTTAAATAACTGGTCTTTTGAGGATGCCTCAAACTGCTGTCTCAACATATTCCAAGAATCAAACGCTGTCTCTTGATCCATAATTTTCTGGTAGACTATATCACTCACAGAACTTGCGATTATTGACTTAGCGTAACTATTTGATGTCCTAAATAAGTCACATTTAGACTTGTGCTCTTTTCTCTTATCTTCTGAAGCTCCTTCTTCGATTTCTTCAGGTTTGACTAGCTTGCCATCTATGACATCTAGAGCACCTTCGTGAAACAAAGACAATTTATTCAATGCTGAAGTTTATACACAAGTGACAAATTTTTGTTGTTACATCAATGTCAAAGTATTTGTTTTTAAATAAATACATAAAAGAAAAATAACTGATTTTCACTAAATCTCAAAATTTTTGCTATCCATTTTGTAACGATCAGTGATCGTTTTAGTTCATAGATCCACCTGACTATTTGTAGAGATTTATTTTAATGTTTTTCGCCGTGATTAAGTGGGACACAACCAAACCGAAGCTTTCTCGTCGCTTCAACAGTTATTACGCGTTCATTTTAATTTCTGTCGTCTTCCTGAAAAGTTCTCCTCAATGAAAGTAAGTAATTATATAGTTTCAGTTATTAATTTTATTTTTATTAAATTGTCCAAATTGTTGTGAATTTTGTCTTTTTTTTTAATATTACTAACACCCAATTTCAAGTAGAAACGCTATCGCAAACATCAGTTTTTTATTTGATCATAAATAGAATAATACACGTGTATTTAAAATTACTTATTTCTCGATAATATGGAGAAACCAGATAGCGATTCTACTTGATTGTAATTCATTAAGGGATGGAGTTTTGATTGTTTTTGCCACATCTAGAGGAGCCCTAAGCAGGAGAAAGAAATTTTAATTTGAGGACGTGGCGAGCCGTCAGCCATTTTGTTATCTGATTTAACGATTGTTGAAAATTACCGAAGCCAATTCAATACCATCCCTGGAAGAAATTTAGTAGATAATATTCCGAAGAGTATTCAGTCCATCCCAAGGAGAAATTCCATTATGGAAACCCTTTGAGGAAAACAAAGATAAGAGACTTAATTAATTTTTCGCATTACTTATTAAATTTATTATTGAATGATCTTTTTTAATAAATCATTTAAAACTGGTGTTTGAGTGTTATTTGCTTTCTTTTACCTTTGTGTAACTGAGGTAAATTTTTTGAAACTAATTAATATGACAATCATTCTAAATGCTTAATTTTTTTAGATTAGTGTTTGGAAAATACGGAGAATTGTTAAGGATTGAAAAATAATGAGAAAGTCGCAGATAAAGGAAGTAAAACTGATACATTTGAGAAGTTTATTTTAAAAAAGACTTACAGCGACAGATTTGGATCTACCATTGTAAAAATGAACATTTTACTTTGGACTGATGCTATGATGCTAAAAAGAATTTTGATTTTAAAGGGGGACGCACTACACTATACAAACTTATAAAATTAATGGGATACAAATTTAAAAAAGTAAATGGACGACATATTTTATGTGAACAACGACACGTTAAAATTAGTAAAATCACTTTTATTCGGAAACATAAACAACTAAACAATCTTACTGAGAGAGTTACATTCCTGTACCTAGATGAAACATGGATCTATCAAAATGGTAGCTCAGTGCGTCAGTGGGACACGATTCTGACCTGAAAAGTAATCTAGCTCGTGTAACATCCGAAAGAAAGCGATTTACTATTTTACACGCTTACACGACACTGGATGATTTTTGGAAGGATGTGACTTGTTACTAGAGTCTTCGAATACAGACTTTGACTGTCACAAAAGTTTGTATAGTGACCTTTTTAAAAACTGGGTTGTTAATCAACACATTCCTGCTCTATCTGTATTTCAAGAAAAATGTGTGGTGGTCATGGACAACGCGCCATACCATTCAGTTCAACTTAACAAACCACCCTATTTTAGCGAAAAAAACGATGTTGCAGGAATGGTTGATTAACAATAACATTACGTTTGACACAAAAATGACAAAGAAACAACTGTACTCTATAATCTTACCTTATAAAACTGACGAAAAGACATATGTAGTGGATGAAATTTTAAAACAACGAGGACATGAAGTACTTCGACTACCACCATACCATTGTCACTACAATCCAATAGAACTAGCATGGGGGTTTATTAAGACATATTATAACAAACATATTACATCTACTTATCTTGACCAGGAAAGAGTTAAAAAAACTTGGACAGAAGCATTGACTAAATGTACACCAGACATGTGGCAAAATTTTTGTAGACATACAGACGAACTTATTTTGGCAGATTGGACTACTTACATGGGAAACTGCTCACATGACAATATTCCTCCTTTAATTATTTCATTGGAGGAATCAGATTCTGACGATTCCGATTTTGGATTTGATAGTGACTCTGATTCTTCCAGTGAAATAATGCAAGAGGATTGATCATACAAATACACCGACAACATTTACATGTTACATCTAAATCTGCATCTGTATTTGTTTTTATTTGCTTTTATGTAATTTATTAAAATATTTTTTTCATTGTATCGGTTTGAAATGTCTAACAAATCTTAATTTTTCTGAAAAATTTCTGTTATAAAGAACATTATTAAAACATCAGCATATTAAGTCAAATGCGACACCACCTGGGGCGGACCAGGAAAATCAAATTTTTACTGGAGTATAGTTTCCTCAATTAACCCATTGGATGTGAAATTTTATTATCCTACAGCCACTAATACAATAATGTTACACTACGATGCCATTTGGATGTAAAATAGAAGACTTTAAAAAAGATGGATACCTACAGACTTTGAGTACTGTGTTTTTATGTTAAACTCAAAACTGATGAAATAATTTTTTTTACCACTGCTTGAATAATTTAAAAGTTTTATTATACATTTGTAAAAAGGATCTTTTACTATTGCTTGAGTAATTTAAAAGTTGTATTAAACGTTTTTATTAATATATGTATATGTGCTACATTTTGAATTTTACTTATATTATTTATTTGTAATAAAATGTAAATATAAAAGTATATTTTTCTACAAGCATGCGTAAAACAACACTTTTCCGCACGCATTTTAATTCAGAAAATATCTCTTTCTCTTTTTTTATTAAATGAATATGTCCTTCAATAACCTTTTGGAAAATTATTGTATTATTACTTTTATGTTGTTGTACCTACTACATACAAATAGTAAAAAAAAGATTATTTTGCATAAAAATAGAGATTTTTAAAATGTTTGTTCTTAAAAAAATCATAATTTATTAAAACACCTCTGTAAACGTTACTCAAAGCAACAACAAACTTTAATTGTCACAAATTAAAATTTTGTTACATTGTTAGGAGTTGAAAATAAAATTTAAAAAATGAATAAAGTATCTTTTTTATGCTTGTAAAAAAAATATTGATCCTAACTCTTGCGGGAAAGTATAACTTTCCGCACTTGATAGGATAATAACTATTTTCGTTCTGGATCAATAATATAATATGATAATTGACTATAAACAGGGATCTGTTCTGTGCAAAGGAATGTGTTATTTTGAATATCAGTCAAAATTCATGTGAATTTAAATAGACCATTCTTGGATATTAATAGTACCTACTTGCAGCGAAAACTGACGTATCTACTTTAGTACCTATTCAATTTAATATTAAATACATTGACTTATTTTCGGCAAGTTATTTGGTTTGCAGATTTAATTACTTAAGATATTTGTAATGAATACACATATTTTTATTGAAGACGTGACAACATCGTATTTACAATTAATAAGACCACAGAACAATATGAACAGACGTGTATTATACTGGGCGAATTTCATGTAACTAACAGAGCCTACTGAGATGGAAATAAAAAGTGAATGGCTTATATTTGACGCAGCAATTAAGAAGCAAAGAAAAATCAAACTTGCCCCAAGTTTGCATGCTATCTGGGGTCTCGTTAACTCACTTCTGACAGTATCCAGAGTTTTTTTCTGGTTGGGAGTTTGGTCAACTTGTATAAAAATATTTTTATCGCGGCAGGTATTGTGTTTGTTTTTGACGATTGAGTGTACATCTTGAGGAGATTTTAGCACAACCTTAAGCGGGCGGTGTCCGTTTTTATTTTTCTTTCCAAAGCGGAAAATTTTGGTATCATTTATATTAGTTATGCCATTACCAGCAGCCTTTGTGATTAAGGTTTTAACCTGATTTAGGTCATCAGATCTATTATTCGGCTCAGGCAGATTAAAAATTAGCAGGTTGTTTGCTCTCTTTTGACGTTCGTAGATTTCTCTAATAATGTCTTCACTACTCATTGGGGAAACAATCTTATAACATCTTGAAGCTTTTTGACTTGATCTTTAAAGAGATTAACTTCTTTTTTGAGGTTATCAATTTGTCTCAATAGTGCTGGTACATTTTTAAATGCTTGTCGACAATCTACGCAAAAATAATGTAAGGTTCTCTTTTGTATAACAACAGCACGAAGTTCAGATAGCCCCAGACCGGTATAATCCTCTGAGGGATGCATCGTAACATGACAACTATCACAAACAACTATTTTATCACTAAGATCATCACCACATGTTACACATTTACAAGCCATTTATAATCTTTGATGATATCGTTAAATTCGCTGAAAGCTGCCAGACTATTGAAAGCGATGATAAAATGATAAAATTAGCTGCTTATTTATTTTTATTTTATTTATTTATTTTTTCACGAAGACAATTATTTACTATTCGCTTATCAGTATTTTATCCTAAACCACTTTTTGCCGACTGATGAGAACCGGTAAAATTATAAAGAATTTTAATCGTTTACTCACAAAGTTCTCCTTAAATGCACTTTCTGGTCAATTTTTCTTCACGTTTATTATCACAAACTGTTACTAGTCACTATAGGTATTTGTTGGCAAATTTACACACAATTTGATAAATTAAAAACCACAGAAAAACTTTATAATATAAGAGAGCACAAAATACATGTACAGATCGAACCATATATTCCTATGATGTTTTTTGGGCATATCTTTTTGGCTATTACATCGATAAATTTCATAACCTAATCAGCTCTTAAACTTAAAAAACCACGTCGAATGCCGTTTTGCAAATTAAAATCGGTTAATTCTTTCGTGAGATATCGTTGTCGAAAAATTTCAAAGTTCCGCTTCAGTTGTTGATGTAGCAGTCAATTGTTGTCTTTGACTGAGCCACGACACGGCCCCTCCTGCATATCTCACTACAACTCCTGAAGTAGAGCGACCAGTCTTGTTGCAGCCTCCAAAGTCTGCATCACTATAACAGTCTAATGCGTAATTGCCATCTGCTCTGAACAATATTCCCAAACTGCAAGTTCCCGCTATATAACGAAATACTCTTTTTAATCTCGTCACATCTTCAGCACTTGGACAGTCGAGAGTTCTTGACAAAACACTAACACTGTAGGCCAAATCTGGTCTAGTACCTACCATTAGGTACATTAATGCTCCCACAGCTTCTCTGTATGGAAAATGATTTTCCTCATTTTCTCGAATTTCTTGTTCTCCCATCTTCACCATAGGAGTAGACACTGGTTTGCACTCGCTGAACCTGAAACGTTCTAATAGCTTCCTTGCATATGCTTGCTGACAGATTTTAATTGAACCATCTTTGAAACGTTTAATTTCAAATCCTAGAAAATAAGATGCTGGTTTAACAGTAATTTTAAATTCTGCCTTTAACTCCTCTATAAATAACTCAGCTTCTTTTTTATTATTTGAGATGACCAATCCATCATCAACAAACAGTGCAACCATTAACTTTTTATCGTTACTCCCTCGTATATGAAGACAAGGATCAGCTTTACTTATTCTAAATCCCGCATTTCTTAGACAAGTACAGAATCTTTTATTCCAACACCTGGGAGCTTGTGTTAGTCCATATAAGCTTCTCAATAATTTACAGACATTTTTGGTTCCATCAGTGTAGCCCTCTGGTTGCTCCATGTAAATATCTTCATCTAAATGTCCGTACAAAAATGCAGTTGAAACGTCGAACTGAATCAAATACATCTTTTCTGTAGCAGCAATACTTAGCATAGCCCGCATCGTACTTAGTTTTGCTACTGGACTAAATGTTTCATTAAAATCCACACTATACCTCTACCTTTTATAACAAGTCTGGCTTTGTACCTGTCTATTGAACCACTTCTTGGTCTATTTGCTTTCCCTCATTTTGAACATCTAAGTGGTAACTTTACATACTCACACTGACTTAATTTTTCTTGAAATAAGACATCTCTACTCAGAATAACTTTATTCTCTTCTTTTACCCAAATACGATGACGCTCGTCTCCGTCATAGCCTATCAGGTATATACCCTTTTATTGCCTTTTTATCCATTTTCTTACGTCTCTGATCGGGAATGTGGGCGTAGCACACTGAACCAATTACTCTCAAATGCTTTATTCTTGGTTCCTTACCTATCCATAACTCGTAGGGACTAACACCTTCTACAGATGACTTCCCAGTTCTATTTAGGATGTATATTGATGTTGCTACAAGTTCTGCCCACATAGCTTCTGGAAAAATCAAATTTTCATTAGAATATTTAAATGTCCTTGCCATTTCAATAGTTGTGCGAAAATCTCTCTCACAATTTGCATTTTGTTGAGGCGTGTATGGGGCTGTCAACCTCTGTGTGACCCCTGCTTCACTCAAGATCTCTGTGATCTCTTTATTGTCAATTTCACCTCCATTATCACTTATCATCTCTCTGATTGAATGGCCTAACATTTTTGCATGTTGAAGTAACTTTTTAAGCATTTCCTTCACCTCTGATTTTTCTGACATCAGGTAGCCATATCGAAACTTTGTATAATTGTCCTTAAAAACAACTAAATACCTTTTCTTATTAAATGACTCTGCAAAAGGTCCACATACGTCAGCTGAGAATAATTCCCCTGGTTTTGTGGTTTTTTCCCTATTGCCAAATGGCAGCCTATGTGCTTTGCCATAGATACAAGGCTCACATAACTGCTTTTCCTCTTTTGCAACTTTCAAATGCAACTATTTTTTCATTTTAGCAAGTACGTGCCTTTTATCTTGATGACCCCACCTCTCGTGGTACAATTGCAACGTATGATCAACAAAATTTACCTCAGGGTTTGCTGCTAGTAGTACTGGTTCAATTTTTGCCTCAAATAAAGTACCTCCTAGTTCCCTTGATCCACTCAGCATCAGCTTTCCCTGATTTGAGAGACTACACTCTATAGCTGTTGACTCAAATACACTCTCTGGATTTCTGTCTTGTGCTGCTAGAACAGAGAACAAATTTCTACATAAATTTGGTACATACTAGACATCTTTTAGCAAATATTCTTCCCCAGTTGCCAACGTTTTTATTCTTATTGTTCCCGTGCCTATGGCGGGTAGGACTTCTTTTCCTGCAGCTTTTATGCCAGATGGAGTTTCATATTTCTTAAAATCAATATAGTAGAAGTCAGTATTTGTTACATGTCTTGTTGCTCCATTGTCTATATCCACCACCTTGATGGATGAGTAGACAAAACAGCTGACATAGCCTCCTCTTCTACAAACATAAGTCCTGCAACATCAGCTGTTGAAACCTGTTGGGGTTTCTTTGGTTTTCCATCAGAAATCCATTTTTCACAATCTTTAACCCAATGTCCAACCTGTTTGCAGTAGTTACATGTAAACTTCTTTTGTTTCGGCTTAACTTTACTCTTATTCTTCTTTTTATCAGCTGCTATTAATGCCACTTGGCTCTCTTGAGAAACATGACTTACACCTTAATGTTTCATGAAATTTCTTTCAAAAGAACATAACTGAACAGTTAAATCATCAACTGTCTTATTCTTATCATCTTTTAACAACATCCAACTTGATTTAAAACTAATGAAAGAACTAGGCAAAATATTCAGCGTCTTACATACGAGTAATAAGTCTGGTAAAGCATTCTCCTTTTTTGCTTTGAGACCATTATTTAACTCGTTCCACAGTGATTTAAGCTTAGCAATATGCGTTGATACGTCATCACCATCAACTCAGTTAAAAGAAAAGAATTCTGAACAAATCTTAAATAACTGGTCTTTTGAGGATGTCTCAAACTGCTGTCTCAACATATTCCAAGAATCAAACGCTGTCTCTTGATCCATAATTTTCTGGTAGACTATATCACTCACAGAACTTGCGATTATTGACTTAGCGTAACTATTTGATGTCCTAAATAAGTCACATTTAGACTTGTGCTCTTTTCTCTTATCTTCTGAAGCTCCTTCTTCGATTTCTTCAGGTTTGACTAGCTTGCCATCTATGACATCTAGAGCACCTTCGTGAAACAAAGACAATTTATTCAATGCTGAAGTTTATACACAAGTGACAAATTTTTGTTGTTACATCAATGTCAAAGTATTTGTTTTTAAATAAATACATAAAAGAAAAATAACTGATTTTCACTAAATCTCAAAATTTTCGCTATCCATTTTGTAACGATCAGTGATCGTTTTAGTTCATAAATCCACCATTTATTTTAATGTTTTTCGCCGTGATTAAGTGGGAGACAACCAAACCGAAGCTTTCTCGTCGCTTCAACAGTTATTACGCGTTCATTTTAATTTCTGTCGTCTTCCTGAAAAGTTCACCTCAATGAAAGTAAGTAATTATATAGTTTCAGTTATTAATTTTATTTTTATTAAATTGTCCAAATTGTTGTGAATTTTGTCTTTTTTCAAGTAGAAACGCTATCGCAAACATCAGTTTTTTATTTGATCATAGATAGAATAATACACGTGTATTTAAAATTACTTATTTCTCGATAATATGGAGAAACCAGATAGCGATTCTACTTGATTGTAATTCATTAAGGGATGGAGTTTTGATTGTTGATTCCATTATTAGGGTTTTTTTCACATCTAGAGGAGTCCTAAGCAGGAGAAAGAAATTTTAATTTGAGGACGTGTCGAGCCGTTAGCCATTTTGTTATCTGACTTAACAATTGTTGAAAATTACCGAAGCCAATTCAATACCATCCCTGGAAGAAATTTAGTAGATAATATTCCGAAGAGTATTCAGTCCATCCCAAGGAGAAATTCCATTATGGAAACCCTTTGAGGAAAACAAAGATAAGAGACTTAATTAATTTTTCGCATTACTTATTAAATTTATTATTGAATGATCTTTTTTAATAAATCATTTAAAACTGGTGTTTGAGTGTTATTTGCTTTTATTTTGTACTCTGGTGCCCTGTAATTTTTGTTTGGAAAAGGTTGATAAAACTCAGAAAAGAAGCCACGAACCCAATTGAGCTAGCCAAGGGTTATAATCCCTTTAAAGGGAACTTTATAAGTTACAATTTTTTTCTTAGTTTTTCTAAGATTGTACTACTGCAGATTCCACAGGATGGTTCTGGTCCCAGGTATAGGGTTTCACCTCCTTATTTTGCCAGCTTGTCTGCTGTTTCGTTTCCTTCTATTCCTATGTGTCCTGGAACCCATAGGAGGGTAACAGTGTTATTCTGTCCTAGTTCATTTAATTCGCCTAGGCATTCCCAGACCATCTTTGAACTGATTGTATATAAGTTCAGAGCTTTGATAGCTGCTTGATATAGTCGATTCAGATAGAAGAGTCATCAAGTGGGCTGGGTACGTGTGAGATCATATTTAACTTTATTACTGGATTCAATGGAAACAGAACTTTAGTTAGGGAATTATATGTCATCGCGATGTGTCAAAATTTTTATAGTTATTATATATTGAGGTTATTTCTGATTTGATCGAAAAAAAGTCATTGCGCTTGAAAGTAATATCTAAGTTCCCTTTAAAATGTGCATATTAATACTTAATCAGTTTTATGAATCAATTTAACCCGTAATTTTATGCGAGTAATTATAATTTAAATTTTGGTAATATTATAATAATGTACCTATTTGCACGGGGATTAAAGAAAAATAACAAAAGCCTATAAATTTATTGGGTCAACGCTTCCCTGTAAACAATATTACATGTTGTTTTATTTTCTGGCAGCAAAATAAATTGATTTTCAGGTGCTCCGACCCGCCTTAGGCGGTTGGCCATGGGGAAAACCGATCCCTACTAATTGGAAGGTTTGACCTTGAGACTTATTATTAGTAAAAGCGAAAGATGTTTTGATAGGAAATTGAAGCGGTTTAAATGGACTTGGTAGATCAGGTGGGATCAACGGTATCCTCAGTACAGTGTATGAGCTAGTTGACCAGCTGGTGGTTCAGTTATAATGGTGGCTACAACTTAATTGTCCTTTAATTCCTTTATAAGTAGCCTCGTCCCATTGCACATGCTAAATTCGTGATATCTGTCGTGATTATGAAATAAGTTATTTTGATAAGGATTAATACCAAGATAAAAGCTTTAAAAAAATTAAAAAATAGTTATTGTGACGTAACTATAACATTTAGACATATGCTGTCGCGGCATTTTTTGTAGATATTTATATATTCTTCGAAATCGTAGTACATTTTTTTATTCTATAATCAATAGTATTCTCAGCGCACACGATCTAAGGATTTTAAGGTCATTTTTGGATACATTAATGGCATTGTAGTAAGGATCCCTATTTTTTTTAAAAAACGAAACATAGCCTATGTCACTCAGGAATAGTGTAGCTTGCCAACGGTGAAAGAATTTTTGAAATCGGCACAGTAGTTTCAGGCCTATTCATTTCAAACAAACAAACAAAAAATCAAACCTTTCCTCTTTATAATATTATTATAGATAAACAACCAAGGAGATCTTTTATATCTGTACTAATTAAAGAATCATGAAATTAAAATCTACTATTATTGTGTTTATCTTGAAACCTCTTTGAACAAAAGTAATACTTGGCAAATATTTAGTTTTTTCTTCAAAATTCTGGATAGTCTTATAGCCACTTATACAAAAATCAAAATAAAAAGGTAATTATTTCAATTATGCAATTTAAACTGAACATTATTTTATTTGGGTTTGTAGCACAATATAAATACTAGATTAGAATAATTTAAAGGTTCTACAAACTTACAAATTTAGCTAAATCAAGCAAAATATTACAAATAATTCTTTATTAAAACATTTGATTACAAATGCAGCTAAAAACTTTGTATTTTTACAAATTCCCTTTAGAAGAGTATATTGAACCAGCATGTTATAACTTATTTTGTTAAAAATATACCTATCCGAAAATATTTTTTAATCAATCATCAAAATAATTTCTTCACTAGTAGAATCTGTTTCGTACTCACATTCACAAATATCTTCTTCATTTTCGAATCAGAATTTAAATTTATAATAAAAGGTGGCACATCGTCCACACTTTTTACACCCATCAATTTCTGCCAATCGATTTTAATTTCTTCTTCGGCATGACTTATGAAGTTTTTTCACTTATCTTCTGACCACTGGTTAATTGTTGCTTTCCATATGGACATCACTCCATCTTTTGATGTGTTTGTTATAAAACATTTTACAATCTGTCCATGCTAATTCGATTGACAATTATATGGTGGTAATCTTAAAACTTCGTGGCCCTCTGCTTTGAATATTTTGTCTATTTCATATTTTACATTAATCTGTTCCAATCGAGGTTTTATATTTTTCCTGAGTTGCAATTTGGTACTATTGCTATCAAAAGGTAAATTGTAACAAGTCATCCAACGAATTAATTCTTCCTTTTCGCTAGATAAACTTGGTGATTTTTGTACCTTCATTGAATGATACGGAGCATTATCCATTACCACAACGCATTTACAATTTAAAGATTGCAATGCAGGAATAAGTTGCTGAGTTACCCATTTTTTAAAAATATCTCCATTCATAGTTTTATGATAATCTCTATCATTTATTTTACTGTCTAAAATTATATCACAACCAATTAGAAACCCGCGTTGACACCAAGCATTTACTATTGTATATTGTTTTCCTTCATTTTTAAAAATAGAGGGAAACCCTTTTGATGTAGACTCTAAACACCATTGACGGATTTGATTTCCATTTTGATACACCCAAGTTTCATTCAAATAAACGAAAATCAAAGTTCCCTTTTTATATTCCTTTAAATAATGCAAATATTCCCAGCAAAACTTAATTCTAGCAGTAATAATTTGAGGCGTTTCTATCAGAACTTATCTTCTATCAACTTTTTTGAACCTGTATCCAATAGATGTTACATTAAATAAAGTGGTTTTAGAATAAGGGAAATCCAAATTTTCTTTTACATGTTCAAATATAGTTTGAATGGTAAAATGTTCGTTTCTCTTTATTTTTGAAAAAATTAAACTATTTAACAGTTCCTTAAAACCATATCCAACATCGACAACAGTTTTCTTACATTTTTTAAGTTGCAATGGTTTTCCTAAGCGTTTTCGATTCAAAACACGTTGTACTGTGCGAGTAGAAACCTGAAACATTTTTCATAAGAAAAAGTAATGACATTAGAAATAAAACTTACTTGGAAAAATAATTACTCTTGCTAAACTAGCATGCATTAACACCGTCGGAATCTTTAATATAACCACAGATCTAGACAATATAGATCGGAACTGTCATTTGTACAAAATACGTATAATTGAAGGCGGAAAAGAGAGGTTTATGCGACTGCGCATTGAAACGTACAGAGCAGGACTTGTTAAAAATTTAAATTTTAACTTATTAAATATTCAAATATTCATAATTATTTTACGAGAAATCACAGCAATATCCACCCTGATACTATTAGCACTAATAAGGGGCTATACAATCCTTTTTTATCAAGCCATTAAAGAATACAATAAATTACCTGAAGAAATTAAAGCAATAGAAAAATATCCAAAATTAAAAAAAAAAATTATATAATTAGTTTGTAGTAGGTTAAGGTTTGTTTAAATTTTTACTTTCTTATAGAAAATTTTTATATATATACATATGTCTGTAGTTTGGTTTTGCCCTGATATAGGTTGAATGATATTTATATCGCAGCATTCAAGGTGTCTTTTAAAGTGTTAGAAATTTCTAACCGACACCATTTCAGTTCAAAACTGAAATTATTACTTTTGACAGTATGGCACTAGATACGTTATATAACATGTTGAATAGCAGTAGTTTTTAAGTATAGGCTGTTTTTATTCTGGTTGTAAGAGAGAATTTAATTTATTTTATTTGTAAAAGGGAAATAGTTTTGTTTAGGATACAAAAAGTGTACCTGTATCACAGCTTAAAGGATTTATTATTGTTAAGTAAATTATGTTTTTGTTTGAATAAAGATGTTTCAAAAAAATTAAATATATAAAGCGTTTTGAGTGTAAGATTTATAATAATTAAATACTGTCACGCCTGGGGGGAGTGATGGGGAAATGTGCCATGGTGTTTTGGGATGAGGGGTAGCTTACTAAAGGCACTTCCCACCCAGGTCGTGGTTATCTACCTCCTGCTGAAGGCAGAAAACTAACCACGGGGAAGATGAGATAAACAATAGGAAATAAACAACAAATATATTAACAAAGAAACAATAACAATAAATAATTAAATATAACTAACGAATAACTAAATACAAATCTAAACTAATCTTACCAAATAAACTACATGGTGGCATGTCACACTCACGAAAATACGTCAAGAGTCACAACAGCCCAGACCCAAGGGTCTGTTTTAGGGACACCCCAAAGGGTGACCCTTACAGACAACCTCAGACTCCGAACTCCTCGAATGCGACCTCAACGACGCTCTTTTATAGCCAATTCATACGCTACGTGAGAATAAGAATTAAACTATATAAGGTCGCCTTGAAATCTAACGTCCTGACTTTGACCTGGGTGATTACAATAAAAAAAAATTCGAAAAGAGGTTGACCTTAAAGGCCATCCTTGCAACTTCCCGCTGGTTTTAACCGTAATAGCTATGATAGTAACGTGACGTATTTGGACGTTTTTGACTTTTTTTTGAAATGTTTAAAAAGCCATAACGCGTTATCCGATATTGATGTTCAAAATGGCATTCAACTCAGTTTTTTGAGACCTAAAAACGTTACTAGGAGCACAAAATCGATTAGTCAAAAAATTTTTAAGTTATTAAAAAAAAAACACTTTTTGAAATTTTTCGACAACGATATCTCACGAACGAATCAACAGATTTTCATTTGCAAAACGGCATTTGACGTGTTTTTTTAAGCTTGAGAGCTGATTAGGTTATGAAATTGATCGATGTAATGGCCAAAAAGATATGCCCAAAAAACATCATTTTTACCAATTGTTTTTTTCGGTTATTTTAAAATTTCTCGAAATCTACCGGTTCGAATCGGTTTAAACTTACAGGGAATCTAAGTTAGATGGAATTCTTTCGAACGCTTTTTATTTCATTCCGATCGGTCAACCTGTTTAAAAGTTTAAAGAGGTTTACATACATCCACACGTACATACAGACACCCTCGCAAAAATAGTCAGGGGAGGTTTCAAATACCTCAAAACGTTGAGATCCGATGAAAACTCGATTTTCGAAAAACGGGGTGAAACCAATAACTTCCCGATTTAAAAAAAAATATTTTTTTTAGTGGAAAGTTAATAATACAATGAAATATCAAACAATTAAACTACCGTATTATCGTATGTGACAATACTTACACTAACTTAAACTTTATAATTTTAAAAATATACAAACAACAAAAAATTATTATGAATATTAAATAAATGTACATTAATTTATTGATGGTTAAACAATATCATTTTGTTTAACACTTTTCGAATTGGATTTCGTGTTATTGCATAATTTTGCATTTTAGCTGCATTATACATTCTTATTTTTACATAAGAAGAACATAAAACTTTTATCACCCTAGAAATATGATTTTCTTCTAGTGTTAAGCATTCTAAATTATGTTTTTGAATGTCCTTAAACACATTATTGTTTGTAATTAATTGAGCGTGAACTGTATTAATTAATGTTGGAATAAAATTTTTTTCACTAGGTAATGTATTATTTGTAATAAAAAATATTTTTTTTAAAAGAATTTCAATAGTTTTACAAACTAATTTAGAACTCTGTGATGGAACCGTCAAATTGCCCCATTCTTTTCTTAATAATAATTTGAGGTCACTTTCATCAGCTCTTTCAATAGTTGAAAGAGCGCCTTGACAAGTGGGACATTTTATAATTTTTTTTGTCATATTTACAGCAAATCCTGCAATATAAGTAACGATGTTCTCTGACACGTCTGATAAGTTTATGTTTATGGGCAAACAATAGTCATGATCATTAATTAAGCTATCACTGTTGTCCAGCATATATTTTTTGATAAAATGAGCATCACTATACTCCACTACTGGTGTTTTTATTTTTGTCGTTGTTTCCAAAACATTGGTTTGATCTTGAGGAATACAATTACCATTTATATTCTTAATATCATGGTGCAAAAGTAATCGTCTATATGAATGAAAGAATTGGACAGAAGAAGGATTATTGTTCCAACCGTTCCTTGCTCTACAAATAAAACATTAAATAATCACTTATTGTACCTATTCATAATAATGTTAGCATACCTTATACTGCAGAAAAATAGTTCTAAGTGATCTGTACTTAGTTTATAGGTTAATAGATAGGTTAAAAGCTTTTCTTCTTTAACAAATCTTTCATATAAACCTATTACAGACAAACTTGACAAAATAAACCCTAGAAATCCAGTCTTCTTTGTTGTTTGAATAATATACTTGTTTTCTAATGTTTTAAGTTTTTTTAAGTATTCTATAGAAGCCCTGATTTCCGGCATCCAAAAAATTTCGGTTGCTTCAGACAATGGCATTTTCCATCGTATTCGAAGAGGGTTTCGAGAATTCAACAAATCGAATAATTTGTCAATTGTTCTTATAAATTTAATAGTGGCTGAAGCTTCTTTAAATCTAATATCTTTCATATCAATCATCATGAATTCAATTGCATTAGCAACACTGCTGCTTAATGTTTGGGCTGCTACATTGACCTAAAAAAATTGTAAACTAATGTATTTTTAGTTAAAATATAAATTTTGTAGTGTATTAACAATAATTTTGATAAAATTTTAAAACTGTTAGTATATATAAATACCTTCATTTTTGCTTTTCGCCAATCAATATGTGCCATTCCTATTTTATTTCCCAATCTTAAACCTTCTGTTTGTTGAATATTATGCAAGAGTTTTATATAATTAAAATCAATAATTTCGCCACTAGGATCAACAATTTTACCAAGAATATCCCAGTTGTTTCTTACTAACTTAAGCATGTGGCATGCATCCAAAATAACAAATATTTTACTCTTATTTACAGGATGTAAAAAATATGGGGTAGCAGTCTCTATATCTAAGTTATGTAGGTTGACACCTAACTTCGTCATCATCGCAAAATTAGCTCCAAGTCCATCAAATGATAATGAGGTAATGATTACTCCGCATTCGTGCAATTTCAAAATAGACTGCATCACTATATTTGCCCTTTCATTGCCATCTAAACTATTAATAAAAAAATAAGCGATTGGTAATTTCCAATTCCCTGTTAGTGACACTACCATCAGTACAAACGCTTCAGTTGCATAATCTTTATTATCATCCTCTATTAAGTTTGACCCTATATTGACATAACCCCAAGTCTGTTTATTAAAAACTTCTATGTGTCTTTTAATTGATATCTCATCGAACATCAAAGAGCATAAAGTTTCTTTGCCTTTTTGTTTATTTTCATAAACTTTTGATTTTAAAGAATCAAATGCTGGTTGAGAAAAACCAGGTTCACAATTAATTGTTGAAAACCAACCTCTTATTGTTCTGGGTGATGGTAGGGCAAGGTTAAAAGTTTTTCTTACATATAAGTAAGCTTTATGAGAATAAAAATGCAAAGTCATAGCAAAACTGCGGAGTACTTCTTCATATTTTTTCCTATAAACATTGGACCTTTTATTATTTTCCAGCATTCTTTTCATAATGGCCAAAGGTATTCCAGAAAAGCTTTTTTCTAAGACTTCACAAGCATTGTCACTTAATAGTGATTTTCGTCGAATAATATTAACAACATGTTTAAGATGGAAAACTTTCTTTTTAAGGCGTTTGTTTTTCTCTTTTTCTAACCGCTTTTGTTGTTGTAGCTGTTTGGTTTTAACTTTTTCTTGAAACAACCTTAATTTGTATTGTTCTGGGGACGCCCTAAAAAATTATATTTATTTTTGGATAATTTGAATTTTAAAAGACTTACGCATAATTATGAATGGTCTTTATTAATTTTCTACGCTTCTTGGGGCTTCCCTTCAAACCAGCACTATCAGAAGATGATCTAAAACATAAATAAAAAAATCGGTTGTTTGTAGAGTTGGTTTACTGACGATAGTTGAACGTGACAACGTCATAAGAAAATACTGATGGAATGGTTGCATTTTTCAAAAGAAAATTTTAATTTTGTTTGACAGATATTTTGTATGAATATCATTTTTCATTTAAGCATATCAGAGCGAGGTAACGCCTCATTTTTTGATCGTGCAGCCGACTTCATCGAATTATAAAACGTTGACACGTCAAAAATATTTATCGATTTAATATTAAAAAAAATCAACTTACATTACAACTTCTTTATTAACACTGGGTTCATTAATGCTCACAATATTCATTGTGGAAGTTAAAGCTGGCGAGGCATTAGATATTTTTCTAAAAATAATATTGAATTATAATTTATAATTGTAAAATGATGTAAAATAATATAACCAACAATCTAATAAGTATACTGTATGTATGTTTACCTTTTATTATAAAAAGTTGCAACTTTAGGAAGGTTTAAAGATGGTAGCGCAGTGCTTTTTATAGTGATTTTTTTTCCAGAAACGACAATGTCATTTTTATTAAAGTGATTAGAACAAATGGTATTATTAGAGCTTATATTTTCCGAAGGATTTCTTCCTATGGCTTTCAACCAGCTAGCATACCGCTTTTTACCCAATCTAAAGAATTTAAAAATAAATTTTCAATTCTATAAATCAAAATATTATTTATTTTATTAATTTTTCCAATTTATAAAATATAAATTGAATAATACGGATCTGGTAAATAATAGACTCACCTGTGGAATGTAACATTTTCTGAATTTTCGTTGTTTAAACAACCAAAAACAAAACACTTCTTTACCATTTTATTAATTTTTCTTATAAGAAAAGTCTAAAAGTCTTTAGAATGTCAACTAACACACCAAATAACTAATTTACAACAAATTATAAAAATTTGAATCGACACAAATGAAAGATGACACATCTGACACACGCTTCAAAACGATAAAAGAGCAAATGCGCATGAGCAGAAACCTCTTAATTTCAAACGCATGGTGTGTGTATTTTTAGGATTTTGGCAAATGGTTATTTCCGATCTATATTGTCTAGATCTGTGAATATAACATGGGCAAATTGCTTCAGATTCCCTCTGTGTTATAGATTGGTTTGTGGATTCATTATTCAAAGATATAAATAACCTTAAAACAACGTATTTATGAAAACATTTATGATTAAACGATTAAATATTTATACTTACGTAAAAACTGTAACTGCTTGTATAAGTTAGCTCTGAAAAGAACTTTTTTGATATATGAACAAGAACAACAAATGTAACAAAGCAAAATTGTAATAATTATAACACAAGACCAAAATACCACCACCTCTGTTACAGCCCCAAAAATTTCTTAAAAAAAATAAAATAGTTTATTCCTATTGAAAGAGCTTAATTTGCATCTTTCAAAAATGTATTTTTCATAATTTGCTCTTTCAATAGGTATAAACTATTTTATTTTTTAAGAAATTTTTGGGGCTGGAACAGAGGTGGTGTAAAATTGCCGATTTATTTTCTTTTTTCTTGTGGTAGGTAAATTATATTGTCAATCCAATATACGCAACGATCAACGATAACCAAAATTTGAAGTGATTTGAATATACCAGAGATAATTATTGTCTCTGGAATATACACTTAAAAGACGATTCTCGCAAATACAATACAATATACAATATAAAGAGTATAGTAATTTGTGATAAAGAGACTTTTTATATATTATTATTATCTTTGAGTCAAACAGTCAAACTGGCCTCCTAAGTAGTGTTTCAATAGCTACAGTAAATAAGTAGTAAGAGTAAGGCACTATAAACATGTGAAAAGTGAACTGTCAAAGCCCAGAAAGTAAGGTTATGTGAAGAAAAATATTTGTTTAAAATAGTTTAATTAAATTCTGAATTTAACGATAACTAAAAACATGAGGAACATACGTATGGTTAGCAAAGGAGGTTTGCCATTTCCAAAAGCAACAAAAGTTATTAGATTTGTTAGAGAAGGTTGTACAAATCGACCGTTCTATCACATTGTTGTGGCAGATGTAAATATAAATTTTAATTTTACTTTAATTAGGTTTTAATTTTTATAACATTTAGGTAAAAAGTGACCAACATGATCCACCTATTGAACAAATTGGGACTCACGATCCATTTAAGAACGAGTTCAATGAAAAATTAACTTCTATAAATTTTGAACGACTTAGATATTGGTTGACACAAGGAGCAACTGCATCCAAACCAGTTGCAGAATTATTAGGTAAGTTTTAATAATATTTATTTTATATGTCATCCAAATAGAGAAGAATTTCGGGTAACACTTGGACTAATAATTACCTAACAAATACAATGTCTCCAAACGTTTTTAAGATAAGTCTGTCAAAAGTTTAAATATATTTCTTCAATAGAATGAGTCTTTTATTAGTTACTTTGTGACACGTACAGTATTATATACCATTTCAGCAATTTTACTATATGTTGTAGAAAAATAATATAGTACGAATAATACTACATTTTCATCGTTAGTTCAGTTATAAGAAACTATTAGTGCAACGCAAAACGTACCATTTCTTTGAATATGACACAAATAGAAAAATTAATCTCTCGAACTTTTAAGTGGGATTCATAGTAACCTTTTGTTGTTTGGTTTGATTTTAACTTAACTAATTTAAACAAATGGAATAGCTACTAAATTAAATATTAATGTCAACAATTCAATAGCAATTCTAGATCTTCACATGAATGAGATAGGCGACTTTTTTAACAGCCATTTGAGCGCCCTAAAAATTGTATCCCTATTTCGCTAATTGCTAGTATGTATGTATGTATGTGAGTAATCAGGGATGACAGATACACCTGCGACCTATAAGATCTATTATGTCTCCCTTTTCTTTCTCTTCTATTTGGTATGATCATAGGTATCTGTTACTAGAATTACGTAATGCAATGCATTCTGAGAGTATGTGTATTGAGGTTTCGTCCTCTTCCTCACAGAATCTGCACTTTGCTTTATCTACCAATCCTAGTTTTCGCTTACAAACGTAACAATATTTTATGAGCGTGAGTTTGGTAACTTTGATTTTTTATAAAAATAAAAAGTGTATTAAAATGATACATAGGGGAAAGCTCGGGGGAAAGTGTGGTGCAAGAGTGAATTCATATATTTATTTCTCTATTTGGGACATATTTAAGACAGCTAACGGTGCATATACGAAAAAGATGTTAACAAGAGAAATTCATCAAATTAAATACACTGGATCCATAGAAAAAATTGTACTTTCTTCACCATCTTTCATTTTAGATCTATATAACACAGTTAACGAAAAAACCGCAGAAAGTGCTGTTTCTTAGACTTCACACAAGATTCTCAATTTGTGAATAACTCAACGTTCCGAAAAAACTTATTTGCTTTACATCATCAGATGATAATAGAAAAAGAACCAGAACAGTTTTAGGGGATAGATTTTTTTTATGATTATTTTTAAAGGCTGTTCTTCTAATGCTATTTTTATCGCACAATAAGGAAATAATACGACTTGGCTAGTTTATTCTAAAAGTTCTAATTTTCTTTATTGATTTTGTTGTTTTTTCTTTAAAATCGTGATACCAACGAATCAAACTAGTTATGTTATGATTACCTATTAATATTTTCATATTTTGTCGATAGGTATGTAGGCACTGATGTTTACTTGATAATTTCCACACAATAAATTTTATCTACAATTAAATTTGTTTTCCAAAAGAGTGGCATAATAACATTTTGACTCATGCGCGAGATTGGCACGGAGCGGCGCTGTTTGTAAGTGTGACATGCCATATAGTTTATTTGGTAATTGCATTGATTATTGTATGTATTTATTATTCATATTTCCAACCATGTGTTTAGATAATTGCGACTTTAATGAGAAGTGTCTCTAGTAAATGTAAACAGTAGAGCACACCTATTCTCCCGGGCGTGATACTTTAATATTTGTAAAAATTAACGTCGTGAGATATTATCTACAATTTATTAAACTAAATACAGTCAAGTCTGGATAAGTGAGAAAACTCTATTAATGAAAGTATTTGCTAGGTTCCGTCATTTTGTCCTCCTAAAACATTTATAAGGGATAAAAAATCTGTATAAGTTATTTTTCATGGGTGAACCTCTTTAAGAGAGACTGCTACTTGCCTGTGCCCCTGTAAGTGATGGTTAAACGTATTTAACATTTGCTATTAATGATTCAATCCTAAATTTCGAGGGATTTTTTTCTATGTTTATTACATTGTTTGCTATTTATGACTTATTCTTAGATTTTGAGTAACTCATATTCTAATCAAAGAATCTTATGTAAAGACCATTTTGTTTGTCAAGCTTACTACTATCAGTTCCTATGCAGCACTGGTGAAAAAAGTTCTGTACTTACTTATAATGTCAAAAAGAAATCTCAGTGTGCTTTCTAAGTTCGGATTCTAAATTCGAGGCGAACGGACGTATTTTTGTTGCTCTGATAATTATTCCGGTAGTACAAATAAAAACAATAGTGATAAGTGATAAAAAAAAAACAAACCAAACATGTTCCCTTCGGGGAACTTTATCGGTTATTATAATACTGGTCAACCAATTTATGAACAACCAACTGTTATACAGGGTCATCCATCATCTATAAATCCACAAAATTCCCAAATGCAATTTCATCCAAATCAAACACAATACACAAACATGCAAGTACCATTTAGCCAGCAAATACCAATGCAAATAGCTCCCGGCCACGCCATTCCACCAACACAACAACAGCAGTTAGCATTAACAATCACAACTTACACACGTAATAAACACAAAGGAAATCAAATACAGAGACTGACATCTACTAGCGAGGAGGAAGAAGAAACATAAAAGAATGAATGGCAAGAAATAAGAAGCACAAAAAGGAAAAAAATACAGAAAACAAAACAGAATACAACCACAAATGGAATTCAAACAAACAACCGATATGATCCACTGTCAAATGACGTAGAAACCTCAAGTAACGGAAATACCGAAACTCAAAAAATACAAAAACCTCCCCCAATATTTGTACATGGCGTGATCGATTATAATGAGATGGTAAAACGAATACAAGACATCGCAGCAAAAGAACAGTACTCCACAAAAAGCTTAGCGAATAATGTTGTGAAAATAAATTGTGAAACCTCAGACACATACAGAACACTAGTTCGTGAATTCAAAGGGAAAAACATTTATCACCACACATATCAATTGAAAGAAGATAGAGCATACAGGGTAGTAATCAGATACTTGCACCATTCAACAAACTTGGACAGTATAAAAGAAGAACTAGGAAACTTGGGACACAAAGTAAGAAATATAACCAACGTACAGCAAAGAATCACCAAGGAACCTCTCAATTTATTCTTTGTCGACCTGGAACCAGCCCAAAACAACAAAGATATCTACAAGATAACTGGACTTCAAAACAGAATAGTACATATAGAACCACCAAGAACAAATACAAACAACATAGTTCAATGCACGAGGTGCCAACAGTATGGACACTCAAAATCGTATTGCAATAAACCATTTACATGCGTAAAGTGCGGAGGAAATCATAATACAACAGAGTGTAAAAAACCAAAAGAGACCCCTGCGAAATGTGCACTATGTGGTGGAGATCTCACCGCGAATTATAAAGGCTGTGAGGAATACCAAAGAATAATCAAAGGAAACAATAGAAATCATGCACCAACAACGACAGTGACACAAACAATATACACAAATAACTACTATAATAAAAACATTCAACACAACTCATCAACTCAACCAAGAACCTATGCTGAAGCAGCTGGACGAAATGCCGATCAAATTGAAGACTCAACTAGCGTACTAACCCAATTCTTAAATGAATTCAGAAGTCTCTTTAATCAACTAATCCAGCAGAATGGTGTGGTCCTCAATATGATCACAACGCTAATCAATAAAATCAAATAAAATGGCCAAGTTTATCAGAATAGCACAATGGAATGCAAATGGCCTTCCAAGACACAAAGAAGAAATAAAAATATTCATGAAAACAAATCTAATAGACATACTACTTATTAGTGAAACACATTTCACAAACAAAAGCTATTTTAGTATACCACAATATAAACTGTATCATACTGACCACCCTGACGGCACAGCTCATGGAGGCACGGCAATCCTTGTAAAAGATACAATTAAACACTATGAACTACAAAAATACGAGGAATCACACATTCAGGCAACGTCGATTAAAATAGAAACACTTCCATACAATATCACAGTAACAGCTGTCTACTGCCCACCACGCCATAATATAAAAAGAGAACACTTCGATGTATTCTTCCAAACACTAGGGCCCAAATTCATTGCAGAAGGAGACTACAACAGTAAGCATACACTCTGGGGATCACGGCTGACAACGACAAAAGGAAGGGAATTATCACAGGCAATTCAGAACAACAGCTACTCATTCATTTCAACGGGATCACCAACGTATTGGCCTACCGACCAGAATAAAATCCCAGATCTACTCGACTTTTTTGTAACCAATGGCATCTCCATGAGCTATACAGATGTAACATCCAATTATGATTTGTCATCAGATCACAGCCCGATAATAGCTACAATAAGTACAGTTCCAATAGTAAAAACCCCAAAACCAAGACTACATAACTCCAAAACAAACTGGGACATCTACCGACAAACTATCCAAAACACCATAGAGCTTTCAACAAGATTAAAGGAACCCCATGAAGTGGAAAATGAATGCGCCAAATTTATTAGTCTATTACAACAGGCAGCCATAGCAGCCACACCTATGACTAATCCAAAGAAAACAGTAAATAACATACCTGTAGAAATCAAAAAGCTAATAGCTCAAAAAAGAAGAGCCAGGTCAAGATGGCAAAGAACCCGAACACCAAACAATAGAACTATATATAATCAACTCAGCAATAAACTAAAAACAAAACTGGGAGAAATGAAAAATGAATCGCTTGCCAATTATATCTCCAATCTTTCGAGAACTGACAACACTATATGGAAGCCTATAAAAAATAAAAAGAAACCTACAACAACATCACCCCCCATACGAAAACTGACAAACCCTCCTGGACCATGGGCAAAAAGTGACCGAGAAAAAGCTGATCTATTCGCAGAGTACCTAGCAACAGTGTTTACACCACAAAACAATGATCCGGTACTAGAAGTAGAAAAAACAGTGAATGCACCATTAGAAGAACAACCAGGATTAAGACCGTTCACACCAAAAGAAGTTAAAGATGTAATCAAAACTCTAAATGAAAAAAAGGCACCAGGCATAGATCTTATAACAGCAAAGATGTTAAAAGAACTACCAAAAAAAGGTCTAGTAAAACTTCTATATATATACAATGCGGTCCTAAGAACTAACTACTGGCCGAAATCACTTAAAATAGGGCAAATCATAATGATTCCTAAGCCTGGGAAAAAACCAGAAGATGTCACATCGTATCGACCCATAAGCCTTCTACCAACAATAGCAAAAGTACTTGAAAGACTAGTACTTAACAAACTGAACAAAGACTTAGAACCAGAAAACTGGATCCCCAATCATCAGTTTGGATTTAGAAAATCACACTCAACAACACAACAAAGCCACCGTATAGTAAATATAATAAGTGAATCAATAGAAAACCAACAATACTGCACATCTGCTTTCTTGGACATAAGCCAAGCTTTCGATAAGGTGTGGCACGTAGGTCTACTTTACAAAATAAAAACAGTTCTCCCAAATAACTACTTTAACCTGCTGAAGTCATACCTACACGAACGCAAATTCGAAGTGAGAGTCAACGAAGAACACTCCAACCGTCTACCAATACTATCAGGTGTACCACAGGGAAGCATACTAGGACCATTTTTATACCTACTTTACACAAACGATCTACCTACCACAGCTGCAACAACTACGGGAACATTTGCTGATGATACTGCCATCTTTGCAATTCACGAAAATCCAGTAACAGCTTCTACAAATCTACAACATCATTTGAACCTACTAGAAACTTGGGCTAGTAAGTGGAAGATCAAAGTAAATGAATCCAAATCTACACACATAACTTTCACATTACGAAAAGGAACCTGCCCACCAGTGAAAATGAAACAAAATAATATTCCCCAGAGCGATAGTGTTAAATACTAAGGACTCACATTTGACAGCAAATTAAATTGGAAGAAGCACATAAAAAAGAAAAGAACACAGTTAGACATGAAAACCAAAGAACTAAATTGGCTTATTGGCAGAAAATCCTATCTATCCCTAGAAAACAAACTATTAATATACAAAGCAGTTTTAAAGCCGATTTGGACTTATGGAATCGAGTTATGGGGCTGCGCCAGCAAATCCAATACAGCTATCATACAGAGAGCACAGTCGAAAATTCTTCGAGCTATAACTGACGCACCTTGGTATATATCAAACTATACCTTGCACACTGACCTCAAAATCCCCTACATAAACGAAGTAATCCGAGAAAACGCTAACAAACACTACAACAAACTGGAGGACCATCCCAATCCACTCCTGCAGCCACTACTACAACCATTTGACAACAGAAGACTCAAAAGAAGTTGGCCAATAGACCTAAAAGAAAACTGAGGTAACATCATTGAATGTTAACCTCTCCAAGTCATTAAATGTACATACTATTTACCGTTGTTATGTACAAGTCATCATATTGGCTCATAGATTGTATTGTATTTATTCTGATTGCCAATAAAGAAAAAAAAAAAGTGTGCTTTCTTTAAACTAAAAATTGTGAAAAATATCAAAAGAAGCTGACTTTCTGAGTTTCCTGACGTTGAAAAGTGCCTGTTAGAGTAGATTAGAGTAACCGTTGATACGAATATACCTGATGGATCGCTGCTGAAACAAAAATTCAAAGACTTCGCCATAAAAATTAGAAATCCACATCTTTTTAGCTAGAAACGGCTGGTTAGAGCGTTTTAAAAAAGCCCTGATGTACCTTTCAAAAAGGCATCCATGGAAAGTAAATGTGTTGATCAAGGAGTATTTAACCGATGAACTGAAGATTTGCCGGGTCTTTTAAGAGGATATGACCCAAACGATAATTTTAACGCCAATGAAACTGCTTTGTTCTTTAAGTGCCTGTCAGATAAAACATTCATTCTGAAGTACGAAAAATGCCACGGATGAAAACAAAGCAAGAAACTCCTTCAATGTGTTAGCAAGAAAACAAACAAACTCTCTCTTCTAATCACCGGGAAATCTATGCAACCTAGATACTTAAAAAGTGTCAAGACTTTACTCGTTGATCCTGCGAGTGACTAAAATGCATGTACCATTAAGGCATTGCTGTAAAGAAAGTTGAAAAGCAGATGATGATAAAGGAAAAATGAGCTTTTTATTACTGCCCATACAGACTTATCAACCTTTAGATCAAGGTATCATTCTTACATTCAAACGGTTTTATCGCAGAGAAATCGTAAAGCATATGCTTACCTTCGTGGAAGAAAACATTACTCCTAAAAGTAATGTACTTTTGGCCATGAAATTTGCAAAAAGAGCATGGTATACGTATACAGTGAAAGACGTAACTTTCAAAAACTGCTTCAAGAAAGCTGGACTCAGCATCTGTCTAGCAAAACAAGACTTTCTGACCAAGGAAGAAGAGATTGAAGTTGGACCGAGTTATGATGAATGAGCCAAGCTCGTGTCCTACGATACTATAAATAAATCTTTGAACATATCACGTGACTGTCGCCAGAAAATATATCAACAACGATATTGTTCAAAATTTTATGAGAACGTGTACTGACTAAAATAACAGTTCAGATGAAGCCAGCCAATCACACATTTTGGATAGAGAAGCGAGAAGCAGAGAAAATTCCAAAAAAACAAGAAGCGTATGCACATTAGAGATGCTTCACAAGTTTTTTTTAATATACGTTGGTTAATCAAACCATATTTTATAAAATTTACGAAAAATGTGCACAGAATTTAAAATCAGAATCGCAAAAGAAGTAACTAGATTTGTCCAAGTAAATGTTGTTAGAACATATATGTACATTAAACATTTATGTTTAACTATTGCATACATATTTCAATAAATAATCGATAAACGTATATCTACATAGTACATATTTTGTTTCCATTTACCCCTATACTTGCCGTATTTTTATAGACCTCTATAACTGAGACAGAATCCTCCTGTAACTCTGTAACTAGAAATTTGGGTTAATAAGGAACCTCTATAAGAGAAAAAGTAATCGCGGTTTCTTGAACTCTCACTTATTCAGGTTTGATTGTGTTACTATAATATTGTTTGCTATTATACTTCTTTTTTATTTTGTAGGACTTGCAGGATTTTTCCCAATATTTCCTCGAAGCTATATGACAGCGTGGAGGAACAGGCAAAAATTAGCAGAAGGTGTAGCAAGCTCAGAATCGTCAAGTGATACAAAATAGTTAAAAACAAATAAATAGTTTTTTTGAAATGTCATGTTAATTTTTATCGGTTTCTTCGTTTTCTTTTGTTAAAATTTCCAGTTGTTATAATAAACGCAGAGTAAAATGGATATTTATACAAAAGTAAATTGCCGTTTTAAATTAATATGGCAAAGTAGTTGTATATTATGTGTATCTACTATAATTGTAATATAATTATTAACTTTTTTATTTATTTGTTTTTATATTACAGTTCAAAAAATTTTGTTGTTATGTTATCTAATAAGAGATTAATCAAATCTCGATATTATCACCAATTATATAAAACTAACCTGCAAATAAAAAAAAAATATATTACCTAAAGTAAAGCAAATCTCCAACACTCATATTTGAAATGATTGATAAGGTACTTAAATTCGGTAGTTAAAATCGCGACTACCACTTATCACGTTCAGTCATATCTAAGATAATCAATTAAAAGATAATTCAATTGTATGTATGTAATAAAGGTGTAGGTAGTTTTGACAAAGGCTGCCGTAAAAAAATAACTCTTCAGTTTAATTAAAACCTAATCCGATGAATTAATCAATTACCATTTAGTGAACTAATGTGTAAAATGGTTTGTGGAAAAGTAACCGAAAATAAAGATCACATACTTTATACAAAAAAATTTTTGGAAACTACTAAACTATTACTTCTTGGAACTGGAGAATCTGGAAAAACTACAATTATCAAACAAATGAAAATTTTACATATTCAAGGATTTTCTAATAGGTAATAGAAATATATCTTATTTATTATTCCTAATCTGTACTATCTATTACTATCTTTTTAGTGAAAGAAAGGAAAAAATTCCTTTTATCAAACAAAATATCCACGAATCTATTTATGATATCGTCAGACATATGAATCAAATAAATCCACCTGTTGCTGTAGAAAAAGAGGAGACCAAGGAATCAATTGCATATATTCTTCGATTAGGACCAACTGTACCTGATGAATTTACATCAGTAAGAAAATACACAATCTTCTTTTTGATTCTTGTTTCGTCACTTTATTTTCTATATGTTACACAAATATATTTTATTAAATTCGTCGGTAGTAATAAAATAAACCTATTTTTTAAGAATATAATTCCAGATATTAGTTTAATCTCAGCATTATTATTACCATCGAGGTATTTTATAAGATCCCACCGAGCCGTGCGCTATAAATCTTCATGTCATGGGAAAGAACCATATTGATTTAGATCCAGCTCGGATAAACCTAATGGTAAAATTTTAAAAGTTTTCCGAAACACGTGGATATAATTTATATTTTCCTTCGTTTGTGTGCGGTATAAATCTTGAACGTACGATCACAGGGTCAAGAAATGTGGTATATAGAATGGTCATGTCTTGGGAAAGGACCCTATTGATTTAGATCCAGATCGGATGACTTTAGCGGTAAAATTTTAATAGTTTTCCGAAACTCGTATATATAATAAATATTTCCCTCCGTTTGTGTGCGCTATAACTCTTGAAGGGAAAGTCATTGGGTCATGACATTTGGTACATAGAATCCTCATGCCATGAGGAAGAACCCTATTTATTTTGGTAGAGACTGAATACCTAATCCTAAAACTAAAATTTTAACGGTTTTCCGAAACTCTTTTATATACTGGATATGTATAAATTCGATGATATTTTTTTAATTCATACATTGACTTTGTTATTAAAATTTTTATCTAGTTGATTTGGATCTTCTAATTTGTTTTTCAGGAATATTTTGATCATGTTAAAAAAGCATGGGAAGATAAAGGAGTAAAAACAACATTTGAGAGATCAAATGAGTATCAACTAATAGAGAGTGCAGAATAGTAAGTTTTTTTTTAATTTTAACTAACATTCGGTCCTTATTAACTGTACCATGATAACTTTAGTGCAACTAACCAATTTTTTCTCCAATTCAATATAAAAAGACAAACAAAAAGTTACAAAAAAACAAATACATACAACACATTTTTCTTCTTTCTCATTAACTTACCAAGCGAAATTGTTTTTTTAGTTTTTTAAATAAAATAGACACCGTTAGAAAACCAGATTACATACCGACAAATCAAGATATTTTATTCTGCAGAATTATGACAGTATCAATTAGTAAAATAGAGTTTGAACTACCAGTTCCATTACAATACGGAGGAGGCAGAGCAGAATTTTGTATGTTTGATGTGGGAGGTCAAAGAGGAGAACGAAAAAAGTGGATAAAAGTATTTGCTGGAATACAAGCTATTTTATTTTTAATAGCAGCTGGTGACTTCGATTTAACTTTAAGAGAAGATAATATAACCAATAGACTTACAGAATCGTTTACAGTTTTTCAAGATATTTATTCCAGTCCGTGAGTTATTTATTGTTTCTATTTATTTATTTATTTATTTTATCCAACTAATCGTAGGTCTGTTAAAGATTCAGCAATAATTGTATTTTTAAATAAGCAAGATGTACTCCAAAGGAAAATTGAAAAAGGAGTAAAATTAGGTGATTATTTTCCAGATTATGTTAATTTTGTACCAAATGGAAAAGAACAATGCGATAATGAATATGATAAAGCTAAAATATTTATGAAACAAAAAATACTAGTAAGCATAAATAATCATTTTAAATATTATTTTAAAATTAATGTATTTTTAGGGTATAGCGAGAACACCTGTATTTGTAGAAAGTATGGGAATAATACCTGGCAAAAATGTAAATGAGCAGTTAGATCCTAGAGATTTATATATACATTACACAATAGCAACCGATACAAATAATATAAAAAAAGTTTTTGATTCAGTTCATAATAGTATTATACAATCAGTTGTTAAAAAAACTGGTTTATTCTAATTACATATTGTAATAAAATTTATCACATTTGTAATAAATATATGACTTCCAATTCAAGTAAAACTAAATTACTTATTTTTTTCCCTTGCTTACAATTGTCAGACTAATTTCCTACACATTTTCTTTATAATAACTAGTAGGGTATTTCCAGAATTATACCGAATTGTTTAATTTATCTTCAATCATAAAACCAACGAATAAGATACTTTTTTTCATATAGTCACCAGTCGTACTGCAGCTTAGTTGGATTATCGTACTTTTCATTTCACCCACTCCAGGATCTTGGTATCCTCTACTAGTTTCTACAGGTTCAAAGAATGGCTACCATATGTTTGTGGAGACCACCTGTACTGCCTCGCAATGGTATTTGTTTTAACTGTTTTAGGTTCCCTGTCGCATAATCTGCACCTTGGGCCTCCGTTAAACAGCTTTGACCGATGCCTTGCCCGTAAGGAATCCTATAATGACTCTTAGCTGATTCAGCTCTTCTGGCATACGTCTCTCAATACACATTCTGTTGTATGTGGTCAGAGATGTTTTTCCAGTGTTGGTTGTGTTGTTCTACGGATCCTGACTCATTCGCCTCCGGACCGTACTTTTTGGTACCCCTAGAGCTGGCTCTGGACCGTAGAATATTGTTGCTGATTATTTTCTTGTAAGTTTATCAGATGCTTTGTATTCCTCTTTATCCTGGAACCCAATTTAGTTTGACACTGCTATGTTCCTGGCTGGATATAGAGTTCTACTCGGCATTCGTGTACTAGTCTGGAGACCCACTTTAGGATGACTATCTGTGTATATGTTGTTCCTCTTAGATTTATTAAACCTTAAATTATTTTCTTTTGCACATTGCAGGAATGCTTATACTTCCTGCTTGGAATCGGTATTTATCAATTACTAGGCACTAGGTTTATTTTTTTGCTGTAGGTTATAAAATACTAGAAATTTTACAAAATTAATATTCTTTTCATACAAAATGGGTTAATCCACTTTATTTAGTTGTGAGCCAATAATACAATGAAAATCAATTACTTATTTCCAATATATTTCCACACTATAGTAAACCAGAAATTAAAAAGAATTCGCTATGGATGTTAAAAGTCAAATGCTAAGAAAGGAACTATTAAGTTAAATATGATCTGTGAATTTGAATTTATTAAATGAGTATGTGGAGACCAATAGAATTTGATTAATTTAAATGAGGAACATCGAGTCCTTCGGCCCAGTTAGAAGTCATTGAAGACGATCAAATGGACTATAGAAACCCATTTACCTCAACATATAAAAAATATAATAAAAAATGTATTTTAATATTTAACAAATCATGGCTTCACTAAATTAAAACGTCGATTTTAATGAACGTAGAACATGGAATATTCCCATTCAATCAAGAAAAAACAAAGAGACACTGGAGTCAGCAGAGTTATCACTGGTATAGATGCTGATATAATACGAAGGATAATACACAGAATGTTAAAGAACATTCTGTTCCAACCTTAAAATCATTATACAAAAGCTTAGTGAAGAACGAATACTGGTATTAAATGTAACCAAACATCATTCTACCTGTGTTTACAACGCATTGGTTTTTAAATACAAAACTATTGCTAAAAAGAAAACTTATGGAATCGATACAGATCATATGTTACAAATTTTTCTATTCGAAGCTATTGTGAATAGAACAAAAATATAAAAGTATTTGTTTGAAACCTGATATGATAAAATGCTTCCTACCATAGTAGGGTGACCAAACGACCAGTAAAAACGGGATTGTCCCGTTTTTTAACGATCGTATCCGGGGTTTTGAAAAAGTCTCCCTAAATGTTCCGTACTTACGTTGGGTTGATCATATCAGAGATATTAATTAATTTGTCTATGGATCATATACTTTAGTCGGACATCTTCTCGGATTTTGTAAGTGAAAAAATTAAAGAATGGATTAATGAAGATAAAAAACCATCCCAGTGTATTAATGATTACGATGGAGGCCCCTCGGACCCCCCTTAGCTGGAGGGGGTAGCCCCCAAACCCTCCTTGTATTTGTTCCGTTTTTTCAAGTTTATGGTTTGGTCACCCCATACCATAGCTGACAATTGTCAAGAGATCCTGGTGTTGCAAGCACAAAAACGAAGATTCAGAATTTCTTTAATTTTGTGATAATTTAGCTCCAGAACAGTAACATGTAGTACAACGACTTCGTCCATATAATTGTATTTTTAAGAAAATTAAACTTTATTTGACACGAACTTAAATTAAGAGTGTACTATAAAAATACATCACCAAACTTGAAAAGGAAATAATATATTTTAAGATTTTTCTAATAATTGAACCTTTATTTTTATGTTTTGTAACAATTTAAAAAATACCCCCACATGCTCGAATTAATGCTGCCTGAATAATTCTTAGTATCCCCGTCCACCGCTATGGGGAGACTCAAATAGTATCACTAGACATCTCAAAAACATTTGATCAAGTGTGACATGCAGCTCTTTTGAACAAACTGCCTTCATACGGACTCCCGCAAAACCTTTGCAGATTGATATCCAACTTTCTCTCCAACAGGCACATCCAAGTTGCTGTACAAGCTACAAGATCAACGCTGGAGTTCCCCAAAGATCGGCTCTAGCTCCTATTACACGTCAATGATCTACTAGAAGCCACTAATAACCCGATACATGGTTTTGCAGATGATAGCAACCTACACTGTAGCAAAGCGCACAACCGTCCCATATCTCTAGATATTCTGAAAGAGGACAGAAGATCCACAACGGCTTCTCTCAATCAAGATTTAAGAATTGTAGACGAGTGGGGAAGAAAGAATCTTGTTAATTTTAACGCTTCCAAGACAAAGACATGTTGCCTATACAACAAGAGGCGAACATGCGACTCATCCATTACAATCAACGATCAGACACTGGTAGCGGGCGACTCCATTACGCTGGTTGGTATAACGATCTCCCAGGACTTACTATGGAACGAACATATTGCATCCATAGCAACTGCAGCAGGAAAGATATAAGGTTTTCTGTTTAGAGCACGGAAATATTTTTCTCCATCCAACTTAGCTACTTTTTACAAAGCCTAATCGACCTAATCTTGAATACTGCTCGCATAAATGGGGTTCGGCGGCTCCGTTAAGGCTCGGAGTTCTTGATGCAATACAGAGAAGAGCAGTTCGACTAATAAACGACACCAGTATTAGCAAAAAATTAGCTCCATTATCCCACCGAAGAGCAGTGGCTGATCTTTCCTTGTTTTACCGATACATAAACGGATTTTGCTCAGAAGAACTCCGCTCTATAATGCCTCCACTTGTCAGACCAGCCAGAGCAACGCGACGTGTCAACTCCATTCACCCTTATACTGTTCAATGCTGGACATCGAGAACGGATCAATTCGATCGTTCCCTCATCCCCAGGGTCTCCAGATTGTGGTACTCCTTATCTTCCCACGTCTTCCCCACTAGTCCTAACTTGCAGGCCTTTAAATCCCAAATTAATAAATTACCTCTTCTGCCCCAATAGATGTTCTCGGTACATTTGTATTTAGGTCTATACCTACGAGGACATCCTTAAAAAAAATCAAGTGGCGAATGTCAACCTAAGGAATATTTTTCCATTTCTCCAAAAGAACTTATTGCAACTAATTTAAAGTACTTTATCTGGCTATTATCATATATAAAATACCACACTTCCGTGTGAGAATGTGATATTAAGACAGTATTAGTTATTTTATTTATTCGTTATTAATAATAACTGACCTTAGTAAAAAAAATTGATTTTAAGGCTAAAATAATTACTTTATATATTTATTACATACAGTCGAATAACACAAATCCCGATGCACGTTACATATTGTTTTCCTTGTTAACTTCCCGCCAAAAAAAATTAAATTTTTTTTTTAAATCGGGAAGTTATTGGTTTTACCCTGTTTTTCGAAAATCGAGTTTTCATCGGATCTCAACGTTTTAAGGTATTTGGAACCTCCCCTGACTATTTTTACGAGGGAGTCTGTATGTCTGTATGTACGTGTGGATGTGTGTGTGGATGTATGTAAACCTCTTATAACTTTTGAACGGCTTGACCGATTGCAATGAAATAAAAAGCGTTCTAAAGAGTTCCATCTAACTATATTATATTATTCTTTGATATCTATTAGACTCCCTGGAAGTTTGAGCCGATTCGATCCAGTAGATTTTGAGAAATTTCAAAATAACCGAAAAAAACAATTGGTAAAAATGATGTTTTTTAGACATATCTTTTTGGCTTTTACATCGATCAATTTCATAACCTAATCAGCTCTCAAGTTTAAAAAACCACGTCGAATGCCGTTTTGCAAATTAAAATGGGTTGATTCATTCGTGAGATATGGTTGTCGAAAAATTTCAAAAAAAGTGTTTTTTTTTAATAACTTACAGGTTTTTCTTCTCATCGATTTTGCACTCCTAGTAACATTTTTAGGTCTCAAAAAACTGCGTCGAATGCCATCTTAAACATCAAATCGAATTACGCGTTAAAAAGTTATGGCTTTTTAAACATTTCAAAAAAAGTCAAAAACGTCAAAATACGTCACGTTACTATAGGTTTGCGGTTAAAACTAGTGGGAAGTTGCAAGGATGGCCTTTAAGGTCAACCTCTTTTCGAATTTTATATTCTTGAATATATTCAAGTTACTATAGTAACGTATACGTCTAGAACTTCTGTGACTGAAATAAATGCCTTGCAACTCTGGTAAATTGATTTTTTTAGACTCCGTGCTTTGTGCTAGTCTCTCTCTATAAATGCCTACTAGCAACTAATATTAACTGTAAAACATGGTTTCGCTGGGCTAATGTGATTTCTTCAAAAGTGATAAGATCTGTTTTTCAGACCAATTCGCTGTATTATTGGATTCCAATCAAGTACACAGCATTTTTCAGTATCCTTGTTCTCCCTATCAACTGGCATGTGTGATTAGGAGTATATAGGTTTACCATACACAATTTTAATTTTTGACCACTTTTTTACACTTTTGAGACTTGACTAGTAAACTCTGTCTCATTCTGATTCGATTTATTCGAAGTACGCTACACTTTTGTCTTGTAAAAGTACGATAAGCTTGTCGAACTTCCTATATTGACTCTTTATTTCTCTCATGTGTACTATTAATAATGTAAACTCTTCGTTTGCAAACAGCTAGTTGCCTTTTCTCTTATTATCAATAAGATTATTTTTTTCTTAAAGTGAATTCAGATAGTGTTTGCTATTTTACCAACAATATCGTTAATTCGAAGACAACAGAAATCTAAATTGTCTATTTATTTATCAAGGCACAGACGTATATCACTCAGTACACCTTCATTGATCAATCCATCATTACTACTAGAAATAACAACCGTGTGTAAGCGAAACATGAATCCACGTAATATTGTTCGAGAATTAGAAACTCCAAAAAGTAACGTTATACTTTTCACTAGTTATTCTTCAAAATTTCGAATAAAGTGACACATTTTTGAGAAACATTATTTCTTTAACAAAATAGTACAAATTATTATAAATAGTGACTAGAGGGAGTGATGAATCACTTTAACCAATAAATAAATAGACACTTATACATACGGCGTACTTCGTACCGTATAACAATAAATGACTTTTCTTATTACATATTTCAATTTTTATTTTTTTCCTTATGTAAAAAATGATTGTTTTTCAATTTTTCGATTCCTCTCTCGTTTCTAATGAATAATCTACCGGGTGTCTACTTATCCTAGATGTCAAACGTATTCATAAAACTAAATAATAAATACTATTAAAACTGAAAAAAAAAAATTATGATGAATGGTAAAGTAATAAATTTACCATACTTTTATATATTTTTTAAATATATTATTTTCGATATAACATATTACAATTCTCTTCAAAATTAACAACCGTCTATATTCTATTAACACACTATTTATTTTATTTTTTTTTCTCTTTTTATAATTACGCTCTTCAAAATATTCCCTAATCTCCTTTTAATTTTACCACATAGGTATTTCAAAATAATTTATCTTCATCTGTTTTTTTTATATTTCGTTTTATTCTCATTGTCGTGATTAAATTTAGGTTTATATTTTATTTTATTGATAATTATAATATAGTTTATTTTTACATTTATTTTCATCACCTTCATATAATTTAGTTGCATATTTCAATTCTTCATCCATATTAAAGTTATCCTTGCAATTTTTCTTATCATATTCATACTCATCATTTAATTTCAATTTCATTTTATATTGTTGTTTCAATTTGTTTCTATACCTATGTATCATATTCTTTATAATTTTTATTTTTACTTTTTTCTCTATAAATAATATCTTCTATACAATTAAATTTCTTTTCATTAGTTTATTTTTATTTTCATTTCCATTAGTTTCAATTTCATGTTTTTGTTAATACAGATTTAAATATTGGGTTAACAGCAATACTTAACGTAAATAAAACTATTTCTATCGAATCTTTCGAAATATTGGATAAGATAAATTTTATAACCGGTGACCAGTTAATATTCTTGCTCCCCTTAGGTACGTTAAACAATTCTTTGAATTCACTATCTTTCGAATTCATTCAATTTATTTTCAAGACATTTATTGCACAAAATAAAAAACATTTATATATACTATATACTCTTAACTGTTTAACTTAGTATAAAAGCTATATGAAATTAACATACTATAATAGACATAATTAAGATTAAATACATTATACATTAAAAAAACGTTTTTATTGTTTTTTAAATGTTAAATTATTGTAAGTGTGTTAACAGCTTTTATAGTAATTTCTCGACTACCAATAAATATAAATAATAAATAATGAATTTCTAGTGTATCTTTTTTTTATTTTGTTGAACAAAATATCAATATTTTGTTAAATTGAAAATCAACTGTATAAATTGGAATGATAGGCAGTAAAGTCAAAGAGTTTTTTTCAAGTCAATAAAATGTCTAACAAAATGAAATTTGGGAAATTGAAAACATATTCAGTGTAAGATTTTTATAAAATCAGCATCTGCATATCCTGTGATATCTTTATTTGTATCTACAATTCCTCCATCTATAGTTTCTTTTAAGAATCATAGTAGGTACTCTTTTGGTCATGCACCAATGTTTTGTTTTAATAGTAAGTATTACGTGTTATACTAACTAAAAAAGCTTGTTTCTTTTGGTCGTGTATTTATTAGATACATTAAACCAGAGATTAAACTTCCTATGAATAATTGATATAGAACTTCTTTAAAACTAACCTTGTTTTCTACAGTTTATATCAACTTATTTAAATTTATTTTTTTCTGTAGCTAAAATAGGTTTACAATTAGTCATACCTAATGTTTCTAAGATATTCAACATATATATTTTCTGATTTAGTTGAGTTATGTCATTTCTTGTGTTTAAAGTTTATTCCAAGTTTTTTTCGCTCCTTTAACTTAAAATTTCTATTGACTTCTTGTTTTAAAGTTTCTCCTCCTAAACACGAAAATAATTTACATTTTTTTTAATTTAAGGATGTCCTCGTAGGTATAGACCTAAATACAAATGTAACGAGAACATCTATTGGGGGGGGCAGAAGAGGCAATTTATCAATTTGGGATTTAAAAGATTGCAAGTTAGGATGTGGGAAGGTAAGGAGTTCCACAATCTGGAGACCCTGGGGATGAAGGAATGATCAAATCGATCCGTTCTCGATGTCTGGCACTGAACAGTATAAGGGTGCATGGAGTTGGCACGTCGCCTTGCTCTGGCTGGTCTGGCAACTGTAGGTACTATAGAGCGGAGTTCTTCTGAGAAAAACCCGTTTAAATATCGGTGAAACAGGGAAAGATCAGACACTGCTCTTCGGTGGGAGAATGGGGCAAGGTTTTTGGTAAAACTGTTGTCGTTTATTAGTCGAACTGCTCTTCTCTGTATTGTATCAAAAACTCTTAGCCTGTGAGCAGTATTCAAGATTAGCTCTTACATATTTGGGCTTTGTAAAGAGTAGCTAAGTTGGATGGAGAGAAATATTTCCGTTTTTTTAAAAGAAAGCCTAACTTTTTTCCTGCTGCAGTTGCTATGGATGCACTCTGTTCGTTCCAAATCCAGAGTAAGTGCTGGGAGGTCGTTATACTAACCAGCGCAATGGAGTTGCTTGCTACTAGTGTTTGGTCGTTCATTGTGATGTTAGTCTTATTAAGATTGTACAATTCTTAAATCTTTATTGAGAGAAGCCGTTGTGGATCTTCTGTCCTCTTCCCAAATATCTTGGGATATGGGACGGTTGTGCACTTTGTTACAGTGTAGGTTGCTATCATCTGCAAAACCGTGTATCATGTTATTAGTAGCTTCTATAGTCAGGCCGTTCAAAAGATGGAATTCAAGGACTCGTGATCAGTGAATACGGGCATCTAGACTGCTTATGGCTTAATCTATACATATAATAAAACTGTAGGAATGTATATGTTTGTGCGCGCATCACATGAAAACTACTGATCCTATTCGAATGCGGTTTTCACAGATGTATTTGTCTTCTTTCAACTTAACATCTGGTGTATAAAAATTTCTCTCCCATTCCTTAAATGGAGTGGGGTAAGAAATTTTTATACAACTATCACACGCCACGCGAACGACGTTGCGAGTACAACTAGTTTTTATATAAAAAAAGAACGGTTAAAGTTTATTTATTTTTAAAAACAAAACAGAATATAAGCAAAAAATTTTAAAAATCTTCACCAATAAACACAAAAACTATAAAATTTGTTGATTTTTTGAAAAAAAAAATCGGATGTATCGTCAAAATTTTGAAAAAATCGTAAAAATGTTGATCAAAAACAAATAAGAAACTAAATTAAAATGGAAACAGAAAATTTAAAACAAAGAAAATATTACAAAAATTAAAAAAATATAGAAATTTGAAAATTGAAAAAATTGTCCGAAAAGTAGAAAATTTATAAAAAGTATCCGAAAAACTGAAAATTTATCAACAGAAATTTTCGATTATTGAAAACTATAAAAAACAGTTGAAAAAAGACAAAAATGTTATAAAAATGAGCCAATCGTGAAAATTTTGAAAAAAAAACAGAAAATGAACAATAAATTAAAAATTATGTACTAATAATAATTTTAATTATAGCATAAATTAACGTTTTGTTGTTGATAAGTAGGTGGTCCCGCTGGAGGAGTGGACAGAGTGTTTGGTTCTCACACCGGTGGCCGCGGGTTCGAATCCCGCCATAGCTCCATGGATGTTCAAATTTATTAATATTTAATTTAATATATTAATAATAACAAATAATTTATACGCCAGTAAAAATAGCCGTTTTTTGAGTCAACTTTGCACTAAATTTGCGATTCAAATTTTTTTTTATAAGATTTGGGATCACTTACTGAGCATAAAATCACAAAATGCTGACAGATCCAGGTGACGCTAAAGGCGTCATCTTGAAAAAACGTTTTCGGCCGATATCTCGGAAACTAAGCACTTTAGAGCAAAAGTCATAAAAACCATTATTATAGAAAATACAATTTCGCATTTTTTGTTTTTAGTAAACTTTTCTGTCAAACTTACAGTTTTCGATTTATGGCCCATTTAATGAACCGGTTTTTCGATCGCGACCAAAAACTCTTGAAATATTAGATTAATCAATAAAATGCATTTATTCATTTTTAAAGATCAGTTTATTCTCTACAACTTGTGTTTTAAACTTTTTTTTCTAATGTCCATACTTTTTGAGTTATAGGACGTTTAATGAAGAAATGTCGACGCTCGGCGGGTGACGCGGAAGCGAAATATAATTAAGTAAAATAAAAAATGTTCGTTACTATTGCAGGTAAGGAATTGAACTATTATTTGTTAACTACATAAACAATCGCGATATTTTTAACTTCCCGCTAAAAAAAAATTAATTTTTTTTTTAAATCGGGAAGTTATTGGTTTCACCCCGTTTTTCGAAAATCGAGTTTTCATCGGATCTCAACGTTTTGAGGTCTTAGGAACCTCCCCTGACTATTTTTACGAGGGTGTCTGTATGTACGTGTGGATGTGTGTGTGTGTGTGGATGTATGTAAACCTCTTATAACTTTTGAATGGCTTAACCGATCGGAATGAACTAAAAAGCATTCCAAAGAGTTCCATCTAACTTAGATTCCCTGTAAGTTTGTACCGATTCGAGCCGGTAGATTTCGAGAAATTTCAAAATAACCGAAAAAAACAATTGGTAAAAATGATGTTTTTTGGGCATATCTTTTTGGCTATTGCATCGATCAATTTCATAACCTAATCAGCTCTCAAGCTTAAAAAGCCACGTCGAATGCCGTTTTGCAAATTAAAATCGGTTGATTCGTTCGTGAGATATCGTTGTCGAAAAATGTCAAAAAAAAGTGTTTTTTTTTTCAATAACTTAGAGATTTTTTGACTAACCGATTTTGCACTCCCGGTAACGTTTTTAGGTCCCAAAAAACTGCGTCGAGTGCCATCTTGAACATCAAAATCGAATAAGGCGTTAAAAAGTTATGGCTTTATAAACATTTAAAAAAAAAGTCAAAAACGTCCAAATACGTCACGTTACTATAGCTTTGCGGTTAAAACTAGCGGGAAGTTGCAAGGATGGCCTTTAAGGTCAACCTCTTTTCGAATTTTTTTAAATTTATTTGTTGAATATATTCTATGCGTATCTTGAAATTTTCAACTTTTCGAAGGTAGTCCAACATAAAACGTCCTATTACTCAAAAAGTATGGACATTAAAAAAAAAAGTTTAAAACAAAAGTTGTAGAGAATAAACGGATCTTTAAAAATGGATTGATGTATTTTATTGATTAATCTAATCTTTCAAGAGTTATTGGCTGCGATCGAAAAACCGGTTCATTAAATGGGCCTTAAATCGTAAACAGTAAGCTTTTACAAAAAAGTTTACTAGAAACAAAAGATGCAAAATTTTATTTTCTATAATAATGGTCTGTATAACTTTTGCTCTAAAGTGCATAGTTTCCGAGATATCGGCCGAAAACGTTTTTTCAAGATGGCGCCTCTAGCGTCACCTGGATCTGTCAGCATTTTGTGATTTTATACTCAGTAAGTTATCCGAAACCTTATAAAAAAAGAAATTTGGATCGGAAATTTAGTGCAAAGTTAAATGCCATTTTTACTGACCTATTACCCTTATAATAATAACAGATAATTTACCCTTACTCGCTTCTTTGATATTACAAACTGATTTTGCAAATCGACAGAGAGATGAAGAATTTCCGTGATTGCATCGGTTGAAGCATTTGCTTTAGGGATGCAACAAAAATATCGATACTTCAATCCTATCGATATTTTTGTTTTGATACCGAAACTTTTGGTATCGATACTTTTTTTTCAATACAATGTGAGTATCGATACTTTATACTGAGTATCAAATCGAATAATTTTAGCTCTGTTTGCCATAAATTACAGAAAGCTAAATAAATAAAATAGTTATATATGAAACAGTTCGTGAAGTATGCTTTTTGCGCACACACGCGATGTTTAGAGCATGAGCGAAGCGAGTGCTATATATCGCGTAAGTGCGCAAAAAGCACTTCACGCACAGTTTCATACAATATTTTATCTACGATAAACAAATAAAAAATAATTACAAATTCAAATTTGAAAATTTAAACTACAAAACTGTCAGAATAACTTTTGAAGTAAAACTTCTTTAGCGACACTAGGAGTAAAAAAGTTATTCTAACGGACGTGACGTCATTCTAATAACAGAAACCGGAAACAAAACCTAATACTGACACGATTTTGCATGGGCGCCGGGAACAGGGTGCAAGAGGGTGCGCTTGCACCCCCCTGCTATGAAAGAAAATACCTGAATTTACCAGAAAATTATATATTTTTTTAATTTTTTTATTAAATTATTGTTTGAATAAAAACTAAAGGCGTCGCGGTTGCTGTCCAAATCATTCTACATTCTATATATATATATATATATATATATATATATATATATTAGATCATAATAGTGTGTAGATGCAGATGCACCCCCTGAAAATAATCCTAGCGGCGCTCATGCGATTTTGCCTCCTATATGAAATAAAATTAAATCTGTAATTGTATGAATTGACAGCTGATCATCTTGTCAATCGAAATACATTGTATAAATAGTTTTTTGTGTATAAAGTGTTTGTATTAAATATGAATAAACAATGTGGATTTATTAATGAAGAAAGTGATGAAAAAATATTGATTGAAAATGAGTCAATAGGTAGGTACTCTATATGCATAAATTTTATTTTTGGTGTGTAATTACACTATTTATACCTAATTATTTATACCTATTATTTATACCTAGCTATTTTCGTTTTATAGACTTAAAGAGCTAAAAAGAAAAATAAATTGTGAACGTCAAAGGGGATATTATAAGCGCCAGAAAGATTTGAAGAAAAATGACAAAAATGAAAAAATGACGAGACAGCCACATTCATTATGATTTGATTAAGTAAGTTTATATACATACATACATATTATGATAGTAAATAATTGTTTATACGGAATCTTTACGTTGAGTAAAGAAGCATGTTGCACGTTTTTGTTCATAAAATAATAATATTCAAAATATTTTAACACTTTCTTATACTTATTTTAGGTTTGGTTAGGTAGCCATAAAGGCCATAAAACCACTAGTCAAGATGGCTGACCTTTGACCACCAATAACAGATCCTTCGTAGACGTGAAGGAAACAAACTTAACTCAGGATTTTAAATTTTATGGAATATGCTATAAAATGCTACAAAATGAAATGGTTATCTAACTATCGAAGGCTCTTGTGTTGTGATGTATTACAATAAGGTAGATACAGCTACAAAATCACACATTCTAAACGTAATGTGTGTATATTTTTAATATTGTTTACCTATTATTGAAGCAAAACTTCTTTAGGCACGACTAGGGGTAGATTCTAACGGAAGATTCTGATGGAAGTAACTGTATAATTTCAGCTATGGGAGGAGTTTAAATTTCCGAAATTTATTTATGAAATTTTCAAACGGTTTCAAATACATTAATGGTATTTATAGACTAAAATCTATGTTTCACATTTTAGTTATCATAAACCTATTATTTCATATATAAAAAAAATAATGATAACTTTCAAATTCCTATTTCTAATGAATAATATAAATATAACATCTCATTTTTTTTGTAAAGTATATAGGCAATAAATATGATTGAATTGTAATTAAATATTTATTTTCCGATACGTACGTCAACAAGTTTTACTTCAATCGCGCGTAAAGGTTACACGCACACTCTTTTTTTTGTTGAAATTTAATACTCTCATAGCAACACCATGACAATGCTAAGGATATTTGATTATATGAAGGTGTGTCAAAAAAAACAATGCGAAAAAGTATTTTAAATGGGATTTACTTTTTCGCACTGTTTTTGGCACACCTTCATATAATCAAATATGCTTAGCATTCACGTTGTCATGGTGTTGCTATGAGAGCATTAAATTTTAACAAAAGTTATTCTGACAGTTTTGTAGTTTGAATTTTCAAATTTGAAAGGTATAAAAATTGTAGATTTTTTTAAAGTTAATTAAAATTGATCATAGTGACGAAGAGTTTCACCTCACTCCGCCAGACCTTGCGGAAATAGCATATAACATAAAAAAGTATCTTTTACCCTATAAATCTAAAAATATATTATATAAAAAAGCATACGATGAGTTTTTGGATTGGTGCACTAAGAAAAATGAACAAACTTATTCAGAAAACATTATCGTAGATAAAATATTGTATGAAACTGTGCGTGAAGTGCTTTTTGTGCACTTACGCGATATATAGCACTCGCTTCGCTCGTGCTCTAAACATCGCGTGCGTGCGCAAAAAGCATACTTCACGAACTGTTTCATAAATAACTATTATGGATGATCTCTAAGAAAACAACTATAGTCGAGCCGTTCAAAAGATGGAATGATCACGAGACAAATGTACTCCTTTATTTCGGCCCACAGCTTATATCATCTCTGGTATGAGTACAGTCTAAACTGTCCTTCGTTTATTGTAGTTTAGAAGGCGTTACATCGTAAGATTAAGCCCGTATTCACTGACCACGCGTCCTTGAATTCCATCTTTTGAACGGATTTGGAACAAATACGACACCTTTTATAGATTTCTGTAGAATAGAGACAGATTCTATATTTGTTTAGTATTAATATTATTAAGTAGAGACGTTAATTTATTAGAATATTCGTTCGGTATTTCACATAGTCGGCATTTATTAGATATTTCGATTTTTATGCAAGGGTGCGGTTTTATTTTTTATTGTTGGATATTGGATAGTTTATTTTAAAATTTTTAAATATTATTGTTTTAATTTTGTTTTATTTTTAAATACCTATGTTTTACATCTTTGAAAAATAAACGTTTTTTATATTATATTGTATTATAATGAATAGAAAACAATTTTTTAACTATACATATAATAAAACTGTAGGAATGTATATGTTTGTGCGTGTATCACATGAAAACTACTGATCCTATTCGAATGCGGTTTTCAAAGACGTATTTGTCTTCTGTCAACTTAACATCTGGTTTATAAAACTTTCTCCCCCCCACCCCTTTAACGGGGCGAGGAAAGAAATTTTTATACAAAAATCAACACGCCACGCGAACGACGTCGCGGGTACATCGAAATACAACCCAAAAATGTCGTTACATTTTTTTGTCTGTCTGTCTGTATGTTTGTACGCGCATCACATAAAAACTACTGATCCGATTCGAATGCGGTTATCACAGATGTATATGTCTTCTTTCAACTTAACATCTGGTGTATAAAAATTTCTCTCCCATTCCTTAAATGGGGTGGGGTAAGAAATTTTTATACAACAATCACACGTCACGCGAACGACGTTGCGAGTACAACTAGTCTTACGATATAACGCCTTCTAAACTGCAATAATAGATCATTAATATGTAAAAGAAATATAGTAGGAGCTAGAGCCGATCCTTGGGGAACTCCAGCGTTGATCTTGTAGAGGTTCTTGTATGGCAACTAGGATGTGCTTGTTGGAGAGAAAGTTGGATATCCATCTGCAAAGGTTTGGCGAGAGTCCGTATGAAGGCAGTTTGTTCAAGAGAGCTGCATGCCACACTTGATCAAATGCTTTTGAGATGTCTAGTGACACTATTTGAGTCTCCCCGTGGCGGTGAATGGCATCACTCCAGACATGAGTTACATTTGCTAGCAAATCGGCTGTTGACCTTTGTTGGCGAAAACCATATAACCTGTCATTTAAAAAGTTGTGTTTCAAGTTAGCTCACGATCTCGTGATTGACGTATTTCTCCATTGTTTTGCTAATAACAGATAGAAGAGCTATGGGTTTGTTGTTAGAATGTAGAAACACTTTGTGAGACTTGATCCTAGCTTTCCGAGCTACATCGCAATCTTTATAAAACATTTTGGCTTTCAAACTTTTCGTAAAGTGAGGAATGTAAACTTCCATGGCACACTGAATGATTTCAGTTATACTGTTACAAACTGTCGATGGATCTTCGTTGACAAAACAGACGAGGTTCCACGGAAAAGTTGCAAAGTAGTCTTTTTAAGTTCCAAAAATTCTCTTTGGTGGTACCTCGAATGGGTGAGGTTCGATGACATGTTTCATAGCTGGTGTACTGAGTAAGGTAAAACGTCTAGTCTAATAGTTTTGGAGATATTTTTGTAAGCTTGAATAAGTTTAAAAGTAGAATGAGTAGGTACTATTAAATACAGATAGTTTATTTAGTAGGAGAATTGCGTCAAAGGTGTAGGCTAACGCAGTAAGAAAAAAAAGTATTTGTAATATTTTGGTTATTATTTACGTCATAATAAAGTGTTTGTAAAAAGAGCTTGTTAATATATGTAAGACAGACATTTCTGATAATGCACATATCCGTCAGAGTTAACAGGAAAACTTGTAGATACGTTTGAGAATTTCCTAGTTTTTATTGTGGTATTTTTTGTTACCGCAACGATACTGGAAGTAAATTATCATTTGTTATTGTCGTTTATTTGAGTTTAACTGTGTTTACTTGAAAGAATGTTAAAATGAAGTTTTCTATAGTAATATTACTATTAGTGACTTTAGTGAATAGTGAAGAAGCATATTGGTACATAGCTTTACCACGAATTTTTTCTTACACTGTTACAACAGATAATCGTGATCCTTGTGAGAATAAAGAAGAAATTGCACTTGAGCAGGATGCTCAAGTAAGAACTTGTTATTCAATTGATCCTAACAAGCTTTATAAATATGATATTTTGAAAAGAGTGTACGCAAATAATTCCGAAAAGTTTAAGAATAAAATGGTGAACGAATTAAAGTTTAGTACTAAAGTGTATAATACTTTGCTCTGTCAAGGTGAATATAAAAATGGATATTTGTTTGATGAAGTTAATAATATGTTATATATTTGGTCTACCAATCAACTAGATCCTGTACTTTTATATCAAGGAAATTTAGAAGAAGTAAAGATTGTAAATGGAAGTCACCAGTTAATTATCCAGACATCTAAAGACACTATTGCACTTGAATTAATACAAGCTAATGATTTATTTGTATACACTACAAACAAAAGTTTTGTATTTGCTGCTAAAAATAGTAATGCTTTTTATGAAGGTATTCTATACTTTAACGATATCTCTCTTGCATTACCACCATGTAAAACGACGTCATCAACAAAAAATATACAATTATTTATAGTAGTGCCGTTAGTTGCTTTTGTAGTAATATTGGTTTTAATACTGTTGTTATGTAAATTATTTAAGAACAGACATAAAAGAACAACTAAATTAAAACCATCGTACTTTAACTGGTTAAATAATAATGCCTTTATTCGATATCTTTCATTGAAACGACACCAAAATATTGTTAATAATTCTTCGGAGAGGCCTAATCCCAATAGAAATAACAGTGGTGAATTTCATATATATAATATGCCCTATACTAGTAACGAGGTTAGATATAATTCCAATGGTGATTCCCAAATAAGGGACTCAAAAGAATCGTCTCCCTACTTACAACCTATCAGATCAGAGAATAAATATTTATCATTATAATAAAACATAGAAAATAAAAACTTTTAGGCTCCAACGGCAAGATGTGAGATGTGGTTATACACAAAAAATTCGGAATTTTCGTGAATAATAAGTATGTGATTTACATAGAATATTGGTGTGTAGCTGGAATTTAGCAGTTGATCAGATTTTTATACAAAATAATTTAATCAGTGTTTCTCATTTCTATTAAATTATGTTTGGAATTCAAAACAATATCAACAGTGTTTTATTTAATAATAAACCTATTAAAAATAATTCATTTTATTTAATAATAAACCTATTAAAAATAATTCAACCTACAATGATATTTGAAATTTTGTCACAAAATATATTAATATAATATAATTTTATATCAAACCATTTTTTTCTTGTTTTTTTTGAAGTTATACTTCTATTTATGCACTCGGTGGAAAAGATTTGTGTACAGTTAAATGGGAAAAATCATTACATATGTAATGGTGTGAGTAAGAGAGAGACAGACACACTTATAAGGTATATTGGTCGGTAAAAACAAAGATGAAATATTTATCACATGTTATTAGTCATAACTGTAAGTCCCTTGAATACCGTTTCAACATTTAGTACATTGAAAAGGGATAGATATACAAAAAACAGTCTGAACTAATAAATGAATATCATAGTGACGGACCACATGATTATTTGACAGATTATTTTATAATTCTGTCACGTAAGTTAAAATATTAAGTTAAGTATTTTATATATTATATTTTATATGCTTTTGTGGTTGTTGGCTACATAAACAGAGTTTTTCCGAATAGTCGAGGAAATAAAGCAGCAAAACCTCCGAATTTTGTAAGGTAAGATGGATCGAAATGCGTTTTTTGCATTGGATTAAAGTATCAGAAAATTTGTCACTATATTTTATAATGTAAAAATGGAAATTGTATTTCTGCATTCGAAAAGTACATTCCGAACAGACAATGGAGAGAGTACTTACAACTCGGTAAGTATTGCTGAGAATGGGTTCAATTTATATAGGTACTCGGGGTTTTTGGAGTCGCTGAACACGAATATCACAATTCCAAAAGTCTCCGCGGCACTTGGTGTCTAGGGTATTTACCTCTACTCCTGGGGTTTTATGTAAACTCTGTACGAAATCAGTGCACACTTGGTACTCGGTGGTTTTTTGAGTCGCTAAATACGATTATAATAATGGCGATGGTTTTGGAAACACCTGGTGCTTAAGACGGACCTCGTCTCCAGAAATTTGATGCAAATTCGATACAAAAAGAGTGTGCACACGGTACTAGGAGGTTTTTGGGGTCGCTTACCACGAATATCATTTAATGAGTTTGCTAAATCATTCGCATACAAATTTATGAATCCATGCGCGTGCATAGAAGTATAACTTCTGCCGGCAGTCCCACTGACTGCCACACTAGTTTTTTTATTGATTTCCATGATTTTATCACTGTTTTTGTCGATTTTTATATAGATTTTTTTATATTGTTTGTTTTTTTCCTTTTTCTGTTTTTTCGATTTGTATCTATTTTTTGTTTTTTCGATTATTTTGATTTACCCACATTTTTATTTTTTTACATTTTCGACAATCCTTAACATTTTTCAATATTCAATAATATTTTACGGTTTACACTTTTTTTTGGATTTCCAACCATTTCTACCATTGTCAACAACGTTTTTCAACATTTTTATGATTTTAAGTTTTTCAAGAATTTCTTACAAATTTCTACAATTTTTCACGTTTTTCAAGATTTCTGTTTGGCTTTCAACATTTTTTTAACAATTTTTCAAGATTATCAAGGATTTCTTTTAATTTTTAACCATTTTTCACGTTTTTCATCATTTCTTTACAATTTTGGTCATTTTCTTACCATTTTCAACAATTTTTAAGATACCAACAGTTTTTCACGATTTTTAACGTTATATCAGGATTTTCAAATATTTTTCATAATTTTTCAACTTTTTAAGATTATTAACGACTTTTACAATTTTTAACATTTTTTTCACGATTGCCATTTTTTTTACAATTTTCAACATTTTTTGAAAGTTTATTAACCAATTTTATCAATTTTTTAAGATTGTCAAGAATTCATGTTTTTTAAGATTTCTTTATAATTTTCGACATTTTTTCACCATTTTCAAAATTTTTTTATGATTTTTATTAGTTTTTTACGATTTTCAAATTTTTTGAAAATTTTTAACAATATTTTTCTCGATTTTTAACATTTTATCAGTTGCATAATAATGTTCATGGAAAACGGAGAAGTTTTTAAATATTATCTATACAAAGTTTCAACAACTTATTTGCACCCCTAGGGGTTGAATTCTAATAAACCACGAAACACGTATTCAATAAAATGTTTTTAAGAGTCTGAATTTCAATTTTTATAAAAATCGGTGACAATTTAAAGATTTTTCAAATAAACTTTCACTTCTTCATGGTTATAGTTTTTCAAAATCCTTTCCTAGCCTAGTGGGTGGTCACATCATGAAAATAAACATCTGTCCAAATTTCACGTTTCTACCATCAACGGTTACGGCTGTGCGTGCCTCTATACGTCTGGCAGTGGGAACCTCTTATATATATTTATGGATTTGCAAGAAAAAATTGACTTTGATTACTTTTAAATGCAATTTATTAGTAAAATATATGTTATTTTTAAGCAACAATAAGACAAAAAAAAACAGAAGCTTACAGAACATAAAAAAACCTATTGTTTATCTTGTTTATGGGGAAATAGTACATCGAAAGGAAATTTGTTATATATACTTGTTAGTAATTGATCAACAACGTTTTTTATGATTTTAGAGATTGCTGGTGCCAATTCATTTATTAATATTTCCGAGTTTTCGTTAATTAATTTATTTGCTCTTTCGTTAAGTTCTGTGTTGTCTCCAAATATGTTTTCAAAATTAAAGTTGAATGATTTTAGTGTTATATTTCCTACACTTTTAACTATAGACAAGTATTCGGCTCCTCCTTTTTTAATTGTTTCTAAATTAGCGAAGTAATTCATTTTTAGATCATCTGTAAAATATATCAACAATTAAAACGCTATAGAAAGATTTAAAAATGAAATAAAATAAAAATATTCAATTTCAATATTCAATACTCTTATTATGTTAAAATTTATGAATAAATTACCCCCATCAAGGTGGCTGACCCAAAGTGGAGAAATTTGTCGAAATTTATTTCAAAATTAGGTGCATTTTAGGTGCTATTTAGGTGCGCAAAACAAAAATTAGGTGCACTAACCGTTTTTGAAATATTTACGAAAAACCATGGGACCGCCAGCCTTTAACAACCTAGCTGACCCATAATAAAAAAAAACAAAAAACAAGGATTGAATAATCTTTAAATTAGGTGCTAATTAAGTGCTTTTTAAAACACGAAACATAAAATAAAAAATTTAAAAATTAAACGTCTTAAAATTGAATATATTGATTGTGTATGGCAAAATGCCACATTTCTTCTTGCACTTTGAACCAAAATGGACATCGGCAGTTTAAGAACAGTTAGAAATCGGTAAAAATTTCTTGTCCTGTAATTTTTTTAATGGATAATTCGGAAGGTCACCACAAAATTTATTTTTTATTTTTTTTAACTCGGACCGCTGAGCAAGACTTGCAACCGGTCATTTCCGGAAATGATGATTAAAATTCACTTTGTCAGAGATTTAAGTGCTTATTAAGTGCAATAGTTTCACGAGCAAAATAAACTGCTAATGAGCAATTTCAACTGAAAATATTTGGCCAAAGTTTTCTTGCGTCTCAACTAAGAGTGTCAATCTGCACTTTTTAAGCACATGATCAAGATCAAGATCATTAAAATTTTCTTGTAATTCTATTACTTAATAATTCCCTCGTCCGAAATGAAATAATTTTTCTTTTATTCGGTTTATTTTTGTTTTTTTTTCTGTCAACTTTAAATCTAAATTAGCGTCGATCAAATTCTCGTTTGCATCTTTTGTAGGAAATTGTTTAACTTTAATGCAAAGTTTTTGATGAAAATGATAATAATCAGGATTTTCTTTGAAATTTTCGACTTTCTTGTTCGATATCAAACCTTTATTTATATTTTTGCTTGTTCCTAGGATGTGCTCAGGTAGTTTGAACAGGAGACCCTCATTTTGCCTATGTTTATGAACGTTTGCAAAACGTTTTCGCATGTTATCAAACAAACTGAATATGATAAAATCACTCGTCCTACGGACTCGTGATTTTATCACATTTTAGTTTGTTTTCGTATTTTTGCCAAATAAAAAAGTTTTCGTGGAAACTAAAAATTTATCGATAAAATTTTAAGGACTCGTGGTATTACCTTTGATAAAACATTTCTAGCTAAAATTTAAATAAAAAAAATAATTACCTATTGAGAAGTTTTTTAATTGTTCGAATTTTTTAGTTGAAATGTCTTGGAGGAGAAAAGTAATGGTATAAATAATTTTTGAGTAATTCAAATAGGTGCGCTTCATTTTGACTACAGATAAAAAACGGCAGAGAAGTTTTAAATCCAAAAAAAACTATGGAAATTTTATGGGATTATTTCGTAGGTATTTGTACCAGTTTTTAAGTGCTTAGAAAGTGCAGAATGACACACTTGGTTTAAGACTTGGGCTAAGAATTTCTTGTTGACTTGTCTCATCAGCGGTTTGTTCTGCTATTGAGTCTGTTGCCCTTACTGAGCACTTAAATATTTGACAAAAAGTTTTTTATAATAATTATTATATTTGGAAGTGACCGGTAACAAGCTCAGCAGTCCCAGTTAAAAAAAAATTAAAAAAATTATTTCATTTCGGACGAGGGAATTATTAAGTAATAGAATTACAAGAAAATTTTAATGATCTTGATCTTGATCATGTGCTTAAAAAGTGCAGATTGACACTCTTAGTTGAGACGCAAGAAAACTTTGGCCAAATATTTTCAGTTGAAATTGCTCATTAGCAGTTTATTTTGCTCGTGAAACTATTGCACTTAATAAGCACTTAAATCTCTGACAAAGTGAATTTTATATTAATCATCATTTCCGGAAATGACCGGTTGCAAGTCTCGCTCAGCGGTCCGAGTTAAAAAAAATAAAAAAAAATTTTTGTGGTGACCTTCCGAATTATCCATTAAAAAAATTACAGGACAAGACATTTTTACCGATTTCTAACTGTTCTTAAACTGCCGATGTCCATTTTGGTTCAAAGTGCAAGAAGAAATGTGGCATTTTGCCATACACAATCAATATATTCAATTTTAAGACGTTTAATTTTTAAATTTTTTATTTTATGTTTCGTGTTTTAAAAAGCACTTAATTAGCACCTAATTTAAAGATTATTCAATCCTTGTTTTTTGTTTTTTTTTATTATGGGTCAGCTAGGTTGTTAAAGGCTGGCGGTCCCATGGTTTTTCGTAAATATTTCAAAAACGGTTAGTGCACCTAATTTTTGTTTTGCGCACCTAAATAGCACCTAAAATGCACCTAATTTTGAAATAAATTTCGACAAATTTCTCCACTTTGGGTCAGCTACCTTGATGGGGGTGAATAAATTAGATGCTTTTCGTAAAATTCTTTGATTTAAATCATTAAATATAATATGTTCCTATAGAAAAACCACACACTTTTCATGATAGTTATTTATGAAACAGTTCGTGAAGTATGCTTTTTGCGCACGCACGCGATGTTTAGAGCACGAGCGAAGCGAGTGCTATATATCGCGTAAGTGCGCAAAAAGCACTTCACGCACAGTTTCATACAATATTTTATCTACGATAATCAAATAAAAAATAATTACAAGAAAGCAATTGATTTTCAATTCATTTACAAGATACTAACAAAACTAATGCTCTCATAGCAAAACCATGGCAACGCGAATGCTAAGGATATTTGATTATATGAAGGTGTGTCAAAAACAGTGCGAAAAAGTAAATCCCATTTAAAATACATTGTTACTTCACGCACACTTTCAATCCTTCACGCACTGCTGTCTATAATGACAGTTTTCACGAACTAAAAATTGATACATAATATGAGGTAGAGTAGATAATAGTTATTTGTGACACAAGGAAGGAAAATGCCATTTTGCAAGAGCAAGTAAAGTTGTGTAGCCAAGGGGCGTAGCACCGAGGCGAAACAATACGAGCACTTGCAAAACATTTTGCGGACGTGTAACACACTATTTTTTGGTCCGACCAATTTTTAATATTTTCAAAACTTCAACAACTGTTTACTTTGTGACATACAAGATTAGGTGTATATTGACATTATTGACATCTATTGCACGATTAAAAGAATTAGTAATAAGGAATGATTTTCTGATAATCGATTATTAATTTTTATACAAACGAATACTGTGCTAATAAGCAGCACAGTAAAAATTGTTATATTGATAATATTAATATCTAATAATTTTATATAAAAATAGCAGAGACAATGAACTATTATAGTTCAATGAGCAATAATAAAATCGAGATATGTATTTTCATAATCGAATGATAAGTAGTTGTAAATTGACATAAATGTCAAATTTAAAATAAAAGTTGTGAGAAATTAAATGTAAGTTTGAATCCTGCTTACCTTTAAAAAAAGTTATTAGTTTAGTATATTATACGCTGTTTTTAAATAAATTTAATTAAAATTTGTAGTATTCATTATGTATTTTTAATGACTCATAGCGCCATCTCTTTAGATAATCTTAAAGCTACTTTGCCGACCTAGGCCGGAAAATGTCATTTTCCGGACGATTTTGAAGTAATTAATAATATTGTTTCTGGACGGAGGACCAAAAAAGACATTTTTTAAATAGAACAAAAAATAACTTTAATTAATATCAAACTCAATTGACGTTTTTTAATAAAAAGTTATTGCCATGAAAAGATAGTAGGTAAAATAGTTGCAACGAAGTTACTTACTTAAATTTCCTACACAGCTACCAGAGTTATCCAGTTGTAAAATTAGTAGTTTTCCTTGTATTTGATAATCCGACTTTATTTCTAAAACTTTATTAGTAAATGTTAGTTGAAATGTATTTTTAACAGTATCGGTTTTTAATAAGGTAGTTTGAAAATTTTCTATTTTAAATATTTTCATATTTTTGAATATTATCAAAAAGTTGTTTCCTGATGATACTTTGGTTAAAGATACAGTATAGGGATCAAGAGAGGGTATGTTTAATTCTGGAATCCCATTTTTAATCTTAGGTTGTAGGATTTCTATATTGCGTTTTAAACATCGATCTAATTCTGTACTATCATCATTATAACATTGTTCAACAAATGAAGCTAAAAATTTAAAAAAATTAAAGAAATTGGTAAATCAATTCTTTTCTTCTTCTCTTAAACATTATAAATTGTTTAATTTATTATTACTACTTACGCAGTGTTTTAGATCCTTCTACTTTAAATAAACACACCAAAAATAGAATGTATGTGAACATTATTATTGTGAGACTGTATAATGAAAACACCTTGGAGTTTTCTCTTACTTAATTATTAAATTAAATGTTTAAAGTTCATGCAGTTCATTATATTATTGTATAATTTTTGTAGATTCTTTGAAATTTGGAGAGTAGACAAATAACAAATTATATTAAGGAGAAATTAAAAAACTGTTACATCTATATTAGTTAATAAATGCGAAAAACTTCTGGTGATTCTGCATAAAAAAGAAAATGACAGCTTGCTGTACTTATAAAGGTATGTGCCCAATTGCTTGGATTTCCGATATGATTGATGATTTATTAGTGGGTATACGAGTAATGATTCCAATTTTTTAAATTAATAATAATAATTGGTGTGCCACTTAGATATTTTAAACTAAAAATCATTTTTAAATTTCTTGTTCAATTTGTGACAAAAATATTCCTGTTGTCTTTTTGAAAAAGGGCACCGTTTAATACAAAAAATAAAATTAAATTAACGTGTATTTTTTATTTATTTACTACATTATGTCACAGCAACTTTTTTCTTAAACTTTAAGAACTATATTGTTAAAACTTGGTAAGTGCATGTATTCTGTGAACCGCTTTAAAAGTTTACACAAAAATAGAAAAAAAATTGATTTAATTAACTTAAAACTGATACTCAGATTTTTTTAATTAAACCCATACCTATGGGATACCTATGGATAGGTCTTCAAAAATGATAGTTACGTTTCTAATATAATTTTTTTCTAAACTGAATAGTTTGCGCGAGAGATACTTCCAAAGTGGTAAAATGTTTGTACCCGCCACTGTAACTTCTTGAATAAGAGAATTATAAAAAAAAATATATGATGTACATTACCATGTAAACTTCCACCGACAATTGGTTTCACCGAGATATAGTAAGTAGTTTTTTTTTAAAACATCGATTAAAGTTACAGCGAACTACAATAACTTAATTTATATTCTTACTTGATGGTGCTACGGAACCCGACTCGCACTTGGCCGCTTTTTAAATACAAATATTTTAATATGTCAAATAAGCGTTACTTTATTTTTAACCTTTTTATTTAGTACAACATTAATGTTAATTAAAGTATTTTTTTTAAACCGGCCAGAAATACTCTCCGGTTTATTTTTAGGTCAGAAAATCTCATTTTGTCGGACAAGGCCAGAAAATAAAAATGAGTTCAGTAAAAGCTTTTACCGGACTCATTTTTATTTACTTTCCGGCCTATCTTTAATGAAGAAAACAATAAAATAGTTAGTCTAAGATAGCGGTCAAATGGTAACTGAGTTTTGTATATATTTAAAACTATAACTTTGACGTTTAGTTGAAAACGTGAAATTTTTTATAAAATGGATATTTAAAATGATGCATTTGATTGTGAATTAATGAAAGATGAAATTATACCAGATGACATTGTTAAGGCGGCCACCCAAGCGAGGTTTGTTAAAAAAAATGTTAAAATTAGTTAGGTAATAAAGAGTTCTTGTTATAAAAATGTAAACTGAATAATATGAAGTTTATAGTACAACAATACCCGTTTAAAAAAAGTATTGTACTTAATACGTCCCAAAAGTGCTTTTACTGGACTCGCAGGCTTGCAGGGCTCGCCTGTGGCTATCGCCCTGCAATTTGCCCACTCGTCCAGTAAAAGACCACTTTCGGGACTAGTTACGTAAACTACTATTTTTTTTTTAATAATAGACAATTATACATATGCGTAATTTTGCCTATTGCTGAAGTAATGGAAATGGTCTGCAGGATTGCCGGTTGTATGAGTTGGTTGTATCCAGGATGTAGGGTACCTCATAACACCAACGTTTGGGCGTTAATTGCACATTTAAAAATCAAGCGGGTGACTGTGGGTGCCTTTAAAAAATAAGAACTGAGCAACTAGAAGAAGAAGAAGCTTCTCTATTTAATTGAAAAGTAAACTTAAAAATCGTATATTTATAAATATACAAAATTTAAAACGTGTTAATAACAATATTGCACACTCTAGCTTAGCAGGGTCGTGTATTAACTTAATCGAGGGTTTGCTCTCCAGTTTTTCCTGAAAACAAGAAATAGGGCGAAAAGTAAAAACTACACAAATAATCCCGAAGCTTCAGTTTGCGGCATTTATTTTAATAAAGTAGTAAAATAAATAGTAAGCATAAGAATGGTCAGTTATTTTTAGAATAATTTTTCATTAACTGTATGGCTAAGGGTAATTATTGATAATCATCAATTCGGTACACTTTTATTCCCACAACGAGTAAAAGGCCACTCTTACCATTATTTCTTACTCGAAGAGTTACCTGTTCTTCTTAAAGAAATCTGTCTACAGCTGAGACAACACTTATAATTAATGCATAACGGTGCACTATCCCAATATAGCATTAATATAAGAAATCATTTAGATACAGTATATCCAAATCGTTGGATAGGTAGGGGCGATTCTAAATATATACCTATCGATCGCCGCATTTACATCCTCTAGATTTTTGCATTTGGGCTTTTTTAAGTTGTGCCATTCCAGTTGAAAATGTTACAATCGAATTATAGCCGGCTGTGGTCGAAATCAGCGACTAGGGTATCCGAGGGTTTTCGGGAAAATCTAACAGTGAGATCTAGAAATTGTCAGTATATCAAATGTTGACTTGTTCAGTATATCGCTATTTTGGTTCAAATTCAAACCTCTATATCCCAAAATTTTATTTATTTTTGAGCTTGGCGCCCATTGAGAGTTTTATTCTACTCACTATCTATTCACAAAATTTCAGACAATTTAACGGAAAGTACTTTACCATTGATTCTGTGTAATTACTTTTTTTTTGTATAATCCTCAAAATTTTTACTTAAACTATTAATCAGTATTGTGTTTTTATGTATAACAAATTTAATAAATAGTTTATAATACGTAGTGTAGGTGGCAGCAGTTATGATAATAATTTTGTTACATATTAGTTTATATTAATTATCCACCAAAAAAAATGAACATGTTCATTCTAAGGAATAGTTTTTTATTAATGATAAAAATAGATTATAATATAACAATTGAGAAAAATACACCCTTTCGATACGCTATTAATTAATTAATAAAGCAAATTTGCTTTATTCTACAGTGGCAAGTGTTGTTTTAGTACCAGTTTGGGAATTTTTGTCTGTGATTAATTGGAGTAAAAATTGTTTTTGCTCTTCGTTTCTCGTTAAACAACGATTGACTACTCCGCTACATCATTGATGACTTTTAAACTTTTCAAATTTTTTTGAGTTCAATGTAATTTTGTTTTCCACAAATTTGTAGGAATATCTCTTCAAATTCAATTCCCTTTATTTGATCTAAAGCTAAACGCTTATTACAAAGAGGAGTGTGGTTTAATTACAAGAAAAAAAACTTAAGTTAACAAATTCAAGTACAATATTAAACAATAAGAAAAAAAAAACAAAATAAAAAATAAATAAAAGTAACTCAATTATTACCATTTATCACTCATTTCGCAGAAATGCTCTCAACTTTAACATATTCAAGACAAAGTATATTGTTTTTGTGAGATCTTCGTAATTGTCAGAGTTAAGAATAGCCACTAAATCATTCATGTTCTTGCAAATTACCACCAGAAATTGATCTCCAATTTTCGTAAATTGGACAATCCAAAACCACGTGTTTCAGACTCTCATGGTGTATTAAATTGCAAATTGAACACATGTCCTCCGACCTTATTGAGTAAGATATTGAATATAGTTCTTGTTAATGTCAAACCTCAAGAAAGTAGCCAAGCAAAGATATGAAGAGCTCAGGTAATTGCAAATCACTATTTCAAGAACTAATTCATATCTTTGTAGAACCACCCCAATATTCCTTGACATATTCGGTTTATTTTGGATGATTTCATTCCAGAGGTGTAAACTCAACGCATACTCAAAGCAGTGTTTTAGTTGCAATACCAAATTATATTTAATGTTGCTTTTTTCACTCATAGCAATCTCATAAAACATATTTGTGCCAGTTGGTACATTTTTTTGTAGCCAAGATAGACTTGCCTTAAGATTCAGAAGACTAATCTTAGTACTATTGGTTTGAAGTTTAACTATATGGTCAGGTGTAGTTTTGGTTAGCGTGAGTAACTGTTTAAAAAATCCAACCTGAATCCGCTCTAAAACATCCCCATATCTCAATCCCCACACCCCAACATACGACATCATAGAGATACCTATGCTCTCATACAGCTTCAATCTTTCCTTCCAACTGTTTTTCCTAACTGGGTCAACATCAAGAAACCCATATGACAATTGAAGCTGTTTAAAAAAAGAGACTCCACATTAATGAAATCACTTAGATTTTTTTAAACTAATGTATCTGTTATTCGCAATCACCGAATTCGGGCAATGCCCGAAATATTTGGAAATTCCGCGTAACGGGCATTCCATATTGCTTACTCCGCGAATAGCGCAATTTATTTCGGCCACTGGCAAAATAAATTTACTCATTCCGCGGAGTGAGCATTTCAATCTGCTCACTAGCCGATTTCAAGCTTTCAAGTGTCGCTCTTTCGGGCATTGTGCATTTCATTTTGCACATAGCTGTATTTACTCCGCGGAATGCGATAAGCAACAGAAGTCCTAAAATAAGCAATCACGAAAATACAACAAATTTTATTATAAATGAAAAGGGAACATTAATATTTAACAATATAAAAACAAAAAATAATTCTCATACATATAAAATAGAAACATATTTTAAACTTAAATCTGTATTTGGTATTTAAACAAATACCTATTTATTTTTACAAGAAGTACTCTTATGACACTTTGAGTTGCACTTAACACCCTTTCTCTTGCATGAGCAACTTTTATTTTGACAGCCTTTGGAGCAGTCACACTTTAAAAACCCTTGCTTGGATCCGCTAGAGAGCATCGCAGCTTCGCGAACATCAATTGTTTTATTCGGAACCTCATCAAATAAGAGAAATCTAGTCGGTGCAATCTGAAATTCATTTTGGGAGAACAGTCTCTTCAATTTGCCATATTTTGTTCCCAATAAGTATAAATCAGAATCGTTCCTCTGTAGTATAATTGCTAGCACATTACGTGGTGAAAGTCGTCCACGATCAACGTCAGGAATCTTGACTAAAACATTTTCGCCAACGTCGGCGGGAGAAAACTTCTTTTGGGAATTTCGCAATATTTGCTGTGCTTGCTTTTCTAGACCACGCTTACAACCTCGCCGTTTAGTTTCGATTGCCGTTTTTACACCACATAAAGAGCAGAGGGGCACTTCGAAATTTTAGCCAGCAATGCAATTTGGATGACAGGGTTCATTGCACTCAATACAATTATGTTGTACAAAATATTCTGTATTGCATACCGGACATGTGGTGTTACCATCTTCTAGTTCGCTTTCTTCATATTGGTCTGGTGCTACTTCATCTTCTTTTTCTTTGTCATTGTCAATCCTGTTAACGTTTTGATCTATATTCTGCAACTCTTGCTCCAGTTCTTCTTCTGTGTTAATACGTCTAGCAACTGTGTTGTCTAGACTGGAATCTAAAAGGCCGTTCTTCCGTTTAGTACCAAACAAGGCCTCATAAGGGGTCCTCTTGCTTCCAACATGAAAGCTCCGGTTCTTAGAACTCTGCACTATTCTAAGCCCTTCAGCCCACTTCTTTGTGTTGTTGTCGGACAACCAAGCTATCCCGAACATCCTGATTGGCACGCTCCACGGATCTTTGGCTTTGAGAATGCCTAGGCTTTCCGTGAACTATTTTTACGTCTGTCCATTTTTCTGTGAGACTGAGAATTACCTTTGAATCAAGACAAAAAATCAAAATCAGTATAGGCAATGTTGTCAGAATACTAACTCACCTTATTACAAAATTCTCGGCCATTGTCACTGTGTAGTATATTAGGAGCCCCAACTTGACAACGAGAATTCAGTTCAGACATCACTATAGGCTTGACAACTAAACCCTTTCCTTTAGATTTCTTCTTTAAAGCGCATGATTGACATAAGGATAAATATATTTTCGTCACTTCTCTTGTTATATTGCAGTATTTTCGTTTCAATTCCATTTCCATAGCTTTCTCCCTCTTATGGCCCAATTTTAAGTGTGCCGAGTGCAAGACATCGTACATTTCTTTAATGGGACACTAATAAATAATGGAATTGGAATCCTCTTGCTTCTTAATCAACTTGTCATTTTCACCAACCATCATTACGTCAAATCGGTTAAGTCTTCGGTAGTGCTTTGAAGTCAGTTCCAATCCATTTCGTCTTCGTTCTTTGGCTTCTTTAGTTTCGGTGACATATTGCTGGTAGATATCTTCAGATATCAATGTTGTTCTGTTTTGCGTACTTGATAATAAGGCGTCAAGTTTATTTTCAAACGCCGCTCTCATAACTGCTTCGTGAGTGTTTTTTTTCGGACATCATTTTTGTATTTTGTTTTCAATTATTTTGATATGTTAAACTAGCTACTGCACGAGCACAACTGCTTAAATAACGCAGTGCAAACGTAGATATGCAATGGATACAAGGTCAAACAAGAATTCGAGTAATGCGCATGTAATATTTTGTCCACTCCGCCGCAGAGTGATTAAATCTATTTGCTCCCTCCGGGAAATGTGCAAAATGAAATGCACAATGCCTGAAGAAGTGACACTTGAAAGCTTGAAATCGGCTAGTGAGCAGATTGAAATGCCCGCTTTGCGGAATGAGTAAATTCATTTGACCAATGACCGAAATGAATTGCGCGGTTCGCGGAGTGAGTAATATGGAATGCCCGTTACGCGGAATGTCCAAATATTTCGGGCATTGCCCGAATTCGGCGATTGCGAATAACATATCCATATCACTCTCTTTCACGTTAAATCTTATTTACTGTGTGTTATGTCTTTTTTGAGTCTTAATAGCGCTCATTATTTTCAATTTAAACTGTTATTCGTTTATAAAATAAAGATAAACCAATCAAGTGTTCTGACAAATACCAAAGATACAATTTCAATTTTTCAAGAGCAGCATTTTGAACTATCTTTAAGTCATAAGATTAAGTAAAAGTTTTGAGGTTTACGCAAAAACACTAATTGCAAGCTGTTTCTTAAAATTTTAAAATGTAGTAATTTTGAAATGGCTGTAACTGGTCTTTTTGTAAAGATAATCATAATTTGTCTTAGAGTTTTGTAAAGCTCAAAGACTCAACTTTAAGAAAATATTTTTTTTTGTAACAAATTGCGTAAATTATGTGTAAATTCAATTTAAAACAAAAAAGAATTTTTTCCATGAAAATTAAATGGGAAACTAAAAATAGAGTTGAGCTATAGGACTCATGTTTGGTGAGGATTTTTGTTAAATCAAATAGAAACATTTTACGATGGTAAGAGGCTATAATTCGATTATATGACTTTAACATTTTCATATGGAATGGAATAAACTAATAACTTAAGAAAACCCCAAATCCAAAAATCTAGAGGATTTACATGCGGCGATCGAGCAGGTAAATTTTTCGGATCTCCCTTGGATATACGTATCTAAATGGTGCACCGTCATGCATTAACCATAGCGGTGTTTTTGGTGATTTTTTATTTTAGTGGCTAAAAGTATTCTGCTACCATCTCATTAATTATGAATTTTTTATCCATTAAAATATAAATGATACCCTGTAAATTAATCAATAAATAACTGTTATCAATTTTTTTTACAAATAATTATATACATTTATCCTAATTAAAATGTTCTACACGACATGTTACTTAATAAGTTAGTTAGTATTAAATTAGAATTAAAACAGAAAGCATGTTAAATATTATTTGAAAATAGTCGAAATAACATTTTCAAATATACGTTTCGTATATTTCTTGGGAGCTTTTTTTAGAATTTTTTATTGTAAGACATATTGATGTAGTTACTGCTGAGCTGTTCTTGGACAATTTCCGGTGATTAGCTTCAAACTGTGAATTTTCCAAGGAAAACTTTCACTGTTAGGCTGGTCATGTATGAAGCGTTGTATCGCAGCGGTACATCGCAAAACTAAATCGCAAGGGTTTACCACTAGAGTGGGGAGCGCATACACCTAAGAAGGGCGGTCAGCTAAAGTAATGGCTTCCACAGGAATAATCGACACAATCGCGGTTGTTGCTTTAGCATTAATCTTGAAAATGTTAAAAACAAGAGAGTGTCGAAAAAGTGAAAAGAAAAGAGTACAGTCACGTTAAGTTATTACGTGAGTTTAGAGAAGAGGAAGCTATCGTAACTACTTGGTTTGGTTTACTTAATGACATTTAAAAGAAGCAATTAAAAAATAACTAATTTAAAGACATCCTTTTATTCAGTGCTTTAAATGCAACTGATTTTAGAACGCCGCGGAGGGCCCCTTCCTTCCACACACACTTTGAGGTCTGCTCTCCCCTTGCGATGTAAAATAAGTCTTAAGTCGTTCTGGCACATCGCCAGCGATGAGGTTTCAGTGCAGTGCTGGCACACACACACACCATGGTTACACCCGCGATACCGCTGAAGGGGACAAAACCACTACGTGTATGACCGGCCTTATGTTCGGAAAAGGTGTTGCGACAGAAAAATCTTCAATAAATGAGTAACGGATCGTAAGGCTTGATCCACATTACAGATATGCTCTCGGACTGATATAAATCTCCTTACATCCTCATTAGCCTTTACCATTCAGGTTTTGATCCTGCTCATCAGAGGATTTAAAATTTCATATTTTACCACTGAAGAATTAACTATGATAACTGTGTTTTGGATAATGGTTTCGATAAGATCCAAAAGTACAAGAAAAAGAAGCATGTTTGTTACCGCGAAAAAACTAAAGGTAATGATAACACGCTATATCACCATTTGAAATTTATCGGCCTCGGAACGTAATATGACTGAAATTAGCGCGATGCTGACAAAGTCAATTTAAACGGAAATTTTTCTGACCTTTTGCTCCCACTTTCAAGTAAGCCTCTTCTTGCCTATCATATTCTCTGCTCCTACTTTCGAGTACACCAAGCATGTGCTTACTCTGACAACATGTACCTAATACCACGTGTATCTTGCGTGCAACTACTTAAAAAACACGTGCTAATTGTTACTTGTAATTTTCTTACATTAAATAATGATTGTTAAACAAAACGTATTTTATTCAGGTCACCCTTCTGCGCAAACACATTATAAAAAGGTTCTATCAGATTTTTACACCATTTTGGAAGCATTGCATTCTTATGGTGGGTTACATACAGAGCGATCGGATCACTGAGGCGTATGAAAGTCGAAAAACTGAAAAAATGGTGCAACAAGTTGAACGAATCTCCAGTTATAGACACGAATCAGAAACCTAGGGAACCGATGGCCGTAAAAAATTTAGGGCAATAGGTACCCCAAATTTTTGAATGAAATATTCGAATTTGAAAATAGATAATATAGAAAGTTTACTATAAAAAACTAAGATGTGAATGAGGAATTTCAACAAAAAATGCAGTAACTTTAAGTTCAACAGCGAGTAATCAATATCAATACAAAGTCGCTTTTTCTGTCCCTATTTCCCTTTGTATACTTAAATCTTTAAAACTACGCAACGGATTTTGATGCGGTTTTTTTAAATAGATAGAGTGATTCAAGAGGAAGGTTAATATGTATAATAACATCCATTAAATAGTGGAGAAATACTGTTATTTTTGAGGTTTCTAATGTGATGTCGTTAATTATCAATTTTTTTCCGCTTACATTGCAAACGCAGACTGAACCTTACGAGATTTATCAAAATAATGTACTAATTAATTGTACACGTTGAAAAGGTCTACAAAAAACTCCGCGATGGTATATGTCTATCTCTTATGGATATCCCACAATAACATTTTTTTGTCATTTACTTTTTACGGCAGATAATGGCTAATTTTCGAAGCGATTTTAACCAATACAGCATTAATCCTTATCAAATTAAATAGCTTAAATACATTGTTGATTTAATATAGATCTATATGGTCCTGTACAGCACAAGATTTAAATGAATATTTTCGAAGATACCTATTACAGATTTAAAATTGCGGGACGTAGCGCTTGCGGTGGTAGGTACTGGCCGGCTGGGGCGGCGGTAACGTGCCTATAAATAGCGCATCAAAGGACGCGATTTTCCTTAAAGCACTTTAAATTTTGCAGCGATCGGACGCGTTTATTACGAAATTAATCATTATGACGCTACCCTAAGGTGGCGCAGTTGAGATGTTATAAATTTACACCTGTAATTCTTACATAACTAAGTACTACGACGCCACCGTAAGGTGGCGCAGTTGATATCTCATATATTTAAAAGAGCTAAACTTACTTATTTAAGAATTATGACGCCACCGTTAGGTGGCGCAGTTAATATATAATATACCTAACCGATAAATTACAAAGTACTATAAATAATAGTAAAAACTGGTAACTAACGAGAAAATATGATAAAAAATACAAAAAATTAATCGTAAAAATAAAAAAAAATGGGAAAAACATAAGTGTTAGGCGGTGCAAAGTTCGCCGGGTCCGCTAGTAACGTTATAAAAAACATATAGTATTAAATTTTATGTCAATGAAAATACATTTTAAGACTAAATCAGTAGATTTAGTTTACTAAGGGTCGCTATTTTATATGGTTTCATCTAACTTTTCAAATTTTCATCAAATTTTATCGTGAATTCAGGGGTGCCAACCTTAACAAAATACAACAAAAACAATTTCTGTTTCACGGATGTGTTTAGTGGTTGATTTATTAATAGTTTATTGTTATTCGAAGATGGATGTGCGTTTTCATTTCGGTGAATAAACAATTTTATTCACAATAATCTTTCCATTTAAACAAAACAGATTGTTAAAATCTTTAAAGGTTGGTCAACCTGCTTGTTATCAAACATTTTGTGTTATGTTAATAAAATCCAAGATAAAGTTTAGTAAATAGTAATGGGATATTCATTAGTTGTAAGACAGTACAAAGTTCATTGGGTCAGTACTTTACTTAATAAATACCGATGTTAAACTAAATTATATACATATATATATGTAGCGCTCTTAGTTCCAAGACATTTCTAGCGGCCTAACTCCTAGTTCCAAGACATTTTCCGTTTTCCAAGACTGTCTTGGAAGTTTTATATGCCGAATTACGAGTTCCGGGACAGTCTCGGAACTCTTACTTTCTGTGTGTCTCTGAGTTCCAGGACAAAAAATGTCTTGGAACTATTATTGATGTTTATTGGAGTTCCAAGACATTAGTAATTTTTTTAATAATATGTAGTCTTTTATGATTCTTTCTTCTTATCGTTTAATTTTTTTATAATTTTCAATATATTTATTTTACTTTCAAAATTACGTCAACTCTTGATTTAATCAATTTTTTAAATATTTTTAATTTTATTTGTATAATGTTCTTAAACAGATTTTTGAGTTTTGTTAAATTTTCTCAGTAATGATTTGTTTAAAAATACAACAAAAAAAAACAAATAATTTTGATCTAAATTTTTTAAAAAATGTAATAGGTAAATTTCAAAACAATTAAAATTGAATTTAAAAAATACCTTTTTTTAATTTTTCATAAAAAACAAAATTTTAGAAAAGCTAATTTTGAGGTCAATTGTGAACGCATTTTACGAAATTCCACCCACAAGAGGGGTTGCGAGGGCGTGAAAAATAAAAAAAAATTAAAACCTAAAATCTGTAAGTCCTACAGGTCTGAAACTTTGCAAAGTAATTATTTTTATAATTTTGAGGTCAACCGTGAACGGATTTTACGAAATTCTCCCCACAAGAAGCGTTGCGTCGGCGTGAAAAATAAAAAAAACTTAAAATTTAAAATCTATAAGTCCTACAGGTTTGAAATTTTGGAAAATAGTTATTTTTATCAATTTAAGGTCAATTGTAAACGAATTTTACGAAATTCCACACACAAGAAAGTTGCGGGGGCGTGAGAAATAATAGACCACCGCGCAAAAAACTTTTTTTTAAATGATTAATACATACTTGAAACTCTGTGTAAGTAGTTGTTTTTTTACGTTATTACTAAGACTACAAAAAAATGAAATTTACTACAATCCTCAGAATCGTTTGTAGTTTTACTTAAGCAAAATCAAATTAAATTTTATCAAAGTCAGGTTCCAGCGTAATGGAGCTCGACTTTATTGCTGCGTTTTTACTGTCCGACAGCTTTAATATTACGTTTATTTCTAGCTCGAAAAAGCAGCATTTTTAAATTTAGAGAATTTTAAACTTTGTTGGACTCGTCAATAGGAAGCTATACACAAAGTTTCAAGTATGTATTAATCATTTTAAAAAAAGTGTTGTGCGCGGTGGACTATAATCTATACATATAATAAAACTGTAGAAATGAAAATTCTGTACATTAAAGATTGGATTAAAAATTGGAAACGTATTTTTATTTCGCAGAAAAGGATAATACGTTTGCTTTTTAATATCCAACCTCATTACTCCTGTAAATCATTTTTTTTTAATTATAAAATTTTACCAGTTACTTGCATATACATTTTGGAGTGTTTGTTTTATTAACGACAAAACATTCACCGATTACCTAAAATAGCAGACTACCACAATTATTTATAATACACGTCATATGGATTTGTTGGCTATCCCTATCCATAAAACGTCCAAATTTAAATGTTCACCTACGTACGTGAGCATTCAATTCTATAATCATCTTCCTAAATCGTTTAAATGCTTAAACACCACTAGGTTTAGAAAAGAAGTCAAAAAATTTTTGCTACCAAATGTTATTACAGTGTCGGAGAATATTTGGCTGACAATTTTACTTAAATATGTAAAAGGTTATTTGTAATTTAAATGTTTTTGTTTATTACTGTTTGTACACTTTTTTTTTTACTTTTGACTTATCCTATACATTATTTGTAAATGTCGTAAAGGATCAATAAAATTATTATTATTATTATTATTATTATATAAAAATAATTAGCAAGGGGTGTTACTACATCGATATAAAATCCAAAAATGTGGTTAGATTTTTTTCTGTGTCTGTCTGTACGTTTGTGCGCGCATCACATTAAAACTACTGATCAGATTCGAATGCGGTTTTCACAGATGTATTTCAACTTAACATCTGGTGTATAAATATTTCTCCCCCTTCTCCTTTAACGAAGTCCGGGCAGATATTTTTATATAACAATCAACACGCCACGCGAACGACGTCGCGGGTACAGCTAGTTTTTAATAAGCGCTAATAAAAATTTAAATAATCTCGTTCTAACGGGAACGCAAATATTTATGTAATAACTGTTTATACATATAAATAAAATTGAGAGAAGCCGATATAGCAGAGTAAGGTAGCCGGTAGCATCATCAGAATTTGTCCCTTCTGATAGCGGGTTCGATATTCTTAATAACTTCACTTTTTACATTTCTAAAACGTTTGTTTTGCTTTTATTATCTATACGAATAAGAAAACTGTAACTGATTGCTGTCTGTACATCGCAAATAATATATAATATATAATGGGGGACATTTATACACACAAGAGAACCCAAACAATGTTTTTATATTTCGCCTGTTTGTCTGTATGTTTATTAACGCTATTCTCAGAAGCGTCTTAATCGATTTGGATGCAATTTTCAGAAATATATTGTGATGCACTTAAAATTTAGTGTTTTTTCGATTTAAGTCGGTTAACAAATAGAGAAGTTATATCATTAATCATATTAAATAGGATTCAGCTTAGGATGTAATCACGTCAGTAGAACGCGACGTGTGAGAAGTGTGACTGTATGGAGTGCTGGAGGAGCACAAACAACCTGATCGGCGTCATTGTGAAACGTAACGAATGTATGATTTTTTTGCCTAATCTAGAAATGTACTATTTTTTATTCAAGTCCTTGATTGAAAACAATCAAAGGAAACAGTTAAGTATATTATATTTTATGCGTCCGTAATACCAGGCATTTTTTTATGCGAACGAAGTGGCAGGTAAAAGCTATGTATGAAATGTAATTATACTTTTTGTAGTACTGAAAAAGTTAATCACATACATATACGTTAATTCTCTATAATAATAATAATTTTCTAATTAAGAATTTAACAACTATACTGAAGGTATTAAAAATTATTACTGTCTTATCTTTTTTAATTTATAGTAGTTTGCGTAGGTAAAGTATATTACCACAGCCCTACTCCACTTATATATAGTCAAGTCCGGCTGTGATATTACATAACTGAAGTGGTAATTCATTTTACACACTCGTGTATAATCCGCTACTTATCACTCGAGCAACATGCCGCACAAAATGTATCATAAATGATTAACTGAGTTAAAATTGCAGCAGCGGCAATACTTTAGTGTTGATAGATAGTAGATTCGCCTCGACAATTTACACAGTATTTGATAAATTAAATTTTGTTAATTAAAAGAAAGTGTCGTTAACAAGATTTTAAAGTGTACGATATAAGTTATCTAAAGATCTCTCAAATTTGTTAAAAAACACCTCCATGTCATAACGATACTTGTCAAATCCAATACAAGTGAATACCTACTTGGTTTTATGGGCAAGACAGTGTCAGTTTTCTGTTGGTTTAAATCATTTAATATATCCATCCCACACTTGGAAGAATATTCTTTGTGATTAACTAATTAAAAAAATAATATCCAACTATTTAAGATAGTAACTGAATTAAAAGATTTTATGTCGGTGCTATATGGACACTGCGTTATGTAGGTACTTATTTATAATAAAGGAAATATTTAGAGGCAGTGTTTCTTTGTTGAAACTGAATATGTATTAATCTAAGTGGAAATTGAGTCGTCAAATATTAATAAGTATCTAAGTAATATGTATAAAAGTTAAACAAAGGCAATATATCGCAGCTTAGATCAAATAGTGTCACAACCCAAAAAAAGTTAATCAAAATTAGTAATTTATTATATAAATAAGATTCTTGATGAAATAAATATTCTATCACGTGGTAAGCTAAAGCCAAAAAGTAGTACATAAAGTAGATAAATGTGCTTTTCTCGGGGGTTGTTACTATTTGTTTACTATAATCGTAACTTAGATAAGGAAAATGATTATACTTTTAATATCTAAGACTTTAATATCGAACCAGCTATTATAATTTATTCTCAATAATCTTTCTTAGAATTCCAGGTAATTTTATTTCTGTTAGTCTTGTTCACTAGAAAACATTATTATATAGTTTCTTTTTCTGGCATTTTTTTTTCATTCTATTAATATTATTAAAACATTGTTTCTTGTAACTATAAGGTTTCTATAATAATGTATTAAAAGTATCATTATTCTATTTGTTTTTTTAATTAAAGAGAACAATAAATTAAAGAATACAGTCGTCACTTATTAACTGTGAAATTAATAAACTATAAACCTTTTTAATTTAGCTGGGTATCTACTTTATATAAATTAATTATGTGAGAAATTTAAAAATAAAGATTAGTTATTATAATAAGTACTAATTACTTACGAAAGAAAAAATTTTCACTTTTTGATAATAGGGGATAAATAAAAATAAGCGTTTAAGTACAAAATATTCAACAAAGTTTATATTATAAGCCCAAACGAAGAAATAAAAAAAATAATTTCAAACTTCGACTTTTTAATGGTTTAACAATTGAACAAAGCGTTTCGGATATTACTCCATGCGAAACATTTTTTCTATTTTTGTTTTTTTTTCTTATTTAATATGACCACTTAACTCTGAAACACCCTGTAAAGAGTTGAGCCCGTTTGATGTATTACGTTAGCATAATTCTTAAAAAAACAAAACTAAATTCTAAAGAAAAATTATTTAATTAAGTATTAGTTCACAAGTATTAGCAAAATCTAAAAAAAAAATGTTAATATAGACATCAAGCACATTTTCAATTGCTGTATAAAGTTTTATTACAACACCACATTTTGAGATGGGAAATGGTCAATGTAAATCCAGTTGCCAAAAGGGCAAAGCAGGTAAAAAACTAACTGTCGTCAGAAAACAGTGGTGTACCGAAAAAAAAGTCTTCCATAAATAATAAAAAACAATAGTTAAAAAAAAATATAGTTTTCTTTTTTTCGATTTTTCTGTCTTTTTATTAATTATATTTAAATGGCAATGTAGGCTTGATAGTTCTTGTTGTGCTGGCTGAAGACTGTGGTACTGCTTAAAACAAGTGCTAAAAATATAATATACATTTTTTTTTATTTTGCTATGTTTTTCTTAAAGCCCGATATCGAGTCGGCATATCGTGTATAATTTCTTAATGGTAATAGTAAAAAAAGTATCGGTAAAGAATAATAGTGAATAAAAAAAATTAAAAAATTTGACAAAAATCATCAAAAATTTATTGTATTTAACGACAGCGTCTGATAATAGACGTATTTATTTATAACCCATTTTAAGGGATTTAATTTTTGTAAGGTGCGTCATTGTATAAATTATAAATTTTTGTGCAAAAGATTGAAAAAGAATATTTTTTTTTAAATAACGTAAAAACTGGTGTATTTAATTGTCATTTTGAAAAGCAATAAAATAAAAATTCCGTGTTCCCTAATCATATCCATAAAATTTGAGTTTTGACAAAAAAATGATCACTCAATACACCTTCTACGGGAACGGGTAATTTTTGGGTAATTTTTTATTGAATATTTAACCCCGTTCTAATAAACAATTCAAATAATATATCTCATAAATAAATAAATATTGGTTAATGAAATTTTTATGGTAACTTTAGGGTCACCAATAACTAATTTTTAGAAAGTTTTTATATTTTCGCCGTGTTCTTTGTCTCTGTGTCATTCCGTGGAATTTTGTAATCGAATTTAAACCTATTTCCCGACTACCTAGAGCTCTGAAATTTTCAGGATAGCTAAGAACTGGATGACAATGCATGTTTGAAGTGTGTTTAGGCATATATATAGATTTCGAAATTTATACTGAATTGTTATTAAATTAAATATGTAAACATATTATCATTTTGAAAGACTTCATATAAGCTTGCGGTGGCCTATTTGGATAAGCGGTTGAAGCGGTTGATTGTGACAATTCTGTTGGGTTATCGTAATAGGATCGATCTCGCGAGAGTGAAGTTTTTTTTCTTTTTTTTTTGTTCTTACATGTGAAAACAGTAATTATTATTTTGACTGGTAATAAAATAAACTGTTTTAGAAAGTTTTTAGATGCAACTACCCTTAATTTTGTTAACAAGGAAACAGTCTTCTCTATGATCAATCACAGCGTTGTATGACTTAATATTTTTGCAATATCAGGGATGCTGTGCATTGTTGAGATGACACTAGTAATATGATCTATAAATCATTAAAAAGCTTTCTATTATAAAAAATTCTTTTTATAAATTGTGCTTTTAAAGAGTTGTATGATTATAGTTGCTTTTCCGACAAAACCAAAAACATTTCAAAATTTTGCGGTTTTATAGATTGTTTTCAGTTATGGAAGCAAATAATTAGCCGATTTGAAGTTCCCGAGTCTCAAATTAATGGAAATTATCTAATTTGAATAGTCTTCATGTTATCTAAAAAAAATTTTTTATATTTTTTGCACAATAATTTATTGCTTAAACAATGACCCACGTTATAAAAATTGAATCCCTATATTTGTCGGTAATTACAATAAACAATGTTACTAATTTAACTAGACTAAGTATATGCCACTTTGCCACAAGATTGTACGAATTTTTCTATCAAAAATCTATTAAATCTACCTAGTAAATACAAGTTTTGGGTAGTTTCATAAAAGGGAATACTTAAAACTGGCAAATGTTTGGTTTTGCCAGATTTTTTATTACAAGGAAATACCTAAGTTGTAAATTATGCGATAATTTTAGCCCCGCCATTTTATAATGGTTATTACTTTGGTATAAAACTGCAAACCGTGGTAGTTTTTTCTCTTTTACTATTTAGTTTATTCTAAACTATAAACATGTTCGGTTTGGTTTGTTTTGGGGAACAGTCTTACGAGATATACCCTATTAAACAAATAGCAAAGTTAAATAGTGATGGTGACAAATGTTTGGTAAAGCATAGAGGATGCAAATATGAAGGGCAGTTACTTCTTGTAAATGGTAAGTATCTTATGTACTGGATAATTCACATAAAAACTATTAACAGTTAAATTATAAAAAGGTCCGTGAGGAATTTTTTGGAATTTTGAAGATTATATTTAAATATTTCAATTATTCATTCGAAACTTATGCTTCTCAATAACTAGCAACATCTGTTTTAGAAAAATGAAAATATAAAAAAATAGGCTTATAAAATGTATAATTATACATTGTATAATGTTGATAGTACTTAAACAAATAATAACAACAAAAATTTACAAAATAACAACATCTCTAATTGAAAGCTAAACAATATTTTACGTTGTTTAAAGATAATCAATTGAAAAGTTTTTTGTTAAACTTCCATAGGTGTAAACTACTCTAAACTGTTTACAAACCATTTTTGTGTGGTTTTAGATGAAACCAACACGTGATTATTAAGAAATGGGATATTATTAAACCCTTTTATAAATGCCAATGATTTAGTAAAAAAATTCGTACATTTGGTAAAAACAAAGCAGTGCAATTCAAAATTGAAGAAACGACTTCTTTGAATAAAATTTTCCTAAATTCGGTCAAAATTTACCAATTGTGTCCAGTTTTAAATCAAATGATCAGTGTTCACAGATAATTGACAAGTTTATATTTTCTCCGAAAGAATTGTGAAAATTCCTATACCTGTCAGAACACTGTATTGTACAATTTCAGATGTGTCCGACGTATTTATAGATATTGTATAAAAATATTTAATTTTTAAAAGTTTTTATCAATTTAATATAGGTACAAGCGATTGCGACCATATTTATTTATAATTTTAGAATCCAAAGAACATTTGCAAAATATTATCGATAAAGAAGAAAAGTCTTCAAGTATCTGTTCTGATATTGATGTCAATGATTTAAACAATTGCGGTAAGTAATCATTTATTTATTTGTTTTTACACAATGTATCAACAGCTCGGTGGAATTAAAAAAAAGTATTAGTAGTAGCGATTTCTAGGCAAAAATGCTTAGAGGTTAGAGGTATTGGATTTTCTCGTGGCAGCTAAGTCATCGTAGGCAAATCCCTGTTATTCGTCTAACGATCAAGTTACTGTAGAATCTGAAAACATCCCCAAAAACAGATCGCTCCGTAGTGAACGTATAATTAGTCTGGTAAAAAAAAGGTTTATTTTGTGTCAAAATTTTTTAAATCTATATTTTATTTTTCTTTTGGTTATATTTTTTAGATTATTATTAAAAAATAAATATTTATTTTTTACTAATTGTAATAAAACAAACTGATATTATAATAAGGAATCTAAAATATTATAGTATGAATTTATAATTAAATATTTTTCAAAATTTTTAATTAAAAATGTTCTATCACTAAAAATGTGTTTGGACACAGAATAAGTTCGTTCTAGATCTACTGACATTATAGGACAAAATTTTAATGGCATTTAAATTAATTTGCCAACTCATAAGATCTTCAGAAAAGTTGCCTTTAAAAATACGTACAACTTTTCTCAAACAATCGTTTTTCATATTTTTCTAATAAACTTTTTTTTTAATTTCTAATTTAAATTTTTGTATTTCCGGGAATTTAGACCCTTAAAAACAGGTACCTACGACTTGCTACTCTAATATAATTATCTTGTCTTGAAAACCCGATCATTTTTAAATTCAGGTAGTAATGGGTAATTCCAGATAGATAATGACATTGTTCATTCCAAGTTATAAAATTTAAATTAATAGAGGAAAATTTTAAATTTTTATATTATTTATTTTTAAAATATGCAAAATAAATCATGTTTAGCTTAAGTATACATTATTGTTTGAAATGAGCAAATATATGCAATATATGCATCTATATGTAATTTGCATATATTCCACTTTCTAGTTATCACTAATTGTTAGAAAATTGTACGTAGTAAGGGTTGAAACAATCAATTTGATAATCAGATATTAAAATCCTCTTATCCCGTGGGTTAAAAAATAATTGAAATGCTTTTTCCAAAATATAAAAAAAAACTATTTATCGTAGGGAAATTAAAAATTTTAATGCTTTGTCAATTAAAATCAGTAAACAATAAAAAAATTGTGGAAAAAAGCACGAAAAAAGAGTCTTTGAAGTCCATAAATAAACCCTTTTCTCGACCCTCGATCCAGCATATAATTGTATGCACGCATAATTTTACAATCTATTGTTTAAATTTAAAAATATATGATTAATTTTTAATAAATAAACATAAATAAATACCAGAAACATAAAGATAATTTTTTCTGATTTCAACGCAAAATTTTGAAGTTTACAGGCGTTAGAGGTATTTTATATTGTTAGTGTTATTTTTTTTTCAATATCATGATTTGGTGTCTAGTCTGTAAAATTATGAGTGCGTACAACCACATGCTGGATCGAGGGACGAGAAAAGGGCCGCATTTATGGACCGTCCGCTGTTCGCAGGTAATGGGTGACATCAAAGAGTCTTTACCCAAGTGTTTTCTAATTTTGTTTAAATACATACATGTCGGGAACAGTTTTACTTGCTTTTTCTCGGTGATAAGAGGTTTTTAACTAAAAATTGCTACTGCTCATGGTTTTTACCAGTTTTTTTTCTAATTGCACTAAATTTGTTAAGTATACAAAGTAATGCTGAATTGTTTAATAAAGTATGACTATTTTTTTACAGAAAATACTGAAAATAACTCTTTTGATGATCCTGATGACTCGCTTTGTGACCCTGTTTATTCTCCTAGTCCTAGCGAAGATTCAGAGGACGAAGAAAGGGATTCAGTATTGTTTATCAAAAATCAGGATGTTGTTTCAGTATCTTCAACCAATGATAATATGCACGGAAATTTTACCGCAAACGTTTGCAAAGAGAATACAGACAATAGCGAAAATACTTCGGTTTGCCATATTATGCCAAACGCTGACATAAGCATATGTAACGTTGATCAAAATGTATTACTTATAGATAAATCAAGGGGAAAGAAAGGTGACAAAAAGGAAAACTTCTGTTTCTACTGCCATACCAAACAACAAAAAATTGCACGGCACCTTGAATTGAAACATGGAAGTGAAAAAGATGTGAGGTCCTTTTTAGATTTACCTCCAGGACATCCTATGAGAAGGCAACTTATAGGAAACATACGAAAAAGAGGAAATTTTATATACAATACAAAACAGGAATACAACGATGGAAAACTCATTGTATCTAGGCGACCGAAGCAAAGAAAAACGGCACCAGAGTACAAACCTTGTGCCAACTGTCAAGCGTTTTTTTCAATAAAAACACTATCTGCGCATTATAAATTTTGCAGCAAAGGGGACACTTCAAATCGGCAGCAAGGTATTCTGTTTCTTAGCAAACAGATTCATGGTAGAGTACATAGTAAAGCGTCGGAAGCCGTAAAAAAGTACATTATACCGAAAATGAGGGAAGACCATATCGTTGACATTATTCGTTACGATTCACTCATTACTATTTTTGCTAACAAAAATTGTGAAAAATATAGGCATCCCCGGCACTATGAAATGATCAGACAGCGAATGAGGTTGTTAGGACGATTTTTGGTTCAACTTAGAAAATATAATAATGTCATTTCTGATTTTGCGTCAATATATGATCCTAAATTTGTAGATGATGTCATGAGAGCTATAAATTCGACGGCAAGATTTAACCCTCAAACCAGCAACTATGAAGCTCCTACAGTAGCGTTTAACTTGGGTACATATATTAAGCAAAGTGCCAATATTTTTATTACAGAATGCATTAAAGAACATAAGGATGAAATGAAGAAAAACGCAAAAAACTTTTTAAAAATTTTTACGCAGGAAATAAACATTAATATTAACAGAACAGTGTCGGAATCACAACTCCAAATTAAACGGGCTAAGAAAATTGAACTTCCCAGTATGGAAGATATTAAAAAATTAAGAAATTATTTAGTCCAACTTCGAAATAAATCGTTGCGTGAATGCAAATGCGACGTTAATTTAAAAAATTGGATCAGTTTAGGGGAAGCTACTTTAACAACATTACAATTGTTTAACCGCCGAAGACCAGGTGAGGTGGAAAGAATCCTTATAGATGATTTTAAAAGCTATCAGAGAATGGATGAGACATGTAACTCTGATTTATACATGTCATTATCTAGCATTAATAAAAATATTGCAAATAAATATGTTCGATTCGAAATACGAGGAAAACTAAATCGAAATGTGCCTGTTATTTTAGACGACAATACATTACAATGTATAAAAACAATTTTAAAATAAAGAGAACATCTAGGAGTCATAAATAGCAATCCTTATGTGTTTGGAATTCCTGGAGGTCAACACCGGCATTTAAGAGCTTGCAACCTATTACGTAAGTTCTCTGTTGAATGTGAAGCAATAAACCCTGAACGTCTTCGAGCTACCCACCTCCGAAAACATATTGCAACGACCTGCATAACATTAAATTTGCAAGAAGATCAAGTTGCGGACTTGGCAAACTTTATGGGTCATGCTGAAAAAATACACCGAAATATTTATCGGCAACCCATTATTAGTAGAGACGTTCTCGGTGTAAGTCAGTTACTAGAGGCGGCGCAAGGTGGAGAATCGGACGATGATAATGACAGTGACACTGACAGTACCAAAACTAGAAATTGCGAAAACAGCTCCCATTTTGAAAGTGATGACAATGACGAAAATTTCACACCAAGGAGAGAACCCTGTATTAAAAAGAGAAATAGTAAGTAAAGCAATTGAAACCTAATTTTTTAAACTTTATTTTATTTAAGATTTAAGATCCAATAAAGAAATGTTAGATTGTTATTTAATTGGTTCCAATAAAAAATTTTTTACATTAATATATCAATTGTAAAATTTAAAATTTAAAATTTTAATTAAAAACTAATTTACTGCTTTTGAATTAGTTAATAATATTTATTTTGTTTTTCTAATTTTGTTTCTTTTTTAGCAGGATCGTTCGGTAGTGTAAAAAGGACGAAATGGACATCGGACGAAAAACAGATAGTAACCAGTGTTTTTAAAGAAAATTTTGAAAAACTAACTCTTCCATCACTCAAGCATATACAGGATGCCATTCAGAAATACCCTGGTTTGGGTAACCGAACTCCTCCTCAGATTAAAACATGGATTAATAACCAGCATAAAAAAAAGGGAAGAAAAATATCATTTAATATTTAAGTAGTATTTATGTTAACTTAATAAAAATAATTTGTTACTAAATTAAAAGTGTGTTAATTTCAATAATTGAATGTAATTATTAAACGTCAAGAGGATATTTAGTACATATCTGGTGTATTTATAGTTTTTTTTTGTGGCTATTATTAAATAGTGTTTTGTGCCATAGAATCTAATTAACCTTAACTGAGAGTAGCCTGTTTAAGTTATATTTTTCCTATAATTTTACTAAAAAATTTTTGATATTAACTAAAGTAATTTACCAATAAAAATAAAAAAGGAGAAATCAACCCAATTAACATAATGCAATAAAAATAACAGGATTTTTTTTATTATATTTGGAACCAAGTTTAAACCATATAGTGTCGTAAACAGGTGTAATAGCTTACACAAAAGCCAGTTTAGTTAATTTTTATTTTTAAAAATAACAGTTAATAATTTAATATTAATCAAAGTTCAGACGTAAAGAAACAAAGCAATATTTAAAGTTCAATGGTAGAAAAAAATTTAAGTCCCAAAATAGTAGTTTACGTAACAAGTCCCGAAAGTGGTCTTTTACTGGACGAGTAGGCAAATTGCAAGGCGAGCTATAAGGCGAGTAAAAGCACTTTTGGGACGTATTACGTACAATATTTTTTTAAAACAGGCATTGTTGTACCATAACCTTAATATTATTCAGTTTACATTTTTATAACAAGAACTCTTTATTAACTAATTTTAATTTTTTTTTAACAAACCTTACTTGGGTGATCGCTTTAACAATTTCATCTGGTATAATTTCATCTTCCATTAATTCACAATCAAATGAATCATTTTAAATATCCATTTTATAATAAATTTCACGTTTTCAACTAAACGTCAAAATATATCAAGGTATTTTATAGTTTTAAATGTATACAAAACTCGATTACCATAGAATTGACCGCTATCTTAGACTAACTATTTTATTGTAAATGAGTCCGGTGGAATCTTTTACCGGACTCATTTTTATTTTCTGGCCTTGTTTGACAAAATGAGATTTTCTGACCTAAAAATAAACCGGAAATTATTAATTTCTGGCCGGTTTAAAAAAAATAGATTATTGATATTTTTCTAGTTGTCAAGTTGATAGCTTGAAATATCTAAGTTTATTATCGCAGTTTTAGCATTTATATTAAAAACTATTGATAATTATGTATAGTTCTGCAATTTTTATAATTAGTTTGCATTCGTTTTTCTGTGCTAATTACCACTAACGCAGCCAGCTTTCAAATTTTCACTATTACAAATTATTCATCGGGATATTTTATCAAAGGTAATACCACGAGTCCTTAAAATTTTATCGATAAATTTTTAGTTTCCACGAAAACTTTTTTATTTGGCAAAAATACGAAAACAAACTGAAATGTGATAAAATCACGAGTCCGTAGGACTAGTGATTTTATCATATTTAGTTTGTTTGAGTAGTTTTGCCTAAAATAAAAAAGTTTGAGTCCGGAAAATAACAATTTATCTAGTAAAATATTACAGGACGAGTGGTATTTGAGAAGATTATTTTTTGAACCATTCTGTACAAAAACTACTTTATTTAAAAAACTTCCTAGAACAACTTATATTTCATAATTATCACAAACGAAATGCCGTTACCCCACCTATTAACTTATCCTGTACACTAGATAGTATTGACAGTTGTCAGTTGTCGTGAGCGTCGTGAAAACAATTTGAATAAATAATTATTTTTATACCTATTTATACAATTGTATTATTAAATAGAAAATTACCAAAATAAAAATTATTAGGTATATCTATTTAAAGTTTACCTACAAGACCACATTTGCCTGTAGGCATATAAAAGTTTTAAATGCATGCAGAACCAGGAAGCAGGTTAGTTTTAAAGTACCTACATATTTGATTTTTCATTATCGTTTAGATGAATTGAATTGTGATAATAATAATAATAAAATATATTTAAGAATATTTAGATAATATAAATGAATGTTGATTTATAGTAAGGTACTTATAAACAAGAAAATTGATTGTTCAATATTGTTATTGAATTTTTGACAGTTCTATAATTTTATCAATACTAGTAAAACCACTAGTGGTTTTATCAATATAAACCGGAATGATTGGCTAGATTTAGCATAAAACATTCAAGATTAAGCGTTTTCATTGGACGAAATCACAAAATTGTGATATTTTGACAGGTGAAAAAAATAATCAACATAAAATTTTATTTTAATGAAACTTAAAATTTTTGTTTATAGATTTACGGAAGCTGAGTACCTAAGTTTCCATCGAGTTATTTTTTGTTAATGATGAATTTCTAAGACCGAATTACAATTTAACACCAAGAAGTGCAAGTCGTCTTAGGTTTAAGATACTAGAACAGATAAGAAGGCTAAAAAAATTCTGACCTCCTTTATTACATACGAACATAAATAAAAATATTATTTAATCATTAAGTTTAACAAAAAAGGTGTTTTTTTAGTTCCTCTGAACTAGAGGGCGCCAAAGTCAATGTTTTAAAAAAGGTGCCCGATAGATTGAAATTGAAAATTTAAAATTATTGCAAGAAGAAATACATTTTTTTGTCTTTGAAAACGACAACCGATCTAGTTGTCGAAAGCTAAAAAGACAAAATTAAAAAAAAAAAATTATAATAATATTAATTAGCAGTTTTCAAAGACGTTAACAAATTTGACATATCAATCAAGATAAATTAAATAAGCGAGGGTCATTTTGAAAATAATGATTAATTGATTTATTTTTAAGCTATTGTATGGCTTTTATCGCGGGCCTTAAGTGCGGCGACCGAATCAAGAAATTCCGTAACAAAAAACCTAACACTTAAAAACCTAACACTTCGCGACCCTGCCTACGGCGCCTACTATATTAAAATAATTTGTTTTTAAATAAAAGTTAAATCTGTAAATGTGTATGATAGGCAACATAATATACATATTTTGCTGACCTGTCCAATTGACAGCTTACAACCAAAATACAATTGCTGGTGAATAGTTGCGCGCGTAAAATGTGTGTATAAAGTGTTTTAAATATGAACAAACAAAGTGCATTTATTAATAAAGAAAGTGATGAAAAAATATTGAAGAAATAGGCCACCACGTTCAAAAAGTGTAAATAAATAAATAATTATAATTGCATAAATTGATAAAAAATGCTATGCAATAGCTTTACCGCGGCAGTCTCCGAGTGCCACACGTCTTTTGTTATTGTTTTTATTCTAGTAGCGAAAGTTCCCCTAATAAAAGAAGAAGAAAAAAGAATCACGGCAATTGGAATCGGAAACTTTGTGTCCGCCATGTAAAAAGCGTCATTTCGTGAATAATGCGTTTTTTACACCTGCGAGAGGTTGTGAATGTGAAGGCGCATGCGCATGTGCAACAGTTATACAACTTTTATATAAATTTGAATATCGCTAAGAAATTTCAGGAGATGATGAAGTGTAAGAATTTTTTTTAATCTCTACTGGTACCTTACATTTTTTAATATGTAATACCTAAGACAACCCGATACAATTTTTTTTATACATGTACGTATTTTGTTTCCTACAAATCCCTTAGTTACTGTCATAATTGTTTTTCTAGGATCACACTTTCAGACCAATGTATGTGGCTTCTCATAACAACTTTTCGAGTTTAAAGTGGTCTTACACAAAAACTTTTAAATTCAAAATTTATTTATTCAAAAGGTACCTACATGGTACCTACATTGCTCACAATTATAAAACTGGTGCTTAATTCTTAATTTATTAAATTTCCTTTTTTATTGAAAGCCGGGCAAACTTTTTTATAAAAGACTTTATTAACTATTAAAATTATATGTTAATAAAATAATAAAATGTCCCGGAACTAAGAGTGTGATACATACTAATTAATTAAGGCAATTCTTATATATACATTTGAATCACATCCAGTTTAAATAAAACAAATATATTTTTATAGTTATGTAAACCGTATGTATACGGTATGTATACAATATTTTAGGATGTACAAATGTCCCGGAACTGGGAGTTCTACATATATATATATGTATATATATATATATATATATATGAAGAGACATAACCGATACTACACTGATGAGCTCCAAAAAGAGCGAAACACGGTGTCTGTAGTTAGTTTTGCCCTTGTATGAGCTGATTAATATCCTTATACTTATGTCGCAGCATCTACCGATGTCTTGAGTTAGGAAATCTAACCAAACACCAATCCAGTTTAAAACTGGATTTATTATTGTATCATCTCTTACATCTTGTTATATAAGACTGTCACAAACGCTCTGCTCGTTTTATTTTTTTACCTTGCCGAAGGTTACTTTCAAGATGCAAAGCGACTGTCATAGTACCATTTTTAGAGTGAAGATGAAGCCACTTGCTAATGGTTTCTACTTTTGCAAGTTTACATCTATAAGGATTTGGTTGATTCATACAGGGGGATGTCTCTTCATTAGTGACTGAAGAGACATAACCTATACTACACTGATGAGCTCCAAAAAGAGCGAAACACGGTGTCTGTAGTTGGTTTTGCCGTTGTATGAGCTGATTAATATCCTTATACTTATGTATCGTATCTAGTGCCGAGCTGTCAAAATAAATCCAGTTTTGAACTGGATTGGTGTTTGGTTAGATTTCCTTACTCAAGACACCGGTAGATGCTGCGACATAAGTATAAGGATATTAATCAGCTCATACATACATATATATATATATATATATATATATATATATATATATATATATATATATACTGCAGAGATAATCCTCGGAGATACCCTTAAAGTATACAATGACGAAGCAAAAAAACTCGGGTGCTTCTAAGAGAGTGCCTTTTTATTAGGATTTTAGCTTTCGTCTATATATATATATATATATATATATATATATATATATATATATATATATATATATGAACAGTAGTGGTGTTCCGGGTTTCAATCCGTTGGTTGTTTGTGTCTTCACGACGTTTCGCCAACATCTCAGCTGGCATTTTCAAGTGATGCTTCCTTTGCGGCTGCTCAACTCATTCCAAGTTGAGCAGCCGCAAAGGAAGCATCACTTGAAAATGCCAGCTGAGATGTTGGCGAAACGTCGTGAAGACACAAACAACCAACGGATTGAAACCCGGAACACCACTACTGTTCATTCTACCATCCGTGAAACACTACATCATAACATATATATATATATATATACATATAACAAAAAAGGGGTGCCTATGATCCTTTTTGCGTACATGCCCATTAATTTTCCCCCTTTTGTTATATATATATATATATATATATATATATATATATATATATTGGTATGATTTGATTGGTTAAAAAAAATTTTTGTATTTGATAATATAGTTATATAGGTTATTTAAAAATTTTATTTCAGAAAGTGTTTAGAGAGTTGTTTGTTTTGTTTTATTTTTTTTTGTTTTAAGAGGTTACCTAGGGACGAGGGGGATAAATAATATTATTAATTTTTGAATTTGAATTTTGAAGAGTGGTATTTAAAATAGTTAGAATTGAATTTGAATTATATGTATTGAAAGTTAAAGTTAATATAAAGTTTGAATTAAATGAATATTGTTTTAAATTAAATAAAGAAGAGTAATTAAAGAAGAATATTATTAGAATCCAGACCCAATAGCCGGAGCCAAAGAAAACTTATTCCATAATATATATATATATATATATATATATATATATATATATATATATATATATATATATATACACAAAAGGGGAAAATTATTGGGCATGTACGCAAAAAGGATCATAGGATTACGAGTAAGAATGGTAACCGCAGACATGCATGTTTCTGGCTCGTTAGTGGCACCCTTTGTGTTTTATATATATATATATATATATATATATATATATATAAACGAAAGGGAGAAAATTAATGGGCATGTACGCAAAAAGGATCATAGGGTCACGAATAGGGAATGGTAACTGCAGACATGCATGTTTCTGGCTCGTTAGCCGTCATCAGTGCGGCATAACCAAGTAAGGTATTGCACTTGGCCAGCAAAAGTGTTGAGTACTTGGGAGCAGAGGATGGTAGGGAAACATGTATTAAAAACCAAAAAAAAACACAAACAACGAAACTCACACAAGAGTCCTATCGCCATTTGTGGCTTCGGCCAGCTGTGCCCACATTTCGGGGCTACGAACAGCGTCGCCGCGTTGGCGAAACGGACTCATTGTGTTTGAGCCGTTCCAAGCCCAGGATGTAAAACAAAAAAGGGTGCCAAGTATGCGTACCTATAACAAACGAAAGGGGGAAAATTAATGGGCATGTACGCAAAAAGGATCATAGGGTCACGAATAGGGAATGGTAACCGCAGACATGCATGTTTCTGGCTCGTTAGCCGTCATCAGTGCGGCATAACCAAGTAAGGTATTGCACTTGGCCAGCAAAAGTGTTGAGTACTTGGGAGCAAAGGATGGTAGGGAAACATGTATTAAAAACCAAAAAAAACACAAACAACGAAACTCACACAAGAGTCCTATCGCCATTTGTGGCTTCGGCCAGCTGTGCCCACATTTCGGGGCTACGAACAGCGTCGCCGCGTTGGCGAAACGGACTCATTGTGTTTGAGCCGTTCCAAGCCCAGGATGTAAAACAAAAAAGGGTGCCAAGTATGCGTACCTATAACAAACGAAAGGGAGAAAATTAATGGGCATGTACGCAAAAAGGATCATAGGGTCACGAATAGGGAATGGTAACCGCAGACATGCATGTTTCTGGCTCGTTAGCCGTCATCAGTGCGGCATAACCAAGTAAGGTATTGCACTTGGCCAGCAAAAGTGTTGAGTACTTGGGAGCAAAGGATGGTAGGGAAACATGTATTAAAAACCAAAAAAAAACACAAACAACGAAACTCACACCAGAGTCCTATCGCCATTTGTGGCTTCGGCCAGCTGTGCCCACATTTCGGGGCTACGAACAGCGTCGCCGCGTTGGCGAAACGGACTCATTGTGTTTGAGCCGTTCCAAGCCCAGGATGTAAAACAAAAAAGGGTGCCAAGTATGCGTACCTATAACAAACGAAAGGGGGAAAATTAATGGGCATGTACGCAAAAAGGATCATAGGGTCACGAATAGGGAATGGTAACCGCAGACATGCATGTTTCTGGCTCGTTAGCCGTCATCAGTGCGGCATAACCAAGTAAGGTATTGCACTTGGCCAGCAAAAGTGTTGAGTACTTGGGAGCTAAGGATGGTAGGGAAACATGTATTAAAAACCAAAAAAAACACAAACAACGAAACTCACACAAGAGTCCTATCGCCATTTGTGGCTTCGGCCAGCTGTGCCCACATTTCGGGGCTACGAACAGCGTCGCCGCGTTGGCGAAACGGACTCATTGTGTTTGAGCCGTTCCAAGCCCAGGATGTAAAACAAAAAAGGGTGCCAAGTATGCGTACCTATAACAAACGAAAGGGAGAAAATTAATGGGCATGTACGCAAAAAGGATCATAGGGTCACGAATAGGGAATGGTAACCGCAGACATGCATGTTTCTGGCTCGTTAGGAAACCTACCATCCTTTGCTCCCAAGTACTCAACACTTTTGCTGGCCAAGTGCAATACCTTACTTGGTTATGCCGCACTGATGACGGCTAACGAGCCAGAAACATGCATGTCTGCGGTTACCATTCCCTATTTGTGACCCTATGATCCTTTTTGCGTACATGCCCATTAATTTTCCCCCTTTCGTTTGTTATAGGTACGCATACTTGGCACCCTTTTTTTTTTTTTTTTTTTTTTTTTTTTTATATATATATATATATATATATATATATATATAAGTTCAAAATTGATCACAGCTGATCAGTTAGATACAAAGGAAATCAATGGGAAAGCAGCTGAATTAATAAAAGCCAAGTGTACTCTTTTTTTCAAAGTCAAATATATTTCGGTATACTTTATACCATCTTCAGTGACAGCTAAAAGAAATTGATGAGATTACAATATGTGAAAATTCTTAAATGCACAAAAAAACTTACAAAAGTGAGATTACGGCTACATATATGTGACAATTAGGTGTGGAGAAAAAACCTTTACAAAGGGTTCCATAACACTTCAAAATGACGTTAATTATATTCAAACAATATACACTTAATTTCAGAAAGTAAAATGATTTACAAACTTTAAAAACACTTTAATAAAACAATTATTTAGTTAAAATCTAATTACAGAGAACAGGTGCCTCGTGTTACTCAAAAAAGTTAAGGTTAACAATGACAATTAGCAATCAGACAAATGGCATTACTTCAATAACACAGAACAACAACAAAACAGAAATTTGCTAAAAGAAAACACCGCAATGTTTTATGATTTTACACAAAACCAAAGACAAATGAATTTTGACATAATTATGTTGACATTAATTTGAATACAACCTTGAGATAAAAGACATTGAATTACAATACAAACTCAAACTATTAACAACGAAAAATAACCAGTTGAAAAGACAATACCTATCACAACGAAATTTTTTATTTAATATTTTAAATTATACCTTCGGTGTTTAATTAACCTGATTAACAGTTTTCTTATTGTTGAATTCTTTGTCTACATTTAATAGATGTGAGTACGTTTCACTTAAGTGACTAATATCAGTTTTCTTATTGATAGTATTCTCCGTAACAGAAATGAAAGCCATTTCCAGGAACAGTCTCTTAAAATAGTTATTTTCAATTGTCAATACCTTGGCTTCTGTATAATTCATATCGTGTTTAAGTTGGTTAACATGGATAGCTAAACTACACCTATCAGGATATCTTTTTGTGTCACTCCTATGAGAAACAATACGATCTTTCAACCGTCTAGAAGAGTGTCCAATATATTGTAAATTACAGTTGTTACAAGGAATACTATAAACAATGTTCGACATATTCTCTTTTGGAGTTTTATCCTTAAGTTTTGAAAAAGCTGAATTAATTGTTAAAACTGTTCTATTTGCAAATTTAAAGTTACCCACAGACTTAAATATTCGTGTCAACCCCGGTGTGATATCTTGTATGTAAGGTAAAGTGAAAATTTTATTAGAGTTAAGGGTGATATCTGCAATGTCAGTTACCAGACTATGTTCATCAACATTGATGGAAAGGTGATTTATTGGAGTGCTATCACAATTTTCGGAAGATGTGCTAAATAAAACTTTTTTTAAAAGAGCAGGAGGATAGTTATTATCTAAGAAAAGATTGTATAAGATTTTAAGGTTTTTTTGGTGTAGTGATTTATCTGCAATTTGTATAACTCTCCATTTCATTTGTTTAATAAGATTCAGTTTGATAGAATGTCTGTGGTAAGACAAGTAATTTAGATATCTACCAGACGCCATAGGCTTCCTGTACCAATCTACCAACAACTTATTTTGGGGAGACCGAATCAGTCTAGTATCCAAAAACGGAACCGAACATGCTTCGTCTTCCAACTCTATTGTAAACTGAATGTGAGAGTCATAATTATTAAAAACAGTTAGTACTACCTCTGTGTTTTCTTTTGGTATAGCTAGTATTAAATCATCCACATATTTTTTTATAGAAATTAATTTAAAGGGTAAATTTGGGATCACTGCATCTAGCAAATCATCCATTACAAAATTAGCTAAAATAGGGCTCACCTTAGCACCCATAGGAGTTCCCCATTGTTGTTTGAAAATTTTTTTATCAAAAGAAAAGTAATTGTTGTTAAATAAAAAAGAAATTAAGTCCAAAAACATGTTGATGTCCAACTTACAATGACTGCTAATATCACACCAATGTTTTTTTATGGAGTTGATACAAGACTCCAGATAAATATTACTAAACAACGACACCACATCAAGACTAACAAGAACATGGTCCTCAGGTAACAAATAACCATTAAAAATTTTGTTAACTTCTAACGAATCTTTTATGAAGTAATCATTATTTCGATTGTACGATAAGGACAAAATATTCGTAACAAAAGAGGCTATGTTTTCTGTAGGGGCATTAATTGTGGACACAATAGGTCTTACTGACAAAGTGGGTTTGTGTATTTTTGGTAAAGAGTAATATTTCGGAATTATACTATTATATTTCATCAAGTTTTTTTTGGTAGCTTCATCGATGTATTTTTTATTAAGTAGAGTAGTAACTAATTTGTTACTCTTTGTTTGAATTGAATTAGTAGGATCATTTTTTAATTGTATATATGTATTGCCACTGTCCAAGAGTTCATTTGATAATCTAAAGTAATCCGTTTTATTCATAACTACGGTAACATTACCTTTGTCAGATTTTGTAACAATTAAATCTTCATGTTCTTTCAAAAACTTCTTTGTTTTATGAAGAAGGTTTTGAAAATAGTTATTAGAATTATTATTTTTATCTTTTTCCACATAGTTAGTTAAAATATTAGTTGTCTTTGCTCTTGTGACAGAACGCGTATACTCATCAGTTAACGACGAAGTTACCAAATCCACATCAGCTAACATATTTTTTATTGAGATATCAAAATTTACTTTGGGTTCAATAGCAAATTTAGGACCTAAAGCTAAAAACTGTTTTATATCATCAGGAATATCAATATTACTTAGATTTTTTATCCAACTAGGTTTACTATAGCTTTTATTAATTAATTCAGTTTTAAGGTTTTCTAATTTCTGTTGTTGCGTAATTTTACATTTGTGAAAAATTCTATTGTAAATATGACTTTGTCTAGCTTTAAATTCATTAAATATTACTTCATTACAATTTTCAATGATTTTATCCTTAAGTGAACTCAATAAGTCTTCAAATTTATGAATCAATTTATGGTTTTCTGTAATTTCATTAATTAATAACTTTGTACCTAACCTTAAACCCATTTCAGCTAGTTTGTGGTGGAATTCTAAGCCCTGTCCTTCTACAAATTTCTTAAGTGGTAATACAGCTTGTTTGATATGTCTAGGCTGGAGACCCATGCGTTTACAATTCAACAGAAATTGTTTCCGGTTTCTTTCTCTCGCTAGTTTTCTGTTAATGTTCGCCCATCTTTTAAGATAGTTCACAACACACTCACCAAAGCGATTTTTAATGGTGGTGAAAAAACCCATAACTGGAACAAAAGTTCAAAATTGATCACAGCTGATCAGTTAGATACAAAGGAAATCAATGGGAAAGCAGCTGAATTAATAAAAGCCAAGTGTACTCTTTTTTTCAAAGTCAAATATATTTCGGTATACTTTATACCATCTCATCAATTTCTTTTAGCTGTCACTGAAGATGGTATAAAGTATACCGAAATATAAAGTATACCGAAATATATTTGACTTTGAAAAAAAGAGTACACTTGGCTTTTATTAATTCAGCTGCTTTCCCATTGATTTCCTTTGTATCTAACTGATCAGCTGTGATCAATTTTGAACTTTTGTTCCAGTTATGGGTTTTTTCACCACCATTAAAAATCGCTTTGGTGAGTGTGTTGTGAACTATCTTAAAAGATGGGCGAACATTAACAGAAAACTAGCGAGAGAAAGAAACCGGAAACAATTTCTGTTGAATTGTAAACGCATGGGTCTCCAGCCTAGACATATCAAACAAGCTGTATTACCACTTAAGAAATTTGTAGAAGGACAGGGCTTAGAATTCCACCACAAACTAGCTGAAATGGGTTTAAGGTTAGGTACAAAGTTATTAATTAATGAAATTACAGAAAACCATAAATTGATTCATAAATTTGAAGACTTATTGAGTTCACTTAAGGATAAAATCATTGAAAATTGTAATGAAGTAATATTTAATGAATTTAAAGCTAGACAAAGTCATATTTACAATAGAATTTTTCACAAATGTAAAATTACGCAACAACAGAAATTAGAAAACCTTAAAACTGAATTAATTAATAAAAGCTATAGTAAACCTAGTTGGATAAAAAATCTAAGTAATATTGATATTCCTGATGATATAAAACAGTTTTTAGCTTTAGGTCCTAAATTTGCTATTGAACCCAAAGTAAATTTTGATATCTCAATAAAAAATATGTTAGCTGATGTGGATTTGGTAACTTCGTCGTTAACTGATGAGTATACGCGTTCTGTCACAAGAGCAAAGACAACTAATATTTTAACTAACTATGTGGAAAAAGATAAAAATAATAATTCTAATAACTATTTTCAAAACCTTCTTCATAAAACAAAGAAGTTTTTGAAAGAACATGAAGATTTAATTGTTACAAAATCTGACAAAGGTAATGTTACCGTAGTTATGAATAAAACGGATTACTTTAGATTATCAAATGAACTCTTGGACAGTGGCAATACATATATACAATTAAAAAATGATCCTACTAATTCAATTCAAACAAAGAGTAACAAATTAGTTACTACTCTACTTAATAAAAAATACATCGATGAAGCTACCAAAAAAAACTTGATGAAATATAATAGTATAATTCCGAAATATTACTCTTTACCAAAAATACACAAACCCACTTTGTCAGTAAGACCTATTGTGTCCACAATTAATGCCCCTACAGAAAACATAGCCTCTTTTGTTACGAATATTTTGTCCTTATCGTACAATCGAAATAATGATTACTTCATAAAAGATTCGTTAGAAGTTAACAAAATTTTTAATGGTTATTTGTTACCTGAGGACCATGTTCTTGTTAGTCTTGATGTGGTGTCGTTGTTTAGTAATATTTATCTGGAGTCTTGTATCAACTCCATAAAAAAACATTGGTGTGATATTAGCAGTCATTGTAAGTTGGACATCAACATGTTTTTGGACTTAATTTCTTTTTTATTTAACAACAATTACTTTTCTTTTGATAAAAAAATTTTCAAACAACAATGGGGAACTCCTATGGGTGCTAAGGTGAGCCCTATTTTAGCTAATTTTGTAATGGATGATTTGCTAGATGCAGTGATCCCAAATTTACCCTTTAAATTAATTTCTATAAAAAAATATGTGGATGATTTAATACTAGCTATACCAAAAGAAAACACAGAGGTAGTACTAACTGTTTTTAATAATTATGACTCTCACATTCAGTTTACAATAGAGTTGGAAGACGAAGCATGTTCGGTTCCGTTTTTGGATACTAGACTGATTCGGTCTCCCCAAAATAAGTTGTTGGTAGATTGGTACAGGAAGCCTATGGCGTCTGGTAGATATCTAAATTACTTGTCTTACCACAGACATTCTATCAAACTGAATCTTATTAAACAAATGAAATGGAGAGTTATACAAATTGCAGATAAATCACTACACCAAAAAAACCTTAAAATCTTATACAATCTTTTCTTAGATAATAACTATCCTCCTGCTCTTTTAAAAAAAGTTTTATTTAGCACATCTTCCGAAAATTGTGATAGCACTCCAATAAATCACCTTTCCATCAATGTTGATGAACATAGTCTGGTAACTGACATTGCAGATATCACCCTTAACTCTAATAAAATTTTCACTTTACCTTACATACAAGATATCACACCGGGGTTGACACGAATATTTAAGTCTGTGGGTAACTTTAAATTTGCAAATAGAACAGTTTTAACAATTAATTCAGCTTTTTCAAAACTTAAGGATAAAACTCCAAAAGAGAATATGTCGAACATTGTTTATAGTATTCCTTGTAACAACTGTAATTTACAATATATTGGACACTCTTCTAGACGGTTGAAAGATCGTATTGTTTCTCATAGGAGTGACACAAAAAGATATCCTGATAGGTGTAGTTTAGCTATCCATGTTAACCAACTTAAACACGATATGAATTATACAGAAGCCAAGGTATTGACAATTGAAAATAACTATTTTAAGAGACTGTTCCTGGAAATGGCTTTCATTTCTGTTACGGAGAATACTATCAATAAGAAAACTGATATTAGTCACTTAAGTGAAACGTACTCACATCTATTAAATGTAGACAAAGAATTCAACAATAAGAAAACTGTTAATCAGGTTAATTAAACACCGAAGGTATAATTTAAAATATTAAATAAAAAATTTCGTTGTGATAGGTATTGTCTTTTCAACTGGTTATTTTTCGTTGTTAATAGTTTGAGTTTGTATTGTAATTCAATGTCTTTTATCTCAAGGTTGTATTCAAATTAATGTCAACATAATTATGTCAAAATTCATTTGTCTTTGGTTTTGTGTAAAATCATAAAACATTGCGGTGTTTTCTTTTAGCAAATTTCTGTTTTGTTGTTGTTCTGTGTTATTGAAGTAATGCCATTTGTCTGATTGCTAATTGTCATTGTTAACCTTAACTTTTTTGAGTAACACGAGGCACCTGTTCTCTGTAATTAGATTTTAACTAAATAATTGTTTTATTAAAGTGTTTTTAAAGTTTGTAAATCATTTTACTTTCTGAAATTAAGTGTATATTGTTTGAATATAATTAACGTCATTTTGAAGTGTTATGGAACCCTTTGTAAAGGTTTTTTCTCCACACCTAATTGTCACATATATGTAGCCGTAATCTCACTTTTGTAAGTTTTTTTGTGCATTTAAGAATTTTCACATATTGTAATCTCATCAATTTCTTTTAGCTGTCACTGAAGATGGTATAAAGTATACCGAAATATATTTGACTTTGAAAAAAAGAGTACACTTGGCTTTTATTAATTCAGCTGCTTTCCCATTGATTTCCTTTGTATATATATATATATATATATATATATATATATATATATATATATATATATATACGTGAACGTATTAGTGACTGTTTAAATCTAAAGATTGTAATTCTTGGAGATGCAGTCAAGTTATAGGCTCTTATAAGAAAACTCTTTGAAGTGTTTTTTTCGTCTAGCTTTCGAACTTTATTCAATTCTTTATCAAGACGTTCTATAAGTTAAAGAAATATTGTTAAATACAAATATTTTTTTAAAAAGAAAAAATAAACTTACTCTTCTTGAGGTTAACATTTTTTAGCAATTTCTACGTTTTTGTATGAATACATTTTTACGTTTCTACTAAAATGACATTTGTTACTTTACCAAATCCAAGAAATGATAGCAAAACTGGAACGCCAACGTCGCCAACCAACTTCTTTTTACTTTTGACGAGATTCTTAATTTATCAAATTCTAAACAAATGATAGGATGAACTGGAACGCCAAGTGTTTACTGTTGGAGAGATTCTAGATTCTCTAATTTGAAAATAACTGGGATAAGAACACCGAAAATGAATATAATATCAAAATTCTACTTATGTTTGAAAATCAAAAAACAGTAATAGATACAAACAATCAATTAACAGAAGATCAAAACAATAATAACAATCAAGAAGAAAACAATTCAATGTTACAAAATTTTGGATCTTTACCATATATCCCTTTTTTAACACCTAAATTATTAAAATTATTTAAAAATATAGATTATTCTAAAATAGCAACAAAAAATGTTAAAACAATATCAAAATTATATACTAAAACAAAGGATCCTTTAACAACAAATGAAAACTCTAATGTAGTTTATTTAATTCCTTGCTCTAATTGTGATAAAGTCTATATTGGTGAGACATCTCGTACTATATACAGTAGGAACATATCACATAAAAGTGACATAAACACAAATAAATTTAAATCTTGTGCTTTAGCGGATCATGCAATCACCCTCAAACATACTTTCCAATTTTCTGAAACAAAAATATTAGAAAAAGAAAAAAACTATCATAAACGTTTATTTTTAGAAATGACAAATATACAAAAAACTGAAAATTGTGTAAATAGAAAATCAGATATAGAAAAATTAAGTAATATTTATTGCTACATCCTATCTCATAATAATAACTAGTTAAAAAAAATTAAATAAATAGATTTAAACAAAAAATAAAAATGGAATATATTATTATTTATATATCTTTTTTATGTCAAACAAACAAATTTACCACCACTATAAATTAAAAATAATCGAACCACTACCAACAATAAATATAAAAATTTAACTTAACTAAATTAATGATACATTCTTTTCTATATATATATATATATATATATATATATATATATATATATATATATATATATATATATATATATATATATATATATATATATTTACATCACTATATCATTACTGCGTCCATCAAAAAACCAGTCATATTGCGTCCATCAGAATTCTTAGATATATCAATAATTGAAGTTAATTATACTTATCAACAGGTTTAGTAATGTCAGATAACCACTTTTAATTTTTTGTTAATCATAAAATAAAATTTCATTATTTATATGTTTCTCTATCATTTCTGCGTCCATATAATATTCTATCATTATTGCGTCCGTTATATACGATTTGTAAAAATTATATTAAAATAACCATCATTTCTGCGTCCTACAGTGTTGCCATTTAATATAATGTGTAATTATTAGGTAAATTTAATATGGTTTTAACTATATAGTGAACAAATTTGATTTGGTAAATATTTGTTTTATCTATACCAATGCCTTTTTAGAAAGAATAAAAATGTAAAAATACAAAATTAATAAATAACAAAGAAATAGATAAACAATTTGCAGTGAAATACAAACTATATGTTCTATGGAACATTTAATCTTTTTCTTTGCTATAAGTTGTTTTTACAAGAAAGTATTTTAATAAAACTATAGTATATTGTAATACAAGTGTTACAATGACAGAGGTTTCGTAGTACGAGTTCAGTTTGTGAAACGAACCGCGAAGCGGTGAGTTTCGCAAAGAACGAGTACTACAAACCGTCATTGTAATTCGAGTGTTACATACTATTTTTTATAATGAACTTTTAAAAGTATAAAAAATAAATAAAATGAGAGTTTTTCGAAATATTTATTTATGTTGGCAATCTTGACAGTTTTGACACTTGTCAGTTTTAATGATTTTAAATAAGAATGTTTTTCAAATTTGTATAAAATATTCCGAATTTAGCAATAACGCTAATAATGTAGTTAATAATTTACTACAACATACTTCTTGATTTACTACCTGAACTCTTTCGTTGACGATCAGTGCAGTGCAACCAATTGTGTACAACAAAAAGTTACCAAAAACAGTGTTACAATGAATCTATTTCGATACTGTTTTTAGTGTCGAAATAGAAACTTTGTGAACGTGAATTATAAAAAATAATTTGTCAAATGAGTGTCATGTGATGTTGGTATTGGTATTAATCAAAAGATAAAACATTAAAATGTTCTTTATTTTCTTCATTGCAATTTATGTTTTTAGTGTGGTTTAAAATACCCACTATATGTTTATTAATGAGGTTTTTAGTATTAAAAAAATTACTTACTATACTCAGTGACATTAGAAGTGTTACACCCAGAAGGAATCATTTCTTGATCCTAATTTTTTGACAACAGAATGACTATATTTAAAGAATGCTATGATAACAATGTCAATGTTTTATCTTTAGTAGTTTTTGTAACAATAAAATTTTATCTTAAATTAAAAAAAACGATTCATGAAGACCGGTTGGTAAAGAAATTTTTAATTACTGTTCTTCAGTTCAGTTCCTCGAGTTCGAGGACATCAAAATTACCAACATGTTAATGATTTTGACAGGGGTAGAATTGTTGTCTATAAAGATATGGGTTTGTCGTATCGTGTTAATTGTACGGGAATGACGGTAATGCGTGTGTGTCGTGTGTGGTCAAACGAAGGTAGAGGAGCACGAAGAAGACCAACTGGCCAACCAAGGCGTACCACAGAGCGTCAAGATAGCCACATCAGACTACTTGCTCTGCAAGATCCTTTTGCTACTACGCGTCAAATCGCTGATAAATGGTTTGGATAGGAAGGTAGACCTGTTACTATGTGTACACTATACCGTCGCATTCGAGCCTTTGGACTGTTTTCATACCGCCCACGATTAGTGCTACCTTTGACACAGGACCACTGCCATCAACGTTTGAATGGGTGCACAGAACGGCAGCAATGGGTGGAAGAATGGCATAATGTAGCATTCAGCTATGAATCGCTATTTTGTTTAGGCATGCACGATGGCCGTAGAAGGGTTAGACGCAACCCTGGAGAGCGACGAGATACCGGGTTTGTTCTTGGATGACATGTACACAGGACAGTTGGAGTAATGATTTGGAGGGCTATTGCCTATGGTAGCCGATCACCACTTGTGTTCATTTGAGGCAGTATGACAGGTTTACGTTATGTTGATAATGTCTTAAAAACCACTTTACTTCCTTATCTAGACGGCCGTAGCCACGTCCTTTTTTAGCAAGATAACGCGCGTCCCCATATTGCTCGTCGAACTATGAACTTTCTCCAAGAAGCTGGCGTTAATTTTTTGCCGTACCCACCTCGTTCACCAGATTTAAATCCCATCGAACATGTGTGGATTATGATGGGAAGAAGACTGTCTCATTAACACCATTCTCCACAAACTCTGGCAGAGTTAAACCATGAAATTCAAGTTGCATGGAACAAGATGCCACAAGCAGACATTGATCATCTTATTTTGTCAATGCCTAGACGTGTACATGAGTGTATGCAGTTACTGGGTCACCAATTTTTTTTTTGTTATACGATATTGAAAATTCTTGAATATGTTAACGTTTTATTCTCGATGTAAATCTACCATAAAATTAAGATTAAGAAATTATTTCTTCTGGGTGTAACACTTCTAATGTCACTGAGTATATTTATTTAGATATTAACTATAATTTCCAATTCTCATCTATACTTTTTTTTATTGAAAAAAAAAAACAACTTAATATCAATTTTTTATTATGTTTTAAAGTATAAAAATAATGATACATTTTTATAATTCAAATAAACACATAAAAAGAGTTTTTTTACAAATTAAATAAATAATTTAAAATGAAAATTTTCCAAATAACAATGATGATAATTTGAGAACAAAAGAGTGGTGCCCAAGATTGACTTGACATTTTTGTATGGAATTACTTAAAATCAAAAAAGTTCTCATTAATAGACTACAAACTTTTAAAGATATAGAAACAGAATTAGAGTGGACATATAATGTAACTTCAGAAATTTTTAAGAATAATCTAGTTGTCGGATTAATTACTGCTAAGAAGTTTAATTTAATCTATTTGTTAAATAAACATTTTGTTGGATTGTAACATGTAATTTAAGATGAAATCTGTTTTGCCACCCTGTATAAATAATTAATGTGTTAATGTTTTATTTTACTATATTTTTTGAACTTCCATTCTTAGATTATGTCATCACGCCCAGGATGGCATGATAAATATATGAACATTATAATTAAAAAATAAAAATCAACCTGTTTTAGAATTTGTTTCTAAAGTTGCGTATTCTTGAAAGAATGAATTTATTTATAATTAAGTCTCTCTCTCTCTCTCTCTCTCTCTTTCTCCTTGTATAAAATATAAATTTATCTTTAATAAATTTCTTACAAATATTATACAAACAATCTCTTATAACGATAAAGAGAGTATTTTATTTTAAAGTAGTCATAAGTTAGTAAACAAGTAAAAAAATAGATAAATAAATAAATAAGTAGGTAAATAAATAAATCAATAGATAAATAACTAAATAAATAAATTAATTAATCAATAAAATATACGAAAGTAGTAAGATTCGAACTACAAAGCATTTTCTAAACCATAATAAAAGCAATTTGCATTAATATGGTAACAGAACTTGAAGTGTAAATATAATCAAATAAGCAATTACCTTTTAAGTATTATTTTGATTATTTGATTGGTGTTGAAACCTAAAAAATATCACAATAAAGTGATATACTTATTTCAAACTAAAATCTATAAACGAATTTTCCTCAGAGACCTGTCTATAACATATTAAAATTTACTTGTAGCTGGACGGATAATAAATCTTACCTTTAAAAAGATATTTAGGCAATAAGAAATAACAATATTTTATTTTAATACTTACTTTATATTAATACTATAATACTTTATAATCCTAAATTAATACATAACAACCAAGCTTAATATTTTTTTTTGAACGATTAGACATACTTACTTTTATGCAGAAAATAGGGTATACTATAAAATAAAATTCACAATCGTTTCACATCGAATAAAATGCAGCGGCCTTTGCAACGTTGCCTACGTTCTTTGTAAAATTCATATAGCGCACCGACAAAAAGGGATAAGATCGTATATAACGGCAGCGCCTCTACTGGTAAAAAGCCACAATACAAAAATATACATTTAACGGGTAATCTATCATTGATGCGTCCCCATCAAATTCATGTAGCCACTCCGGGGTTGCCATATGCACAACTTATTATAAAAATTTAGGATGTACAAGTTATTGACCGTTTAATTTCATTGAAACAATATCCGTTTTATGTGTAGATAGGCAAGAAATACACAGTTTGTAAAGCTGCGTCCGTATACGGACGCAGCTTTGCATCGGACGCAATATTGATAGGAATTCGCCTATTCAATGACGCACTAATGATAGCTGGATGTATATATATATATATATATATATATATATATATATATATATATATATATATATATATTATTACATAAAGTGTACTTACTGTGATGTAGATTTTGTATTACCTTAGAAATTTTGAAATTTTATATTTAACAAATGTCATTTTAGTAGAAACGTAAAAATGTATTCATACAAAAACGTAGAAATTGCTAAAAAATGTTAACCTCAAGAAGAGTAAGTTTATTTTTTCTTTTTAAAAAAATATTTGTATTTAACAATATTTCTTTAACTTATAGAACGTCTTGATAAAGAATTGAATAAAGTTCGAAAGCTAGACGAAAAAAACACTTCAAAGAGTTTTCTTATAAGAGCCTATAACTTGACTGCATCTCCAAGAATTACAATCTATATATATATATATATATATATATATATATATATATATATATATATATATAAACAAAGTGCCAAGAAAACGCGTATTAATATAAACAAAAGGGAAAAATTATTGGGCATGTACGCAAAAAGGATCAATAAGGCCACGAGTAGGAATGGTAACCGCAGACATGCATGTTTCTGGCTCATTAACCGTCATCAGTGCGGCATAACCAAGTAGGGTATTGCACTTGGCTAGCAAAAGTCTTGGGTACTTGGGAGCAAAGGATGTTGGGGAAACATGTGTAAAGAAACATAAAAACACAAAAACAACGAAAGCTCACACAGGAGTCCTATCGCCATTTTGTGCTTTCGGCCAGCTGTGCCAATGGGTTTTCGGCTAGCAACTAGCGTCGCAACGTTGGCGAAACGGACTCATTGTGTTCGAGTCGTTCTAAGCCCAGGATATGAAATAAACAAAGTGCCAAGAAAACGCGTATTAATATAAACAAAAGGGAAAAATTATTGGGCATGTACGCAAAAAGGATCAATAAGGCCACTAGTAGGAATGGTAACCGCAGACATGCATGTTTCTGGCTCATTAGCCGTCATCAGTGCGGCATAACCAAGTAGGGTATTGCACTTGGCTAGCAAAAGTGTTGGGTACTTGGGAGCAAAGGATGTTGGGGAAACATGTGTAAAGAAACATAGATACCTTTTTTTTATTGGTACCCTATTTTGCCTTTTTAAAGCAAGCCTGAGCGTGTTTAAATCGAACTTTCAAATACCAATAACGTTTGAAACATGATTCTTATTGCTAATGCTCTCTTCAACGTAACCAGTCGCTACAGCTGCCGATTTTCATCCTACTTGTTGTTGGATTTGATCTATTGTCATGCCACTATTTGCCATAATGGTAGCGGACTTACGTCGAAATGCATGTCCCGTGTAATTCTCAGGATCATCCAATTTAAGATAACGTGCAATTTGCAACGGACATGATCCAAATGTATTAATACCAACTACTTAATTGGTACATTTCCCTTTATCATATCGTAAGAAAACTCGGTGTGTACTTACATTTTGCGGGCGCAATGGTAAATACTGCTTCACCAAACGCACATAACTAATTGCATCATTATCGGCTACAGTAAAACGCCGAGCATTCATTGTCTTAGACGGTCAGATAGTAATAACCAATACGCTTCCTTCTTCTTTGATACCATGTAAGCGCAAATCGCACAATTAACATCTTCTAGAAGACCCAAAGATGTCGAAAATGGCTACCACCTTCAAAAATAAATACGTAATGTCCGGCGCATCTATGAAAAACTTCCGCAAATCATCTTCTTTGAAAACATACGCCTTTTTGGCTACATCATTCTTGCTAATTGCCTTCATGAATGCGTGCACTTTTACAAATCATTTTATATCTACTCCTTTGTTTAATCTCAACAAACATTGCAATTTCGAATGGATAGCCCACATAGTCGACGCCTTATATTACTCCGACATTTTCTGAAGGTAAAAGCAAGCAAAACTCGTTCATTTATATCTGTTACCTTTTGATCTTCAATCCATGTGATAAACTTGCTATATTCTTTTTCATATGCGTCTTTAGATTTTTGCGGTATCAACCGCGATTCTGCTTTACTATTTAAAAAATCGATATTAGAATTCATTTTTAAGCACTGCGGTGACAACAATTAATCTTTGATGACAGATTGCAATTAATTTTTGATATTCTCATTTCCAAAGGTATACTCGTTTCACATCACGAATTCGACCATTTTTAACCCCCATTTTTTGTAGTAATAATACCAGTATTTATGATTTAAAAGTGCACCAATAAAAAAAATAGCGTAAAGTATTCGTGCATAACTGGTTTTAAAAACACTTAATCTATTTCAAGCAATCCGGCTGCACCGTCGTGCTTGAAAAATCGCGCGTGTTTTGAAGACCTGTTTATGCACTTATACTTTAATATACTATTTTGTAAATAATTTGACTCAACTTGTCCACTTTGTAACTGTTATTATGTTGTTATCGTTAATATAGTTGTTATCTAAATTCTTAAAGCTTTCTTTCAGGTAACGAGTTAACTGTTTCAGAATTTTGAGCCTAAGAAACAAACGGTAATTTTTTATAAAAATAAGGTGGCGCCCTATATACAATCCATCTAGGTATGTATTTTCCTTTTCTTTTAAAATTAGCTTAATTTACTTCATACGCCCGTTACCGACCACAGTGACATCTTGAATTCACGACTCGCTCTCCACCTACTCCATGAGTGCCGTCCGCAGTTGGTGACCTTCTGATACTCCGGTTATGTTGTTATGTATTCATTATCACATAAATAAATGTAGCCATTTTTTATTACTTTTATTAACACCTTAGAAAGCGGAAAAAAGTAAAAATTCAAGAAAAAATATCAATTAAAATTTATAAACCTATTATACGTATTAACCTTTCTACAATATGGTACAATAAAACAATTTCTCTTCAATTTATGCATCTCCTCTTCAATAAATCACTGCGCATCTCGTGATTAATTTTGTTTGGCCAAGTTGTCAGTACAGATCAAAATGGCAAAAAGAATATTACAATCTAATAGAAAGTTAAGCAAAAATCGTTGTAAAACCTGGTCCATTTATTTGGAAATACCGAATAAACCAAAAATTATGGTCAAACATGGTCAAAAATTTCAGTAATTAAACCAAAAATCAATTTAGATAATTCAGATCAATTTAATCTTAGATTAAGATTTTGTACATTATAAAATTTTTAAGATAACTTAAAACAACAAATAATTACTGCTATGAAAGGTGTTTTAGGTAAAATGTGAAATTTTGATATTCCTTTTGATAATATATTTTTTGGACAAAATTTATTAAATAAAATCAAAGGAAGAACAAAGTTTTTTATTTATAGATCAATAATAACGAAATATATATAATAACTTAAAGATTTGTAAGATAATACAAATATATTCTTCAGTTACTACATTCCCATCTGTTAACAACTCTGTAATTCACAATCTATTAAATTTCTACTTTAAACTGTAGTTTAGTGTATATAATTCTACGCTAGATGTTAGCAGCTGTAGGGTAAATTACAATTTCGTTACCTAATATACCTGATTTAAAATTAAATTACATTTTGTTTACAATTTATAATAAAAAAATTAACTTTATTGCAGAAAATTATAACCAGCTGTACGCAGGAATTAGTCACTATACCTGAAGGCCCATTTGTCTGTCAGTGACGTCATTGTAACGTAAATGCAAGTGGACCAGTGCGAGGTTCGCTATCTTTGTCTTATTAACGCGCAATAGAAAGAGATACTTTTAAGAAAAATGTCAAGCGGCACTAGCGCACTTAATAATGTCCAGTGTTGACCTTTTTCCTAAAAGTTTCTCTTTTTATTGCGCGTTAATAAGACAAAGATAGTAAGTCTGTCTAAGGTAAACATGACAACTAGCATTCATTCGAACCTCACATTGGTTCCACTTGCATTTACGTCACAATGACGTCACTGACAGACAATTGGACCTCGAGGTATAGTGACTAGGTTGCACTTCAAAATTAAAGGTACCTACTTTTAGTTTTATATAGATATAATATATTTATGCGCTTTGTTATAGGCAACTAGAATATTCATAAATGTTAAACTAATTTAAATTTCTAAAATTACAGTCCAGGACTTATAATTTTTATTGTTTTATTTTTGAAAGATTGTTATTAAAATGGTGTAGGTACATACCTTGCCAAAAGCACCGCTTTTATCACGTAAACAATTAAGTATTTTCCGCCTTGGTATGTAATCTACTACCTTTTATAAATGTTAATCAAACTGGATTTGAGTATAAGTTTTACTAATTTCTAAATAATTAGGTTTATATTAAAACTAAATTGTTTAATATAACCGTATTGATCAGAAATTAAAGTGTACACTTTTATAGTCATGAATAATAGACTTTTCCACTTTTCTATTTTGATGACTCATATCTATGAAAATAACATTTTTTCATATCAGATGTTTCATTCTCGCCGAAAAGTCAATGAGCGTAAACAGCTGCATATCAAAACCCACTGCTTTGATGTTTTTGTCGATTTTTCCACAACATTTATATAAAATTAGCGCTGCTGCCAACAACTACAGATTTTCATTAGTGAGTAAAACACTTCTCTACATTTTTCAGTTTAGTCTTTGATTTTGTTATTATTTTTCGAGTATTGAATGTTATATATCTATTTCCTCTTCTGACGCTCTGATTATCTCTTCTGAAATAATCTTTAAATAAATATTCTAACCATTGATTATAGATAATAAGTGGTGTCGATTGGCCCAGGTGACCTTACTATACTGCAACCTAAAAGATCTTTTGTGTATACACTACATCTAATTATGAGAAAGTCTATTATCCGTACAGGATGTAAGTTTGTAACCCGATCAGGCTCTAAGAAGACTTGTCGCAGATATTTATGTCGTTGGCGAATGATTACTCCGCAGTTTCCAATAATATGTTCAGCTATTTTGTCTGCATACCCAAAAAATCTGCATGGTCCACTCACCACTTTGCTCAGTTTACAGAATTAGTATCTTAATGGACAGTACCTGTCTACCGGAGGCAATAAATATTATCGCTGAATTGAAGCGTTTTTAACCGACCATAAAAAAGGAGAAGGTTCTCAATTCGACCATATTTTTTTATGTATGTTACCAAATATCTCCGTAATCCGATTTGAAAAATTCTTTTTGCATTCAAAAGGAGTAGCCTGTCTGTTTGGTTCCATAGAAATTTGGTTATGGTCTGGTCATCAATGTGGAAGATATTCCAGTAAATACCACAAAAAACAACAGAATAAGCTCTGCATTTAAGTAAATATGGTAATAATGTTGTATAACATAAAAACATAATAATTAGCTCGTTACTGTCCCACTCTAAAGACAAAGTCCTCTTCTTAAAAGAAAAAATAAGCATTTAATCAACAGGCTTGCTCACTGCAGATTGGTGATTTTAGACAATTAAATCCACGTTTCATCACGATGTTTTCCTTCTTCGTACGTGCATAGTATGTCTTACTTATGTCTCCAAAAAGTCATATTGGTACATGTCGGGATTGTTGGGGATTGAACTCAAATCTCACAAAGCAGAGTAGCAACTAAAAAGGATAAAATAAAAACGGCTCCAATGGCAAATTACTCTCTATTTTAATCTTAGCTATTAAATCTAGATTTCGAATGTAAGTAACTCAAATCTTTTACAAAGATATATACCATTGAAGTCGTTTTCAAGGAAATCTAAATCAGATGCCTATTTGCTTCCAATGTTTTTAAGAAATAAAGATTTTATTTCTGGCTTTTTAGTGCATTTTTCTTGGTTTTTTAAAGGTTCAATTTTTTAAAAAAGTTTTTATTTAATGCATTCTGGAGCACAGAAATCTATTGCTAAAAGCTCTATTTGTCAGATTTTAGGTATGTTTTCCAGGGCTATTGAGAACCTAATGTTAGGAACTACAACCTGTAACCCCTATACCTACTCTTTCTGGAGTTTTAGACCCATCAGTGTAATTTTGTAAATTGAGCTATGTTATTTTGTATTAACTTACACCCATCCCGTTTTGGAGACATAATGTCTGTAGACATCTTCATAAATTCGGTTGATTCAACACTTAGAATCTCAAGATATCCTTTCTATAGAGCAAGCTTCTTAACATGTAAATGCAATGTTTAGAATTACCTCTAAAGTGGCACTAAAACACGATCTCAATATACCAGTGATCCCTATATAAGCGAGTCTTTGCATCTTTTACAACTCTATTATTGCATTTTTGTTGCGTTGTTTTGTTTTACTAAACCAGCGCACCGTAGGTAATTAGAGGTCTGAGAATCGCTAGATATGACCAATATATCATTTTAGGTTTAAGACCTCATATTTTCCCAAATCCACAGAGCCCTTATAGCTTTGAAATTTATATTTGCGAAGTGTGTATTCCACGTAAGTTTCCTGTCGATGATCACTACAAGGAAATTTATTTCTTCTAAAAATTTAAGTGTCGCTCTATTTATAAGAGTAGGTTGAGTCATTGGTTTCCTTCTGATGGTAAATGAAATGAGTGTCGTTTCGTTAGGATTGGCTGAAAGTCCTTCTTTGCATATGTTAGTTGATTAATATTCATAACTAAATTTTAAACAAAACACAATCCATACAATATATTACTTTGTAATATGTGACGCGTTTCGCTATAATATAGCTTTCTCAAACATTGGTACTGAATTCAGTTATAATAATGTCATGTCTACCTCTTATATATAACTAAACTGTAAGCATAGCCCAGGGCACGAAACCCTTCTCTTTTAAGCTATCATTGACTATAGTAAATGCGATATCCTTAAGGATAGTTTGTACCTACTGCTTTTATGGTAGTTTATTGATCTTTAACTTTGGTAACTATACTCCTACTGTTTAACATGGATTATATCTATTTGATAATGGTAGGTTGTATACCCATATTACCCATTTTTGTTACGGCGGCTCTACTAAAATCATATGAGGTGTTATCGAATGTTCTCTATAAACGCACATAAAGCCGCTTCCTTTGTGTCAAAAGAATTTCAAATCTCTTACGAGACAATTTCAGGTTGATAGGCAAATTGTTTCTGGTGAAGTGATATCTTTATAAATGTCAAGTATTTTTTTCATACTTTTTAGTAGAAAAGACTTATAGGTTTACACGACTGGTTCATCCGGCGGACGTTTGCCACTCTTATTAATAAATCAGACCTTAACCTTTCTTCATTCTTTGGAATATATCGCCAGATAAAACTCAAATGATAGATTTGCCTCAGTCAGTTTTCAAATAATAACTTATGATCAAATAACCAAGCTTAAGAAACCTAGATTAGAAATTATAATGAATAAACAATGGAACAAAGAAAATATAAACAAAGATTTTTAAAAGAGAATGGACAGGAAATATCAAGAAAAGAAGATACAATATTTTCCCTAAAAAATATTTTATTATCATCAATGACACATAATTTTTTTTTTTTTAATAATTCAGTGTTAGGATTCTTTTACAGATTTTTTTTAATTCAGTGGCAACTCTGTTGTATAAATCTGACCAGCTCAAAGTTCAAGCATCGTCGTGCACATCTAAAATTAGAGTAAAACTAGACTCATCTGAACCAGAAGTTGATGATTTTCTGTGCCAAAGACCGACTGCATCGACCTACTTCCGTATTTTTAACTTTTTTTTTTAAGTTAACGCGTTTCCGTTTACAGAAGCAGTTTGTGTTCATACGTTTTGGGTCACGGGAATGATGTTTTTTTGTTTGTTTTATTAACATTGGCGTAGTGATATCTTGATTTTAATATGTCTTTGCAGAAATAAAGTTTTATTAAAACACATTTGTCAATTTTTACAAAATACCATATAATCTTTTTTATTTTATATAACCGATAAATGTTCTGCAAATTGTTTTCATTACCAAATGATATAATTTTTTGTTAATTTTTAATTTTGATTTGATTAGCTGCAGTTTATATAAATATTGCTAATATTATTCAAGGTTTTGTTCAAAACATCATTAATTATTATTTTTATTCCACAAACAATCGCTATGGTAACAACGTTATCATAACTGTTGTTCCCGAAGTAAAATATAATCCTTTTCTTAAATATCTTTCATAATTAATCAATTGTAGTTAATATTTGTATTAATAACAAATTTCTGTATAGTAACGGGGGTATTGTCTTTTATTTACTGCAACTAATGGAAAAAAATAGATGTAATTACATATTTATGTTCTATTAAATTATTCATGTAAATTTTATCCCATCGTTATCTATAACATAATAAAAGAAAATATTCGGCAGGCAGAAAAGACACGTCTACAGAAATGTGTACGAAGGGAAAGTTTGATCAGCCAAAAAAAAATGAAAGTTATGTGCATAAATTTTACATGAAAAGTTCCGAATAAAAATTACAATAGACCTGTTCAGACGGTTCAGTGAGAGTAATAAAATTGAAAGTCTTTTAGATAAAATAATTAATGAATATGTTGAAGTAGGAGGTCGATAGACTTATAGTTTATTAAATTTATATTTCTGAAAATTATCATAAATTTGTTTATATTTATATCATCTAACATTTCAAGCAAAAAAATAGTTAACTACTTGATTGCAGTTTCCTGCTAATCAATTGTCATTTCAGTAAAACTATTATCAAATAGATGTCAAAGATAATAATAGTATTAGGTATACTATTATTATCTTTGACATCTATTTCAAAAAAATAGTATTTTCTCAAACCTCTTTTAAAATATTAAACTATTTATTTTAAGACATCTTTCATGGAACTTTTAAAATTTAGAAATTAAACCAACAAAAATTGATATTATGTAGACATCCGACAAGGCTCGAAAACCTGTAATCTTTATCTATAGCTTATCTAAGTGCTCACAACAATGAAAATCCCCACTCTTGTGGAGTCTTACGTGGACAGCTTACTTTGGCAATTGACCGAACTAGGCATACTTTGCCAAGGTTATTTCGATGACGTAGTTGTCCTCGCAATAGAGAAATATGAAAACGTCCTCTGTGACATGGTACAAAGAGGACTGAACAAATTAAAGCAAATGTGTGATTCAGTGGGACTTAATATCAACCCCACCAAGACCACTTTAGTAGCCTTTACAAGAAAAAAGAAACTTGAAAACCGTCAAAATAGGTGAAAATATCGTTGAGTGGAAAACAGAGGTTAAATATCTTGTTAAACCCTAGATAACAGGTTACTCTGGAACAAACACGAAAACGAAATAATACACAAAGCCACAAAAGCCCTCATGGTGTGCAGAAACATTGCTTGAAAGAATTGAGGCTGTAACCCAAAGACATTGCAATGGATGTAAACGGCAATAGTGAGACGAATCATCACTTATGGGGCAGTAGCTTGGGACACAAGAGCTAATCTGACCACTACGAGGACAAACCTCTCTAAGATTTGGAGACTAGCCCCACTGCTGCAATGGAAGTAATCCTAAATCTTTCACCACTACATATTCCAGTAGAAAGTGTAAGAAACAAAACAGTATATAAAATGGTCAAAAAAGGCATAATAAAGAAAAGACCTCGATCACTTCAACTTGATCAAACTTGGGAAATGTCCCAAGATGACAACTGTGAAGTAAATCTGAATGGGACAAAGACACCATATTGGGGCTAAGCCAAAACGCCATAGGGATGGCTCCAAGACAGATAAAGGAATATGAGCAGGGGTTTTTGGACCTAGAACAAAATACTCAGAAAACCTGGATGCGTACCCAAGCATCTTTTAAGCGGAAATCCATGCCATTGAAAGATGAATTGAATTTAATATCGAAAGAAACTATCGCAGACAAAAAATTGGAATCATGTCAGATAGTCAAGCAGCCATCAAAGCTCTGAACTCGCGTACAAATTTTCCATTTGAATACACAAAAAATTCTATTCTGATTTGTCAATTCGTTTTTTGTTTACGTGCCATTTGAAGTTGACATGTCAGTGTATTTTGTTACAATGGAAAAAACCGAATATCTTGTAGTAACAAAATTCTTTGTTTTGGAAGGTTTTTTAGCAACAGAAATTCATACAAAAATGGTGAAAGTGTTAAAGGAATCCGCTCCTTTATTTCCAACTATGCATCGTTGGGTTTTAGAGTTAAAACGTGGTCGTACAAGCGTCTAAAATGAACAACGTAGTGGATGTCAAAAAGTGCAGCAACATCAGAAATCATTGAGCAAGGCTATGATATGGTTTTTAAAGATTCAAGTTTGACTAAGCGTGAAATTGGTGATAACAAACGTATCTCAGATGAACGAATATTCCATATTTTACACGAAGAATTACATATGAAAAGCTGTGGAAAGTTAGTGCTGATTCGTTAACAATTTAACAAAAACTGAATCGAAAACAAATTTCTTAGCGTAATTTGGAGCGTTTTAAGCAGCATAAAACCAGTTTTCTGGGTCGTGGGTCGTTTTATAGCTATGGATGATACTACCACCATGATCTAAATTAAAACAAGAACGATCGGCAAAAAAATTATTGGCATCAGTTTTTTGGATTGCAAAAGGGGTTTTTGTTGATTGATTATATTTAAAAAGGTAAAACAATTAACTGTGAATATTATTGCAACCTTTTGCACCAGTTTGATAAAAAAAACGTCAAAAAGGATCGGTCCGGTTTAAAGAAGAAATAGTTATTTTTGACACGAGGACGGAAAATGACATTTTGCAAGAGATAGTAAAGTTGTGTAGCCGAGGTACGTAGCACCGAGGCGAAACAATGCGAGCACTTGCCTTTACCGCGTATTGGTTCTACTTGCATATACGTCAAATGTCGTCAATGCCATGTGAATGCAAATCCAGGTATAGTATATGTTTTTAAATAAATTTAATTAAAATTTGTATTATTCATTATGTATTTGTGATGACTCATAGCGCCATCTCTTTAGATAATCTAAAAGGTGCTTTGCCGGCCTAGGCCGGAAAATGACATTTTCCGGACGATTTTGAAGTAATTAATAGTATTGTTTCTGAACGGAGGACCAAAAACAATCATTTTTCATCAAGGCGATGCACGTGTTCACACAAGTTTTTTGACGATCGCTAAATTGAACGAATTAAAGTACGAATTGGTTGCACACCCACTGTATTCACCAGATTTTGTTCTCTGGAACTATTACCTCTTCAGAAACTTGAAACAATTTCTTCGTGAAAAGTGTTTTTCGTCGAAAGAAGAAGAAGCTATTGCAGCCGTAGAATAATATTTTACAAAGCTTCCGGAAAATCATTACGAAGATGGTATAAAACCACTGGAGGATCATTGCGGAATAAGTGAGAGAGATTATATTGTATAAATAAGCACAATTTACAAAAAGAACTTTTTATAATAGAAAGTTTTTTACTGATTTATAGGTCATATTTTGTGTCATCTCAACAATGCACAGCATCCCTGATTTTGCAAAAATATTAAGTCATACAACGCTGTGATTGATCATAGAGAAGATTGTTTCCTTGTTAACAAAATCAAGGGTAGTTGTATCTAAAAACTTTCTAAAACAGTTTATTTTATTACCAGTTAAAATAATAATTACTGTTTTCACATGTAAGAACAAAAAAAAAAGAAAAAAAAACTTCTCTGTCGCGTAATCGATCCCATTATGATAACATAACAGATCTGTCACAAGTGGACTGATCCGCAGCCTAACCAACTACGCTACGAACGATTTATTTAATAACTTTCAAAATAATATTAGAGAATTATGGCAAATTCATAACGCCAGGCACTAATAAATCCTGGCCGTATTTGACATCTAAGCATGCGCAGTGAAACAAAAATAACGCCTGGAATTATTAAAGTTACTGCCTGCCACTATTTGTGGCTAGATTATTCCTGGTACAACCATGGCCTTTATATCATAGGACAAAATTTTGTTTTAAGTTTCATGTTTTCTATAACCTCTAATTTTGACTGTTGTGTTTTGAACGTTTTAATTTAAATTTGAAAAAAGATTTGGTTTGGCTAAATTTTGTGATAGACGGTGAAAGTGAATATGGCCCAATTAAATAAGTCCAAAAGGCTACGTTTTACGTATAATGACGATTTAACGCTGTTGAGAGAAGTTCTATCGGAGAATCCGTTTAGAGATCCCGCAGCCGAAAAATGATTTCCTCCATTATTCACATTTTGCAAATTGTCCCTATTAATGAGAATGTTATCTAATATAAGATATTCTATCTCATCATCATTTGCATTCCCCAAAATTGCAGCTTCCAATTGATCTTCCATAATTTCACTCAGAAAAACGACTAGAACGCGTTTTAGAGGTTAGGTGTCCGAAATGAAAACAAAAATAAGGCTTGACGTAAATAAATCCCAAACGATACGTGCCGGAATACTGTTTTACACTGACAAAATAAAGTCAGTCCGTAATTAAATACGGCTTAGCAGTAATAATGCCGGTCAGTATTTGAAGTGTGCCATAATTCTCTAATATCTATACACAACTTAGATCATGTTTAATATCAATTCGGTATAAATTTCGAAATCTATGTATATGCCTAAACACACTTGAAACATGCATTGTCATCCAGTTCTTAGCTATCCTGAAAATTTCAGAGCTATAGGTAGTCGGGAAATAGGTTTAAATTCGATTACAAATTCCACGGAATGACACAGAGACACAGAACACGGCGAAAATATAAAAAACTTTCTAAAAAGGATTAAAAAAAACACATTCATTCATTTTTGCTTTCAAAACTTTTCAATTAACCTGTATGACGTTACAATGCCATGATGACCGGATAATAAGTCTGATGTCTCATGTGCTGAAAACTTTTGTCAGAATTATCCAAATACGAATTTACAAGAAATGCGATCATCAGATGGATAACACTCAGTTTGGATTTCAAAATGAATTGGGAACGTGAGAAGCTCTTTTTACCTTCAATGTATTGACGCAACGGTGTAGGGACATGAATATATGATATATATATATATATATATATATATATATATATATGCATGTTTTCTGGACTACAGAAAGGCATTTGAGTGTGTTAACCATTAAAAGATGATGGAAATCCTGAGAACAACCGGTGTCGACGAGCAGGACTTATACATTATCTCAGAACTCTACTGTCATCAAACGGCAACTGTTGAAATAGAGCAAACAACATCGGAGGATATATGCATCAGACAGAGTTGCATCTTGTCTCCACTTCTGTTCAATTTATACTCGGAGTCTATATTTAGAGCAGCATTAGACGAGGCTCAAGGTGGAATCAAGATCAATGGAACTATAATAAACAACATCAGGTACGCACATGATACCGTTCTAATTGCAAGGAACGCACAAGTGCTGCAAGATATAATAGATTCCGTAGTTCGTCATAGCGAGGTATTCGGCCTACATTTAAACGTCTCCAAAACAAGAATACTGGTCTTCTCAAAGACGCCAAAAAACGCATATCTCCATAAATAAATAAAATATCTAGGAGCTAACATCAACAGCGAGAGCGACTCGAAAAAAAAATACTACCAACGATCGAACAAGCGAGAAAAACACTTATAAGTATGAAAGCATTCTTCACAAGATCAGATGTTACGTTTTCTCTGACTTGCTCTATGGATGCGAAAGTTAGACAATGGTCCAACAAACAGAAAAAAGAATAGAGGCCTTCGAGATGTATGTGTAGGATGCTGCGAATTCCATGGACACAAAAAGTCACCAACGACGAAGTACTTAAGCGCAAGGATAAACAAAAAATACTGCTAAACACCATCAAAGAGAAAAAAATATAGTACTTGTTAAGAAGTAAAAGATACGAACTGCTTCGAATCATAATGGATGGCAAGATACAGGGCAACCGATCAATAGGGAGACGCCAGAACTCGTGGTTGAAGGACCTGAGAAGATGGTTTGACCGATCGTCTATAGAAATCTTTCGAGCTGCAGCTTCAAAAGCCACAATTGCTATCTGGATCCTAAACCTTCGAAAGGAGACGGCGCAAGAAAAAGAAGCTCAATTGTCGTTTTTAGCCAAAAACGAATTCAGAGTTACCAACAATTTTTTATGAGGGGAGAGCCGGAAATATAAAAATATAGCTATAAATTGTAAGTTTAAAAATTAAATAGTATGAGATAATTAACTATCCAATAAATCAATATTTATTTTATACATTTTACATACAAACATTTACAAACATTTCTATATATTTGACATTTAACATCATTATAAAAATTATTACGTGAATAGATAAACATTTAAACATTTTTTATTCCAAATATTAATACGTAACATTACACCATTTGGCTTAAATTTAATATTATTATCTTTAGATAAAAAAATTTGGTTATTAAATTAGACTCTAATGTATCAGTTGATAAATTATTTCTATGGTCAGTTTTTATATTTTTTACTTTAGTTAAAATTCTTTTAATTAATACATTAGAGAATGGTAATACAAGTAATAAACTTTGTAACTTTTTTAAAATTTTTATACATAACGTTGATCAGCTTTTTGTACCCTTTCTTATATTTTAATTTATTTGGGAAACCGGATTTTTAGTAAACCAATTATTTTAAAACTTCCTCCTTAAATTAAACAAATAACAATAAAAAAGGTTTGTGTTTAAAGTAGACCCTGTATAATGTGGAGAAGGATTACAAGAATGCAGTGTTGTTATATTAAAAGGTACTTCTTTGATTATTATTAAATATAAATGTAAATATTTAACTACAAGTTCACCTTTAAGTCTTTTACTTATATACTGATTGGTAACTCTCATTTGCCCTCGATCAGAGATAAATCTTTGGAGAAAGCTGTAAATGCGCTCCATATACCTACAAATAATAACTGATCCTGCAAAAAAATAGTTTCAAACATTAACTTAATAGAAGAATTTGCAAAGATTGTGGTATCATGGACTGATTCTGACCAACGAGCAACCACATCTACGATTTTAAGACTGGCGTTTCTATATACCTCGGCATTATCTCCTACAAAAAATAACATTAAACATGAAAATATCCAGAAATAGGTCCAAATAAGGACCTATGAAGTATTTTATGTGAACTTATTTGAGTATTTCATTTTATTTTAACAAAAAATTATTCTGGAACCTATAGGCATCATTATACAATGCAATAGGTAATTACTTACCTGGCGATTGACTTGTATGCGTACAATTAATTATAGCTTGTACTTTTGGAAATCTCGTTGTTATAAAAGTCATTCCTGGCCTTCAGAGTTTCATGACTATCAGGATTTTCACTTTTCGTGGTCGGAGTGCGGCAAGGACCTTTTGATACAAGAGCAAAAATTCGGCTTGCAGGTGACTCATGGACATTCATAAAGTCAGCTACCTGCATGAGATGTCCACTTCTTGCATAAAACCGCAGTAGTAGCTGGTTGATTGGCGATAAACTCTTATTCGTTAAAATGAAGGTAAACTTTTTGATTATAAAAGATCAAACTAGGGACCCAAAAATTCCATTTGGTATCTTTAGGTTCCTACCTGTCATCTAGATACTCCAACTGATCCTCGATTTGTGTTAACAGATCAAGTATAGTTACTTTGGTCAACCTGAATCGTCAAAAAAAGCTAAGCTGGTCCCTCCTTTTCTTCTGCTGCTATCCATTAATGGATGTTTACGATCATTTCTGACCATTTAACTCTGTCTCTAATGCTGTGGATTAATTCTCCAGTCGTCCTTATCCCTGTCCAATGTTTGATATTTCGGAGCCACGACATCCTTTTTCTGCCCAGTCCCCTTTTTCCGTCTATCATTCTTTCAATTAAGTCTTCTTCTTGTTGTGCTATATCCGTTTAACAAATGTTAGCGATCATGTTGGCTATAATGATTTTGTTTGCAGCCGATCGAAAGAGTGATTCCGAAGTCTGGCCAAACCACTGTCTTAGATTCCTTAGCCAAGATGTTCTTCTTCTTCCTCGACTTCTCCTGCCGCTTATTTTTCCTTGCATAATTAGGTGTAGAATATTATATTTTTCCCGATGCCTCATTACATGTGCAAAGTACTCTAGTTTCCGAGCCTTTATAGTTTTTGACAACTCTTTTTCTTCTTTCTTCATTCTATTTAGGACCGTCTCATTCCGTACTCTGTCCATCCAGCTTATCCGTAGCATTCTCCGATAGCACCATTGTTCGAATGCTTCGATCTTTTTAAGCATGCTCTCTGACAGCGTCCATGATTCAACTCCGTATAGAAGAACGGAGAACATGTAACATCTTAGTATTCTAGTCCGAAGTCTCAAATTTATATCATGGCCGCATAATATTTTTTTGTACCAGAAAAAGGCTGATTTGGCTTTGGCGATTCTGCAGCGTATTTCAATAGAGTGATCCCAACTGTCAGTGATTCGGCTTCCTAAGTATGTAATGGCTTCCACACGCTCTAATTGTGCACCGTTGATATGCATTCCCGCGTCAATAACATTGTCTTTACTTATCACCATGTATTTGGTCTTTTTGATATTTAGGCTTAAACCATAGTTGCTGCATTGTTCTGTAACAGAATCCAATAATGATTGCAATTCAATATCACTACTGGCAATAAGTACCGTGTCATCTGCGTACCTAAGGTTATTTATTGGTTGTCCATTTATTATGATCCCACAATTTGTGTCACTCAGTGCTTCGGCGAACATTTTTTCTGAGTATATGTTAAAGATTAATGGAGACAAAATGCACCTTTGCCTTACTCCGCGCTGAATTTCAATTTCCTCTGTATGATCACCGTCTACTCTAACCACGGCGTTCTGATTCCAATATAAGTTTGCTATGATTCTTAGATCTTTTTCATCAATGTTTGTTGCCTTAAGAACTTCCATCATTTTACTGTGTGCCACTTTGTCAAACGCTTTTTCAAAATCCAGAAAGCATAAAAACACATCTGTATTTACATCCCTGCTTCGTTGCACCAGTACTTGCAGACTAAATAACGCTTCTTGTGTGCCCAAACCATTTCTAAAGCCGAACTGTGTCTTCCCCATTTGTTCTTCTATTTTCTTATATATTCTCGCATGAATTATACGCAAAAAGATCTTTAGTACATGGCTCATCAGACTAATTGTGCGATGATCTTGACATTCTTTTGCATTCAGTTTTTTCGGGATTGGTACAAATGTAGATTTTAGCCAATCATATGGCAAGGAACCATGATTGTATATAGAGTTAAACAAGTCAACTAATAACCTACTTCCGCTATCTCCTATTAGTTTTAATACCTCTGTTGGTATTTCATCAGGTCCCATCGCTTTTCTGGATTTTGCCAAACGAATAGCATTTTCAACTTCGCTTTTTGTTATTGGTGGTCCGCTAGTATCCTGTGTTATGTTATGTTTTGTAGGGCGATGATCATAAAAGAGTTCTTCAATGTATTGTTTCCATCTATTTAATTTCTGTTGGGTATCAAATAATAATTCGCCATTTTGGTCTCTTAAGGCACGACTGTTTCTTTTCTGGAATGTTGTTAACTCTTTTACTTTTTTGTGCAAATTAAATGTATCATATTTCTTTTCATACTTTTCTATTTCGCTGCATTCTTGGGAGAACCATTGTGATTTAGCGTTTCTTATTTTCCTTCTTATTTCGGTGTTCAATCTGTTATATTCATTTTCATTGCGATTTTTATGTATTCTTCTATGCTCCATCATATCAAGAATTTCAGGAGTCATCCATTTTTGGCGTGATTTAGTTTTAACCGGCTCCAGCTTATCTTGAATATTTTTCTTAATAGTCCCTTTAATATTTGCCCATTTCTTTTCAACTTCATCTTCTGGGGATACTATTATTTCCTTCATTTCCTTTTCCAAATCCGCTACAAATTTATCTCTCACCGTTTGATCTGCCAATGCTTCCAGGTTTGGCTTCGGGTTTGACTTTTTTCGAAATATCTTTTTTACCTCACACACAACTTGGCCATCAATAAACTGTGGTCTGATGGTACATCTGCTCCTGGGTAAGTTTTGACTGATGTAATAATATTTCTGAATCGATGTTTTACTATTACGAAATCTATCAGGTTGCGGACGATATTACCATCTGCGTCTGCTGGTGATTTCCACGTATATAGGCGCCTTTTGGGCAATTTGAAAAAGGTATTCATTAAACACATGTTGTTCTCAGTACAGAATTCTACAAGACGTTCTCCTCTTTCATTCCTTGATCCCAGACCATACTTTCCCACTATGGTTTCTTCGCTTCCATTTCCCACTTTCGCATTAAAATCACCTATAAGCACAGTAATCTCATTTTTCTTCATTTGTTTTATGGCCCTGTTCAAGTCTGTGTGGAATTTTTCTAGTTCGTCTTCTTCACAAGTTGTTGTTGGTGCATATACTTGTATTAAATTAATATTTATCGGTTTGGAATGAAGTCGCATTATTATAATTCTCTCTGATATTGGTACCCAATCTATAACTGATTTACTGACATCGTTGGTAACAATAATAGCTAATCCATGTCTATGATGGTTGCTATCTTCTCCAGAGTAGTAGACACGATACTCGTCTATAATGCGATCACCGCTTCCAGGCCATCGCATTTCACTAATACCAAGTATAGATATTCCAAGTCTTTCCATTTCCTTAATTGTGTTATGTATTTTTCCGCTCTCAAACATACTTTGCACATTCCAAGTACCTATTCGGTGTTCGTTATCTCTATTTAACTTGACAATAGCTGGCCGGGAGATTCTTCGCACCCCTGCCCCATTTAAGAGGCACCCGTACTCGGGGCCGTTTAATTTTGCAGCCATTATCATGATTTTCCTGGGAGAAATGATAGTGTAGTAGTTCTCCTTTGCTTTCTACACCGCTGTGTAAACGCCGTTTTCATGGTTACCATTGCGCCGTTTACTGTCCGAGACATTGCTGTTTTAGTATTTGCAATACTTTTGCCAATGTTCAGTTTTGATATGGCCAGCTGCCGCCAATCAGTATATTGGGACATAGGAGAGGATAAAGGCGATTGGACAGGATTTTTAGGTCAGGACATGAGTACCTCCCAGGAGGGGTGAGGGATATACTTCAAGGCTCGCGTGGGCAGGGTTGCTTCCCTGAAGTAGACCTGTCCCTGCCGGGATCACAGGGAGTGTCTACCCGCTACCGCTTTTCAATTAACAGTTGTAGCAAATGGTACCTCTCGTTGCGTGTCACATGTCCCAGATACGCTGTCTTCCTGCGTTTTATCATAAGCAGCAATTTACGTTCTCTTCCTATCCTGCTCAGAATTTCCTCGTTGGTTTTCCTTGCTGTCCAAAAAACTTTCAGTATTCTTCAGTAAATCCACATCTGAAATGCTTTCAGTCTATTCATGGTGTTAACCTTCAGTGTCCAGCATTCTATGCCGTACAATAGCACGGACTATACGTAACATTTTGTGAATCTTATTCTGAGGTTGAGGTCAAAGTCCGAGTTCGTAAAGACGTTTTTAAATTTCATAAATAAGTTCCTCGCTTTTTCTATCCGGCACCAGTCTTCACATAGCCAAGTTCCCAGATAGTAAAATTCTTCTACTCGTTCTATGTCCTCACTATTGTATGATAGTTTTGCATTCTGGAACTCGGGTATAGCCATAGGAAAATTCTTCGAAAGCAAATCTTCGAATCACAATTGTTCGAACACAATTCTTCGAAAAACAATTTTTCGATTGCTCAATTATTCGAATACACAATTCTTCGAAAAAATAGGTTTTAGGTTTTAACTAAACTTGTTGCGTACCGAGAATTTTTAAATCTTGAAGTATTTATTTCTGCCGAAATTAGGAATTAGGGATTAGGGTTTTTCCCATTATTAAATATTCATTCTCTGATTGGTGGTACCGGACCTTTTCCTAAACCGAAAGGAATAGGAGGGCTTTACTGGATTTAATTATATTATTATAAGTATAAAATAGGCCACCACTACCAACGTTAATCCTAAAGAATTCTTTATTGTGAAACGTGTAGTAATAACGATAATAATGTCTGTGGAATACGTGAAAAGTGAAAAAGGTAAATCATAATTGTCACTGGATGGATTCTTATTTGTAAAAGATAAGCAGCTAGCAAATAAAATTTATTGGAAATGCGAAAATTTTCAAAAAACAAAATGCAAAGCTCGAATAATAACTGATGGAATTAATACAAAGTGCACAAAGGAACACAACCATGGGGGAGATGCTGCATCGGTAGAGGTTGCTAAGATTATGGAAGATATAAGAAATGCTGCAATAACAACAAGAGACACGCCTCAATTTATTATATCCAACCATGTGCATAAAATAAGTTCCTCGTCTGTTAACAAATTTCCAGAAATTAAAACAGTGAAAAGGACCATTAGAAATATACGCAACCGTAATGAAATACATTCGTTACCAGCTTCCAAAGAAGATATGGTTTTACCAGATGAATACAAGCAAACAATGAGGGGAGAGCCATTTTTACTATTTGATTCTGGACCGATACCATCCCGCAATTTAATATTTGGAACGGCAAATTCACTAAGACTACTTGGTGCAACAAGACATTGGTACATGGACGGAACATTTAAAACAGTTCCACATCTTTTTTGTCAATTATATACCATTCATGGTTTAAAAGAAAATGTATCCATTCCGTAATTATACATTTTGCTGCCAGACAAAACAAAAGAATTTGAAACCATCTTTAAATCCATCAACAATAATGTCAGATTTCGAAAATGCTGTGATAAGTGCGATTTCAATTGTTTTTCCGAACTGTTTGAACAGGGGTTGCTTTTTTCATTTCTGTCAGTGCGTCTATCGGAAAATTTAAAACCAAGGACTCAAACAAAGGACTGGTATGATTCCGACCCGGAATTTGCATTGAACATAAGAATGCTAAATGCACTAGCATTTGTACCCACTGAGTATGTTGTCGAAGCCTTTGAGTCTTTGTGTGATAATAATTTATTGCCTTTGGAAGCTCAGGGCGTAATTGATTATTTCGAAGACACTTGGATTGGTCGACCACATAGAAGAAATCAACGCCGCGACCCCATTTTTTCCCATTCAATGTGGAACTGTTACAATGCCGTGCAAAATGATCTACCAAAGACCAATAGGTAAAAGTTGAACAATATGTAGCAGGGGCGGTTCCAGTTCAACCAAGGAAAAAATACAAAGAAAGCGGTGCACGAATTATTAGATTATTGACTGAATTTAATCCTTTAAATTTAAATGAACATTTACGTGGAATAGCTTATAATTTTGTTTATTAATAATTACCTACCTATTTCTGGAAAATCTATAATAAAAACAATTTAAAATTTAAATATGTTTCTTGTTTGCTACTGCCCAAAAATACTTAATTAATTTGATTTATTTAAATATTTTAAAATATTGTAACTTAATGGTTTTTTCGAAAAATTGTGTATTCGAATAATTGTGCATTCGAAAAAATATTTTTCGAAGAATTGTGTTCGAAGAATTGCGTTTCGATGAATTGCGTTCGAAGAATTTACCGGTACCGCTGGAACTCATCTAGCTTACGGGTTATTATTAGAAACTTTGTCATTTTTGTGTTGATGTTGACTCCCATAAGCCGACTTTGTATTCCTATTATGATCAAGAGCTTTTGGAGGTCATTCATGTTGTCTACTATAAGGACTGTCATCCGCATACCGTATATTATTGATCCATGTACCGTTTACTTTGATACCTAATTTTTGTCCTTCGAGAGCTTCTTCGAAGATGTTTTCAGAGTAAACGTTAAACAGGAAGGGGGAGAGGACACATCCTAGTCTTACGCCTCTAAGGATGTTTTGTGCCTTTGTAACTTCGTTGCCACATCCAACTGCAGCTGATTGGTTCCAATACAAATTTTCAATACAGCGTATATCTTTCTGATCTATGTCAAGTCGCTTTAGTATTTGAACGAGTTTGTGATGTTGCACTCTGTCAAAGGCTTTTTCATAGTCTATGAAACACATCGCTACATTTTTGCTCTGGTTGTAGCAATTTTGCACTAATACTTGAGTTGCGACCAGTGCCTCTTTCGTAACGAGACCCCTTCTAAATCCGAATTGTGAGGATCCAATAGAGCTTTCGCATTTTGTGGAAATTCTGTAATGAATGACTTTAAGAAATATTTTCAAGGTGTGACTCATCAAGCTGATCAATCTGTGGTCCATTTCTTCGAAATAAGTACGACGCTCATTGTGCTTTCGAGGAAATCCCATAGCAACAAAATCCAAAATTTCCACATCATCTTCAAGTGCATCCATCCTCTAGTCGCTCATCTTCAATAAAGTCAACATAATCCATTTTTATTATTTTTCTAGTTTTCTTTGTTTATTTCACAGTATTTAACTATACTCTAAACAAGGTAAACACAACAAAAACTTAATTGATTAAATTTGATCAGTTACCAAATGTCCCATTAAAGAATGCTTAAAAGACCATTTAAAATTTTGACCTGTATTGAACGACTTTAGGGTGTTCTTACATCCCTTTCTGCCTATCCCCCGATTAAAAACGTTTGAAAGGCAACTTATTATCTATATGGCAACATTTTTGCAAATTTTTAGCCAACAAGAAAAGTGTTCACTAGCTTTTATCGATTCCATGTTTCAAAATGAGTAAAGAAAATATTCTCCTGAGTGTATACCTCAAATTAAATTTTAAAAGTAACATTAAACAGCTGCCAATAAAAAAAGGACGATTCAAGAAAAAAATTTAATACATTTTATTGAATTATAAATTCTTATTTTACCATACTAATAGGTAAATATGCACTTTATTGTATTTTTGATGTAAGCAAAGTTTAGAGATATTGAAATTTTTATCAAATAAAACGATTTTTATTGGATATACAATATGATGCAACATTACCACTTTAATAAATATGTTGAAGGTCATCTAAAGACATGGGGGGGCTGATAAATCACTAAATATCTATTTTCAAATAATCTATAAAACAAAATAAAACAATTTTTGGTAGATACAGACTTATCAGTATTTAATACTAAACAATTTCAAAATCTTACATATCGGATCGGACTAAAAAACACTAAATTAAAAGATTAAAATTTAATAATATTAAAATGGAAACTATGTTTCCAAGCAAAATTAGGGATGAAACTAAACAATGTATCTAAAATAAGGTATTTATCAAGAAAACTGGAAAATATTATAATAGATAATTTAACAGGAAAATATAAATAAAATAAGGAAAAGTAAACAAGCTGCTGAGTACCTAAAATTGTTTGGTCCCATTTTTTTAAAAACTTCGCATGTTCATGTAAAAATTCAATAGCGTTTAAAGTTCCTTCCGACTAAACATTCGTTTGTCAAAGACAATAGAGAATATCTTACGTAAGAAGTAAACCGCTTTATAATGTATCATTCAACAGAAAAAAGAAAATAACGAATTTTAGATGTTGGATTCTTTGACGATGTGGGTCATGCCTTCATTTGTTTAAAATCGTTAAATCCAACAGAAATTTAATGTTAGAGATGGAACATATTATAGTGGTAATTATGCTCAAATATTTGTCGTTACTTTTGTTTTACACGAGTAATATTACATAAGGATGGAAATAAAAGCATTGATTGTTGTTTAGATCAATTTTATTCCTATATTTATTTATTTACTTATTTACGGAAACACCCCATTAAAAGTAATAATAATAATAATAATAATAATAATAAACAATAATACAAAATATGAGTAAACACAAAGAGTTAACAAATACGAGTACAGATTATAAAATCAATGGGTACAAAATTAAAATTTAAATCTTATTAATGCAAGTCAAAAATTTTTCCTCCAATATCTGAATTCCTCAATTAATACATTGAAAAAATTTAAATCTAGGGAATTGGCCAATTTAAGTATGCGATTTAAAGGCGAATTTATTTAATAATTTGTTCTGCATTATTATTATTATTATTATTATTATTATTATTATTATTATTATTATTATTATTATTATTATTATTATTATTATTATTATTATTATTATTATTATTATTATTATTATTATTATTATTATTATTATTATTATTATTATTCCTTTTCTTGATCTCGCATACATGCGGTTTTTACTGATTTGGAACGGTATTCACATACAAGTCCCGAACCTTACTATTGCAAATTAAGGTGGCGTCTGACTATTGCTGTGGTGTGAAGAAGAACTGATTTCTGCAGTTGAATATATAGAAGTGGATTCATGTTAATTATTTGAAGACTGCGATGTAAATCTTTGGGGATTATTCCAGTAGTTGACAGAATTATAGGTACAATGTGTACTGTGTTTTGTTTCCAAATATTTTTTATTTCTTCTGCCAGAGGAGAATATTTGGTAAGTTTTTCATTCCAAGTTGAGAGAAGATTGTGTGAATTGGGGATGGCTATATCTATTAAATAAGTTGTCGCTGACATCTTATCAGTGAATGTGATGTCTGGTCGATTACACGGTATGGTTTTATCTGTCAGTATGCTGCGGTTCCAATAAAGTTTGCACGTATTATTTTCCAAAACAGATTGTGGTTCGTATTTATAGTACGGACTATTATCACTGAGCAGATTGTGCTGCAAAGCCAGCTTCTGATGGATGATTTTTGCAACTTGGTCGTGTCTTTGCAGGTAGCTTGTTGGTGCTAGCATTGAACAACCTGACATTATGTGCTGAATGGTCTCCGATGAGGTTTTACATCTCCTGCACTGGTCACTGACACTCTCTTTTAAAATGAACTTTCGATAATTGTTGGTGGGTACAACTTGATCTTGGATCGAGATGACGAAGCCCTCAGTCTCAACGAAGAGATCCGAATTAGTCAACCATTTGTTCGACGCTTCTTTGTCAACATGAGGTTGGTTGATTTCATTCGGATACCTGCCGTGAAGTGCCTTGCTAGTCCATCTCGTTATATGGTCGTCATGATCATTAATTCTTGATGGCTGATTTACGTCCGTTACATGTGCAAGGTCCAGGGGTGTATATCCTAAATCTGCTTTAGAGACAGCTTTATGTAAACATGTTTCTTTTTGAATAAAATATTGTTGCAAGATGGAAATTTGGGAGTTGTGAAGTTGTACAATATCAATAAGTCCTCTTCCCCCAAGATTACGTGGGAGCACTATTCGTTCTATACTTGATTTTGGGTCATGAGCTCTAAACTTTCTCAGTAAACCTCTGGTTTTCACCTGAATGTCTTCTAAGTCAGTTGGTGTCCAGCGAACAGTTCCGAAGGTGTATGTTAAGACCGGTATAGCGAAAGTATTAATAGCCTTAAAGGTGTTTCGGCCATTAAGTTTAGATTTCAGAATGTCAGAGACTCTTTTAAGGTAAGATTTTAAGACCTTTTCCTTGATCGATTTATGATTGATTCGTTTGTTTTGTGCGAGTCCCAAGTATTTGTATGTATCCCTTTTGCTCATTGATTCCATTATTCGCCCATCGTCTAACTCGAAGTTACAATTAATAATTTTGCCTTTATTTATGTTCAGGGTTTTACATTTTTCAATGCCAAAGTTCATTTGAATATTTTTCGAAAATGTCTCAGTTAACCGAATCAATTCATGCAGAGTTTTTTCATTTTTGGCGTAGAGTTTTATGTCATCCATGTACAGAAGATGGTTAATAACATGATCGATTCGATTTCCCTGTTTTATTTGGAACCCAAGGTTGGTGGTGTTGAGAAGTGTAGAAAGTGGGTTTAAAGCTAAACAAAACCACAGTGGGCTCAAACTGTCTCCTTGGTATATACCTCTCTTTATGTTAATTGGGTTGGATGTAATCGATGTTTCACCGTGGTTTAATCGTAGCGTTGTTTTCCAGGACGACATGAGATGTTGTAGGATGTTAATGGTGTTATCGTCGACTTTGTACAACCTGAGTACATGTATTAACCAGCTGTGTGGCACAGAGTCAAATGCTTTCTGGTAATCAATAAATGCTGTAAATATATTTCTATGCTTTTTGGCCGCTTGTTCAATCACAATAGAGTCTATAATCAATTGTTCCTTACATCCTTTTGATTTTTTTATGCATCCTTTTTGTTCTTCAGCAAGGATTTTATGTTCATGTAGATGTTGGTAGATGTTAGTAGAGATGCACGATGTAAGCAGTTTGTATATGGTACAAAGGCAAGTTATCGGTCGGTACTTTGAGGGATCTGAGAGAGGTCCATTTTCTTTCGGAAGTAAATAAGTAATTCCCTGGGTCAGAAATAGTGGAACAGTATTTGGATTTTCTAAAAATGTTGTGAAGGTTTTGGCTAATAGAGGATGTGTGCTTTTAAATCGTTTTAACCAAAAATTGTGTAAATTATCGATTCCTGGTGCTTTCCAATTGTGTGTTGTTGAAATTGCTTTTGAGATGGTTTCTGCTGTGATTGATATTGCTGGCATGTGTGGTACGTTATCCATATGAGCTGCTTCAGCCTTCACCCATGTCGCATCAGCATCATGGTTAACTGGTTGTGACCATATGTTAGACCAGTATTGCTCTACTACGTTCTGTGATGGTAGTGGTTCGTTATGATCGGTTTTAGAGGATCTTAAATCCCTGTAGTAGCCCTTCTGATTAGAATTAAATTTTAAATTTTGATTTCTTCTTAATGCTGATTCCCGATATCTTTTCAGTCTGCTAGTTTTTGCCTGAAGCTTTTGTGTTAGGGTGTCTAAAATTTTGCTTGTTTCATTATTATTTGGTTCTCTTTGAGTGTGCTTCCGTGTTACTTCTGATATTCGTTGAAATGCTTTTACCATTTTCTTACTTCTATTGCCTTGTTTGTATTGATGAACTCGGCCGATGTCAGCTCTTAAATTATCGATTCCCTTTACTAATCTTCGCTCCCAGGCTTCTGTTCTACTTTTCCTTCTTATGGGGTCCTTGTGTTCGATTTTTCCACCTAGGCATCTTACTACGGCTACCGCGCCTGCATATATGATCGTGTGTAGTTCCTCAAAGTTATCGATGGCCTGTAATTTTGATGGAAAAAGACTATCATTCATAATTGCAGTATATTGATTCAGTTTCTGTGAACTGTTTTGTTTAGGAATGCGTGGTCTACTAGTCGGGTTTGTACCTGAAAATTCCGTCAATGCCTTTTCTAATTCTGCCGCAAGACGTGTGATGTCGTCTGCTACAGTCTCTTCTGGTAATACGATATTTGGTTCTGCAGAATCGTTCGTCATAACTTCAGCGTTTTGATTTTCATCTATGTTATCTACAACTTCCACCAGCGGAATATCAGTTGAGTCCGATGAAATTTCATTTTGTAAAGAATTTTCCACTTGCTGTTTTATCATCTCGAGTTGTGGTTTAATTATAAGATTGTTATTGATGATAACTCTTTTCTGATCCGCTAAACGCTGTTCAGTTACGTTGACGTAAGATGGAAATTTCTCTAAAAACAAACGTAGAAGTTCTTTTCTGTCCAAGGGATATTTTTCGTTTTCAGTGAGAGTGTAAAAACAGCGCATGATGTGACTATTCATTTCGTACGTCCATTTCATACGTTGCCTTACTTTACCAGCTTTGGTGGTCGCCGGCTGATCTTCCGGTGAAGCATCCGTCACTGGGTTTATGCCATGTCTTGTGGATCCATTAGGTAGAGTGCCGCCACTCGCTCCAGCTGCTTCTACCTCAGGCTGAACTTCCTGACGGTTCCGAAGAGTGCCAGCCCGTAGCACTCTGCCGCCCTGATTATTTTCATCAATTGTATTTTGCTCCATAACTATTTAGAGATGGGTTGCAGGATAAGCTCCTGCGGGCATGGCCTCCGACAACCAAGTGACAGCCGCACCTAACATGGTGAACAGACGCTGCGGGGAAGCCGCCCATTCTGGGACAGACGCTTCCCTGCCGCAGTTTTTCCTCTGCCAATAGCTGTGGAAAATTTACGGCCCCCTTTTAGGCAGGGACTACCGGTCGCAGTTTAACGTCATACCCGGGACTTTTATTATTATTATTATTATTATTATTATTATTATTATTTATTATTATTATTATTATTATTATTATTATTATTATTATTATTATTATTATTATTATTATTCCTTTACAGGTCACACTGGTGTGGTATTTGCTTCTATTTACTCGGCAAATAAATGCAAGAGTAGATAGGTATCGATTCAGGTAAGTAATACAAAGTCACTTATTTTTATCTCTTTTTGTTTGTTTTAATTTTCAGGTTCTTCTGGCGCAACAAGGTTAGACTCCCCAAGCGTCCTTCGGACGATGGCACTTGTGTTTAGCAGCACCGCTTTCTGCATAGGTAAGTACAGGTTATTATTTAGATTTAGTAAATCGATGTTATTTTTCAGCTTTTTTGGTATTTCACCTGTAGCACCAACAATTATCGGGACAACAGTCACCCGGTCCGCTTTCCACATTCTCTTAACTTCCTCAGCTAAAGGTAAGTATTTGTTAATTTTCTCCGCATATGTTTTGTTTATATTTTGCCCTAGTGGGACAGCTATATCTATAATAAATACCTTTTTTTTCGCTTTTAGATGTAAGACAATGTCAGGAATATTATTTGGAATTGGTTTGTCAGTAATGATCTTTCTATTCCAATAAATACAGCAGCTATCGGTTTCTTGCACTGGAACTGGTTCGTACAAGAAGTATGGATCACTTATAACCTTGTTAAGATATAGTTTGGATATTGCTTGATGTAAGATTTTAGCGACGTTGTTATGTCTCTCCAGATATTATTTTGGTGCCAATACAGAGCATCCAGCAATAATGTGATCGAGACTTTCGTCCGTTTGGTTGCATATTCGACATTTTGTTTGATGTAGGTCTTCTCGCAGAATCCGTTTTCGGTACACTTTCGTTGGTATCACCTGATCTTGGATGGCGCATATGAACCCTTCCGTTTCCAGGAACAGATTTCCCGATCTTATCCATGATTGCGATGCTGTTGTATCTATGGATTCATCTTCTATTAAAGCTAGGTACTTGCCGTGCATTGGCTTTCGCCGCCATTGTTCTCTTAGTTGTGCGTACTTCTTGACATTTGAGAGAGGTTCATAATTTAATTCAGAGAGATGCAGTACAGTCGCGTTCTTGTCTGCCTTCTTCAGCGCTAGGAATAATCTGTTGGCCTTGGATTTATCTATGAAATATCTGCGTAAACTATCTACTTGTTCCGCATGCACTGGAGTCATACTTGGTATTCCTCTTCCACCCTGATTTCTTGGTAGATGAAACCTTTCGACAGAACTTTGTGGGTGATGACCTCGATGTCTGCGGAATTCTTTTCGTGTTTGTCTATCTAGATCTAGTAGTTCCGTATTTGTCCACTTAAGAATACCAAATGTGTATAACATCACAGAAGCAGCATACGCAGTTATAGCTTTAGATGTATTGTTGGATGACAGCTCAGTTTTCAGAATAGCCTTTAGTCTAGTTAGATAGGTTTTTGTGGTTTTTTCTTTGGCTAATTTTTGATCTATTCCTGTTGACTGCAAGTATCCCAAATACTTATACGTCTCATCTCGTTCCATTCCTGTTATTGTTCCTTGGCATTCATTCACCAAGTACCCTGGATTATTCTTCCATTTTCCTGCCTCCATGCTATTAATCTTACACTTTTCAAGCCCAAACCTCATTTGAATGTCCGTACTGAATCTTCCAATTTTGTTTAGTATCTTGTGCAGATCTTCTTTGTTTTCTGCAAACACCTTCAAATCATCCATGTACCATAGATGATTTAGTTTTGTACCGTTGGCATCAAGTTTGTATCCGATTTTAAGACTGTTTAGGAGGGAGGTTAAAGGTTTCAAGGCCAGGCAAAACCACAAGGGGCTTAGAGCGTCTCCTTGGAAAATACCACGTTCAATTTTGATTCTGCCTGCACTGATTTGTTTCTCAGCGCTGTTAAGTTGTAGCATGGTACTCCATTTGGTCATTGCATGGGTTAGAAATTTAATGATGTGGTCTTCGATCTTATACATCATCAACACTTCTACAAGCCACGAGTGTGGGATGCTATCGAACGCCTTCTGATAGTCAATATATGCAACGTGTAGAGGATTTTTTTCTCTTTTTGCATGTTCAGTTATTATTTGATCTATTAACAGTTGTTCTTTGCATCCTCTTGATCCTTTACGACATCCTTTTTGTTCCTCATCAAGTAGTTCGTTTTCTTGTAGGTGTGCGTAGATCTTATCTGCAATTACCGATGTAAGCGTTTTGTAGAGCGTGGGAAGACATGTGATCGGTCGGTATTTAGACGGGTCTTCAGTGTTGGCTGATTTGGGAAGTAGGTACGTCACGCCTTCCAACATAAAATCGGGGATTAGTTCCGGTTGTTGTAGGAATTCGTTGAAGCATCGGGCTAGGTGTGAATGCGTGGAGGTAAATTTCTTTAGCCAGTAATTATGTATCATATCTGGTCCAGGTGTTTTCCAGTTTGAGGCTTTTGCTAGTGCTTTTTCCACATCTTTTCGCTCAATGCTCCAATCAAGCATAGTTTTTAAATTAGCCATCCTTCTTTGTTCATCAAAGTACCATCCCGTTCTGTTATGATTTACTGGATTACTCCATATTCCTTTCCAGAAGGTCTTAATGTCCTCCGGCGTTGGCCAGTTTTGCTGCGTGTGTTCTTGGTGGGGTGTCGTGTTTAGTTGTCTGTAGAAAGAGTTTTGGTTTGTCGCAAATTGGCGGTTTTGTTGCTTTCGGTTGTAGCTTCTCCGGTACCTTTTTAACCTTTTAGCTTTAGCAGCCAGAGTTTGCTTTAGAAGGTCCAGAATTTCAGTCTCAGTGGGATTTTCTTCGGATTTATACTTTGATACGATTGCTCTCGCTTTGACTGCTACACGTTTACTAGGGTTGGTTGTTTTATATTGTGTAAGAACCCCAATAGACTCTCTCAGGTGATTAATTTTAAGATTGAGCCTCCTTTCCCAGTTAGGTTGTTGAGGTTTTTTGGGTTTTTGTGTGTTTTCCCTTATTTTCTGATTATTTTTATTTAGACATGTCATCGCGGCTGCCTAGATTACGGAGTGAATCTCTTCAAAGTTAGTCTCATCTGACACTTTTTTGGTAATGATGTCGTTTAGTTTTTTAAGTGTTTTTAAAGTGTCAGGCTTAAATTTTAACTTTGGTAACTGTGGTTTTTTTGAAGGACGTATTCCGTTATATTGGAGAAAATTGCGATCTAATTCCGCTTCCAGTTCGGCTGTTTCTGGGTTTTCTTCTGGATTTAAGGTAAGGCCAGCGGGTTCAGTGTTCTCAACAATTATCGGCATTTCCGGTATAATGCCCAACTCTCTACCCACGGAGTTCCTAATTTCATTAATAATCTCGGCGGGGAGTCTATTATTTCTAAATAGAGATCTTCGTTGGTCTACTATGTTTTGTGCCGTTTTTCCACGTAGCTCAGGATATTTATTCGTTACCAATCGGTGCAGTTCAGCGCTGTACGGGTCTTTGCTTGTTTCCAGCTTTGTCGCCTTATAATAGCATTGAACTATAAATTTGTTCATTTCTAGTGTCCACATAGTTCTTTGCCTGTTTCTATTTGCATTTGTACCAGCTGCTAGGATGGGCTGAAGTGGTTGCGCCTCAGCAACATTTCTAGCACCTGGGGTCATTTGGTGTTGTTGTGTCTGACCATTGTTCACTTGATTTTCGCGTCCTTGTTCATGCCTGGGTCTTGCAAGTAAATCATCCCGATGGTTCCGACCCGGGTCTTGCTGCCCCGGCCCACCTGAGTATCTCTTATGCCTTGTATTTACAGCGGAGAGTTCACACCGAAACGAGTTCCTATCGTAAGGAACCCGAAAATGGGTTGCTAGCCCAGCCGGTGGTGTCCCTGTTGGTCGCCTCTTACGCCCGGCCAGGGATGCCGTGGGGATATATTCTTTTGTAACACCCGTCCCCACACGGGGATTATTATTATTATTATTATTATTATTATTATTATTATTATTATTATTATTATTATTATTATTATTATTATTATTATTATTATTATTATTATTATTATTATTATTATTTAATACTTACCTATGTTATGTCAAAATGTACTCTTTTTGTATAATAACTGACAATAAATATCTATCTATCTATCTATCTATTATTATTATTATTATTATTATTATTATTATTATTATTATTATTATTATTATTATTATTATTATTATTATTATTATTATTATTATTATTATTATTATTATTATTATTATTATTATTATTATTATTATTATTATTATTATTGGCGGAACTCTATGCCGAGTTTGAAGTTATCCACTATTCCATTATTGTATGTGCGTGCGACTATGGCTATAAAGTCCTATTCTGGAATTATGCGGCCACAGCCAGGTGTGTAGTTTAATGCTCTACGACGAAGTTAAGAATGGAAGTTCGACACCATTAGTCTCCAATTGCACCTATTAGTTGCATGTCGTTCTCAGTTGCCTATTTTCAGTGTTTCGTGTAAAACGTCTTTATAAAGTTTTACCTGGACCCCTTGTCTACAGACCTCTCGCTTAGTTCTCCAAAAAGTACACATTTTTCTAGCCGATTTTGATCCAATCGATAGACATAACCTGCCCAACGTAAGTGAGCAAAGGAGATCAGAGTCTCTATAGGCAGACACTTAGCTGTTCTAACAATCTCTTGATTGGATATTCGATGGTACCAGCGAACGCGTATCATTTAACGTAAATATCTTTGTTGTGTGCGTTCAAGAGTTTTAATATGTCTTGTATATCGGACCCAGTTCTTGCATGCGTATAGTAGAGTTGGCAGGACGGCTGCTTGTTTTGCATAAACTGGTAAGGAAAAGAGTTTTTTTTTATCTCTTTTTTTTATAACAATAGTCGTTTAACAAAAAGGTAGTACCTACTCTCCGTAACAAACATTTTTTATATTTTTTAAGGAATGCTAAATGAGGTGATCCTTAGAATAATTGACACTCATTCATGTTCTGTAGTAGCCATTTAGAATTATTAATTTGTATCCTTAGAAACTATATACGTTTTTAATTTATGTACATCAGTTTGTGTTTTACAAAGGTGCGAGGTGATCAGCACAGCTTACAATAATCGATATATCCAAATATTTTAAGTTTGTTTTAAATTTTTAAATGTTAGGTAATATCAGAAATATAGGTATCATGTATTTATTTTCTAAAATATTGTACTTATAATATTATCTGTCATCGAATCAGTACTGTCATAATATACCTACAGACTTAATCTTTGGTCTCTTGAAATTTATTAATGAACACTTTTAGTCATTTTTTCTTCAAGGAAGAATATTTGTAGTAAAGGTTGTATCAATATTTTCGTTTTAGTTTGTCAAAATTCTTATCTGGTAATATGGGAAAACCGAAAAGTGTCTTCCATTATAAAAAAGACTTGCAGATGAGAACTCGCACAGGAAATAGATTACCATATTTACGAAATGTCAATCCATTAGGAGATTTTCTTGAATTCAGCCAATATAACCTCAATGAAGAACATGTAAGACCTAGAGAATCCCAGCCAGTGGCACATATTTTAGATAATGAACCAAATCGAACTGATGATATACCAGAAGTTCATGAGCCCGTATCTTCATATAATATTACACATGCCAGTAACAATGTTAACATATCTGTGCTTTCTAACAACTGTGAATCTCCAGTTGTCCCTTCCAGCAATTCTATTACACCTCAAACAATATCCAGCAACAACTTCGTACCTTCTAACAAATCTTCTAGAGGTTTGGTGTTTTCAGTTATGACCTCAAGTAGTTCTGTAACTGCCTCCGTAGTTTCAGTTAGCTCTGTACCTGCATCTATAACTTCTAGTACTTTTGGAATTGGAGCAACTACTAATGCTCTACCTGAAGCTGTATCTGGTAGTAGCTTTACACATGCAGATGATTCTTCGAGTGTACTTGCAACTACAGCTATTCGTAAACGTGCCCCAAACAAAAAGCCAGTAGAGAGAGAAAAAACAAAAATACAAAGATCGAAAGCAAAGAAAAAAAAGATAATCAATAATCTTAAAAAAAATACTGTAAAAACTAATTCACAATTAAAATCCACAGTGCAATCCAAGACTCAAAAGAAAACTATCCGTACGAGACGGGTCAAGAAAGGTAAGCTGAAGCCATCGAATGGCCCGAAACGTATAGTTTAACATCAACCTTTACTTTTCTTAATTATTTAAGTTTATAAAGTTTATATTTTATATATCTTTTTTATTAATATATATATATATATATATATATATATATATATATATATATATATATATATTATATTCTATTCCAAGTTTTTACTTTTATAGATTTGTATAATTTACGTTTGTTTAGTTTTGATCAATAATGTTCTGTTCAGATTTTTCACTATACTATATTAACATTTCTTCTTTTATTTATCCATATTTAAAGCTCCAGTTAAAATAATGCAGAAGAAAATGGTTCCAAATAAACGAAAATAAAAAAATCCCCATAGTTTGTCGATTTTTGCATTAAATCCTTTTTAAAACACTATTTCGATTGTGATTATTAAACAGTGTTGTTGGGTGTACCTACTTTGAATTTAGTAACGAATTTGGCCTATTTTTGACTCCTGCTGGGTTCAGAAGTTATTAGTTACAAAAATAACGATACGCCTACCTCTAGTTTGATCGTACCGACAATATACTGTAACTAGCAACGTAAATGCGAATTTCTATTGGCTGAATGGCTGGGCTAGACGCGAACAAGTGAAAGTGCAAAGTTAACCTCGATTTCACTTTCGTTTAGTAGGACGAACGAGTCCCACGAAGTTGATGATTTTTGCTATTATTTGCTAATACATCGTTCCAGCAGTCTCACTCTTGCATCTTGTTGTTCGTATGATAAAAAAAGATAGGATGATTTATTGACGTGAACAAGTTACGTTTCAAGCCTAGAAACTATCGTGATTTGGGTCGTGTACTCCTTAGGAGGTGTTGCGTCACAGACAGACTATTATGCGACACAACGATGAGATTCTCTCTAGTATTTGCGATTACTAGGAAATTGAGAGTATAAACTTGATCGTGGTGAACGAAACTGGCGCAATGGTACCATTATTGTAAAGAAAATTATTGTTCTAATATCTAAAGTAGCGGGTTTCTTAGTCGAGATATTTGCTATGATAGGCTTTTTAGAGAATCTGCGAACAGATAAATGGTATTTACTGATATAGTGATACAATCTACAAATTATAGGGTACCAGAAAAGCATATAACTTAACATAGTATATACCAACGCTAACAAAAAAACCCTCTCAAATTTTTGATGAAACAGTAATTACTTTTCTACGATTAAAATCTCCTTATTGTCTGCACACCTATAACCTATATCCTAATATTTCGTGAGGTTACTTTTTCATTATTTTTGTACTAAAGTTTCAAAAAGATTATAATAAAAAGTAATAAAAAATGAAACTCAGGGCGTAATAACACTAATTAAAACTTACGTATTTTTTTGTACAAAAAAAACAATGTTTCCATGTCATAATTTTCTGGCGAAAATATTCCAATTAAATAAGATGTATGTAAAAATTATAGAATTTCCGTTCATTTTTACTAATAATAACAAAACTAGCACTAAACTACTTTGATAATATAATTTTTTTCTTAAAAACAACTGACATATAAAAGTTCATATCTTTGAGCATAAGGTCTTTTCCTATATAGCCGGAATTGGAATTCTTCAAAATTATTTTTCATTTTTTTTTCTTATACATACAAAACGTATGCCTGTACATCTATATCAGTCTGTATCAGGCGCGACACTAGAACTTTAAAAGCTGCAAATAAACACGTTAATGATAATAACAGTCAGGAGTGATAATCTTAAAAAACGATCTTATTTTCTACAAAACAGTAAGTATAATTTCAAGGCACCAAATACAGAAAAGTGTGTTGATTGAAAATTATAAAAAAATAATTAGGTATATTAAAAAATATAATAAAAACTTTTTTAAAAAAAAATTAAACCGCCTTCAAACAGAAAAATGCACTAAAAAGCCAGAAATAAAATTTTTATTTCCTAAAAAAAAATTGTAAAAGATTTATAACATTTAAAATATAGATTTAATAGCTAACATTAAAATAGAGGGTAATTTGCCACTGAAGCCGACTTCAAGGAAATGGAAATCAGATGCCTAGTTGCTTCCATTTGGTTTTAAGAAATAAAGATTTTATTTATTTATTTTCTTTTTCTGAATACGGTTTTTATTTTATCCTTTTTAATTGCTGCTTGGCTTTGTCAGATGTGGGCGCAAATTCATGATGTACAATCTTCAAAACCTTCCGAGGTACTGAGCTCAATCCTCAATAATCCCGACATGTACCAATGTGACTTTTTGGAGACATAAGGTAATTCTCTAACACCTAGAGACACCATGCACGTACGGTGAAGGAAAACATCGTGAAAAAACGTGGACTTAATTGTCTGAAATCACCAACCCGCAGTGAGCAAGCGTGTTGATTAAATGTTCATTCCTTCTCCTTGTGAGAAGAGGCCTTTGGCTTTAGAGTGGGACAGTAACGGGCTAATTATTATGTTTTTATGTTATAGATCAATATATGACCAAGGAGGTCCGTATGTTCCGCCCAAAGCAAACGCTGCTTCGATATTTTTTCTCTCTGGCACTGGGAGAACGAGCTTAAAACGTAACGCACAGTCCAGGTATTATTATGTCGCTGAATTGTATTTAAACAACATTTGGTTCTTTAATATTCGTTTAGAAGCAGCTAGGTAAACAAATCGTTTTTATACACAAAAACTTTTTGTGCAATTTAAATTTATTTATTCTTTTTTCGTGCCTCAGTTAAAAATGAATGAAAGTGAATTTTTACGATGCATGAAAACACCGTCACGAAAAACCATGAAATTAGCTAGTTTTTTGAAGTTATACTTCTATTCGCGCCTGGCGTTGGAAATTTGTATCGGAGTAAATCGCCCATAGTATATTGTAATACAAGTGTTACAATGACAGGTTTCGTAGTACGAGTGAAGTTTGTGAAACGAACCGCGAAGCGGTGAGTTTCGCAAAGAACGAGTACTACAAACCGTCATTGTAATTCGAGTTTTACATACTATTTTTTATAATGAACTTTTAAAAGTATAAAAAAATAAATAAAATGAGAGTTTTTCGAAATATTTATTTATGTTGGCGATCTTGACACTTTTGACACTTGACAGTTTTAATGATTTTAAATTTGAATGTTTGTCAAATTTGAATAAAATATTCTGAATTTCGCAATATCGCTGATAATGTAGTTAATACAACATAATTCTTGATTTACTACCTGAACTCTTTCATCTTTCGTTGATAATCAGTGCAGTGCAACCAATTGTGTAAAACAAAAAGTTACCAAAAACAGTGTTACAACGAATCTATTTCGATACTGTTTTTAGTGTCGAAATAGAAACTTTGTGAACGTGAATTATAAAAAATCATTATGTTACTTAACATATTTAATGGCGTGGGTAAGAAAGAGATAGAAACACATATAGGCATATTGGTCGGTAAAAACAAAGATGAACTATTTACCACATGTTCTAATTCATAACTATAATTCTTTTGAATGTCGTTTGAACTTTTCAGTACATTGAAAAGAGTTAGATATACAAAAAACAGTCTGAGCTATGTTTTAGTATCATAGTGACGTATCAAATTGTGTTTGACCGATTATTTCATTATTTTGTCAAGTAAGTATACATATTAAGTTTAGTATTTCATATTAATAATATTAAAAATAATCTTTAGTAATGAGTATTGTATTGTTGTCTATAGTACCGTGACATGGTTGCAGTATAGGTTATATTGTTTCCTGCACTATGCTTTTGAGGTTGTTGGCTACTTAACCAGAGTTTTTAAGATATATATTTCAGTTAACTGTTTGGGAAATTATAATGTATTTTATAAATATTTTTTCATTATTTCCACAAAATTATTATAAATACTCTGTCATTCATCGCATTATGTATGCGTATAGGTTACTTCTTCGGCAATTTTGGAGTTTAACTTTTTATGACGGTATGAAAACCTGGTGCAATGGGTCAACAAATACGCTACCTACGTGACTTATTCTTGAAGTTTCGCTGTTTATTGCTAGTTTTTAAATCACTCGCTTTCTTCGATCTTTTTCGATTAAAGAGGCCCCCTCACTTTGTTGCCAACCTAACCCAAGTCAAAATATTTGATACTGCACACGTTGGCAGCACTGATTACCCTTATACTTTATAGAGTTTTTAGTTGATATTATGTACACACTATATATATTCTCGCAATAAATATTTTTAGATTTTGATCAAAAGCGATATTTTGAAAGAGTTTTATTATAAGATAAGAAGTTTTGAATTTATATCTATGCGCGAGACAGAAACACATTATGTATATTTGTCAAAATATTTATTAACTCCTTCGTTTATCATCTCCTTCTTTTATCATATTTCTATTACAGGTCAAACTTTCCTTATTTGCAGCTACCAGTATAATAAAGTATAGTATGTCCATGCTTTCAGCATATAATGATTTTGTTAAATCATTCCCATCCAAATTTCTAGCGCCGGGCGCGTGCATAGAAGTATGACTTCTACCGGCAGTCCCATTGACTGCTACACTCGTTTTTTTGTCTTTGTAATACTGACTTTAAAATTATATTAAATTAATGCAATTAATTAAAAAAATCTACTTCATTTTTTTATTGGCCTTTGTATGGCACCACCTGATTATTTAATTAATACTAACATTTTGCCGTAAAAAAAACACATACTAAAAGATATTTGAATTTTAATTCCATTCCATAGTATTACTGTTAAGAAAGGAATTATAAAAAGTATATATGATAGAGCTAAAATAGTATGTTCGAAAATTGCTTCTTTTGAAGACGAAAAAGAAACAATGAAAACAGTTAATGAATAATGGGTATCCTAAAAAAAAAAATAATTCAACTTTCATTAAAATTAAAAACCATCAGATTGGATGGACAAATTCACCACACACAAAATTTAAAAACGACGAAATTCCATATATAAAAGGTATTTCAGAAAAAAAATTAGATAATTGGTAATGTTTTTAAAATCAGAACAATTTTTCAATAATATAATTAGATACCTATACAAAACCAATTATAATTTAGTCTACATTGGTAAATCAGGAAGACCTCTTGAAGTTCGTCTCAATGAACAGAAAAATTATCTGAGAAAAGGAGATGTAGATAAATCTAAGATTTGTTAACATGCTCTGAATTTTCTGACTCACGAAATAAAGTGGAATGACGCAAAAATTTTTTGCATAGAAGAAAGTCTATAAAAAGAAAATTAAAAGAAACAGCACACATTTTATTAAATCAAAACGAATGTATTTCCATTTTACTTTGGATTTATCTACATCTTGGCTAGCTACCTTAAAAAAAAGTTGATAAAAAATGTATTCATGAAAACAAAAAGAAACAAATTAAAAATTTAAAACTCAAAAAAAAGTATCTTTGAAAACAAAGGTTGTCGAAAGCTCAGAAGGGAATATTATTTAAATTTTTGTTAGGCATTTTCAGTTTTGAAGAAACGACCCTTGATAAATTTAACATATCCATCAAGATTAATAAGCAAGGGTCATTTTTAAAATATTGATTTATTATTTTATTATTTGGATTTTAGTGTTAAAAGTTCCCCAATAAAAGAAGTAAATATGTACTTATTAATTATTATATATATATATATATATATATATATATATATATATATATATATATATATATATATATATATATATATATAATAAACAAAGTGCCAAGAAAATGCGTATTAATATAAACAAAAGGGGAAAATTATTGGGCATGTACGCAAAAAGGATCATAGGATTACGAGTAAGAATGGTAACCGCAGACATGCATGTTTCTGGCTCATTAGCCGTCATCAGTGCGGCATAACCAAGTAGGGCATTGCACTTGGCTAGCAAAAGTGTTGGGTACTTGGGAGCAAAGGATGTTGGGGAAACATGTGTAAAGAAACATAAAAACACAAAAACAACGAAAGCTCACACAGGAGTCCTATCGCCATTTTGTGCTTTCGGCCAGCTGTGCCAATGGGTTTTCGGCTAGCAACTAGCGTCGCAACGTTGGCGAAACGGACTCATTGTGTTTGAGTCGTTCTAAGCCCAGGATATGAAATAAACAAAGTGCCAAGAAAATGCGTATTAATATAAACAAAAGGGGAAAATTATTGGGCATGTACGCAAAAAGGATCATAGGATTACGAGTAAGAATGGTAACCGCAGACATGCATGTTTCTGGCTCATTAGCCGTCATCAGTGCGGCATAACCAAGTAGGGCATTGCACTTGGCTAGCAAAAGTGTTGGGTACTTGGGAGCAAAGGATGTTGGGGAAACATGTGTAAAGAAACATAAAAACACAAAAACAACGAAAGCTCACACAGGAGTCCTATCGCCATTTTGTGCTTTCGGCCAGCTGTGCCAATGGGTTTTCGGCTAGCAACTAGCGTCGCAACGTTGGTGAAACGGACTCATTGTGTTTGAGTCGTTCTAAGCCCAGGATATGAAATAAACAAAGTGCCAAGAAAATGCGTATTAATATAAACAAAAGGGGAAAATTATTGGGCATGTACGCAAAAAGGATCATAGGATTACGAGTAAGAATGGTAACCGCAGACATGCATGTTTCTGGCTCATTAGCCGTCATCAGTGCGGCATAACCAAGTAGGGCATTGCACTTGGCTAGCAAAAGTGTTGGGTACTTGGGAGCAAAGGATGTTGGGGAAACATGTGTAAAGAAACATAAAAACATAGGACTCCTGTGTGAGCTTTCGTTGTTTTTGTGTTTTTATGTTTCTTTACACATGTTTCCCCAACATCCTTTGCTCCCAAGTACCCAACACTTTTGCTAGCCAAGTGCAATGCCCTACTTGGTTATGCCGCACTGATGACGGCTAATGAGCCAGAAACATGCATGTCTGCGGTTACCATTCTTACTCGTAATCCTATGATCCTTTTTGCGTACATGCCCAATAATTTTCCCCTTTTGTTTATATTAATACGCATTTTCTTGGCACTTTGTTTATTTCATATCCTGGGCTTAGAACGACTCAAACACAATGAGTCCGTTTCGCCAACGTTGCGACGCTAGTTGCTAGCCGAAAACCCATTGGCACAGCTGGCCGAAAGCACAAAATGGCGATAGGACTCCTGTGTGAGCTTTCGTTGTTTTTGTGTTTTTATGTTTCTTTACACATGTTTCCCCAACATCCTTTGCTCCCAAGTACCCAACACTTTTGCTAGCCAAGTGCAATGCCCTACTTGGTTATGCCGCACTGATGACGGCTAATGAGCCAGAAACATGCATGTCTGCGGTTACCATTCTTACTCGTAATCCTATGATCCTTTTTGCGTACATGCCCAATAATTTTCCCCTTTTGTTTATATTAATACGCATTTTCTTGGCACTTTGTTTATTTCATATCCTGGGCTTAGAACGACTCAAACACAATGAGTCCGTTTCGCCAACGTTGCGACGCTAGTTGCTAGCCGAAAACCCATTGGCACAGCTGGCCGAAAGCACAAAATGGCGATAGGACTCCTGTGTGAGCTTTCGTTGTTTTTGTGTTTTTATGTTTCTTTACACATGTTTCCCCAACATCCTTTGCTCCCAAGTACCCAACACTTTTGCTAGCCAAGTGCAATGCCCTACTTGGTTATGCCGCACTGATGACGGCTAATGAGCCAGAAACATGCATGTCTGCGGTTACCATTCTTACTCGTAATCCTATGATCCTTTTTGCGTACATGCCCAATAATTTTCCCCTTTTGTTTATATTAATACGCATTTTCTTGGCACTTTGTTTATTTCATATCCTGGGCTTAGAACGACTCAAACACAATGAGTCCGTTTCGCCAACGTTGCGACGCTAGTTGCTAGCCGAAAACCCATTGGCACAGCTGGCCGAAAGCACAAAATGGCGATAGGACTCCTGTGTGAGCTTTCGTTGTTTTTGTGTTTTAATGTTCTTTACACATGTTTCCCCAACATCCTTTGCTCCCAAGTACCCAACACTTTTGCTAGCCAAGTGCAATGCCCTACTTGGTTATGCCGCACTGATGACGGCTAATGAGCCAGAAACATGCATGTCTGCGGTTACCATTCTTACTCGTAATCCTATGATCCTTTTTGCGTACATGCCCAATAATTTTCCCCTTTTGTTTATATTAATACGCATTTTCTTGGCACTTTGTTTATTTCATATCCTGGGCTTAGAACGACTCAAACACAATGAGTCCGTTTCGCCAACGTTGCGACGCTAGTTGCTAGCCGAAAACCCATTGGCACAGCTGGCCGAAAGCACAAAATGGCGATAGGACTCCTGTGTGAGCTTTCGTTGTTTTTGTGTTTTTATGTTTCTTTACACATGTTTCCCCAACATCCTTTGCTCCCAAGTACCCAACACTTTTGCTAGCCAAGTGCAATGCCCTACTTGGTTATGCCGCACTGATGACGGCTAATGAGCCAGAAACATGCATGTCTGCGGTTACCATTCTTACTCGTAATCCTATGATCCTTTTTGCGTACATGCCCAATAATTTTCCCCTTTTGTTTATATTAATACGCATTTTCTTGGCACTTTGTTTATTTCATATCCTGGGCTTAGAACGACTCAAACACAATGAGTCCGTTTCGCCAACGTTGCGACGCTAGTTGCTAGCCGAAAACCCATTGACACAGCTGGCCGAAAGCACAAAATGGCGATAGGACTCCTGTGTGAGCTTTCGTTGTTTTTGTGTTTTTATGTTTCTTTACACATGTTTCCCCAACATCCTTTGCTCCCAAGTACCCAACACTTTTGCTAGCCAAGTGCAATGCCCTACTTGGTTATGCCGCACTGATGACGGCTAATGAGCCAGAAACATGCATGTCTGCGGTTACCATTCTTACTCGTAATCCTATGATCCTTTTTGCGTACATGCCCAATAATTTTCCCCTTTTGTTTATATTAATACGCATTTTCTTGGCACTTTGTTTATTTCATATCCTGGGCTTAGAACGACTCAAACACAATGAGTCCGTTTCGCCAACGTTGCGACGCTAGTTGCTAGTCGAAAACCCATTGGCACAGCTGGCCGAAAGCACAAAATGGCGATAGGACTCCTGTGTGAGCTTTCGTTGTTTTTGTGTTTTTATGTTTCTTTACACATGTTTCCCCAACATCCTTTGCTCCCAAGTACCCAACACTTTTGCTAGCCAAGTGCAATGCCCTACTTGGTTATGCCGCACTGATGACGGCTAATGAGCCAGAAACATGCATGTCTGCGGTTACCATTCTTACTCGTAATCCTATGATCCTTTTTGCGTACATGCCCAATAATTTTCCCCTTTTGTTTATATTAATACGCATTTTCTTGGCACTTTGTTTATTTCATATCCTGGGCTTAGAACGACTCAAACACAATGAGTCCGTTTCGCCAACGTTGCGACGCTAGTTGCTAGCCGAAAACCCATTGGCACAGCTGGCCGAAAGCACAAAATGGCGATAGGACTCCTGTGTGAGCTTTCGTTGTTTTTGTGTTTTTATGTTTCTTTACACATGTTTCCCCAACATCCTTTGCTCCCAAGTACCCAACACTTTTGCTAGCCAAGTGCAATGCCCTACTTGGTTATGCCGCACTGATGACGGCTAATGAGCCAGAAACATGCATGTCTGCGGTTACCATTCTTACTCGTAATCCTATGATCCTTTTTGCGTACATGCCCAATAATTTTCCCCTTTTGTTTATATTAATACGCATTTTCTTGGCACTTTGTTTATTTCATATCCTGGGCTTAGAACGACTCAAACACAATGAGTCCGTTTCGCCAACGTTGCGACGCTAGTTGCTAGCCGAAAACCCATTGGCACAGCTGGCCGAAAGCACAAAATGGCGATAGGACTCCTGTGTGAGCTTTCGTTGTTTTTGTGTTTTTATGTTTCTTTACACATGTTTCCCCAACATCCTTTGCTCCCAAGTACCCAACACTTTTGCTAGCCAAGTGCAATGCCCTACTTGGTTATGCCGCACTGATGACGGCTAATGAGCCAGAAACATGCATGTCTGCGGTTACCATTCTTACTCGTAATCCTATGATCCTTTTTGCGTACATGCCCAATAATTTTCCCCTTTTGTTTATATTAATACGCATTTTCTTGGCACTTTGTTTATTTCATATCCTGGGCTTAGAACGACTCAAACACAATGAGTCCGTTTCGCCAACTTTGCGACGCTAGTTGCTAGCCGAAAACCCATTGGCACAGCTGGCCGAAAGCACAAAATGGCGATAGGACTCCTGTGTGAGCTTTCGTTGTTTTTGTGTTTTTATGTTTCTTTACACATGTTTCCCCAACATCCTTTGCTCCCAAGTACCCAACACTTTTGCTAGCCAAGTGCAATGCCCTACTTGGTTATGCCGCACTGATGACGGCTAATGAGCCAGAAACATGCATGTCTGCGGTTACCATTCTTACTCGTAATCCTATGATCCTTTTTGCGTACATGCCCAATAATTTTCCCCTTTTGTTTATATTAATACGCATTTTCTTGGCACTTTGTTTATTTCATATCCTGGGCTTAGAACGACTCAAACACAATGAGTCCGTTTCGCCAACGTTGCGACGCTAGTTGCTAGCCGAAAACCCATTGGCACAGCTGGCCGAAAGAACAAAATGGCGATAGGACTCCTGTGTGAGCTTTCGTTGTTTTTGTGTTTTTATGTTTCTTTACACATGTTTCCCCAACATCCTTTGCTCCCAAGTACCCAACACTTTTGCTAGCCAAGTGCAATGCCCTACTTGGTTATGCCGCACTGATGACGGCTAATGAGCCAGAAACATGCATGTCTGCGGTTACCATTCTTACTCGTAATCCTATGATCCTTTTTGCGTACATGCCCAATAATTTTCCCCTTTTGTTTATATTAATACGCATTTTCTTGGCACTTTGTTTATTTCATATCCTGGGCTTAGAACGACTCAAACACAATGAGTCCGTTTCGCCAACGTTGCGACGCTAGTTGCTAGTCGAAAACCCATTGGCACAGCTGGCCGAAAGCACAAAATGGCGATAGGACTCCTGTGTGAGCTTTCGTTGTTTTTGTGTTTTTATGTTTCTTTACACATGTTTCCCCAACATCCTTTGCTCCCAAGTACCCAACACTTTTGCTAGCCAAGTGCAATGCCCTACTTGGTTATGCCGCACTGATGACGGCTAATGAGCCAGAAACATGCATGTCTGCGGTTACCATTCTTACTCGTAATCCTATGATCCTTTTTGCGTACATGCCCAATAATTTTCCCCTTTTGTTTATATTAATACGCATTTTCTTGGCACTTTGTTTATTTCATATCCTGGGCTTAGAACGACTCAAACACAATGAGTCCGTTTCGCCAACGTTGCGACGCTAGTTGCTAGCCGAAAACCCATTGGCACAGCTGGCCGAAAGCACAAAATGGCGATAGGACTCCTGTGTGAGCTTTCGTTGTTTTTGTGTTTTTATGTTTCTTTACACATGTTTCCCCAACATCCTTTGCTCCCAAGTACCCAACACTTTTGCTAGCCAAGTGCAATGCCCTACTTGGTTATGCCGCACTGATGACGGCTAATGAGCCAGAAACATGCATGTCTGCGGTTACCATTCTTACTCGTAATCCTATGATCCTTTTTGCGTACATGCCCAATAATTTTCCCCTTTTGTTTATATTAATACGCATTTTCTTGGCACTTTGTTTATTTCATATCCTGGGCTTAGAACGACTCAAACACAATGAGTCCGTTTCGCCAACGTTGCGACGCTAGTTGCTAGCCGAAAACCCATTGGCACAGCTGGCCGAAAGCACAAAATGGCGATAGGACTCCTGTGTGAGCTTTCGTTGTTTTTGTGTTTTTATGTTTCTTTACACATGTTTCCCCAACATCCTTTGCTCCCAAGTACCCAACACTTTTGCTAGCCAAGTGCAATGCCCTACTTGGTTATGCCGCACTGATGACGGCTAATGAGCCAGAAACATGCATGTCTGCGGTTACCATTCTTACTCGTAATCCTATGATCCTTTTTGCGTACATGCCCAATAATTTTCCCCTTTTGTTTATATTAATACGCATTTTCTTGGCACTTTGTTTATTTCATATCCTGGGCTTAGAACGACTCAAACACAATGAGTCCGTTTCGCCAACGTTGCGACGCTAGTTGCTAGCCGAAAACCCATTGGCACAGCTGGCCGAAAGCACAAAATGGCGATAGGACTCCTGTGTGAGCTTTCGTTGTTTTTGTGTTTTTATGTTTCTTTACACATGTTTCCCCAACATCCTTTGCTCCCAAGTACCCAACACTTTTGCTAGCCAAGTGCAATGCCCTACTTGGTTATGCCGCACTGATGACGGCTAATGAGCCAGAAACATGCATGTCTGCGGTTACCATTCTTACTCGTAATCCTATGATCCTTTTTGCGTACATGCCCAATAATTTTCCCCTTTTGTTTATATTAATACGCATTTTCTTGGCACTTTGTTTATTTCATATCCTGGGCTTAGAACGACTCAAACACAATGAGTCCGTTTCGCCAACGTTGCGACGCTAGTTGCTAGCCGAAAACCCATTGGCACAGCTGGCCGAAAGCACAAAATGGCGATAGGACTCCTGTGTGAGCTTTCGTTGTTTTTGTGTTTTAATGTTCTTTACACATGTTTCCCCAACATCCTTTGCTCCCAAGTACCCAACACTTTTGCTAGCCAAGTGCAATGCCCTACTTGGTTATGCCGCACTGATGACGGCTAATGAGCCAGAAACATGCATGTCTGCGGTTACCATTCTTACTCGTAATCCTATGATCCTTTTTGCGTACATGCCCAATAATTTTCCCCTTTTGTTTATATTAATACGCATTTTCTTGGCACTTTGTTTATTTCATATCCTGGGCTTAGAACGACTCAAACACAATGAGTCCGTTTCGCCAACGTTGCGACGCTAGTTGCTAGCCGAAAACCCATTGGCACAGCTGGCCGAAAGCACAAAATGGCGATAGGACTCCTGTGTGAGCTTTCGTTGTTTTTGTGTTTTTATGTTTCTTTACACATGTTTCCCCAACATCCTTTGCTCCCAAGTACCCAACACTTTTGCTAGCCAAGTGCAATGCCCTACTTGGTTATGCCGCACTGATGACGGCTAATGAGCCAGAAACATGCATGTCTGCGGTTACCATTCTTACTCGTAATCCTATGATCCTTTTTGCGTACATGCCCAATAATTTTCCCCTTTTGTTTATATTAATACGCATTTTCTTGGCACTTTGTTTATTTCATATCCTGGGCTTAGAACGACTCAAACACAATGAGTCCGTTTCGCCAACGTTGCGACGCTAGTTGCTAGCCGAAAACCCATTGGCACAGCTGGCCGAAAGCACAAAATGGCGATAGGACTCCTGTGTGAGCTTTCGTTGTTTTTGTGTTTTTATGTTTCTTTACACATGTTTCCCCAACATCCTTTGCTCCCAAGTACCCAACACTTTTGCTAGCCAAGTGCAATGCCCTACTTGGTTATGCCGCACTGATGACGGCTAATGAGCCAGAAACATGCATGTCTGCGGTTACCATTCTTACTCGTAATCCTATGATCCTTTTTGCGTACATGCCCAATAATTTTCCCCTTTTGTTTATATTAATACGCATTTTCTTGGCACTTTGTTTATTTCATATCCTGGGCTTAGAACGACTCAAACACAATGAGTCCGTTTCGCCAACGTTGCGACGCTAGTTGCTAGTCGAAAACCCATTGGCACAGCTGGCCGAAAGCACAAAATGGCGATAGGACTCCTGTGTGAGCTTTCGTTGTTTTTGTGTTTTTATGTTTCTTTACACATGTTTCCCCAACATCCTTTGCTCCCAAGTACCCAACACTTTTGCTAGCCAAGTGCAATGCCCTACTTGGTTATGCCGCACTGATGACGGCTAATGAGCCAGAAACATGCATGTCTGCGGTTACCATTCTTACTCGTAATCCTATGATCCTTTTTGCGTACATGCCCAATAATTTTCCCCTTTTGTTTATATTAATACGCATTTTCTTGGCACTTTGTTTATTTCATATCCTGGGCTTAGAACGACTCAAACACAATGAGTCCGTTTCGCCAACGTTGCGACGCTAGTTGCTAGCCGAAAACCCATTGGCACAGCTGGCCGAAAGCACAAAATGGCGATAGGACTCCTGTGTGAGCTTTCGTTGTTTTTGTGTTTTTATGTTTCTTTACACATGTTTCCCCAACATCCTTTGCTCCCAAGTACCCAACACTTTTGCTAGCCAAGTGCAATGCCCTACTTGGTTATGCCGCACTGATGACGGCTAATGAGCCAGAAACATGCATGTCTGCGGTTACCATTCTTACTCGTAATCCTATGATCCTTTTTGCGTACATGCCCAATAATTTTCCCCTTTTGTTTATATTAATACGCATTTTCTTGGCACTTTGTTTATTTCATATCCTGGGCTTAGAACGACTCAAACACAATGAGTCCGTTTCGCCAACGTTGCGACGCTAGTTGCTAGCCGAAAACCCATTGGCACAGCTGGCCGAAAGCACAAAATGGCGATAGGACTCCTGTGTGAGCTTTCGTTGTTTTTGTGTTTTTATGTTTCTTTACACATGTTTCCCCAACATCCTTTGCTCCCAAGTACCCAACACTTTTGCTAGCCAAGTGCAATGCCCTACTTGGTTATGCCGCACTGATGACGGCTAATGAGCCAGAAACATGCATGTCTGCGGTTACCATTCTTACTCGTAATCCTATGATCCTTTTTGCGTACATGCCCAATAATTTTCCCCTTTTGTTTATATTAATACGCATTTTCTTGGCACTTTGTTTATTTCATATCCTGGGCTTAGAACGACTCAAACACAATGAGTCCGTTTCGCCAACTTTGCGACGCTAGTTGCTAGCCGAAAACCCATTGGCACAGCTGGCCGAAAGCACAAAATGGCGATAGGACTCCTGTGTGAGCTTTCGTTGTTTTTGTGTTTTTATGTTTCTTTACACATGTTTCCCCAACATCCTTTGCTCCCAAGTACCCAACACTTTTGCTAGCCAAGTGCAATGCCCTACTTGGTTATGCCGCACTGATGACGGCTAATGAGCCAGAAACATGCATGTCTGCGGTTACCATTCTTACTCGTAATCCTATGATCCTTTTTGCGTACATGCCCAATAATTTTCCCCTTTTGTTTATATTAATACGCATTTTCTTGGCACTTTGTTTATTTCATATCCTGGGCTTAGAACGACTCAAACACAATGAGTCCGTTTCGCCAACGTTGCGACGCTAGTTGCTAGCCGAAAACCCATTGGCACAGCTGGCCGAAAGAACAAAATGGCGATAGGACTCCTGTGTGAGCTTTCGTTGTTTTTGTGTTTTTATGTTTCTTTACACATGTTTCCCCAACATCCTTTGCTCCCAAGTACCCAACACTTTTGCTAGCCAAGTGCAATGCCCTACTTGGTTATGCCGCACTGATGACGGCTAATGAGCCAGAAACATGCATGTCTGCGGTTACCATTCTTACTCGTAATCCTATGATCCTTTTTGCGTACATGCCCAATAATTTTCCCCTTTTGTTTATATTAATACGCATTTTCTTGGCACTTTGTTTATTTCATATCCTGGGCTTAGAACGACTCAAACACAATGAGTCCGTTTCGCCAACGTTGCGACGCTAGTTGCTAGTCGAAAACCCATTGGCACAGCTGGCCGAAAGCACAAAATGGCGATAGGACTCCTGTGTGAGCTTTCGTTGTTTTTGTGTTTTTATGTTTCTTTACACATGTTTCCCCAACATCCTTTGCTCCCAAGTACCCAACACTTTTGCTAGCCAAGTGCAATGCCCTACTTGGTTATGCCGCACTGATGACGGCTAATGAGCCAGAAACATGCATGTCTGCGGTTACCATTCTTACTCGTAATCCTATGATCCTTTTTGCGTACATGCCCAATAATTTTCCCCTTTTGTTTATATTAATACGCATTTTCTTGGCACTTTGTTTATTTCATATCCTGGGCTTAGAACGACTCAAACACAATGAGTCCGTTTCGCCAACGTTGCGACGCTAGTTGCTAGCCGAAAACCCATTGGCACAGCTGGCCGAAAGCACAAAATGGCGATAGGACTCCTGTGTGAGCTTTCGTTGTTTTTGTGTTTTTATGTTTCTTTACACATGTTTCCCCAACATCCTTTGCTCCCAAGTACCCAACACTTTTGCTAGCCAAGTGCAATGCCCTACTTGGTTATGCCGCACTGATGACGGCTAATGAGCCAGAAACATGCATGTCTGCGGTTACCATTCTTACTCGTAATCCTATGATCCTTTTTGCGTACATGCCCAATAATTTTCCCCTTTTGTTTATATTAATACGCATTTTCTTGGCACTTTGTTTATTTCATATCCTGGGCTTAGAACGACTCAAACACAATGAGTCCGTTTCGCCAACGTTGCGACGCTAGTTGCTAGCCGAAAACCCATTGGCACAGCTGGCCGAAAGCACAAAATGGCGATAGGACTCCTGTGTGAGCTTTCGTTGTTTTTGTGTTTTTATGTTTCTTTACACATGTTTCCCCAACATCCTTTGCTCCCAAGTACCCAACACTTTTGCTAGCCAAGTGCAATGCCCTACTTGGTTATGCCGCACTGATGACGGCTAATGAGCCAGAAACATGCATGTCTGCGGTTACCATTCTTACTCGTAATCCTATGATCCTTTTTGCGTACATGCCCAATAATTTTCCCCTTTTGTTTATATTAATACGCATTTTCTTGGCACTTTGTTTATTTCATATCCTGGGCTTAGAACGACTCAAACACAATGAGTCCGTTTCGCCAACGTTGCGACGCTAGTTGCTAGCCGAAAACCCATTGGCACAGCTGGCCGAAAGCACAAAATGGCGATAGGACTCCTGTGTGAGCTTTCGTTGTTTTTGTGTTTTTATGTTTCTTTACACATGTTTCCCCAACATCCTTTGCTCCCAAATACCCAACACTTTTGCTAGCCAAGTGCAATGCCCTACTTGGTTATGCCGCACTGATGACGGCTAATGAGCCAGAAACATGCATGTCTGCGGTTACCATTCTTACTCGTAATCCTATGATCCTTTTTGCGTACATGCCCAATAATTTTCCCCTTTTGTTTATATTAATACGCATTTTCTTGGCACTTTGTTTATTTCATATCCTGGGCTTAGAACGACTCAAACACAATGAGTCCGTTTCGCCAACGTTGCGACGCTAGTTGCTAGTCGAAAACCCATTGGCACAGCTGGCCGAAAGCACAAAATGGCGATAGGACTCCTGTGTGAGCTTTCGTTGTTTTTGTGTTTTTATGTTTCTTTACACATGTTTCCCCAACATCCTTTGCTCCCAAGTACCCAACACTTTTGCTAGCCAAGTGCAATGCCCTAGTTGGTTATGCCGCACTGATGACGGCTAATGAGCCAGAAACATGCATGTCTGCGGTTACCATTCTTACTCGTAATCCTATGATCCTTTTTGCGTACATGCCCAATAATTTTCCCCTTTTGTTTATATTAATACGCATTTTCTTGGCACTTTGTTTATTTCATATCCTGGGCTTAGAACGACTCAAACACAATGAGTCCGTTTCGCCAACGTTGCGACGCTAGTTGCTAGCCGAAAACCCATTGGCACAGCTGGCCGAAAGCACAAAATGGCGATAGGACTCCTGTGTGAGCTTTCGTTGTTTTTGTGTTTTTATGTTTCTTTACACATGTTTCCCCAACATCCTTTGCTCCCAAGTACCCAACACTTTTGCTAGCCAAGTGCAATGCCCTACTTGGTTATGCCGCACTGATGACGGCTAATGAGCCAGAAACATGCATGTCTGCGGTTACCATTCTTACTCGTAATCCTATGATCCTTTTTGCGTACATGCCCAATAATTTTCCCCTTTTGTTTATATTAATACGCATTTTCTTGGCACTTTGTTTATTTCATATCCTGGGCTTAGAACGACTCAAACACAATGAGTCCGTTTCGCCAACGTTGCGACGCTAGTTGCTAGCCGAAAACCCATTGGCACAGCTGGCCGAAAGCACAAAATGGCGATAGGACTCCTGTGTGAGCTTTCGTTGTTTTTGTGTTTTTATGTTTCTTTACACATGTTTCCCCAACATCCTTTGCTCCCAAGTACCCAACACTTTTGCTAGCCAAGTGCAATGCCCTACTTGGTTATGCCGCACCGATGACGGCTAATGAGCCAGAAACATGCATGTCTGCGGTTACCATTCTTACTCGTAATCCTATGATCCTTTTTGCGTACATGCCCAATAATTTTCCCCTTTTGTTTATATTAATACGCATTTTCTTGGCACTTTGTTTATTTCATATCCTGGGCTTAGAACGACTCAAACACAATGAGTCCGTTTCGCCAACGTTGCGACGCTAGTTGCTAGCCGAAAACCCATTGGCACAGCTGGCCGAAAGCACAAAATGGCGATAGGACTCCTGTGTGAGCTTTCGTTGTTTTTGCGTTTTTATGTTTCTTTACACATGTTTCCCCAACATTCTTTGCTCCCAAGTACCCAACACTTTTGCTAGCCAAGTGCAATGCCCTACTTGGTTATGCCGCACTGATGACGGCTAATGAGCCAGAAACATGCATGTCTGCGGTTACCATTCTTACTCGTAATCCTATGATCCTTTTTGCGTACATGCCCAATAATTTTCCCCTTTTGTTTATATTAATACGCATTTTCTTGGCACTTTGTTTATTTCATATCCTGGGCTTAGAACGACTCAAACACAATGAGTCCGTTTCGCCAACGTTGCGACGCTAGTTGCTAGCCGAAAACCCATTGGCACAGCTGGCCGAAAGCACAAAATGGCGATAGGACTCCTGTGTGAGCTTTCGTTGTTTTTGTGTTTTTATGTTTCTTTACACATGTTTCCCCAACATCCTTTGCTCCCAAGTACCCAACACTTTTGCTAGCCAAGTGCAATGCCCTACTTGGTTATGCCGCACTGATGACGGCTAATGAGCCAGAAACATGCATGTCTGCGGTTACCATTCTTACTCGTAATCCTATGATCCTTTTTGCGTACATGCCCAATAATTTTCCCCTTTTGTATATATATATATATATATATATATATATATATATATATATATATATATATATATATATATACTAGCTGTCCCGGCGGTAGTGATGAGTCGGTATTTAAATACCGCGATTTTGGAACGGTATTTAATTGGAACGGTCCTGTCGCGTTCCATAGTTACCAAGTAACTAGTTACCAAGTTGCGATAAACATTTATTGTAGCGAACGTTTATTATAACGTATAGTCGGTTCCATGCATGTTCCATTCCATGGTGCGGTTCGAGGTTCCGCGTTCCGCTATCCGCTGCAAGTTGCGGGGTCGACTCGCGACTGAAAGTCGTGACTGAAAACGTGAAAACTGTTCCTTCGTTCCTTTTCCTTGTACCGAAATTTTGTACACCGTTTCACGTTGACGTTGTTAATTGATTACATTGATATTGATATAGTGTCCCCTGCCCAGTGCCCATGTCGTTTTTAGATAGAAAAAAAAACACAATTGTTTTAAGAAACGTTTAATAAATATGCAACAAACAAAAAAGGAACTAAGTAGTATCACAAAACAAACAAATAAAAAATTCGAAACGCAACAAACAAAAAGAACACAAAGACAAAGATATACAAACAATGAAACAAACCCTTGCGTCACCGGTCACACGTGCTAAGTCGCTTGATGTCGCTTGATTTCGGTATGCGTCGTCCGTCGAACGCCGGTTCCGTTCCAAAACTCGGTTATCGGGTTTCGGTAACCAACCATTGAAAGAGGAGCCGGGCTGCCAGGTTTTTCGATACGTTACTTAATCGCGGTATTTTGTCGCGGTATTTTTCTGGAACTGTCGCGAAAGTAACGCGACATAATGGTAACCGGTATTCCCATCACTACCCGGCGGACTTCGTACCGCATAACACTGTCTTAACCTTTTTTCATTTTTCGTTTTTTCGAATTTTTACTATTTTGCTTTCATTGATTTTTTTTATTTTATCATATTTTCTCGTTATCAGGTTTATACTATTTTTTCGTTGTATTTTATAATTAATTGATTAAATATATTAGATATCCACTGCGCCACCTTACAGTGGCTTCATAGTACTTAATTTAGTAAGAATTTCTCGTTTAAATATGTGAGATAATAACTGCGCCACCTTACGGTGGCGTCATAGTATTTGATTTAGTAAAAATAGCTTGTTTAAATATATGAGATATTAACTACGCCACCTTACGGTGGCGTTATATCATTTATTTTAGAAAGATATTTTTTGACTTTATTTTTTTAGTATTTTCCCTTTTCTTTTAGTTTTGCGTTTATTTATTTATTTATAAATCGAAATTCAACATTATCTATTGGGTTTTCTCACAACGTAACTGTTCAATAATCTAAAAATCAAAATACAGTGCCATCTATCTAACCTAGATGTCAAAGGTTTATACTGTTTATAGAGTTACTTCAATTAACTTAAACTGTCATCTATTAGGAATTCGTAGAACTAAACAATAAATGTCACTTAGGGGATATTGTCACTTTACCGTCGAAATATACAAAAAAGTAAAAAAATTATTAAAAAACATTTTATAGTGAACCAAATAGTAAATCTAAACCATTCTCGAATCCATTTAAATATATACAAAAAAAATTTATGAAATTCGGTCCAGCCGTTTAGAAGGAGTTTAGTAACATACACACGAACACAAGAAATATATATATATATATATATATATATATATATATATATATATATATATATATATATATATATATATATATATATATATATATATATATATATATATATATATATAACAAGCAAGAAGTCTTTGCTGACACGTTAAGAAATAAACGTTTAAATTTTATTGGGTTTGCAGCAATAAAAGATGAGATGTAGGCTCTTATAAATTTATTCCAAGCTTTCGGATATGGTTATATCCATCATCAGGGAGAAACTTAGTGAGATTAGCTCATCAAAGATGTTATAAAAGTTGATAAAATACATCACGATACATATTAAAATTATTTAAAAGTTTACAATTTGTTAAAAAGAAGTAAATAACACGAAAACTTTCCACTCAAAACACTGATAATATTGTTTTTTTACTAGCACAACCAGTTAGTTTTTTAAATCATGACCTTCTAACGTTAGGTGGCAATAACTGAAATAATTTTGAATATTGACATTGGCACCTTGAACCCCAGTACTCAAGCATCACAGGACGTGGAAGGAAGACACAACATGGTGACTGGCTAATGAGACCATAGAACAATCATGTTTACCTTCACACCTGTCAGCAAGAGAGGGAAATTCAAAATCCCAACCGCAACACACAAAATTATTTTTAATCAACAATTAATTCTGAAAATTGATGAAGTTGGATATTACAGCTATATTGCAATTTTTAACAAAATCATACTATGATAAATGATAATTAATTTTAGTTTATTTAAAATTTGAAAATATAATGAATTTTGAAAATTATATAATGAATTTGGAAAAATAATGAATTTTGAAAAATATAATGAAATTTTGTATTAATTCATTAAAGACTATCTATTAACGAATTGTTTCTAATATTAATATCATTGTCTAACATAAGTAAATAAGAGAACATTTCATTTAAATGACCAATATCTGATCTATGATTCATTGCATTCTTGTTTTGGGAGATGTAAGCCATTTCTAGAAAAAGCCTTTTAGCTGTATTATTTTCACGGTCTAACACTTTGATGTTATTATAATCAATTGGGTGATCATTGTTTAATACATGTAAGCCCAATGCACTCCTTTCCGGATATCTCCTATTATCAGACCTATGGGATGTGAGACGGTCCTTTAGACGTCTAGAGGTTTCACCAATATATACCTTCTCACAACCCCCACAAGGAATGACATAGACAACATCCGTCAAGGATAGCATTGGGGTTTTGTCTTTGATTTTAGAGTAAACCTTATTAACTGTGAGAGTAGATTTATATGCAATTTTGATGTTATTACAACTGTTGAACATTCTGTTTAGTTTGTGAGCGATGTCTTTAATGTATGGAAAAGATACATAGTTAACAATAGGTACATTAGGGGGATTATTACTAGGCACCACAGTACTTTGTTGTAACTGCACATCCTCCACTTCACTGACTTGATCATTTAGATAATGAGATGAGTTAAATAATATTTTCTTTAGAAGGGTACTCGGATATGAATTTTCCATGAACAGGTTATACAGGATTTTGAGGTTTTTTTTATGGAAGGACTTGTCACTTATCCTAAGGACTCTGTTTTTCATTCCTTTTACTAAATTTAACTTCATTGAGTACTTGTGGTATGAATGGTAATTCAGGTATCTTCCAGAGCTGAGAGGTTTTCTGTACCAATCTACGACCAATAGTGAACCCTTACGTATCACTTTAGTGTCTAAGAAGGGAACAGAACCTTCAGCATCCTCACATTCCAACGTGAATTGGATGTATGGGTTGTAACTATTGAAATACCACAATACATCATGAAGTTCAGTACCAGGAAGTGCAACCAATATGTCATCAACATATTTTTTTAAAAAATGTAATCTATAAGGTAGGACAGGGATGATTGTGTCAAGTATATGATCCATGACATAGTTTGCTAGGATAGGTGAAATAGGACTGCCCATGGGGGTACCAAAAGTTTGTTTGTAAAATTTGTTGTTAAATGCAAAATAATTATTATTAAATAAAAAAGTCAATAAAGTGAAAAATGTGTCAGCATCAACACTGCAATGTCCAGAAATAATCTCCCATTTTTTTGAAATCGCTTGTATACAAACCTCTAGATAAACATTGCTAAATAAGGACACAACGTCTAAACTGGCTATGACGTATCCTTCCGGTAATTGCATGTTATTAAAGTTAGTATTCACTTGGAAAGAATCTTTGATGTAATATTCATTTTCAAAATCATATGCATCAGTTAATATTTTTGTTAGAAATCTAGCAATGTTTTCCGTAGGTGTACCAATAGAGGCTAATATAGGTCTCACAGTTAAAGGGTTTTTGTGTATTTTAGGTAATGAGTAAAATTTTCCAGAAACACCCTTATAGCAAGATAAATTCTTTTTTATGTTTTCATTAATACATTTCTTATCGAATAGAGACTTTAATAGTTTATTGCATTTGTTTTCAATAGCTGTAGTTGGATCATTATTTAATTCAATGTATGATGTATCACTGTCAATAATATTAGACGAGAGCTCTAGATACTGTTGTTGATTCATAATAACTGTGACATTGCCCTTATCTGATCTTGTGACTATCAAATTCGGGTGATCTTTTAAGAATTTTTTAGTTTTAGTTAATAAAGTATTAAAAACTGAATTTGATAGTTTTGAGTTATTGACAGAATTAGTAATGCAATTAACTGATCTTGCTGTAAGTATGATTCTGGTGTCATTATCAGTAACCTGTGATAAAATGCTATCGATATCAGCTAAAATTCTTTTTATAGAAATATCCTTCCCTATCTGAGGTTCGATACTAAACTTAGGACCTAATGACAGAAACTTTATAATATCATCTGGGATATTAACATCTGATAAATTTTTAATCCATTTAGGGTTGGTTTTAAGTTTTGGTTTATCCATTTAGGGTTGGTACAGAAAACCTCTCAGCTCTGGAAGATACCTGAATTACCATTCATACCACAAGTACTCAATGAAGTTAAATTTAGTAAAAGGAATGAAAAACAGAGTCCTTAGGATAAGTGACAAGTCCTTCCATAAAAAAAACCTCAAAATCCTGTATAACCTGTTCATGGAAAATTCATATCCGAGTACCCTTCTAAAGAAAATATTATTTAACTCATCTCATTATCTAAATGATCAAGTCAGTGAAGTGGAGGATGTGCAGTTACAACAAAGTACTGTGGTGCCTAGTAATAATCCCCCTAATGTACCTATTGTTAACTATGTATCTTTTCCATACATTAAAGACATCGCTCACAAACTAAACAGAATGTTCAACAGTTGTAATAACATCAAAATTGCATATAAATCTACTCTCACAGTTAATAAGGTTTACTCTAAAATCAAAGACAAAACCCCAATGCTATCCTTGACGGATGTTGTCTATGTCATTCCTTGTGGGGGTTGTGAGAAGGTATATATTGGTGAAACCTCTAGACGTCTAAAGGACCGTCTCACATCCCATAGGTCTGATAATAGGAGATATCCGGAAAGGAGTGCATTGGGCTTACATGTATTAAACAATGATCACCCAATTGATTATAATAACATCAAAGTGTTAGACCGTGAAAATAATACAGCTAAAAGGCTTTTTCTAGAAATGGCTTACATGTCCCAAAACAAGAATGCAATGAATCATAGATCAGATATTGGTCATTTAAATGAAATGTTCTCTTATTTACTTATGTTAGACAATGATATTAATATTAGAAACAATTCGTTAATAGATAGTCTTTAATGAATTAATACAAAATTTCATTATATTTTTCAAAATTCATTATTTTGCCAAATTCATTATATAATTTTCAAAATTCATTATATTTTCAAATTTTAAATAAACTAAAATTAATTATCATTTATCATAGTATGATTTTGTTAAAAATTGCAATATAGCTGTAATATCCAACTTCATCAATTTTCAGAATTAATTGTTGATTAAAAATAATTGTGTGTGTTGCGGTTGGGATTTTGAATTTCCCTCTCTTGCTGACAGGTGTGAAGGTAAACATGATTGTTCTATGGTCTCATTAGCCAGTCACCATGTTGTGTCTTCCTTCCACGTCCTGTGATGCTTGAGTAGTGGGGTTCAAGGTGCCAATGTCAATATTCAAAATTATTTCAGTTATTGCCACCTAACGTTAGAAGGTCATGATTTAAAAAACTAACTAGTTGTGCTAGTAAAAAAACAATATTATCAGTGTTTTGAGTGGAAAGTTTTCGTGTTATTTACTTCTTTATAATTTTAATATGTATCGTGATGTATTTTATCAACTTTTATAACATCTTTGATGAGCTAATCTCACTAAGTTTCTCCCTGATGATGGATATAACCATATCCGAAAGCTTGGAATAAATTTATAAGAGCCTACATCTCATCTTTTATTGCTGCAAACCCAATAAAATTTAAATATATATATATATATATATATATATATATATATATATATATATATATATATATATTTATACCGTATACTTTGAACAAACAAAATGAACATAAATCATTATCAATGAGACAAATGATCTGATAAAAAAAAATAAACTTCATAATTTTTCAAAAGTAAACATTTTCTGCTAACGTCTGTAGTCTATGGTAAACAATATGACTTAAACAAATAAATAGATGCTTAATGTTGCAAAATTCCCTGTTGCAAGTCAATATCCTAAAAAGCTAAACAACCATCTTTTACCCGCTTAATCATGATTTTTATTGACAGATTGCAACTGATTGGATTAGAGGAATAGCAAATTTACAGTTTTGTGAAAAAAACTTCTCGGAAAAACTGCCTAAAGGTGAACAAACCTGTCTGGCGACAAAAGTGAATGCACGATATAGAAAAAATATTCTGCACGCTTATCGTTTATATTTGCAAGATTTGTAGATTAAAAAACAACAAATAAAAAATAAACTGTTGCAAAATCTTCTATCGGTTAACCACTCTGAATGTAGATAGTGATGTTATTTGCTGTCTGATCCATACTGTAAAATCTCTTTTTATTTTACATTAAGTCTTAGTTATGTTTTTAACAACTAGCACTAAGATTAATTAATATTAAAAAACTGGTATAGTTGATGCTGCGTTTGTGGTAAATTATAAGGATGTTAAATTTTCTTTATATTTACTTCGATGATTATAAAAAGATAACCTGGAACTCCTGGAAGCTTAAATAACTCCAACATTATTATAAAATTATGAGAAGTAGATAAACAAGATAAATGTAATACAAAAATAGACATGTCCAACGCGTTATTTTATGTTTTAATTATCAACATTTTGATATCAACATATACAGAAAAGGAAAAACTTTTTAGTTTCAATTCTACCTATATTATGTAAGAACTATTTATCTTATTACAAGTTATCTTTAATAGCATAATTGGATGAACAAAATCGAAAGTCCTTATTATGCTTTTAGAAGGTAATTATTTCTAATTAATTATGTAATTACCATATATAAAGTTACAATTAACTTTTGTGGTAAACTACTAATTTAAGCGCGGTATTTTTGACCTAATATACAAATTTAATTTTAAATGTTATCACCTTCAGTTACATTTTGTCTCATTTGAAATATAAAAATGTTCCAAATAATGGCAAGATTTTTATCAGAGTAACTCATTTATTGTATTATTGCTTTACTATACAGTACCTACTTCTTAATTTGAGAATTAGAAACTAAAGCAAATTGTTAATTAAGCATTGTTTACATTACGTTTTTTAGATAAATAGATAAATCGCAATTTAAGACGCTTATATCTATTTACATATTTTTAGAAATGTACACAGTAGAGTTCAAGGGTTTATAGTCCACATTCTTTAACAAAAATTATCAATCTAATGCTATAAAATATTTATAGTTAAGATCGGTTATTATAGTGACTATATATTTTGCCCTAATTAACCTTTTATCAAGAACTCGATAATTAATGCATAATTTGGTTAACATTCGATGATCTGTTTTTAACGATTTCTCCTTATCTTTATCATTTAACGCGTTTGCTACCACTATCCTACTTTATGCGTAACATATTACTAGAAATATTTAATTTATTTAAAATAAAAAAATACTAATATATCTACATATTCCCCTTCCTTTGAAGAAGAGAAACTTCCATAATCACCTAAAAGATTATATTTTACTAACTAACCGGACTTCATACCGCCTAACAATATCTTTTTCTCATTTTTGGTTTTTTAAATTTTTACGATTTTCTCATTGTTTTCAAGTTTTTTTTTGGTTTTGTCGTTTTCATCAAACTTTCTCGTTAGTTTCCAGGTTTTTACTATTTTTTTCCTTGTATTTTTTAATTTATCGATTAAATATATTACATATCGTTTAAATTTATAAGATACTAATTGCGCCACCTTACGGTGGCGTCATAGTACTGAATTAAGTAAGAATTGCTCGTTTAAATATATCATTTATAAACTGCGCCAGTTTACGGTTGCGTTATACTATTTAATTTAATAGGAATTGCTTTTTTTAATATATAAGATATTAAGTGCACCACCTTAAAGTGGCGTCATAGTAATTTAGTAAGTACCTATCTTCAAATTTTTTCTGTTTTCTCTCTCTCTCTCTTTCTCTTAACTATTTGCCATTTTACTTTAGTTTCTCGTTTTTCTATTTATTAATAAACCGGAATACAACATCATCTACTGGTTTTCTCGCAACCTAGATGTGCAAAAATATAGAAATTAAAAACCCAGAGCCATCTAACCAACCTAGATGTCAAACGTTTATACCTAAGTGTTATATCAATTAACTTACACGGCCATCTACCTATTAGGAATTCATAGAACTAAACAATAAATTTTAGGAGGTATTATTATTATTTTACCGTTGAAACACACAAATAAGCGGAAAAATAATTAAAAAAACATTTTAATAGTGGACCAAACAGTGGAACTAAACCATGTATGTATGTATGTATGGTGTTAGGGGTGACAGATACACCTGCGACCTATAAGATCTATTGTGTCCCCCTTTTCTTGCTATATTTCTGATGATTCCTCAGACTTATAGCAGCTCTTCTAGTCATATCTTCCTTAGAAAGTTTAGGATATCATTGGGTTTTAAATTAGGTAGTTCTTCCCTTTCTATTTCGTATGACCCTAGGTATTTGACCCTAGAATTACTTAATGCCATGCATTCTAAAAGTATGTGTATTGAGGTTTCATCCTCTACCTCACAGAATCTGCAGTTTGCTTCATCTACTAATCCTAGTTTCTTCATGTGTCCTCTTAATCGACAGTGACCGGTTAGTATTCCTGTTGTAATTCGGAGGTTTTTCTTACTCAGGTTAAGACAGCTGTGAGAACTCTTCTGGTTATAGTTTCCCAAGAGCGTCTTCGATTGTCTTAATCCTTCTAGATCATTCCAGTACTTGGATTTTTCGCGATCCATTTTTTTCTTTAGTTTTTCTAAGATTGTACTAGGTACTGCTGATCCCACAGGATGGTTCTGGTCCCAGTTTAGTGGTAAATTTTCTTACAAAGTTAAATTTCTTTGGCATGTCATCTTGGGGCATTTCCCAAGTTTGATCAAAAACTAAACTAAACCATTCTCAGCGCCGATTCAAAATTACTTAGACCATTTTACGAACTTACTTATTAAGGTTAAATAAAATATTATTATTATGATTTTTAGCAAAAAGCATGTACTCATCCTTTTAATTAAAAGAGGGAACATTTACTCATCGCAGATACTAAGTATAAAGGGATTAAGCTCGGTTGGGCCTCTTTTCGGATTTTGGAATCTACGCGGACGATCTCTGCTGTTGGATCCTAAAAAATTTTGGACAATCCGGGTTGTCGCTAGTAGAACCGCTTTTTGTAATTCTTTGTAGACATTATGGTTAAGTCCAAATTCTTGAATAGACCTTATTTTTTTTTATTTAAGAATTTCCTCGTAGGTATAAACCTAAAAACAAATGTACCCTGAACATCTATTGGGCAGAAGAGGCAATTTATTAATTTGGGATTTAAAGTCCCGTTATCGACATCAAAATTGATACAGTCCATTCGTCATTGCGATATTTTGGAATTAACTCCGCGTTTTTCTGGAGTAAATTGTTGTTTTTGGGGAGAGCTAGTTCAGTCAGTGTGGTAGTGATCTCAGTAAAATTTGTAGATTTACGTTTTGTAGTATTGTCTCTGTAACATAATTATAATTTGGAGATTTTTCACCTGATAAGAGATTAAACTTTAAAGCCAGGTACAATTTTCGCTTCCGTATCATGTCTTTTTTTGTAGTCGGTAGGGGCAATATTTGGCATCCTCCTTTTACATGCTGGATGATCTCAGAAGCTAGGTATCCGTATCTGCATCTGTCATTTCCAACATTTTCATCTTTTGCTACAAATTTAAGAGAGTTGCGAGTATGATCTTGAATGGCTAATATTGAACTCTTTGTTCCAGAAAACAATTGTTCCGAGAACAGCCAACATTTTGGCGCTACTTTGTTCACATGTTTTTGTGTGATTTCGTTTGTATATCGCCCGTGAAGGTTTTTTTAGTTTTTTAATTTCTCAGTTGTTGTTTGGTGGTGTATTGGAGTCTCATTATATTTTAGCTTAATTGGGTATACTCGCCAATTTGGCATATGGCTACGTCTATCTGTAGACTTTTCGAGCAGGCGTATGTGTTAACGGCTTTAAAGAGTTTCTTGCGTTAAGTCATACTCGGAAATAAATTCTTCTTTTATTATTCTTTGGTCTGTTCTTTGTGCTTGCCTTATTCCTAAGTACGAGTAGTTTGGTAATATCTGAACCGACAGTGCAGTCTTATGTCTACCACTCGTCCATGATTGTTAGAAGCTGAAAAGTGAAAATCCATAGTAAGTAGAATTTATTTTTGTTGACAAAGGTTTCATTGCCAGACAAAACCAAAGGGCTTAATGCGTCTTCTTGAAATTTTCCTTTTTTTAATTTTAATAAATCCCAGCTTAATGTTGCAGCCAGATTTATTTAGATGTATAATATTACTGACATGGCGTATTCTAAAAAGTTGTCAATTTCAGTGTTAATTTTGTAGACCTTCAATACCTACAGAAGCCAGTCAAGGGACACTGAAGCAAAGGTTTTGTAGTCAATATAATCCACAAGAAGGTTTCTCTTTTTATGGTACGCCGGGCTACCTAATACGGAGTCGACAATAAGTTGCTTCTTACATCCCATGGCGTAGTTGGTACATCTTTTTTGTTCATCGGCGAGTGTTTTATTGTGTTCGCAATGTTGGTAAATCCTATAAAAGATGCAAGCAGTTTATATAACGATTGGACGATATTTCGCAGGGTCTTGTTTGTTAAGATGATCTTTAAGCAAAAGGTGACTTGATCCCTGTGTAAAAAAACATTGACTGAGTGTTAGCTAATATGTTATTGAAAAACATTGTTACCAAAGCTTTTTCAGCCAGAAATTATGCACTTCATCACACCCGGGAGATTTCCAGTTATGTGTGCTCTTGGTGACATTTTTTTTATTTAAGGATGTCTTCGTAGGTATGTACCTAAATACAAAAGTACGGAGAACATCTATTGGGGCAGAAGAGACAATTCGTTACCTCATCTTTCGTTAACGAATCAGACTGTATCCTATAAAAATTAGAGGCGCTTTTTCTCTCTTCATTAATCCATTCAGCATGTTGGTTGGCCTGAGCAGGATTCTTTATGCTATTCTCTGCGACAGTTGATTGAAGCTTCAGTTAAAGTTTTCTTTTACGGTCACAATAGCAACGTACCGAAACCATCCAAATGGATGCACACTGATGAATTGACAAAAAAAACATCAACGTTATTAGGATAAAGCTAGAATGAAAAATAACTTAATATTAGATTTTCCTTATATCATCTATACTAATATTATAAAGAGGAAAGGTTTGTTTGTTTGTTTGAAATGAATAGACTCCGAAACTACTGGACCGATTTCAAAAATTCTTTCACCGTTGGCAAGCTACACTATTCTCGAGTGACATAAGCTATGTTTCATTTAAAAAAAATGGCCCTTTTGGTAAGCCACGCGTATATTAATTGAATATATTAAAAGTATACGTTTCAGAAAAAAATATTTTAGATAAAAGTTGTAGGTCTGTTTAAGGCAAACAAAAAAGTCCTCTAACATTTTTTTGTACAGGGTGAAGTAAAAAAGTTACGAATTTTTTTCCATTTTGATTTGATGTCACGCCCAAACGGCCGTACCGATTTGGCCCATTAACGAACTCGACCGAGATTTTGGGACGATTGATTTTTGTACCAAATTTCATTTCGATCCCTTAAGAAATGCGACCGCTATCGTGTCCACAGATTTCGTTATATCGGATCTATACATACATACATACATACATACATATATATATATATATATATATATATATATATATATATATATATATATATACATCTATACTAATATTATAAAGAGGAAAGGTTTGTTTTGTATTTGTTTGTTTGTTTGTTTGAAATGAATAGGCTCCGAAACTACTGGACCGATTTCCAAAAAACTTTCACCGTTGACAAACTGCACTATTCCCGAGTGACACAGGCTATGTTTCATTTAAAAAAAAATAGGGATCCTTACTAAAATGTCATTAATGTAACCAAAAATGACCTTTAAATCCTTACATCGCGTGCGCTGAGAATACTATTAATTATAGAATAAAATAATGTACTACGATTTTGAAGAATATATAAATATCTACAAAAAATGCCGCGACAGCATATGTCTAACTGTTATAGTTACGTCACAATAACTATTTTTTAATTTTTTAAAAGTGTTTATCTTGGTATTAATCCTTATCAAAATAACTTATTTCATAATCACGACAGATATCACAAATTTAGCATGTGCAATGGGACGAGGCTACTTATAAAGGAATTAAAGGACAATTAAGTTGTTGCAACCATTATAACTGAACCACCAGCTGGTCAACTAGCTCATACACTGAGGATACCGATGATCCTAACTGATCTACCAAGTCCATTTGAACCGCTTCAATTTCCTATCAAAACATCTTTCGCTTTTACTAATAATAAGTCTCAAGGTCAAACCTTCCAATTAGTAGGGATCGGTTTTCCTCATGGCCAACCGCCTAAGGCGGGTTGGAGCACCTGAAAATCAATTTATTTTGCTGCCAGAAAATAAAACAACATGTAATATTGTTTACAGGGAAGCGTTGACCCAATAAATTTAATGGCTTTTGTTATTTTTCTTTAATCCCCGTGCAAAGCCGGGGCGGGCAGCTAGTAATATTTATAATTCTATCCATGTATACGTGACAAAATTTCATTGATCTTAAAAATATTGATTATATATTTTTTTTGTTTTAAATTGATAAAGGAATTGAATGAGTCATCAATAACATTAACAAAGGTATGTTTCTAATATTGTAGATGCAGAATCAATTGAAAAGACGTTTATGCATTCACTTTATAACATTATTACCCACAATCATTCATTTTAATACCTAGTTCAAGGTAGCAATAAAAAAAAACATGAGAAAAAACAGTAATGGATCATTAATTTATCAAGATTTTATATTCAATTGTGTTAATTTCATATGATACAATACAATCTATAATTGTATTGATAATTAATAAACCAGAAGAAATATTTTATAAATTGAATTTTAAACCAATACAATTATTATATAACAAATGTGTATAAAAAAAAACATTGTTTAAATTTGTTTAAAATTTCTGTAAGACGAATTCTTACAAACAAATAAAAAATTTTACCTACTTCGTTTTACAATATAGGAAAACAAGGTTTTTATATATCACGAATTCATTTCCATTTAAGACAAACACATTCGTGGTGTAAATTAGTGGATGTTTGAGTATGATTAATGCTTTTTTAATATTTTTTTATCTGCATAAAGAACATCTTTAGGAACAAAACGTGATGCATATTTAATCCCACCTCTACAAAGAATCTCCTATATAAAAAAAGAATTAGCAACATAATCTGTACGTAATACAGTTGGATGCTAGCCAGAAGTGTGCAAAAAATCTCGGAACTGCGAAACTGTCCTATCTTAACCTCTAAATTAGCGATAGGTCGCGGACATGACTGCACCAAATTGTTTGAACGAAATCTAGGTCTGTTTAAATCAAAATTATGTTTGTATGATCCAGTGGCGTTTGCACATTTATCGTTTAATATATTGATCTTAATACACAATTCTACATTTCGTGCTGTTTTACTATTTAAAAGTTAAATTATTAAATATATATAAATTGGATTTTATTTCGAATATAGGTAACTGAAAATTATTTATCTATATTGTGAGGAAACTTTTATTATTTTATCTGATTTCGAGAATTACACTGTGCTATTCAATTTTCATAGTAGTTTACGTAACAAGTCCCAAAAGTGGTCTTTTCCTGGACGAGTAGGCAAATTGCAGGGCGAGCTATAGGCGAGCCCTGCAAGCCTGCGAGTCCAGTAAAAGCACTTTTGGGACGTATTAGGTACAAAATTTTTTCAAAACGGGAATTGTTGTACCATAAACTTCATATTATTCAGTTAACTTTTTTATAACAAGAACTCTTTATTAACTAATTTTAACATTTTTTAAACAAACCTTGCCTGGGTGGCCGCCTTAAAAATTTAATCTAGTATAATTTCATCTTTCATTAATTCACAATCAAATGCATCATTTTAAATATCCATTTTATAATAAATTTCACGTTTTCAACTAAACGTCAAAATTTGTCAAGTTATTTTATAGTTTTAAATATATACAAAACTCGGTTACCATATAAACCAATTGACCGCTATCTTAGACTTACTATTTTATTGTTTTTTTTTTTTCGTTACAGATAGGCCGGAAAGTAAATAAAAATGAGTCCGGTAAAAGCTTTTACCGGACTCATTTTTATTTTTTGGCCTTGTCCGACAAAATGAGATTTTCTGACCTAAAAATAAATCGGAAATTATTAATTTCTGGCCGGTTTAAAAAAAATCTATTAATAACACATTTTATATGGTTTTAAAAGCAAACTGGAATATTAATCACTACACAACAAAGAATTAATTAATTTAACCAGCAAACGCTGTTTTTCGCCATTTCTTGCACATTTCACAAGAATATAAAAAAATCTTAAAAATATGTATGATGTATCAAATATAGAAAGGCATCAACTTACTTTTTTAAAAAATATTGAAAAACTATCCATACTAAAAAGTTTAAAAACTAATATATCAGAAAAATAATTTATAGTGTAAAACAGTTCTCGAGGGGAATTAATCTTAAAAATGCAGTTCGGTATGTTTCCAATGAAAGCGGGTTAAAAATCCACTGAGAGATAATCTGATAAGGCTAAAATCATCTACCAAATATTAGAATTGATTGTTAAAATTTGTTTAACACATTAACACGCCTGTTTATAAAAATATGATAGTAGGCCATAGCCCAAAAGTTATTGATACACTGGTCACAATGTCAGTCAGATATGACTGACAGTGATTTTTATATTGAGGCCACATCGGTAATATTTGACTGACACAACGACTTTGTATATCGTTCTGTCACGTAAATTTACGTGACGGTATATGAGTTTTTTTATACTATTTTCTTAATGTGGTTAAAATAGTGGCTCTCCAAGTAATAACAATGGTAAATTAAAAGAAAAATAAATTTTTATTTTAAAAATCAAAAAAATATAAATTTACTATGTGTGAATGTTTTTAAAACATTCGATACACATATACGGTTTATCTGGACAACCACAGCAGTTAGTTGTAAATTTTTTCACCTTCTTTCTGGCTTCATTTCGGCCAAGAGAAGGTATTAAATTTTTACAGCACGACGAATTTTTTTCTCGTTTGTATTTTTCGTCAATGTGTGGCCCGTTTTTTGAATGAATTCCTCTTTTTCTTTTATACCTAACATTTCCATAACTAGTTTTTCCCTAAAACTTCGAATTTGTAATTTTTTATTATATTTGTTAGGAACCTACCAGGCCACGTCAGTTACAATTGGGTGCCGAATTTAAATAAACAAAATCCTGTCTTTTTTAAGAAATCATATTTTTTGTCATCATTAGAGTATATCTGTTAAAATTGCATTAAAAACCTTATTATTTTAACGTGGCCACGTGCGACACTTTTATACAAAACTGAAGTGGCCTCTGGTAAACAAACGATGTCACGTATATCTGACCGACATGGCCTCGTAAAAAAACTCTGTCAGTCATATTTGGGTGACATGGTAGGCAACGTGTTAAAAAAAATTCCCTAATTTAGACTCTTCAACAATTTTAGATGGAGAATTTATCACCGAAATATAAAAATATTCAAAAATTACATTAAATCCAAGCTTCGGGATATTCCGGTATTTGGGAATTATTTAATTTCAACGGCATTGGCGTATACCAGGGGGTAGGCCAGAATACCATCCTGGAACGGACTAAAGCTCATTTCAAGTTAGGATTTTGTGTTAGGTAGGTATACTTGGATAAAAAATTACATTAAAACTGTTCATCACTCCGTGCGGAAAGCGCTGCTTTCGATCATGCAGGACCGTGCGGAAAGCAATGAATGACCGAAACAGAGTTGATAAGTGTTTCCCAATCAAAAATAAATGAGATAGAAAGTGAATTAAGAGAAATTAAGGATGAATTTTTTAATAGTTTTGCATCTGATAACGCGGTAATAAATGCACCACGGTATAATCAATCAAACGTTTCATTACTAAATAAAGATTTTGTTGATTCTCAATTATTATCTAATATACCTACTTAAGTTGAATAAAAAAAAAGTATGTCTATAGAATTAAGCAACTGTTCAAATATAACATTTAACGTATTTAAAAAAGATTCATAACTATACATAATTTTGTAATAATCACTGAGCTGCTCTTAGCTCTGATTTTTTATTCATTTTTCTTTAATTTACTAAAGAAATATTATATGTTATCGTTATAAATCTTTTCATAACCAATAGTAAAGATTTTGCACACCCATCTCTATCAGCATCTCGTTATAACTGACCTTCGTATCCTTTATAAACATTTAAATTTTGTTCCTACATTTCCACATACCTTAGATTCGATTAACGTTATTAGTAGGTATATACATATGTTAGCAAGTAGTCCATAATTGTTTATGTATTTAATTTTCTATACGTGTTTTTCAATAAATTACCCGTGTTGTTGGTTCAATGGTTTGTTTTGTTTAGTTTGTTGAACTCTTTTATTCTGGAATATATAAATTTAATGACATAATTTAATTCAGTGAATAGTAGAGTAAATTAATAATAGAGAATTTTAATAAGTAATTGATTTATGAATCTTCCTTAAAAATGAAAAAGTTTTATAAAAGAACTTCCCGAGTCGACATTTTTATTTGCTTAAAACCCGTTTCAACCTGATTAGTCTGATAATGAACATATGTAAGCTCTACCAGGCTAAAATAATTTTGATAGAAAAATTTAACGGTTTATCGGTAGATTACTTCGTAAATCGGTAGATCTACCGAAAAATCGGTATAGTTGGCATCAATGCTTACAAGTTCTCTCAAAACTGCACAAAAAAACGTCGGCAAACCGGAGCGAAATGTGGTACAAAGAATTTTAAAGGCGGCGGCCAGACTGATCCTATTATACTTAAATATATACAGTGGAGATTAGTTCGATTGATTCCCCGTTTAAACCCATTTCAGCCTAGTAAATCCTACATACTTTCGTTTCTACTCTAATCAGGTTGAAACGGAGTTTAAGGGAAAAAATCTAGTCGGGTAAATAATAATATAAAATCAAAAAAACTGCCGTGTAGTAACGAATGATGACAAATTAAGTATTAATTGATCTACTAGAAGCCACTAATAACCCGATACACCACGGTTTTGCAGATGATGGCAATCTACAACCCTGTAGCAAAGCGCACAACCGTCCCATATCTCTAGATATTCTGGAAGAGAACAGAAGATCCACAACGGCTTCTCTCAATCAAGATTTGAGAATTGTTGACTAGTCAGGAAGAAAGAATCTTGTTAATTTTAACGATTCCCATCCAACAAGAGACAAATATACGACTCATCCATAACAATGAATGATCAGACACTAGTTGCAAGCGACTCCATTACGCTGGTTGGTATAACGATCTCCCAGGACTTACTCTGGAACGAACAGATTGCATCCATAGCAACTGAAGCAGGAAAGAAGATAGGCTTTCTGTTTAGAGCATTCAACTTAGCTACTCTTTACAAAGCCCAAATACGACATAATTTTGAATCTTGACTACTACTCGCGTGTATGGGGATCAGCGGCTCCGTCAAGGCTTTGAGTTCTTGATGCAATACAGAGAAGAGCAATTTGACCAATAAACGATAAACGACACCAGTATAACTAAAAAACTAGCCCCACTGTTCCTCCGAAGATCAGTGTCTGATCTTTCCTTGTTCTATCGATACTTAAACAGATTTTGCTTAGAAGAACTCCGCTCTATAATGCCTCCACTTGCCAGACAAGCCAATGCAATGCGACGTGCCAAAACCATGCACCCTTATACTGTTCAGTGCCAGACATCGAGAACGGATCGATTCGATCGGTCTTTCATCCCCAGAGTCTCCAGATTGTGGAACTTCTTACCTTACTTAACTTGCAGTCCTTTAAATCCGAAATTAATAATCTTCTGCCGCAATAGATGTACTCGGTACATTTGTATTTGAGTCTATACCTACGAGGAGATCCATTAAAAAAAATGTTAATGAATAGTTTTTTTATTGCTTCAGGTTGTTTTAAATTGTTTTTAACACTTTTAAAGTGTTAGAAATTTCTAACCGACACCATTTCAGTTCAAAACTGAAATTATTACTTTTGACAGTATGGCACTAGATACGTTATGTATCATCTTTTACATTTTTAGACTGTCACAAAACGCTCTGTTCGTTTTATCATTTTACCTTGCCTAAGGTTATATACAAGATGCAAAGCTACCACTGAAGTACCATTTTTGGAGTGAAGATGGAACCACTTGCGACTGTTTATCAGTTTCGCAATTGACATCTATCAATTTATAGCAGGGATGTCTCTTGATTAGTGACTTGAGAGACATAGCCTATACTACACTGATGAGCTCACAATGAGAGCGAAACACGTGTCTGTAGTTTTGTTTTGCCCTGATATGGGTTGAATGATATTTATATCTATTTATATCGCAGCATCCAAGGTGTCTTTTAAAGTGTTAGAAATTTCTAACCGACACCATTTCAGTTCAAAACTGAAATTATTACTTTTGACAGTATAGCACTAGATACGTTATGTATCATCTTTTACATTTTTAGACTGTCACAAAACGCTCTGTTCGTTATATATATATCAATAAGACACCACATTCTATGAATCATAGAACTGATATAAGGCATTTAAACGAAATGTTTTCTTACCTATTGTTTTTGGAAAAACGTAGTGTTGATTTTTTACATATACTTGAAAATTAACCATCTAAATAATAATTTAAAACTACCAAAAAATTAAATAACTAAAATAAAATTTATAATAATAATTTAATAATTTTTTAATTAATTTTATATATCTACTTTCAATTTATTAAAAAATTTAATAACATTTTTAATACAACTTTATATTTAAATACTATAATAAGTTTTCATATACTTATTGATTGTTTCCTATGATCTTTTTTCAAGACCTAATTTCGTTTCCATAGGATTTTTCTAAATCAAAAGCCAATATGACACAAATACATCCAGTCATGTTTTAATTAATGTAATCGCGTGTATCATCGTTTTTTAAAAAAAGCTCTAGTGTTTCAGTTTCTTTTTTAATAATTTTTAAAAAGCTTGTTTTTTCAATAATTATTACATATGTACATCAATTGCTATCAATTACTATCAATTGCGAAGTAATCTCAACAAGTTGTAAGTAAAAAATAATTTTTTAGTCCATATTATAACATAAAATATTGTAGCGCCCTGAAGATGATTATAATCATAATCGAAAGCTTGGCATTAAATTACTTATAAGAGTACACTTTTCGTATTGCTGCAAAAAACCCAATATCCTCGTTATTTTGTTATATATATATATATATATATAAACAAAGTGCCAAGAAAACGCGTATTAATATAAACAAAAGGAAAAAATTATTGGACATGTACGCAAAAAGAATCAATAAGGCCACGAGTAGGAATGGTAACCGCAGACATGCATGTTTCTGGCTCATTAGCCGTCATCAGTGCGGCATAACCAAGTAGGGTATTGCACTTGGCTAGCAAAAGTGTTGGGTACTTGGGAGCAAAGGATGTTGGGGAAACATGTGTAAAGAAACATAAAAACACAAAAACAACGAAAGCTCACACAGGAGTCCTATCGCCATTTTGTGCTTTCAGCCAGCTGTGCCAATGGGTTTTCGGCTAGCAACCAGCGTCGCAACGTTGGCGAAACGGACTTATTGTGTTTGAGTCGTTCTAAGCCCAGGATATGAAATAAACAAAGTGCCAAGAAAACGCGTATTAATATAAACAAAAGGGAAAAATTATTGGGCATGTACGCAAAAAGAATCAATAAGGCCACGAGTAGGAATGGTAACCGCAGACATGCATGTTTCTGGCTCATTAGCCGTCATCAGTGCGGCATAACCAAGTAGGGTATTGCACTTGGCTAGCAAAAGTGTTGGGTACTTGGGAGCAAAGGATGTTGGGGAAACATGTGTAAAGAAACATAAAAACACAAAAATATATATATATATATATATATATATATATATATATATATATATATATATATATATATATATATATATATATATATATATATATATATATATATATATAAAAGGGGAAAATTATTGGGCATGTACGCAAAAAGGATCAATAAGGCCACGAGTAGGAATGGTAACCGCAGACATGCATGTTTCTGGCTCATTAGCCGTCATCAGTGCGGCATAACCAAGTAGGGTATTGCACTTGGCTAGCAAAAGTGTTGGGTACTTGGGAGCAAAGGATGTTGGGGAAACATGTGTAAAGAAACACAAAAACACAAAAACAACGAACGCTCACACAGGAGTCCTATCGCCATTTTGTGCTTTCGGCCAGCTGTGCCAATGGGTTTTCGTGTTTTTGTGTTTCTTTACACATGTTTCCCCAACATCCTTTGCTCCCAAGTACCCAACACTTTTGCTAGCCAAGTGCAATACCCTACTTGGTTATGCCGCACTGATGACGGCTAATGAGCCAGAAACATGCATGTCTGCGGGTACCATTCCTACTCGTGGCCTTATTGATCCTTTTTGCGTACATGCCCAATAATTTTCCCCTTTTGTTTATATTAATACGCGTTTTCTTGGCACTTTGTTTATATATATAAATATATATATATATATATATATATATATATATATATATATATATATATATATATATATATATAACAAAAAAGTATGCATACTTATAACAAACAAAAGGAGGAAAATTAACGGGCATGTACGCAAAAAGGATCATAGGTTTACGAGTAGGAATGGTAACATGCATGTTTCTGGCTCGTTAGCCGTCATCAGTGCGGCATAACCAAGTAAGGTATTGCACTTGGCTAACAAAAGTGTTGGGTACTTGGGAGGAAAGGATGGTAGGGAAACATGTGTCAAAAAACACAAAACGATGGCCAGCTGTGCGAAACGGACTCATTGTGGATGAGCCGTTCCAAGCCCAGGATGTAAAACAAAAAAGGGGGTGCCAAGTATGCGTACTTATAACAAACAAAAGAAGGAAAATTAACGGGCATGTACGCAAAAAGGATCATAGGCTTACGAGTTGGAATGGTAACCGCAGACATGCATGTTTCTGGCTCGTTAGCCGCCATCAGTGCGGCATAACCATATATATATATATATATATATATATATATATATATATATATATATATATATATATATATATATATATATATACAGTAAGGTAAATAGTGGGTATCTAGCAAAAATTAGGCGAAGTGTACTCTTTAAGATTTAATTACTTCAATATTTCGTTAAAAATATTTTAACATCTTCAGGAAGTTACTACAAATGTTACAATTCGATTAAAATAATAACTAGTTATGTTCTGATAATGTTTTACTTACTCTTATGAGGATGAAGCCAATGATGGAATTGGAAGGACGTATATTTGATGAAAATAAAATATTAAAAACAATCACTATTAATAAAACTTTTCAGAAGAAAATACAATTAGAAACACTCTACAACTGTGTCTTAAATAATCAGCAAACGACTAAGAAGTACTTTATATATATATATATATAAAAGAGAGTTTCTATGTATATAGTCACTCATCACGATATCTCTGGAACTATAAGACCGATCGACTTGAAACTTGGCAGGCAGGAATATTCCTTACGGGAGGTAGAGGTGAGCTAAAAACGGATTTTACGAAATTCCATCCACGTGGGATTGCGGGGGTGTGAAAAATGAAAAAAAAAAATTAAATCTAACCTTTAATTGTGTATAGAAAATCATTAAAATTTTCAATTAATAATGTAATGTGAGACAATATTCAATGTAGATCGTAGTTATTATTAGTTATTAAAAAGTGTCGATCGTGAAGAAGAGAAACATTATCATGAGAAGTTAGTGCCAGTTTTTTTATTAATAATAAAGAATGATGACATTCTAGAAATAAAACCTGAGGTTTAACTTCTCTTGAAACTTCTCGAGAGCTATTATTTTTTGTAATTCTACAGCTGCATTAGCGTTAACGTTAATGGCAATTACCAACTGCGAATTAGCTATGCCATTAAAAATGCGCCTTGGCTAGATTTCGCTTACAATTCTGTTAAGAGCCAATTCCTCGTGTTAACACATAATATGGAGCTAAAGTTAGAGACACACAATGGAGCTGGAAGCAGTTGCACTTGTTGCAAGAATAAGCGTAATAAATTATTTTATACATTTATGCAATTTAAACACAGAGGAGAACAGAAAACAGAATAATTCAAAGGGGAACCAATTGGTTGTATATATATCATTTTAACCTGCTCCTCATTTTAGAGAAGTTTAATATTTATTTAGATGAATTAGTGACTCTTTTTTCTTTGTGTGTCACTGGAAACATCAGAGACTGGATAATACGTCGCCACGCATTACTAGCTGCCAAGCAAGTTCCGTGGAATGAGACTATGTTAATGTACCCAACATAACTTAGCGCGCTAAACTACAGTTCAAAACTCAATTAATGTGTCAAAAAAAACGACAGTCAAGCTATCGCTTAACTTGTAATTACCTCTACCCTCCATACTTGTAATTTAACACATTAAAGGCCAATTCTCACATAGCAGCGCCGCAGCAGCGCGTCGCGTAGCCGCAAATGCGGCTCCATAAAATATTCATTATTTTAAATGGAACGGTTCCCACATAAGCAGAGCAGTGCGGCAGCAGCACAGCACGTCGACATCTAACGCCTTCGAGAGCGTTGTATGCTGCTCTGTGCCGCGTCGCGCTGCCAAGTGGGTATTAGAAAGCAGCAAACACTGCTGAGGTTGATGTTATTTGGTTAATATTTGCCATAAACTACAGAAAGCTAAATAAATAAAAAATATTTTTTATGAATGATCCCTAAGAAAACAACTACATGGATTTAGAACAAATAACACTTTTTATAGATTTCTGTAGAATAGAGAAAGATTCTATATTTGTTTAGTGTTAATATTATTAAGTACTTAGATGTCGTTAATTTCTTAGAATAGGTATTCGTTCGGTATTTCACATAGTCAGCATTAATTAGATATTTCTTTTTTTATGCAAGGGTGCGGTTTTATTTTTTATTGTTGAATATTGAGTAGTTCATTTTTAGTTTTTATTAGAAAGTTTTTTATATTTTCGCCGTGTTCTGTGTCTCTGTGTCATTCCGTGGAATTTGTAATCGAATTTAAACCTATTTCCCGACTACCTAGAGCTCTGAAATTTTCAGGAAAGCTAAGAACTGGATGACAATGCATGTTTCAAGTGTGTTTAGGCATATACATAGATTTCGAAATTTATACCGAATTGATATTAAACATGATCTAAGTTGTGTATAGATAATATTATTTTAAAAGTTATTAAAAAAATCGTTCGTAGCGTAGTTGGTTAGGCGGCGGATCAGTACACTTGTGACAGTTCTGTTATGTTATCATAATGGGATCGATTACGCGACAGAGAAGTTTTTTTTTCTTTTTTTTTGTTCTAACATGTGAAAACAGTAATTATTATTTTAACTGGTAATAAAATAAACTGTTTTAGAAAGTTTTTAGATACAACTACCCTTGATTTTGTTAACAAGGAATAGTATATTCTGTAACAAGGTTAGAATGAAAATTCGATACGAGTGGAGAATTCCGAACGCGAGCGTAGCGAGCGAGAGGAACCACGAGTAATCGAATTTTCATTCTAATCGTGTAACAGACTGTATTTTCTCCACGACCATGTAATAATTTTGTTTATTTAAATTGAAATATGTAGCAAAACAATTAGAACGTCGCACTGACAAACTGAGTGACAGTTTTGAAATTCGGATGGCAATCTATGTTTTTTGTTGAGTAATTACAGAATGTTATTCCGTCACTAGTTATAGAATGGAAATACATGCAAAACACATAAGAAGCAAGTGTTTCAGAATGAATATTCTATCTCAAGAGTGAGAATGAACACTTTCTATTATTAAAAATGAAGTCGGAATTATTACATTCATTAATGGTCGTGGAGAAACAATCTTCTCTATGATCAATCACAGCGTTGTATGACTTAATATTTTTGCAAAATCAGGGATGCTGTGCATTGTTGAGATGACACAAAATATGACCTATAAATCAGTAAAAAACTTTCTATTATAAAAAGTTATTTTTGTAAATTGTGCTTATTGAAAAATAAACCTAGTACATATAAAGGGTACATACAGGTAGGTGATCTAACAACATCAAATCGAATGTTGATATTTTGATTTTGTCCTTTGTTTAGTTAGATATTGTTAGTAAAAACAGAAAATGGAAGGCAAAATCGAGAGATTGATTTTATTAGTTAGTGAGAGGCCAGAAATCTACGATCTAGGTAATAAACATTACAGTAATTTAATAAGGAAAGAAAACATCTTGAATGAAATAAATAGTCTGAACAGTACTGGGACAAATGTTTCGCAACCGCTACGGTCGTGATTCTGCTGCTGCTGCACTGCTTATATGGGAATGCCTTCATGGTTTTTGCATCGCGGCGGAGCTGTGAAAAGCTGCTGCCGCGCTGCTGCGGCGCTGCTATGTGAGAATCGGCCTTAAGACGTTGGCCCCGTAACTGCCTTAAAACGCAGGTAGAGTAACACAACCACCTATTTAGACAAGTATAGTAGGATCACTTTGCGCGTCACCTTTGAAGGTTTTTTTTGCAGTTTTGTGCAGGGATGCCAGCTCTACCGATTTAGGAAGTAGCTTCGGGGGCATGGAACGAGTTTTTTAGAGAGTGATCCTTTTATTCTATATACGGTGGTATAACAGTATATAGGTACTTGTAATAACCAAAAATTCTAGGAAGTACACTACAAATAGGTTGGTTTAAAACTTTTGAAAGCGACACCTATTAATCAGTAGAGGAATACACAAAGAAACTATTTAGACTTGTCAATTCATTCTGTGTTTACAAGCTTTGTGAAGTTGACGTGTCAATGTATTTAGTAAAATGAAAAAAAAACTAATATCCTGCAGTGATAAAATTCTTTTTTTTCGAAAGTTTATCAGCTACAGAAATAGATACAAAAATGGTAAAAGTGTTAAAGGAATCTGCTCCTTCATTTCCAACTGTGTATTGAGTTTTACGGTTTAAACGTGGTTGTAAAAGCGTCAAAGATGAAACACGTAGTGGACGTCCAAAAATTCCAACAACACCAGAATTCATTGGACAAGTCTATGATATTGTTTGTGAAGATCCTAGTTTGACTAAGCGTGAAATTTTTAATATCATAGGCAACTCAGATAAACGAGTATTATAAACGAACAATTACATATGAAAAAATTGTTCGGAAAGTTAGTGCCGCATTCGTTAACAATTCAACAAAAACTGAATCGATAACAATTTTTTTTAAACACAATAAAAAAGATTTTGTGCATCGATTTATAACTATGAATGAGATTTCGATCTACCATCATGATCCTAAACTGAAACAAGACCGTTTACATTGGGTTGAAGCTAGTTCTTTAGCTCCAAAACAGGTGAAGTCAGAACGATCGGCAAAAAAGGTAATGGTATAAGCTTTTTGAGATGAATAAGAGGATTTGTGACTGATATAGTTGGTGCCTTCGAGAGGGGCGAAATGATCTCAGCTTCATTCTGTGATCCCTCGAAGGCGTTTGACTGTGTCAGTCACAACATACTCTTAAAGAAATTGGAATTTTACGGTGTTAGGGGCAACGGACTAAATTTTCTTACAGAATATCTAACTGATCGTTATCAACTAGTCCATATCAATAATAAATTATCAACCTCTCAGAATGTTCTTGCTGGTGTACCACAAGGATCCATACTAGGACCTACGCTTTTTATTTTATATATTAACGACCTTCCATACGTTTTAGATACTTTAAAGACGTTATTTTATGCAGATGATACTACAATTTACCACAGTAATAAAAACGATGCTGTACTTAAGGAAACAGATAAAGTATTGCTTAATATATCAACAAATTGGTTTGTAAATAATCAACTATTACTTAACAAAGAAAAAACTAATAATCTTCTGTCTACTTTAAAAGAACGTATCAATACTAATCAAAACCACAGCATTAAATTTCTTGGACTTTTTTTAGATTCTAAACTTGACTGGAAGGAGCATATAACAACCTTATCAAAAAAACTATCTAGTACAGTGTATCTGCTGAGAAAAATTTCACAATTTGCATCAGTAGATATCTGTAGAACTGCTTACATGGGACTATTTCAAAGCCAAATTTCTTACGGTTTAATCTTTTGGGGAAACTCATCGGAGTGGCACAAGATATTTGTACTTCAAAAAGCTGCGGTAAGGGCGATTTCAAAAATCAATCAATTAGAGACTTGCAGACACACATTCAAACATTTAAACATACTTACTCTTCCATCCTTGTACATTCTCCAATGCCTAATGTATATAAGAAATAATAAACATAACTTAACAATGCCAACTAATTTACATAGTTACTGCACCAGATCTAGAACCCTTACAGATAAAAGTTTTATATGTCAATCAATTAAACTTTTCAACAAACTTCCGCAAAACCTAAAACACCTGAATGAGGTACCGTTCAAAAACAAAATTAAGCAGCTACTACTTAAACTAGCAGTTTATTCTGTGACTGAATTCTTCGATACTGATCTGACGGAACATTGCAAAAATTGAATTTAGAAACAGTTATTTCTTTCTGTTGTATCGTATTTTATTTTAATTTGTATTTGTACTTTTATTAATATTACCTTTTAATAACTACATGTCCTTGACGATGCTAAAAACATTGTATTGTTTAAAAAAGCAAATAAAGCATTATTATTATTATTATTATTATTATTTGGTGATTGATTATCTTGAAAAAAACTCTGAATATTTTTACAACCTGTTGAACCAGTTTAATAAAAAAAATCTTGAAAAAAGACCCGGTTTACTGAAGAAAACAATCATTTTTGATTAAGACAATGCACGTGTACACACAAGTTTGTTGACAATGGCTAAATTAAACGATTAAAAGTAGTAATTGCTTGAATATTACCTATTACCTCTTTAGAAACTTGAAACAGTTTTTTCGTGGAAGGAAAAACTATTGCAGCCGTGGAACAATATTTTGCACAGCTTTTTGAAAATCATTACAGAGATGGTGAAAAATTACTGGAGGATCATTGGAATAAGGGTGTTTAAGCTGAAGAGGATTAACTTAATTAAAAAACAACTTTTTAAAAATACACATTCTTTCATTTTTGCTTTCAAAACTTTTCAACCAACCTGTATATCCCAATTTAACACAAAACATATACCTTTCTTGTCCCAAAAAAAGTTAATTTGTATTTTTATGTCCTTGATATTGATATACAATTATTTAAGTCTGAAGATTATTATAAATATTTTAAAAAGTATATCTTTAATTTTGGATAATAATTATATAATTACTATCAAATAATTGATACTAGGTATTGCCTCGTTCTGGTCTAGTACTCATAACCGGTTAAAACTGTTACAGATTAAAGAAGTGTTCTCGTGAGATACAAGTGCAACTAATTAACTGTAGGCAGTATAATTATTTAAACCAATAAAAATATTAAAAGTCACCTTCGATTTTCCAATGAAGGTTGCGATTATTATTTATTATTGAGATATTTAATTAGTATTTCTTTTGTTTATTGTTATTGCCACTTTTTCTTCGTTTACTACCTGTATATTTACGTATATGCAAACATTTCCCGGCGGCTTAAATTTATCTCAATGTTGTTTATTTTTACTAATTTATACATAATTTATTCAATTACAAAAGGACTTTCTAGAAACTGAAATAACATAAGATTTTACTCGAGTACGAACAGAAATATTTCCGATTTTCAAATTTCCACACTTTTTGTTTCAATTTTTGTAATATTTTCTCGGTTTATATTTGCTTGGTTTTTATTTTTCCGTTATTTTTTTGATTATTTTTAATTTTATCGTTTCTGATCAGTTTTTTGCTTATTTTTAATATTTGTTTCTTTATTTTGTTTTTTTTTTGTTTTTTTGGTACCTACCTATTTGTGATTTTCCATTTTTTTTCTTTTATTATTGCATGTTTTCTATTGTTCAGTGTATTCTACTTTTTCCTGTATTTTTTTATATTGTTTTATTTGTCTTTTACCTTTTTTTTTTTTAATTTTTTCGGGTTTTTTCAATTTTTGCCATTTTTTTCATATTTTCTGGTTGTTCCTGTTATTTCAATTTTTTTCATTTTTTTCCCATTTTTAAAGTGAAACTTTTATTGCATCGTTTTTTGCTCTGTGTTAGTGCATGTCGCATGTTGGTCGACCGCCGCGCGCCGAGTAGGTATAAAGTATAAAGTAGGCGGTTGTCAGTGTTGAATTGTTAGAACTTTTTGCTGGTGCATGTTGTTGTTTATGGATTTATTTCAATTTTGAGTACTTGAATTTATTATTTAAGTTATTTTGTATAAATATTAAATTAATTATTTTTAATTTCCCGCTAAAAAAATTAATTTTTTTTTAAATCGGGAAGTTATTGGTTTTACGAAAATCAAGTTTTCATCGGATCTCAACGTTTTGAGGTCTTTGGATTTCGATTTCGATTTAGATTTCGATTTCGACTTCGATTTCGATTTCGATTTTAATTTGATTTTGATTTCGATTTTGATTTCGACGCCTACAGTTTGCAGCAGCTGACAGTGTAGTGTGCTCCATGCTATATTATTTGTGTTTAATTTTATTTATATTTGGTCCATTCCACTTTTCCAAGTATAAAATTAAGATTGATAAAGCGATTTTTATACCCTTAATGGAATATTATTCGAAAAATTTTTAGTTAAATGTCTATAGTGTGAAAAAAAGTTTTACCGTGGTTTCATAAAACCACACAATGCTTTTTTTCTAAATTGATTAATTTTTTATTATCAATTTTTTTCTCATATTTTAAAACTTATTTTGCTATTCCTGGACGAAGATAAATCCAGATTTTTTTTTTATCTAAATGGAAATGCAATGCCATTGGGTGTCTTTACAATCTAGATATCAATTGATGGTATACATTAACTTACACCGTCATCTATTAGGGATTGAAAAAAGTCACCGATATCTTTTCTTCGCTTTATCTATATTTTAGCTATTGAATTTCTGACCCAGGAATTTTTATTTTGCGATAACTCATATGATTTATATTTTATTGATATAGTGTTAAAAGCAAGTTTGATCTACATTAAATGTCCAACTTATCAAATGTATTTAAATAAAAAAATGGTTATAACGGTTATTCTCGGGAGATAGACACACCAACTTTCTTGTAGATCTATAAAAGAGGGAGATCCCATAATACCCTATTTATTTATAACTCAAAAGGTTTTGACAGCGTTTTTGGTAAAAGCTCCTGATCGGTTTAAGTTTTTCCAACATGTTAAATTAATGTAGTCAGATTTAATCCAATTTACGCAAAACCTTAACTTTTTATACACTTAAACCTTCATCAAGATCACTCTACATGTTATTGAACACTGTAAGAAAAACCGTTCAGTACTTTTCGAGTCTATTGGGCACAAGGGGATAGAAAGACAGACAATTTTTCTAAAAATTATAGTTTTGTGATCTATAGGGATCATTTATCAGCCCCTGATAGTGTTTTTTAATTAATTTTCTTTTAATGTACAGAGATGACCCAGCTAGAATTTTATTATATGTATAGATAAAGAAAAAATTACTAGTTTCTAGTATTAAAAAATGCAGACACAACTGTTTTTTACGTTGCGCGAACATGGAACAATGTACGTAAAGTGAAAAATAAAAAATATAATTTCTGACGATAGTGGAGGCAATAAATCACTGAACCTCCGACATTTAAACGGCAAGACGGATTTTAATGATTCTGTTTGCATTTGATTCGTGAGAGCATCAGTAAACTTTGTGCAATCATGTTATATTAGATAAGTGTATTGGTGCATACAAAAAATACATTTTTAAAGTGCATCTCAAACTCCTTATTTGTTGGCTAAAATAAATAAAATTTTGTTACTATGGGGTTTCTTGGGTCACTAAAAAACGAATATGTCATTGAAAGTAATCTACGGAGTACCTGGTGCCCAGGATTCGTTCTGTTTACATCGCCTCCTGAAGATTTTGGTTATATTGTTATAAAATTAGTCAAAACTCAATACTCTGTTATTTTTGGTCTCGCCGAAATCAAATATGACATTGGAAGTGTTCTCCGAAGAACCTGGTGCACAGGATACTTACTGTTTATCTCATCTCCTGGAGTTTTGGTTAATATCGTTAAACAGTTAATAAAAATTCAATACTAGTGGGTTTTTGGGCTAGCTGAGAACGTATATAATATCGAAAGCGATCTAGTGCTCAGCGCAGCAACTTTTACGTTATCTCCTAGAATTTCTTAAATATATTGAAAACAAAACCCATGGTTTTAAAATTGAGTGCAACACCTCTCGAATTATGAGTTTTGGCTAATTGTATAACAATATCGTTACCAAAAACTCCTGGAGACAAGGCATCCAGGTACTACGTAGATCACTTTTAATGTCAATTCTTTTTCAACGATCCCAAAAATATCCGAATAACAAAATTGATCTCATGTGCGCCAATAAATAACGCCTTATATTTAAAATGCACTTTACAATATTACATGATCGCATAGTGTCACAAAGTTTCCTGACGCTCTCACGAATCGAATGCAAAAAGAATCATTAAAATCCGTCTTAGGCTACGGTTACTATGGATGCGAATTTTGACGAGTTCTGAAGAATTTGTCCGAATAAACAAACGCCTGTTTCCCAATGAGCGTGTTTACACTGCCAGCGACCAGCACGTCAGAACATGCACGACGTCGTCAGAACCATTTGAGAGTTGAAACAGATTTGATTTTTTCGTACGACCTGCGTCTGTTTTTGCGAAGTTACTTAGTTATTCCATCATGGAAAACGATAAATTAACTACTTTTGTATACGAGAACAGATTATTGTGGGATATGAGAGAAAAAATATTCTAACAGATATATTTTTCGGCAAAAGTGGGAGGAAATTCTTCAAATAACATTTTAAACTCCCCTTTGTCGTCTCTACTAAAAAATAAAGAATTGACATGCTCTGTTTTCCTCCATTTAACAGCAGTAACTTCATTACCGGACTTTCAAGAAAATAAAATTCGTCAACTTCGTCCATACTTACTGGGCGGTAGAAGCGTAGATACACTATCAAAATGTCAGAAAATGCGGATAGTGTAACCGTCTTGTTCTGACGAGCATCTCGGACGGACTCGTCAGAACAAAATTTCGTCAGAATTCGCATCCATAGTAACCGTAGCCTTAAAGTTTAAATTTCCGAGGTAAGGCCCATTTTAGTGTTGTACTGCCTCAATTAAGAGTTGATGTTAAATAATTTTATCCTTATATTACCATTATGAAGAAACTATATAGAGAATCGCCCTGTATTGTACACGTATCAAAAGTGAATCATTTGCAAGAGAGTTTTAATTCATGAACAAATACATGCCAATAATATATTACTATTATCTTTAAAGTTAAGATAAAATAAAGAATAGTAAATATTTATATCCTTATGATAACCATTTGCGTAGATGTAGAAATGCGGAATTTCAAATTGAATCAAAGAATTATTACAAGGACAAGATTTTCTATAAAGAATAGTGGTATCCGATAATAACTATAACATAATTGACATAGTTGATTCAAATAAAATTATTTTATAATACATCTACTTAATAACATATTTGCATTACTTACTATTGCATATTTAAAATTAAATTACGGTTTATTGACTACTGCAATTTGTAAATAGGAAATAATTATATGTTATTTCTAATAATTAATTGTCAATATGTTAAAATTAATTAATTTTATATAATTGGGGGTAAATCTTAAGGTCTGCGAACTTTTTATATAACTTATACGAAATTAAACCAGTGTGTCAATTGGTAATTTTAAATGTCTTCTGGATAATATTGAAACACTTATGGGGGCTTTTTACACAATTTATTTACAAAATTGTTAAGATACACTAAACTCTGCTGGATAACGTCTAACTACTTGACAATACAATGAACTCTTGTGAACACTTGACTCGAACTGACGTTAACTGCCCGTGCATCCCCTTATATACAACATTATTTAATCTAGTTAGTGTGTTTAGAAGTTTCTAGAATTTTCTAGAAACATTATTTAAAATGGTCAGTTGATTTTTTTACAAACTTCTAAAAATCAACTGTCAACAACAATCTTTCAAATTAAGGTCCCTTCCTTTACGGTTATCCCGTTACACTGCCCCCTCCTTAGATTCATTCCTCCTGGAATGTTATTTCCTACATCGGAATCCCGCACACTTCCTGAGCCAGCCAAACCATCTTCTTGGAGTTGCTGCGCATCTCCACTGTGGTTTCCCTGGTAAGGCGCCAAACGATCGTGATGGACCACGACGGGTTTCCCTCTGGGAATTTTCACGATCCGATAAATGACATCGTTAATCTTCTTCTTGATGGTGTAAGGACCTTCCCAGACGCCGTCGGGGGTTATAGAGCCAGACTAAATCTCCAACTTGGTAACTCTTTTCCATTGTCCGTGTGTCATAGTACCTCTTCATCCGATCACTAGATAATTGTAGTTTTCCACGCACCAGGTTGTGTATATTCTCCATTCGATTCTGAAGGTCGGCGACATATTGTTCACGTGCCATTTCTTCACCAGGTTTACAACCAAACACCAAGTCACATGGTAGCCTCATTTCTCTACCGAACAGAACCTTCGCAGGCGTTTGGCCAGTTGATTCGTTGATGGCCGATCGAATTGCCATTAGAAATAGTGGAATATGTCGATCCCAATCCCTCTGACAATCTGACACCACTTTTGACAGATAGTTGGTTATAGTCCGGTTCATTCGTTCCACCATTCCATCAGACTGAGGGTGCATCGCTGTGGTTCTCGTTTTGTGGATGCCTAATCTTTGGCAAACTTCTTGAAACAGCTTGCGCTCAAAATTTCTTCCTTGGTCTGAATGTAATTTTAATGGTACCCCAAATCGGCTTACGAATTCTTCAACCAATATATCTGCTAAAGTGGTAGCTTCCTGATTGGGAACTGCATATGCTTCAACCCATTTAGTGAAGTAGTCCATTACAACAAAGATGTACTTGTTTCCTACATCGGTCTGTGGAAGTGGCCCCAATACATCTACTGCGATTCTTTCAAAAGGACTTCCAACCAGGTATTGCTGCATTTCCGCCTTCGGTTTTCGGTGCGGACCGTTACTGGCAGCACATGTAGTGCATTTACGACACCAATCTTTAACATCATTAGTGCAATTTACCCAGTAAAATCTATCTCGGATCTTTTGCAGCGTTTTCGTGATACCCAGATGTCCTCCAGAACTATCATTATGCATCTGTTTTAAAATTTCCGGTACACCATTTCTTGGGACCACTATTTGTTTCCTTGTTTCTGTGCCCTCGGAATTTTCTACAAGTCTTTTAACGAGCCCTCCGTCCAAAATTAAAGAGTTCCATTGGGACCAGTATGCTTTTAAAGCAGGAGAGGATGAGGATATCTCTCTCCACAACGGACGACGGTCCATTCTTTCCCACTCCCGAATCTTTCTCAGAACGGGATCGTTTTCTTGTTGCTCCTCCAGCATAGAGCTCTCGTCTTCTGGCACAACCTTAACTAAGGCAAGTTTATCCTCATTCTGCTCCATACGGGTACAATGGGGGCAAGTATTTCTTATGTGGCCTAGTTCTCCGCAGTTCCAGCACCTCACTGGGCGCCTTCTTTTTGAAGAAAACTTCATTAACCTCTCCACTACCGCTTCGACTTCTCTGACGGCATAAACGGCATGGTCGAAGTTACCAGTGTCTTCCATTAGTCGAGCAGCTGCATGTGAGGCCTCCGTCGCCGTATCGATCTCCAGGGCAATGGTCAAGGCGTTTACAAGAGATCTCGGCCTCGCCAACCGTACAGCCCGTTGCAATTCGGCGTCTCGAAGACCATCGGTAAAGGTTTGGATCGCCAGGCACTCCAGAAAATCTTCCGCTGCATTTGGATACGCAAACCGTACCATTTTTTCCACTTCAGCTTTGAACTCCTGGATAGTTTCTCCATTTTTCTGCTTCCGGCTTTTCAACTGCACTTGGTATACCGGTTGTAGATGACTTTGACCATAACGCATCTCTAGACGATTTACCAATAGCTCAAAATTGTCAACCTCATCCGGTGTCAATACATGCAGGACGTCTAAAGCCTCGCCTCGCAGAGCCATGGTTAGGAACAATGCCTTCTCTTGGAGTGACCATCCATTCGTTCTGGCCACTGCGTCAAATTGTTTCAGGTAATTTGACCAGGAAGTCATCCCGTCGAAGGTTGGGGGTTTTATCGTCATTCGTACCTGGGCCGCCTCTCCGTTTCCTCGTCGTTCGACGTCTACGTGGCCGGTTTCCCTCCTTTCTGCATTTCCGTTGCCGTGGTGGATGATTTGGTTTCGGCGACAAGCTTCCAGTTCTTGTTGAAGCTTTCTTATTTCGGACTGCACTTGCTGGTTGATCTGGTTTTGCTCGTCTCGCAAGTTGGCGACTTGTTGATTTTGTTCGTCTCGCAAGCTGGACACTTGCTGATTTTGTTCGTCTCGCAAGCTGGACACTTGCTGATTTTGTTCGTCACGAAGATGTGATATTTGCTGGGAGAACGAACTTGATAACTCATCTGATAGGGTAGACATCCGTTGTGATAGCTCCTCTTGCTGGCTCTTCATCTGACTGGATAGCTCCTCTTGGTTGTTCGTCATTCGTTGCGACAGCTGGGACATATCTTCGCGCTGGCTGCTTATCTGACTGGACAACTGGGACAGTTGTTGAGCTTGTTCTTCTTGCAGCCGGGAAAGTTGTTGAGTTTGTTCTTCTTGTTGGCTCGTCATTCGTCCTGATAGCTCCTCTTGCAACCGGGAAAGTTGTTGAGTTTGTTCTTCTTGTTGGCTCGTCATTCGTTGCGATAGTTCAGAAATTGCTTTTTGAACCGGGTCATCGAACTCCACAACGTCAGGGTCCAAATTATTACTTAGGTAGTATTCACGGAGCCTATTCAACAATACAGATTTGGTCCCAGTAGTTTCCAATTCTAATTCTTCGAGCTCTCTTCTGAGCTCTGCCACCAATAGTTCATTTATCTTTTTTCCAGGCATTCTTGTATCTTCACCCCACACCTGACACCAATTTGAAACACTTATGGGGGCTTTTTACACAATTTATTTACAAAATTGTTAAGATACACTGAATTCTGCTGGATAACGTCTAACTACTTGACAATACAATGAACTCTTGTGAACACTTGACTCGAACTGACGTTAACTGCCCGTGCATCCCCTTATATACAACATTATTTAATCTAGTTAGTGTGTTTAGAAGTTTCTAGAATTTTCTAGAAACATTATTTAAAATGGTCAGTTGATTTTTTTTACAAACTTCTAAAAATCAACTGTCAACAACAATCTTTCAAATTAAGGTCCCTTCCTTTACGGTTATCCCGTTACAATATATTGCTAATAAAACTATAAAACTGAAGCCTTGAATTAGTTGGGACGATAACATATAAATTTAAACCTTGAGTTAAATATATATACTATATTTTCCTATCTTCTATAAACAAAATTCTAATTGTTATTTGCTCTTGGCGCCGATTCTGCCTTTTCATAAGAGATTGATTATAATTTCAATACTTTGCGGAAGATGGATTTTTTTTGCCTGTCTATGCCTAATTAGAATAATTAAACATAATGGTAGTTACTACCTAAAATGTAGGTCCCTGAATTAATAAATAAAAAACCCATCGACCAAAACAGCAGCCCATTCAACTCTACTCTTACTTTTTTTCATCGACAGTCGTGCATTTCAGTATTGTTAAACTTTGCACGCTAGAATGGAGGCCTATGCTCTACTTACCACGTTATGTAAAAGCGGTAATTGAGAGAATTTAGCATTTAACATCACTGTGATTGGTGGTTATGCAATTGCCGAGACGACAAAAAATCATCGCGGTTCATTTGCATTGGTCAGTTGGGCACACATTTCGGCAAACGTAATTTTCTTATTAGATTTTTCTAATGAGTTAATGTGACCGAACAAAATCGATTAATTCTGGCAAATAATTTGCTTATTTGGAAATAAAAGGCGTGATGGTATTTGTGTCGTTATGTTCCCAACAGGCATATTTTTTAATTTATGATAACTTTAAAAAACATTTAATTAATAAAAAATATTACAACTATTAGGATATCAAATATATTGGAAACCATGTCAGATCGGATGTGCTTCAGCATGAACTGAATCTTACATAACAGAAAAAAATATAATTAACTACAGGAAACTAGGTAAAAGGGGCATATAAGAATAATATATGAATGAGAATGTTTTTGCGAATTATATTCTGCAATTAATAGATCTTAATAAATAAGCAAGAGATAAGATAACAAATTTGTATTTATAATATTCCTGGAAAATGTTGGTAAACAAAAAAAAACTTATAGTGAAAAACAAATTTGTTTTAAAAGATCTCAACATTCTAGATAGCATATTTTTTGATCCTAAATAAAATTTATCAACAATTTGATATGCCATATACGTTTTAAGTAATAAAGTATTCTTGGAAGACAATTTTACATAGATTTCATCAGAACGTATCAAGAAATAAATATTAGGTACTTGAATAGTATTATACGTTACAAGGTCGGTAGGTGACTTATTACATTACCTATTACAGTTTACGGACGAGGCGACGTAGGAGCCAAGTCCGGAAATAAAAACGAGTACTGTAATAACACCTAACGACCATGTATCGTATTATATTTTATTTCAGCCTGTTTTTATAAATTAATAAATTCATAAAAATTTTAACAGTATTTCGTAACTTGACTAAAAATAGTTCGTAACTTGATTCATTAGGTCAAATTACTTTAAAAGCCATCTGTCACTGTCAAATAATTTTTTTATTATTAAGATTTAATTGTTAATATAAAATTGAATAACATTGACTTCTTTTTAAATATGGATGTAAAAGTAAGTAATTAATTATTTTATTTTTATTTTATAGTCATTATAGTATTGTTAAATGTCAAAAATTAAAAGTAATTGTCTTCCCTTAAGCAATCAGAGCAGCGTTGCTAGGCAACACATTACAGTACCTGATCCCGTAATGTTTTACTTACCGGCGCCAAATTGATTATAGGGAAGTGTATTTACTGGACAGGATGAAATAAAAGATTTTTGTTTTATAACTTAAAAAAACTCAGATATTTTCAAAAAAATATTGTTTAAGAACAAAGAATAGTATTATACGTTACAAGGTCGGTAGGTGACTTATTACAGTACGAGTTAGTTTACGGACGAGGCGACGTAGGAGCCAAGTCCGGAAATAAAAACGAGTAATGTAATAACACCTAACGACCATGTATCGTATTATATTTTATTTCATCCTGTTTTTATAAATTAATAAATTCATAAAAATTTTAACAGTATTTCGTAACTTGACTAAAAATAGTTCGTAACTTGATTCGTTAGGTCAAATTACTTTAAAAGCCATCTGTCACTGTCAAATAATTTTTTTATTATTAAGATTTAATTGTTAATATAAAATTGAATAACATTGACTTCTTTTTAAATATGGATGTAAAAGTAAGTAATTAATTATTTTATTTTTATTTTATAGTCATTATAGTATTGTTAAATGTCAAAAATTAAAAGTAATTGTCTTCCCTTAAGTAATCAGAGCAGCGTTGCTAGGCAACACATTACAGTACCTGATACCGTAATGTTTTACTTACCGGCGCCTAATTGATTATTTTGTTTTATAACTTAAAAAAACTCAGATATTTTCAAAAAAATATTGTTTAAGAACAAAGAATAGTATTATACGTTACAAGGTCGGTAGGTGACTTATTACAGTACGAGTTAGTTTACGGACGAGGCGACGTATGAGCCAAGTCCGGAAATAAAAACGAGTACTGTAATAACACCTAACGTATTATATTTTATTTTATCCTGTTTTTATAAATTAATAAATTCATAAAAATTTTAACAGTAGTTCGTAACTTGACTAAAAATAGTTCGTAACTTGATTAGTTAGGTCAAATTACCTTAAAAGCCATCTGTCACTGTCAAATAATTTTTTTATTATTAAGATTTAATTGTTAATATAAAATTGAATAACATTGACTTCTTTTTAAATATGGCAGTAAAAGTAAGTAATTAATTATTTTATTTTTATTTTATAGTCATTATAGTATTTTTAAATGTCAAAAATTAAAAGTAATTGTCTTCCCTTAAGCAATCAGAGCAGCGTTGCTAGGAAACACATTACAGTACCTGATACCGTAAAGTTTTACTTACCGGCGCCAAATTGATTATAGGGAAGTGTATTTACTGGACAGGATGAAATAAATAAAGTTACAATAGTTTCAATTGCGTCATGTGAATATAAATATACAAAAGTTCATCTTTGTACAAAAAATAAATAAATTGTATAATTTAATAATAGATTTACTACCAAATTTGGAATCAGAGAATTTCAAGGTTTTCCTTACAATTTTAATTTATATTAGGTATATATAATGTTTTAATATGTTGCCACAAATATGAACACGTATAAAAATTTCTTGTAAAGAATAACTAAATAGAAAATTAAAGCAAAGATTTACTACCAAGTGTAAATTTTTTTATTTACTATGTGCATACATAAATATAAAGACTCGCGAATCCATGGCGCACAATGTTCACTTTCTATAGATACAACAGAAACCAGGTCAACGAATGAAAGCGAAAACATGGGCATTCTCACACAGCACAGCTATTTAGTACGCAACATTTGAATACAAAAGGTCTGAAATTAAATATCGCACTTTTTTGACTAAAACAATGTAGGTAATTGATAAGTGGAAGAGAAGTAGTTACCTATTCATTTAACCAACTATTTAATTGTTCTTCTATATTGTCTTTCACAGAATACATAAATGTACTCAAAAAATGTACGAAATTGTGAATAATAGCAATGTCCCCAAAGCATGAAATTTAATTCATTCAATTCATTAAACATATACTTACAGCAGCCTTTAATATGTAGAGCTCGAGACGTTTGTATGTATGTATGTATGTGCATAATCAGGGGTGACAGATACCTTTTCTTTCTATAATTCTAATGTTTCCTCAGACTTACAACAGTTCTTCTAGTCCTATCTGTTTTAGAAAGTTTTGATGGACTTTAACTTAGGTAGACCTTTCTCTTCAATTTCGTATGCTCCTAGGTATTTGACCCTAAAATTACGTAATGCAATGCATTCTGAGAGTATGTGTATTGAGGTTTCGTCCTCTTCCTAACAGAATCTGCACTTTGCTTTATCTACCAATCCTGGTTTCTTTATGTGTCCTCCTAATCGGCAATAACCAGTTAATATTCTCGTTATAATACGAAGTTTATTTTTACTGAGATTTAGAAAGCTGAAAGATCTTCTGGTTATAGTTTTCTAGGAGCGTCTTCAGTTGTCTTAGTCCTTCTAGATCGTTAATTTTTTCCTTAGTTTTTCTAAGACTATACTACTGTTGATTTTACAAGATGGTTCTGGTCCCAAATATGGGGTTTAGCTCCTTTTTTGCCAGCTTATCTGCTGTTTCGTTTCCATCTACTCCTATGAGTCATGGAATCCATAAGAGAGTAGTCTGCCCTATCTTTTTTCTATTGCTGTAGAGAATAAAGGATTGCGCGTGCGCTAACTTCCGACCAACTAAAAGAATAGTGTCATTTTCTCTTTCTGTTGTTTCTGATCTCCTGTTCAGAGCATTGAAAACTGCTTCTAGCTATTATGTGGTCAAAGACTCAGTCCCGATTGTTTAGAAATATTTCAATTTAGATGACTGTCACGAAAAATATATTTTTTTACTTTTCATAAATTTTAGTAAATATCTTCAAACCTACCCAATTAAATTGTTTAAATATTGAAACATTTGTTTCCTACATTTAATTCTTATAAAATTTGGTATATTTACGGCACGGCATCTTTTGAGAATTTATACAGTTTAATGTTTTTCTAGTTAATATTCAATAATTTTTGTTTTTACACTGTTCACAAAAAATAAGTTTCGAAGATAGTTAACAAAGAATATAAATTACTCGATTTTGATATAATAGATTTGGTAATAAAAATTAATGAGCACACTGTATTGATAATGTAAAAAGACCTTGAGAAGGTAAACTTTCCGCGTAAAGAAGTCATAGTTACGTAACGTTCTCACCGTTTAACAGTTCATTTAATATCTTACTCACAGCCTATTTTCTATTTTGTTTCGTCTCTTTTTGTAGGTATGATTGCACAAATCAGAAAAGGAAAGAGAAGCTGATAGTTTATGAAGTCTAGATGATTCTTCAAGCGTAAAAGCATTTTCTGTTAATACAAGTTATGCTGATGAATCACTTTTGCTTTTATATCGATAAAATCAATTTGAAAATGGAGAATGGTAACGGTTATTGTTGTTACTCTTGATTGATGTGACTACAGACAGAAAAGGACATGGTGGGAAGGAAATGAATTTAATTTTTAGTGACTAACATAAGGCATAAGAATGCTGAAGTTATTGTTCAATTTCAAATCCCAATTTTTTATGAAAGAACTCACTCAAGTTTGATAAAAAATAGATTTTATAAAATTACGTTCTTAGATAAGATATTGGATCGAAAAAGTACCGTTTTGATAGTCTTAATGACTCATACATGCATAATACTTAAATACCTAAATCATCAATTCATAAATTGAATAAAATTGAGGTATCTACTTATTAAACAAGCATATATAATAAATAAATATATATTTTCTGATATAGAATGATATCTTATCATATCATATCAGCTTATACTTAATACGTGACCTGTTTGATTAACGCCACTCCCTTTCCGCAAAATGCAATTTATTTTGAGAGATAGTAGACAAAAACGTCTGGACTTTTGTACCCACAAAATAATGATGTAATTCCCCATCAAGCTTATAAACACTTAAATTATAAATTATGTTAAGACTTTATTTATAATATTTTTAAGATGAGAATAATATTTCAATCTGGTTCCCTGTAAGGTATTCTAATTATATCACTATCTTGTTATTGTCTAAGGTTTTTCTGTTTTTCTACTGGATTCGTTCTGTTTGTGTTGATATAATTACTTCCACTTATTTATTGTTATTTTTAATTTTGAAAGCATAACTTGCTTAAGGCGAGGTATGCGGATATTTTTGTTCAAATAATTCTTCAGAGCATGATTATAAGTGATCACAACTGCTTTTAAGTGATCACAAGTGATTGAAAGTAATCACAGATTATAGCAAGTGGATACAAGTGACTACAAGTAATTTTAAATGATGGCGAGTGATTGCAATTGATCATAAGACATTGCAAGTGATTTCAAGTGATTCCACGTGATTACAAGTGATAACAATTGATTTCAAGTGATTAAAAATAATCAAAAGTGATCACAACTGATTCCAAGTTATCATCATTGATTGCAAATAATTTTAAGTGATCGTAAGTGGATTGGCCACAAGTGATTGCATATTTTTCATACTTATGTTTGATCAGATAATGCTTCAGAGCGTTAATAAAGCTATCCTTCTCCTTCGGTTATTCCCGAAATGCCACATCTCATTTTTATAATACTTTTTCTATTCGTTTTTCTTTTAACTATATTAACATTTAATTTTTTATTAATTCTGTTTATATAAGTTAAACAGAAATAAAAATATTTAAAAATAAAAGATTAAGAGAATTTTAAAATATCAAAAGCAATATGTAAGCTATACGGTGTTGTTTTTCATAAGATTACTAGCTTTTCATGTTGTTCTTTTTACAGTGCTAATAAGTTTCACTTTTGATAATAATATTAATGAATAGATTGTTCAACAGGACACGTATATAGATAACTAAAAAACATGTAGCATGCTGATGAATATTAACTCTCTGCTATATATTTTTATTGTCACTAATAATACATCTATATGAAAGCGAAAGTCCAAATCAACTAAAGTAGAACGCGTCTAGCAAAAATTGAAAGTATAGTCTTAATCTATACTTATAATAAATCTGTGGAGAGGTCAATTCTGTACATAAAATATATTTCCAAAATAACTATTAGGGGGTGATTAGGGATCGATACTGATGCCAAAAATGCAATCAGTAAAATTTTTGTCTGTCTGTCTGTATAACCGCTATAGAAACAAAAACTACTCGACGGATGTTAACGAAACTTGGTACAATTATTTTTCATACTCCTGTGCTGGTTATAGTATACTTTTCATCAAGCTACAATCAATATGAGCAGAGCAGTGGAGGGAAATGTTATGAAAACGGGAGAAGTGACTCCATTTTTTAAGCTTCCGTCGCGTGTGCAACCTTATTGGTTAAAACTATACAGAAATCATCTTATTTTTATAATTTGGAGGTCAACTGTGAACGGATTTTACAAAATTTCACCCACAAGAGGAGTTGCGGGGGCGTAAAAAATAAAAAAAAATAAAATTAAAATCTATGAGTCCTACAGGTTTGAAACTTTGGACAATAGTTATTTTTATAATTTTGAGGTTAATTGTGAATGGATTTTACAAAATTCCACCCACATGGGGGGTTGCGGGGGCGTGAAAAAAAAATTAAAATTTAGAAGTCCTACAGGTTTAAACCTTTGCAAAATAGTTATTTTTATAAGTTTGAGGTCAAACGTGAACGGATTTTAGAAAATTCCACACACAAGGGGGCATGCGGGGGAGTGAAAAATAATCTATACATATAATAAATCTTTAGAAATGAAAATTCTGTACATGAAAGATTTTTAAAAAATAATAATTTTTTTTATCTGTATGTCTGTATGTTTGTGCGCGCATCACATTAAAACTACTGATCCTATTCAAATGCGGTTTTCACAGATGTATTTGTCTTCTTTCAACTTAATATCTGGTGTATAAAAATTTTGCCCCCACCTCTTTAACGAGGTCGGGGGAGAAATTTTTATATAATAATCAACACGCCAAGCGAACGACGTCGCGGGTACAGCTAGTTTGGAATAAAATTATATATTTTGGTTGCTAGTAAATAACAGCAAAATAATTATTTAAAATAGATATACAGACGGATGTTTCCTTCGGGACAAAACGAAGATAAAAAAAGTGAGAAATAATTCCACAGCTTCATTTTAATTATTTATATAATCAGAATATTAATACCGATGTACCTGTATCTGAATATACTAAATAAACACATTTTTTATTTATCAAACAAATATTTATTTTATACGATATTAAATAAGAACTAATATCTTAAGTACTATGTATATAAAGAACCGTACTTTTAAAGACAATCGGTCTGTGTTAGTTGTTGATAGTTTAATATAAATCAAGCCTTTAGTTCTGTATAAAAATAGTTAAAATATACAAATCTATACATATAATAAAACTAACTGATCGGTGTATGTACATGGCAAATATATTTAAAAATAATGTTTGGCCTTTGTATACGCAAGATAACCCAAAACAATGCTTTTTTCATTTTGTCTGTTTGTCTGTTTGTCTGTATATGTATGTCTCTATGTCTGTATGTCTCTATATCTGTATATATCTGTATGTTTGTACCTATATTTGTATTTCTGTGTGTCTGTAGGACTGTATGTCTGTATGTCGGCATGTCCGTATGTTTGTATGTCTGTATGTTTGTGTGTTTGTTAACGCGTACCTCTGAAAATGCAGATTTCAGGAATATATTGTGATGGGCTTTACTGAACATTTAGTGTTTGTTTTTTTATTTCAATCGTTTAACAAATAAAAAAGTGATGTCAATTTATGTCAATCATGTAAACATACCAAGTAAAATAGAGCTCAGATCCATATGATTAATTATATTAAATTGGGTTCAGCTTAAACTGGAAGCGTGTCAGTTGGAGGCGAGGGTATGGAGTGAGGGAGTTGCTCGGACAACCAGATGGGCATCACTGTTGAACATATCGAATGTCCGAATCTTTCTCTGCTTAATGCAAAAATATAAAATTTGATATTCGAATCCTTGATTGAAAACAATAGTGTTAATTAAAGGCAAAAGGTAAGATTATTATGATATTATATTCGATTACTGAGGGATCAGGTAATATTCTCATCCAAATTTTGACGCGAAAAAATTCGTGGGTAAAAATTACTAATATACTAAGATTGGTTGTAAACTATTAAATTATTTAAGATACTTTATAACTTATTATTGTAATATTCTAATATCTATTGCAAATAAATAAATGAATAATTAAATAAATAAATATCCCATATATTTAAACGAACAACTCTTGTTAAATTAAATAATTAAATACCGTGGCGCAGGGACGGCTCCAAGACAGATAAAGGAACAGGAGCAGGGGTGTTTGGACCTAGAACCAAATACTCAGAAAGCTTGGGTACGTACCCAAGCATCTTTCAAGCGGAAATTCGTGCCATCGAAAGATGCATAGAATTTAACATTGAAAGGAACTATCGCAGACAGAAGATTGTAATCATGTCAGATAGTCAAGCAGCCATCAAAGCTCTGAACTCAGATACAATCAGTTCGAAGATGGTCTGGGAATGCCTAGGCAAATTAAATGAACTAGGACAGAATAACACTGTTACCCTCCTATGGGTTCCAGGACACGTAGGAATAGAAGGAAATGAAACAGCAGACAAGCTGGCAAAAAAAGGAGCTGAAATCCCATACCTGGGACCAGAACCATCCTGTGGAATCAGCATTAGTACAATCTTAGAAAAACTAAGGAAAAAAATGGATAGCGAAAAATCCAAGTACTGGAATGATCTAGAAGGACTAAGACAATCGAAGACGCTCCTGGGAAACTATGACCAGAAGAGATCTCACAGCTGTCTTAACCTGAGTAAGAAAAACCTCCGAATTACAACAGGAATACTAACCGGTCACTGTCGATTAAGAGGACACATGAAGAAACTAGGATTAGTAGATGAAGCAAACTGCAGATTCTGTGAGGTAGAGGATGAAACCTCAATACACATACTTTCAGAATGCATGGCATTAAGTACTTCTAGGGTCAAATACCAAGGGGCATACGAAATGGAAAGGGAAAAACTACCTAATTTAAAACCCAATGATATCCTAAACTTTCTAAGGAAGATAGGAATAGAAGAGCTGCTATAAGTCTGAGGAATCATCAGAATTATAGCAAGAAAAGGGGGACACAATAGATCTTATAGGTCGCAGGTGTATCTGTTACCCCTAACACCACATACATACATACATACATACGTGGCGCAGTTTATATCTAATATATTTAATCGATAAATTACAAAATACAACGAAAAAAATATTAAAATCCTGAAAACTAACGAGAAAATATAATAAAAACGACAAAATAACAAAAAAGCGTTGAAAACAATAAATAAAAAAAATTCTAGGTAAAACAGCCAAAAATCAAGATAAACACAAACAAAAAAACAGATCAAAACCAGGATCTCGTATTTTTTCCTTTATGATGATTTTGCAGCTTCTACCTTTTTCTCTGTAAGATCCAACCTTAATGTGCAAATATATTAATTCACTGTGTCCGATTAAGGTGTCACACAGATGAAAAAAATAAGGGTGGTTTACTAAACCGGTATATTTATCGGCAGAAACCTGCTACTTCGGAATGATTGGACTACGATACCCTTTATCGAGATCTGTAGAATTATTCGCTAGTCAACATTTCGTCGTATCGAAGCCAGCGAAGGTGTGCTGTTTTGCAGGAAAGCGCTAGAACATGAGGATAATGCCGTAGCTGTAGTGTGTCCGACGATGAGTTGACATTGTCCTTGTCAAAGTTAGAATACCCTTATCCCCTGGGGAGGTATGAGTATTATCACCACTAGGACGGCTGACTCACCTACCATCGGGTAGGTATTCTAGCGTGCGAGGTTTATTTATTATAAAAAATTATAAGAATTATAATATCATACCGAAAAAAATGCGAGATCATGATTTTTGGCGTTTTTTTGTTTTCTTTTTCAATTTTTTGCAGTTTGACCACCAATTTTAACTACAGATTTGTGTACAGCGGAAAAAAAATACGCGATACCATGTGGGTCCGAGACCCAGCACACACCACATTTTTTGTTGGCCTGGTGCAAATATTTAATATATTTTGTAGTTATTTTAAGGTTTAAAGTACATTTTTTAAAATCGACAAGATGAAAAAAAATATCAAGATAGATAGTGCAAATTTTGGTTGATTAATTAAAAACCCAAATTTTTATTTCTGTCGGGACTTGAATACTATTATTTTTTATACCTTTTTTGTTTTATAAAAATAAATTTTATATGTAAATAACTTACCGGAAATCAGTTGTAAGAGCTTAGTTTATTAGATAGATAAAAGCTAAATTTTTTCCGCATTTTTAACAAAAGTAAATTTAATACCACCTATTTGTAAAAAGTGATTTACTCACAGCTTAAGGAATTAAACTAATTAATGAGAATGAGTGTACTTAAATGATAATTTAAAAGGAACTAAATTCATGCATAGGAAATATAATAATATTACATATATAAACTAGTACATAAAAAATTACCCACCTCGATAACTTTTAAGTAGTTTTTTTTGTATACTTTAATGAAACAACTAATAAGGAATATGCGAATGATATTTTTTAAGTTATACTTCTATTTATGCACTGGATTTGTGTGGGGTTAAATGGGAAAAATCATTACATATGTAATGGTGTGAGTAAGAGAGAGACAGAAATACATATAAGATATCAGTACATTGAAAAGAGATAGATACACAAAAAACAGTCTGAGCTAATGTTTTGGAATATCATAGTGACGTATTACATTGTGTTTGACAGATTATTTTATAATTCTGTCACGTTAGTATACATATATATAAAGTTTAGTATTTTATATTATTGATATTAATAATAATAAGTAGTAATGAGTATTGTATTGTAGTCCATAGTACCGTCACATGGTTGCATTATGTCCTGCACTATGTTTTTGAGGTTTTTGGCTACATAAACAGAGTTTTTAAGAATAGTCGAAAAGTGCATTCCGAACAGACAATAGATAGAAAAATTACAACTCGGTAAGTACTCCAAATGGGTTCAATTTATGTACTCGGGGTTTTTGGGGTCGCTGAACACGAATAACATGATGTCGAAAGTCTCCGCGCCACTTGGTGCCTCTTCTCCTGGGGTTTTATGTACGGGCGCATTCATAGAAGTATAACTTCTGCCGGCAGTCCCACTGACTGCCATACTCGTTTTTTTTTATACATAGGTAAACTTTTTTCCTTTAGATTTAATATTTTTTTATATAATTTCTTTTTGAATAAGAAAATAATTATTGAGGAGTTCACAAAATAAGCAGGAAAATGTAATAAAGTCAAACGCAACGGAACGAATTGTGACGTCAATGATCATAATAACATTGTCTACCAGTGCATAGTTTATATTTAGTAATGTTTTATTGTGATTTTAAATGGATATTTAAGTAAAAATATATTTATTTTTGTATCAGTATAGTAGAAAAACTCACAGGAAAATGAATGGTTTATGTCTAGCCCTAATCAGACAATCTACCTAAAATGGACGTGTTTATGAATTATATTAAAGGAAATAAAAATATGAAACAGATTCATAATGTGCTTATTTTAACAGAATTTATTTACTTATATATGTAGTAATTGTAAGTTGGCAATATTCAGTGTAAAAAATTGATATTCAAAAGAATTTTTTACTATTAAGCAGGTTTCATTAGGTACTTTATCTTTTTTAAAGTTACTTTTTAATGAAATAGAGGTTATAATGAAGATACTTGCAAAGATTAGCAGATAAAAATGTGAAATAAACACTACGTCGAAATAGTCTTCACAACAATATAAACTAGTTGAGGGAGATATCATGTTTCTTCTCATAATATTACACCACTTTTTCCTGATGGCAGCACTTTTCGAGTAGAGCCAAATTGAGCACCGTAACTCAGGTAAGAAGGTGTATGGTGTAAGAAGGATAGTCGTAGAAAAGGATGGCCTTATAAATATGGCAACGTTGCGACAAGGGGGTGTACTCAGATTTTACAGATTTACACTCATTACGCGTTAAACACTATAAATTAATATTTTGTTATTTATATTATTTTATTTATTTATATTGATTATAGTTATATATGTACGTGTGTATGTATATATAATATATAAAAAAATGTTACTGTAAAGAAAACAACAGTAAATAAGTAAAAAAATGTAAATAAAACTACAATTTTTAAATTGTAAAAATTTATTTATTTATTAAAAAAAAATTATATATATTTACAAATTCACAGGGCAATTAACAAAAGATACTTTTTCCAAAAATATTTTGTCGCTTATAAATTTGTTTTTGTACAAATTAATATAAGTTTTAATCTTTTCGTCTCTCTGTCTACTAATTTTATTAAAATTTGTCGATCTAATCTTTATATATGAAAATAATTGAAAATTTAGCAACACATCAATGAAACTGTAAATATCGGGGTGTGGATGGTAAAAATTATTATTTAATTGCTTGTGAAAAGATTCGCAGGCGTTGGATGTTGTTGGGTATTCCAAGTTTGTGGTCCAAATTTGAGGAGGAAAGGCAGCATTTTCGCTAAAATATGTTTCTACTAAATAATCGGCAAACATAGTAAACCGTTGGTCGTTAGGAATTGCTACCATTAAAATATCTACGAACTTATCTCCAACCTTAAAAAACAGAATTATGTTACATTTGAGTTTACGAAAAAATATAAATGACTTACCTACATCCTCAGCTTCAAAAAATGGAAATCCAAAAACCATTTGTGACCATTTTCCTTCTTCAGACTTTTTGTTTTTATAAACTTTCGTCAATTCAAATTCTTGTATTTTGCGATACCAAGATTGTTTTAAGTGAAATAGACTGCCTTTTGTTGTTGCGTTAGGATAAACGCTTTGTATTGTTGTGTGCATTGCTTTCTCAAAATCGAGTATAATTATTTTTGGGCATATATCTAAACTTTTCAAGTATGAAAGTATTGCCTTATATATTTTAGTCGATTTGCCAGCTAACACAAAATAGAATAACGGTATATAAGCATGTATCGTGTAAAGTTGATAAAAATAATTTGGACAAGACTTAAATGTCCCATCCATAAGGAAAATGTCAGCTTCTTTTGCGCAATCAATATTCGACTGGCACGTAAATAAAATAAATTGGTTTTCTTTGTCTATTTTGTTTAAAAAATTTCTTTTCTATTTGTTTCCATATTATCTGGATCTGGATCTGGAATTTTGGGGAGGGGCGAGCTAGTGCTTAGCCAGCACTGAGGCCACATATGACCCATTGTGCATCCTCCCGTATTGTAGGGATATCCTCACCTTGTTTCCATATTAATTTCTTCAAGAAAATCAAAAGTTTCTTGAATACTTGTTGGAATTTTTGGATGAAGTTTTCTTTTAGTATTATAAATTGCTCTTCTTATCAAGTGAACATCTTTGGAATTTAAATTTCCTTCGGTTTTTTGTTTTTTTAAGGCCCATCTTATTATTTTGCTGGGCTTTTCTGATGGATCTTCAGTAGCCTTTCTTTTACAAGCATTAGATATCTACAATATCAAAATAAATAATAATTTTTAAAGATTAACATCATTATTTAAAAAATAAATCAAAGTACCAAATAAAGTATCAATAACAAAAAAATTAACTTACTTTTTGTTTCAATATTGGTGGTGCTTCATGGTTGTGATTTATTTCACTTTTGATTATTTCGAAATTATCACCTTGTATGGTTATATATGATTTACAATTGTTTTTAGAACAGCGCCAAAGATGATTGTTTTTTTATAATTTCTAAATTTATAACCGGCAAAAATTAAATGTTTTTCGCCCCGTTCGCTAGTAACAAATCTGTTATCGTCACCCATATTAAGTCTGTTTAGAAGACAAGATGAAAATAAACTTGTTAAAGTTCGTTTCAAGATATTTCGTCTTGAAATCTGTTTCCAATATGATTTAACAATAATAAAATAATAAACCCTAAGGAGCCCTTATTTATTCCAAGTAGGTACTTAGGACGCAGGCAGATTTTGCACTATTTTTTAAATTTTTTTCAAGTTAGGAAGATTTTACACGCATAGTCGGGCATACTCGTGAAATTTCGGAGATTTCGTGATGCAACGTTGCCGGCTGTAGTACTTTCTGCATACAACCCCCAACCCGGAGTCTTGTACCTGCTAAGTGGTGCTCAATTTGATTCCTCCGCACTTTTCAGTACCATAAAAAAACACTTTATTGTTTAATAATAGGTGAATTCCTATTTGTGTTTTAACACAAAGGTAAGATCCTGTACTGAAATAACGCCTTCTTGTCCTGTTGCATTATATTATCCAAGTAAAATACAAAATATTAATAGATTAAAGGCAAAACCACTGCAGCTAATCCTTAGGGTGTTTGTTGTTATGATTTATGAAGTCACCTCAGTGCGCCAAAATAACGGTCGTTTAACAGACAAGACAGCAGATCCCAATGTATTGAACGCTCTGAGCGCCTAAGGTGTGGGATTCTTGAGGCTTAAGATGAAATGGGCTATAGATGGCTTGTGAAGTCTGGTTTAGTCAGAACTTACAGGCATAACCATAGCTGCAAAAGAATTAATCAATAGGAACATCACAGGCAGGAATGTAAATATTTACACGGATTGCCGACAAACACTACTAACCTTGAATAAACCACGTATTACTTCAAGTTTAGTACCAGAGTGTCACCAAACTCTAACTGAGGCCAGCCAGAATAACGTGGTTGCTCTGAGCTGGATCAAAGGACATGGGAACTCTAAAGGCAACCACATATAGCAAGGAGGACTGTGGGCTACAAATATGTTAGCCCTCGCCCATCTACCAAGCTAATAATCTCCGCTGTCGTAGACCTTATCAGACAGCCCTATCACCAAAACGTTATGTAATGCTGGGATAAAACAGCAAACTGTAATTGTTAAGAGAGTTATTACGCCTCCTGACGAGGAAATAACAAGAAAAATTAAGCTATTCACCAAAAAAATCTCTGTGTAAACATGTCACTGCCAATTGCGACAACATCTCTTTAGGATAAAATTAGCAGAATCGCCCCAATGCAAAGTTGCGAACAAGAAGAGGAAACAGTAGAGTATGACTGCTCTTCTTTTTATAAAATCAGAAGATCCGTATTGGGCGAGTACTGGCTTACTCCAGCCGATGTCAGGGTGTCAGGGAGATCCCCCTCGGGAGCCTTATCACTTATTTTAAACCTCTAGGCCTCATGACAGCCTGAGGTGTGGATATCCCTACACACGGTAGGATGCACAATGAGCCATATGTTGCCTCTGTGCCGGCAGACCATTTGCTAGACTCTCCCCAAATTTCCAGAGACGGTCCTTTAAAAAGCTGTTATCAGCCTACCAATTTTAAATAATTTATTATGAACGTAATATTGTTTCTTCACTACTAATTTTTTGATGTGAAACATCTATAGCGGCACGTAAATCAGATTTCTGGCGTGGCGACGGTGACGTCATGACGTAAAAAACCTAACGCATCGATAATAATCGATAAGAGATGTACTGATATCTTATATGAAATTGGTGTCATGTTTTGAGCGACGCGACGGTGGCGCGCCAACAATAGGGGGAAGAAGCTCATCGATTCAAAAATTTGGCGGGACAGGGTATGAATTGTTTCATAAAAACCTAACTCGATTCCGCCTACTATCTATTCTATATATATATAAAAATGATTGTTTGTATAGGCAACATAATATACCTACATATTTTGCTGACCTGTAAAATTGACAGCTAGTCAATCAAAATAGATTGTTGGTGAATAGTTGTCATATAGTTGTCCGCGTAAAATTTGTGTATTTAGTTTTAAATATGAATAAACAAAGTGTTAATAAAGAAAGTGATGAGAAAATATGAATAAAACTGAGTGAGTACCTACCTACTCTATATACATTGGGGTGTTATTTCCCAGATTTGGTTTTGTTCTCCAAACACCCATCAAATTTTTAGATTATGATCTAACAAAAATTATCAGACCTTAACCAGCCCTTAATATTCACATTAACCCGTGCCTAAATCATAATACATTTCCCATTTAAATACCGTTTAAAAGTTATTCAACGATAAAGTTGTATTCATAGTTAAATTCATCATTTTCCTATTTTTTATTTAGTATCGCTTTTTGTTTGTACTAAAATTATGAAGTAACTACAATTATATTAATATAGTAACGTACTTCTATATAAATTTGTGTTTTAATAATTGCTTTTTTAAGATTATTGAATTTAAGGCAATTAAATAAAAAGCTAAACGAAATCACTTTTTAAATTTATTCAATAAATAGTCATCGCTATCTGGAAAAAATCGTAATATTTTATTTTATCATTATGACATATTTAGTTCCTATCACAATCTGTTCTTTTCTGCATATTACTTTTACACAATAATGTCGATGTTTCACATCTGCCAGGCGTCCCGTGACGGCTCACATTTTTTTTTTATATATTAATGTAATGATGTTGATTTTCATTTTAAAATATAAAAAAATACATGCATATTTCCTATCATTTTAAGATAAATACTTATTCTACACTTTACTAGAAATACAAGGTTCTGATTAATGAAAATTTCTTTAAAAAAATGGTATTTCATTTTATTTATTAAATTTATAATTCTGTGGAAATTCAAAAATTGAAAATAAAATAATACATAAATGGCCTTTGACAGTTTAATCGGATGTATTTTGAATCACAATTTTATAATTTAAAAGTTGGCATCTGTTTCTGCCGAACCGAGAATTGGTACCTACCTACCTATAAATTCTAGCCAACACCTATACCAAATTTGATAAAAATCTATCAAGCCACTTAAAAGTTATAGATGTGGCTCATTATTTATTTACAGCTGGTGTATGTAAATATAATTAATTAGAAATTTTAAAATTGTTAAGGTAGACAAACATTTTTATTTCTATACTAGCTGTGCCCGCGACGTAGTTCGCGTGGCGTGTTGATTGTTATATAAAAATTTCTTCCCCGAATTCGTTAAAAGGGTGGGGGGAGAAATTTTTATATACCAGATGTTAAGTTGAAAGAAGACAAATACATCTGTGAAAACCGCATTCGAATCGGATCAGTAGTTTTAATATGATGCGCGCACAAACATACAGACAGACAGACAAAAAAATCTAACCACATTTTTGGGTTCTATATCGATGTAGTAACACTCCCCGCTAATTATTTTTTAAATATCTTTAATGTACAGAAGTTTCATTTCTACAGATTTATTATATGTAAAGATTATTTTTCACGCCCCCGCATGCCCCCTTGTGGGTGGAATTTTCCAAAATCCGTTCACAATTGACCTCAAAATTATAAAAATAACTATTGTGCAAAGGTTCAAACCTGTAGGATTTATAGATTTTAAATTTTAATTTTAATTTTTCACGCCCCCGCAAACCCGCCGGTTGGTGAAATTTCGTAAAATCAGTTCACAATTGACCTCAAACTTATAAAAATAACTATTTTGCAAAGTTTTAAACCTGTAGGACTTGTAGATTTTAATTTTTTTTACGCCCCTACAACCCCCTATGTGGGTGGAATTTCGTAAAATCCGTTCACAATTGACCTTAAAATTATAAAAATAACTATTTTGCAAAGTTTCAAACCTGTAGGACTTATAGATTTTAAATTTAATTTTTTTTACGCCCCCGCATCCTCCCTTGTGGGTGGAATTTCGTAAAATCCGTTCACAATTAACCTCAAAATTATAAAAATAACTATTTTGCAAAGTTTTAAACCCGTAGGACTCATAGATTTTAATTTTTTTTTTACGCCCCCGCAACCCCCTGTGGGTGAAATTTTGTAAAATCCGTTGACAGTTGTCCTCCAAATTACAAAAATAATTATTTTGCAAAGTTTTAAACCTGTAGTACTCATAGATTTTCAATTTTATCTTTTTTTATTTTTCATGCCCCGCAACTCACCTTGTGGGTGAAATTTTGTAAAATCCGTTTACAGTTGACCTCCAAATTATAAAAATAAGATGATTTCTGTATAGCTTTAACCATTAAAGTTGCACACGCGACGAAAGCTTAAAAAATGGAGTAACTTCTCCCGTTTTCCCAACATTTCCCTTCACTGCTCTGCTCCTATTGATTGTAGCGTGATGAAAAGTATACTATAACCAGCACAAGAGTATGAAAAATAATTGTACCAAGTTTCGTTAAAATCCGTCGAGTAGTTTTTGTTTCTATACCGGTTAAACAGACAGACAGACAAAAATTTTACTGTTTGCATTTTTGGCATCAGTATCGATCCCTAATCCCCCCCTGATAGTTATTTTGGAAATATATTTCATGTACAGAATTGTCCTCTCTACAGATTTATTATAAGTATAGATTAACTTAGCTGGTAAAATTTTTGGATTTAGAACTTATCTTTTTAATAAATGAAAGCTGTTTATTTCCCTTAAGGCCTTTAATGTAAAATTCATTTTAATTTTTGTATATTTACACTAGTTTTTCATAATGTGGTGTAATATATGAAATAGAGTATCTATCGTAATATCTTCGACTAAAAGATTGATATAAAATCATCATTATTTAGGAAAGAGATAAGTCATATCCGTTACGCGGACTTCTAAATAAACTATCTTGTTTTAATCTGCGGCCTACTTTTCAAAACAAACTCTTCATGATAAAGAATGGTTACGTTAAGAGTATGTTCAATTTTACCCAATCTATTCCACCGCACGATTTCGGAAAAAATTCTGATTAAATTAATTACCTTTTTTGTATGTTTTTAATTGACTATTGATGTTAACTGAGTAAGTATTAAAGTTGAGTTATAAAATTAAATTACTATTGACTTGTTTCTATTTTTATTGTTTCCTTTATGATTTTTTTTAAGAGAGAAACTGTCTAAAATAAAGTGACCGGTCGTACCTGTCTAGTTAGGCTTATTCTAATGTATTTTATGTATGTATTAATAATTCTCTGTTTAGCATTGCATTTACATGATGAAACCAATCGTATACCGCCCTACAATTGTGTTCTCTCCCCTGAATATATTTAAATAAAGTGACAAACTAAAGGATTATTGAAATTTTTAAATTTGTAACTCAAAAACATAATTTGCTTGCCGGCTTTAGTATTAGAAATTGTTTTCTCTTTATAAAAAAATATTAGGTACATTTTTACTAAAAAGGGCCATTGATTGGCAGGCGATAGGTCTAGAGCGTGCCATATGTTTGTGAAAGCACTTAAATATTCCAAATATCCTGCAATCTAATGCCTCGCAATGGTACAGTTATACAACTGTTTCAGGTTTCATGTCGCATAATCTACACCTTGGGTTTCCGTTAAACAGCCTTATAGTTTTCAGGTATCCCTTGAATATTTTGGTGGCATATCTGTAAACTATAAAAGTTTGCGTAACCATTACATATGGTTGAAATAAAAAAAAAATTATCTTTACGTTTCTGGTATTTATTTATTTTTATTTATTAATTTGTTAAATTTAAACAATAGATTGTAAAATCGTGAGTGCATACACATGCTGTTAGGCTCAGCGAAAACGTCTCTTTTATTGGCATCCCACTGCTCCCAGGTAAGGGATGACGTGAAAGACGTATGTAAACCCAGAGGGACAGAAATTTTTACACGTCCGTTACTGCTATAGATTCGTGCTCCTAAAACCTCTTTTGTCTTTGACCCGTCGGTGTACCGGGTTTCTGTTGGGTGCTTGCAGTTTGCGATTCCTCACGTTGAAGCAGGTATTTGGAAACCATGTTGTCTGATTTTATTTAAGATGTTTTCTTCAATTTCCCGATTTATTTTGTTTGTCATGATATGACAAAAAAATATTGCTCAGATTTTCTTGCAACCTGTATGAGCCCATCCTTGAACAGTTTAAGTACTTGGGAATATTATTAACAAACAGAACAAGAAAGAATAATAACATCAAATAAGACGTATTTTGCCATTAAAAAACGAATAAAAAATAAATAAATAAAGAAATTGAAAATGAAGATATACAAAACAATAATTCGACCGACGATGATATATGCAGCCAAAACCATTAGCATGAAGAAAAAGCAAGAGGAAGACCTCAGAATACTGAAAAGGAAAATACTAAGAGCAATATTACGACCAATAAAAATAAATAATAATGAATTTAGACAAAGAACGAACTATGACATAATTAACTAAATTAAGGAAGATATAGTATAACGAAAATAAAACAACAAAGAGCAAAATAGTTAGGACATATGGAGATCAATATTGGAGTGGGCACCAGCTTGAAAAAGAAGATGAGGAAGGCTAAGATTGCCATGGTTACAAGAAGTAACATATGATTTGAACTGGGCGCACGCACGGAAATGGAAGGAAGAAACAAAAGATAGGAAATTATGCAGTGAAATAACTGAAAAAATTAAATAAAGAAAGCGAGGACTGTTCTACCTCACATTACAGATCTAGAGAGCATAATTGCAGCCACTTTAAACTAAAATACAAATATATTAAAAATTAAGTAATTTTTTTATATTGTTAGTACCTATATTGTCTAGACTTATAGCTATAGTTTTTAATATTTATACTAATTAGTTTCTAGTAATTAATTTTAATTATCTATACTAATATTATAAAGAGGAAAGGTTTGATTTTTTGTTTGTTTGTTTGAAATCAATAGGCTCTGAAACTACTGGACCGATTTCATAAATTCTTTCACCGTTGGCAAGCTACACTATTCCCGAGTGACATAGGCTATGTTTCATTAAAAAAAAATAGGAATCCTTACTAAAATGCCATTAATGTAACCAAAAATGACCTTAAAATCCTTACATCGCGTGCGCTGAGAATACTATTGATTATAGAATAAAATAATAATAATAATGTACTACGATTTTGAAGAATATATAAATATCTACAAAAAATGCCGCGATAGCATATGTATAACTGTTGTAGTTACCTACGTCACAATAACTAATTTTTAATTTTTTTAAAGTTTTTATCTTGGTATTAATCCTTATCAAAATAACTTATTTCATCCTCACGACAGATATCCAAAATTTAGCATGTGCAATGGGACGAGGCTACTTATAAAGAAATTAAAGGACAATTAAGTTGTAGCAACCAATAAAACTGAACCACCAGCTGGTCAACTAGCTCATACACTGAGGATACCGATGAACCCAACTGATCTACCAAATCCATTTAAACCGCTTCAATTTCCTATCAAAATATCTTTCGCTTTTACTAATAATAAGTCTCAAGGTCAAACCTTCCAAATAGTAGGGATCGGTTTTCCTCATGGCCAACCGCCTAAGGCGGGTCGGAGCACCTGAAAATCAATTTATTTTGCTGCCAGAAAATAAAACAACATGTAATATTGTTTACAGGGAAGCGTTGACCCAATAAATTTAATGGCTTTTGTTATTTTTCTTTAATCGCCGTGCAAAGCCGGGGTGGGCTGCTAGTGTAATATAATGAATTATGGTTACTTATCTACTTTAATTTGCAGAAATACCTACACACAAATACTTGATGTATTTCGTAGGTTTTTTCTGTTTTGTTTACAAATTATTTGTATTGTAGTTATACTAACTGCATTGTAATCATATTATTGTTTTTATTAAAATAATATAAATCGGTACTAACTATCTAGTTATGTAATAATTAAAATGAAGCTGGCTTTGAAATTTCTAAAAATTATTTAATATTTATTATGCATGTGTGTCAGTTTCCTCAAATTTATCGAGTTCACTTATTTATATATTTTACTTGAATAGAGTGTTGGTATTGAAACTTTATGAAATTGTTACCTAAGTAAATCCAGTTTACTAGCCGAAAACGTAAAAAAGATCTTGATACAGCTATAAAATGAGAAAGATTCGTCCAGAAGATAAAAAAGTATAGTTTTGTTAAAAGTTAATTTTTGCTTTTTTTGCATTCACACAAACGATTCATGCCGAAAAAAAATGCTGACAAACGAAATCTTTTGTCGCCATTTTTTGTCGGTACGAAGTGTAAATGCAAAAAAGCAAAAATTAGCTTTGAACGAAACTATATAGGTATAACATTGGTGGGCATCAGTAAGAACAAGAAACTTCAGGCACCGTATATAGACAACAATAATAGAATCACTTTGTACGACATTTCGCTCAGGTTTGCCGACGTTTTTTGTGTAGTTTTGTGAGAACTGGAGAGCAGCGATGCCAACTATGCCGATTTAGCGATAGATCTACGGATTTAGGAAGTAGTCAACCGATATACCATTATAATTTTCTTTCATAATTATTTTTTTTTGCAACTTAATTTAAATTTACCTTATTTATTTATTTATTTTATCTACCGATTCCTACTTATCTTTTGTGTATCAATCTACCGATTTAAGAAATTTTAGGTTGGAAATGCTGCTGGTGAGCGACAACGATGCAGACCGAAATGCGTACCGAGAGCTTTGGCGACATAAAACAAGTTTTTTAAGAGTGATCCTACTATTCTTGTCTATATAAGTATATATAGAAATTTATATCAAGGAATCATCGGTGAAATACCTTACAAATCGGAAAAAAGTATTTGGTTGATTGTTTTATTAATACATGAGTATTTAAAAAAATAATTTTGTAAATTAATAATAAGTGTGGTGCTTGGTGGAATTTTTTTGTGTACAATTATCATTACTTAAAAAACCGGATCTTTGGGAAGGAAATTATAAAACCACTAATTTCAATGAATCCTTTAGGAATGATTAAACTAAGTCAAAACAAATTTTGCAATTCCATTCATGATTCGGAAGAGCATTTTCCACCCACATATGAGTAAGTAGTGACTAAATTTTGATAATTATTCAACTTGTGGTTAGTTAATAATTTAACAATTGTTAGCCACAATTGCTAATGTGTACAAAACGGGCTTCCCTGAGAAGAATAATAAAGCTCTGAGAGTATAAAAAATTATGTTTTATGAAAGTAAGTATACCACATTTTATCAATTTTTGAACTATATACCAAAAATACTTTTATTCTAAAAACACGTTGGCAATATGAACATTAATTACGAAGGAGATCGATTATTTAATAGATACTAAAATTGCTCGCAACAAAATACATTCTAACTTTATATTATATCTAAATTTTAATTCTAATTATAGAATTACTATTAAAAAAATATATCTATATGATAGTGCTAAACAACACTCACCGGCATGAAATACGGATACTTTGAAATTGTGACCGAAAGTTTCATAACTTTTTTTTTCGGTCAATTGTAATGATCTTTTTTTAAATTGTAACTAGATTATTGAACTTTATAACCTTCTTCTAAAGTATATAATAAGTCCTCTTATGCCATTTTTTACGAAGAAAAACAACTTTTCTTGATAGATTGTTTTTTGTTTCAATTCGATCTTAATTTTTATTGGAGATACACAGTCTTCAAGAAAACGCTAACAATTTAAAGTAATTTTTTTTTAATATTGCAAATTTACAATCTACTTAAAATAATAAAGTAATAAGTAAATGGTATGGTTTATCGTTAGGTGGCATGAGGCGGGCACCATCCATCGATGGGTCTCAGGAGTTTTTCTATTCTTCTAAGAGGTCTTCTGGCCAGCAACGTTTTAGTCTTCTATGTCTCATAGGTTCCGTGTATAGGTTGGTTATCAATGGATGTGTATGATGTTCATTCCTAGTTTTGTTTTTGTTTGCTGAGGTTTGGATTACTTCATTGATGGTTGGAATTCTAAGATCATTATGAATTGTGTGGTTACTTACAAACCATGGGGCATTAGCTATTGTTCGAAGTATTTTTAATTGGAACGTTTGTAATATTTTAGTGTTCGATGGTTTGCTGCAGCCCCACAGCTCTATACCATATGTCCATATTGGTTTCAGAATGGTTTTGTACAGAAGTACCTCGTTTTCAATTGATAACTGTGAATGACGTCCAATTAACCAGTTCATTTTTTGTATTTTTAGCTTCAAGTGTTCTTCTTTAGCTTTAACATGAGGTTTTTAAGTAAGTTTTTGATCTAAATATAATCCGAGGTATTTAACTTCAGTTTTAACTGGTATTAGGTTGTTGTTGATGTAAACTTGTGGGCATACGCTGCGTTTTGTAGTGAACGTAATTTGGGTAGATTTGTCACTGTTAACTTTTATTCTCCACTGTTGCAGCCATTCTTGTAAAAAGTTGAGATGAGATTGTAGCTTTTCTGACGCTCTTATGGAATCTCGATCTGATGTCATGATTGCTGTATCATCAGCGAAAGTGGCGATTAATGTATTGTCGGTGGTTGGGTGTTTGGAACATCAGCAGTATATAGTAGGTAAAGGTAAGGACCAAGGACACTTCCTTGGGGGACACCTGATTTTATGGGTTGGTAGTTAGATAGACTGGTTTGGACTTTAACTTGCATGTATCGGTTGTTTAGAAAGGATTTGAGTAGTAGGAAAATGTGGTGGGGTAATAACTGTTTTATCTTATAAAGCAATCCTTGGTGCCATACTTTATCGAATGCTTAAGTAATTTAATTTGAAGCATAAAATCAAACCTAACTTTATTAAACAATAAAACATAATAATAAAATACGAAGCCAAAATTATTACTGGGTATTACCCCTCGATCTGCATTTATTCGTCTCGGCATGTTTTCCAAGGCTTTATATTCTTTTGAGGACTAGCTGCCCATTGCACCAGGAGTGCTTGTAACAATTTCCCAGACGTGTTTGATAGGATTTAGATCTAGATTGTGGGGTGACCATTTCATCTGGGTGATTTTAACATCATTTAAGTATTCTCTACTGACTATCATAGCTCTGTGAGGACGCGCGTTATCGTGCATTAGAAGAAAATTAGCTCTTAACACCTCTGGGTGTGGAACAACATAACCTGCTAACATTTTATTTATCTATGTAGCTTACAGAATTGATAGCTCCCTGGAAACCCGCACCATAATTAAACTTGATAGTATACCCATGGACTAAAGGTACATTCAGCATAACGCTCACCTGTCCGACGCTATACCCTTTCTCGGCCATCTGTAGATCGTATCGATTCGTAGGTAAATAACCCATGCCTCCAATCATTTTTAATCCAATTTTGGTGATCTCTTGCAAATCGCAGCCGGGTAACACCATGCTTTTTAGTAAGTTCTGGTCCCGTAGCAGGTTTCCAGGATATCAGATTTGCTGCATTTAATCTTTGAATAGTTCGTTCGCTTATGTTTACGACCCTGACATGCTGTAATTGATAACGTATTTGTACTGCTGTTAAATGACGATTTTTTAATGACAAATTTACAATAAATCGATTGCCTCCTTCTGGACATCTTCTGCATGAGCCTGTCTGGAGTAAACGAGTGTCAACACGCTGTAATGTTCTTTATGAAAAGGAGATAATAGATAAATCCAATATATGTAAAGATGCAGTAAGTTTTCTAAAACACTAAATAAAATGGAATGACATCAAAATGATATGTAAGGAAAAAAAATCTACAAAAACAAAAAGAAACAACACCTATTTTATTAAATCAAAATAAATATATTTCCAATTTTACCTTGGATATACCTAGATCTTGGCTAACTATTTAAAAAATGATAATCTATGTATATAAAAAGAAACAAAAAACATATCAAAAATTAAATATAAAAAAAAAACTATTGAAAGAAAAGTTATACATCTATACTAATATTATAAAGAGGAAAGATTTGATTTTTTGTTTGTTTGTTTGAAATGAATAGGCTCCTAAACTACTGGACCGATTTCAAAAATTCTTTCACCGTTGGCAAGCTACACTATTCCCGAGTGACATAGGCTATGCTTCATTTAAAAAAAATAGGGATCCTTACTAAAATGCCATTAATGTAACCAAAAATGACCTTAAAATCCTTACATCGCGTGCGCTGAGAATACTGTTACGGTCAAGGGTTTAAATAAAAATTACTGCTGAACGAAAATGTCTAATTTATTTACACACACTACAAACTAAACGAACTACAACTATATAACTAAACTGACTATAACTAATTTATGTACAACAATTAACTCCAATTTATATTCACTTATTTATTTGCACTTTGCAGCTCGTAGATCGCTCAATATTTAGACTGTAACTTTAAAACTTTAAACTTGTCCGTGGCTCTTAGCTTTATATACCTGTTCACCGCTCTCCAGAACATCCTTCGGTAACAATTCTAGAAAGTCTTGCAGGCGCCGCGTATAATCGAAGGAAATCTCTCGAATATTCCGTTTCGAGAATTAGTCACCGCGTTGTTTACCTGGAGTGCTGTCAGGGCGACAGGGGCGTACTTAGGGAGTCTCGCTCGTTACAATACTATTGATTATAAATAGAATAAAATAATGTACTACGATTTTGAAGAATATATAAATATCTACAAAAAATGCCGCGACAGCATATGTCTAACTGTTATAGTTACGTCACAATAACTAATTTTTAATTTTTTAAAAGTTTTTATCTTGGTATTAATCCTTATCAAAATAACTTATTTCATAATCACGATAGATATCACAAATTTAGCATGTGCAATGGGACGAGGCTACTTATAAAGGAATTAAATAAAGGACAATTAAGTTGTAGCAACCAATATAACTGAACCACCAGCTGGTCAACTAGCTCATACACTGAGGATACCGATGATCCCAACTAATGTACCAAATCCATTTAAACCGCTTCAATTTCCTATCAAAACATCTTTCGCTTTTACTAATAATAAGTCTCAAGGTCAAACCTTCCAAATAGTAGGGATCGGTATTCCTCATAGCCAACCGCGTAAGGCGGGTCGGAGCACCTGAAAATCAATTTATTTTGCTGCCAGAAAATAAAACAACAAGTAATATTGTTTACAGGGAAGCGTTGACCCAATAAATTTAATGGCTTTTGTTATTTTTCTTTAATCCCCGTGCAAAGCCGGGGCGGGCTGCTAGTATTATATAATTTGATTTTTTTGTTCAATTATTTTTTTTTTTTTGAAAACGACCACAGATCCGGTTGTTGAAAGATTGTAATAATCTTAAAATATTTTATATCTTTAGTCAACTTTTGTTTGTCATTTTCCGATTTCAAAGACAAGCCCTTAACAAATTTAACCTATCCAACAAGATTAATAAAATAAGCGGGGGCTATTTTCAAACACATAGATGTATTTATTATTTTAGTGGCAAAAAGATCCACAAATAATAGAAGGAAATCTCCATTTGACGCTACAAACAATATATAGAGAATATTTACATACATATGTAGTTAGGCAATGGTATTTCCTTTTTGATGTAGATGTAAAGTTATGTTGAACTCAATGTATCTAACTTCATTTTCGCTATACATTTGCCAATTTTTTACTTATTCGATATTAATAAATGTCATAGAAAAAAACCAAAGTGCGATTGCATTCCGTTATTTTCTTTAAGAGATTTTTTTACATTTAGTTATGTTCATGCGAAATTGTAAATAAATGTAAATTTTCAAGCTTCTTAGTTAAGTTATAAAATTCTTTGTTAATAAATTTTTAATCATTCTTGAATTTGTGCAATATAACAAAATATGAAAAAAACTTAAAGAATATTTTGCTGATTACATTAAAAAGCTATTGTTTTTAATACAGAATCTGACAACTAACTTATAATAACAGATACGTTAAATTTGTTCTGCTTACAGGCTATTACATTGCCATTAATTTTAAAAGCCTTCAAAAGCAGTAACGTTTAAGATATATTTGGCTGGAATATCGCAGCTTCTCTTCGGAAGCTAAAACATCTCAAAGTGACTAAATCGAGCTGTTAGGTACGCTTGGTCGAACGTGGTGAATTTCCGAACACTAAATTAAATTAAGAGGAAGAAAATCTGCTAAACAGCGAGTGACAATTCGCTACTTGTAAAAGAAAAAAAGTAAAAAAAGTTATCAATAAAAGTGCATGAATGACTACAGATATAATGACTTCTTGGTTATAATAGTTTAAGGCAAAAAGATTGGGTACAAATGTTCTTTTATTTTTGGACATTGCTACTTCGCACCCACAACGAAAGTTTTATATTGTAAAATAATTGTTTTTACCTCCAAACACTACATCTTACTGTCAACCTTTGGACCAACGAATTAAAAAAAATTTAATAAAAAGACTCTTAAGGGTTACTTATACAGAAGTTTGATTTAAATACGCCAAAAAAAGTCTTAATTTGTCAAGTGCTATGCTACTGATAGCCTCGCCATGGAAAAAATTAAGACACTTATTGAAGTTATACTTCTATTCATGCACTCGATTTGTGTGGGGTTAAATGGGAAAAATCATTACATATGTATTGGTGTGAGTAAGAGAGAGACAGAAACACAGATAAGGTATATTGTTCGGTAAATACAAAGATGAAATATTTACCACATGTGTAGATATAACTTTAAGTCCTTTAAATACCGTTTAAATATTCAGTACATTGAAAAGAGATAGATATACACAAACCAGTCTGAGCTAATGTTTTGGAATATTATAGTGACGTATTACATTATGTTTGACAGATTATTTTATAATTCTGTCACGTAAGTAAACATATAAAGTTTAGTATTTTATATTATTAATAATATTCAGTAATGAGTATTGTATTGTAGTCTAAAGTACCGTCACAGGGTTGCAGTATATCCTGCACTATGCTTTTGAGTTTGTTGGCTGCATAAACAGAGTTTTTACGAATAGTCGAGGAAATAAAGCACCAAAAACTCCGAATTTTGTAACGTAAGATGGATCGGAATGCGTTTTTTTGCATTGGATTGGTTAAAGTATCAGGAAATTTGTCGCTATATTTTATAATGTAAAAATGGAAATTGCATTTCTGCATTCGAAAAGTACATTCCGAACAGACAATAGAGAGAAAACTTAGAACTCGGTAAGTATTGCTGAAAATGGGATCAATTTATATACTCGGGGTTTTTGGAATCGCTGAACACGAATATCACGATTCCGAAAATCTCCGCGGCACTTGGTGTCTAGGGTATTTACCTCTTCTCCTGGGGTTTTAATGTAAGTTCTGTACAAAATCAGTGCACACTTGGTACTCGGTGGTTTTTTGAGTCGCTAAATACGATTATAATAATGGCGATGGTGTTCGAAACACCTGGTGCTTAAGACGGACCTCGTCTCCAGGAATTTTATGCAAATTCGATACAAAAAGAGTGTGCACACGGTACTAGGAGGTTTTTGGGGTCGCTTACCACGAATATCATATAATGAGTTTGCTAAATCATTCGCATACAAATTTATGAATCCATGCGCGTGCATAGAAGTATAACTTCCCACTGACTGCCACACTAGTTTTTTTTTATCTGTTTATTTTAATTGACGTCAAATTATTAACAGGGAACCCAAACTGATGGAAAATATGAAAGTGGTGAATACCAAGTTTTATCCATAAAGAACATGACAGAAGTATGTGAAAAACTAAGATAGTCAAATAACGAAAGGGAGGAAAGGTTAATAAAATTTGAAGATGAAATCGATAAATTAAAAATTAGAAATTTAAAATGTAACTATGTATACAATAAAAGTGTAAATTTCTAAACGATTATTTAAAAAAGAAATATAAATAGTTTTTACACGTGTATTTTTATAATTCTTCCTCTCAAAAGCGCTCATCCCCTAAACAACTAAATGTTCATTTCAATTTTACTGACCATTATCCTTATTGTGAAATTTAAGTATAATTTAATTATTTTTCAATTTCTACGCCAATGGTTTTACCTAGTTTATCTCAGGAGAACAACAATTAATCCTACGCGTACACGATGTCCGAATATGTTAGAATGGATTGATTGTAGTGACTTCACAAGATAACGGGATACTAAAGATGGGACAGTTACGTTCAGAGACGGACTATTCGAAAACGCAATGCCATGACATTCACTTTTATTTAAATAAATATAAGAAATAAAATATTCAGTACTTTACTAAAAATACATTATCTTTAACTTTAACAAATAAAAAAGGATAGTTAAAAAAGATAGAACCACCTAATAATGAAATAAAAAAAAGAATAATGAATTAAAATAAAATTAACGTTTTTTTAAATATTTATGGGGATTTGTTTATAGGTATATCTACTTGATTAACAGTTTCCTGCTAATCAATTGTCATTTCAGTAAAACGTTTATCAAATAGATGTCAAAGATAATAATAGTATAATACTATTATCACGTTTTACAGAGTCTTTGAAAATCAAAGAACATATAGACCGTTTACTAAGAACCAACAACTACTTCCCTGGCTATATGCCACGACGGACATTGAATTACAGTTCAAAGTTAAACGGGGTTAGTATATCTGCAAGATAGAACTAACCATTTTAGTTTGCAATTCGAAAGGATATCTTCCTTGTACTGATGAGACGCAATACGTCAAAACCGGTCTACAAGTGATATCCTTTCGAATTAAAGAAAAATAACAAGCTGCGCTATCGTAGTTAATGATATTCTGCAGCTGCAGTGTTGCCATTTTCTTAAAAGTATCTCTTTCTATTGCGCGTTTATAAGACAAAGATAGTAAGTCTTTCTAAGTTAAACCTGACAACTAGGATTCATTCAAACCGCGCATTGATTCCACTTGCATATACGTCACAAAGACGTCAGTGACATGCAATTGCCTATCGAGGTACCTATAATAATATAATAATAGTGCTTAAATTTTTGTTGTAATAGGTAAGTTCACCTCTGGCGAAGATGTGATTTGTAGCCATTGTAACAGCGGCCCACGGTATGGTATAAAGGGAGCCAGAAATAAAATTATTGCTATTGTTTTCCTTGAGAGTTTGTATGTTTTTTTGTAAAAACAAATTTTTGAAAGTTTCCTCGAACATGTCTTTTCGAATTAAATGTGTTGTTACCAGTGAAGAATAATAGATCTAAGAAGAAACTTGGTTTTCTCTTATAGAAGTTACTCTTAAATAACTAAATTATAGTGTGATTGATAATATTTATACGCATCTGTAAAAACTAGCTATAAATTTATCGATAATATAGCTAATTGTTTATATTATATATTTAATATATAATATGTAATATGTAATCTGAATTGTCGTTTTATCCATGTAAAAAGGCAATGTAAAACTACTACAATAAACTGAAAAATATGACTTTTCCTGAAAAAAATTGGCAAATAGTAGTAGTAGTAATACTATTTTTTAATGGGCACAGCAACGCTAATGTGAAATGAGTAGATGGCATTTGAAGTTGGACCAAGAAAATCAATTGTTTACTTATAATATTGATAAAATATGTATATCTTTTTAAATCCAGTGTTTATTAATTAATTATTTACGGCAAACGTCATTTTTACAAATATTCAAGAAAAAAAGTGTGAGGTGTCAAGGGACACCCGGATGGAACGAAGTTCCTTTCGATTAATTAGTGAAGGAATGAGTAATTTGTAAACACAACAGAGTGTTTATACATACATAAGCATTTATTATTGTCTGTATAAAATCTCTACTTACCTAACTCTATCAGCAATATCCGGAACTTGTGCAGAAAGACTGTCAGGATACATTATTGTTATTATTTCTATTATTTTAATATTTATTATCTACAAAAAACCTGTATAAACTTAACAAAGTCGCGACACTACACTGTTCAAAGCAAAATAGAAAAAAGTAAATCCATTATTTTCAACAGTTCGTCTCTTTTAACAAAAGTGTCCATTTATACAATACCAGAGGTTTAGATGATATACATCTACTAGAATTACTTTTTATTTCATTTAATTTAAAACAGTAATTAACAATTTAATACAAAATTTTAAAATTAAACTATTTGACAGTAACTGACAGTTAAGGTAATTTGACGTAGGTACCTAACTAGTCAAGTTAAGAACTATTTTTGAAATGTTTATGAATTTATTGATTTATAAAAACATGACGAAATAAAGTATAATACTATTATATGTCATATGTAATTATTTTTTTTCTACAGTATTTTCTTTTTAATGTACACTTTTTTTTAATTTAAAATAGTGTCTTTTTAATTGCAATATATCTATCTATGAGAGAGAGAGAGAGAGAGTTTTTTATTTTTTGGTCTGTGAGAGAGAGACAGACAGACAAAGAAACATGCGTGTGTCGTGTCGTGTCGTGACATATTTTGGTCTGAATTTTTTTCGGCTAGTCTCTAGCCTCAGTCGTTACTGGTCGTAACGCCCGAAAGGGAACTTCGTTCCAAAAAGTGTAAACAATATGTGAGAAAAAAAATCATCAAAAATACTCTCTGATAAAGTTTATCCAAACGAAATTGAAATACCAATCATTTTTACGATTTTACCAGTGCAACTTTAAAAGATCTTGATTATTTAAATAAACCTAGTAAAATTCTTATTTAATTTTACTTACTAACATAAACAGTTACCACGTAAGCTTTTTAGCACCAACCCTAAACAATCGCAAGTTTCTGTACAGCAATGAGCGCACGCATTATTTGACCAGCTAAATAATATTACTTAACGAGATCTGTATTCTATACCTATTTGATGGCACAGATGTTTTGTTCTCAGAAAAAAATTGAGCGGAAGAGAACTAGCTATACAGCAATCGTTGAAACGTTAATTAACAGTGGTGTGTTCATTTAGTTTATTTAATGTATAGACAAATTTTATTATATCTAAGTGAATATTTCTGTGTTTGTGTTAATTAATATGGCATTCTGGAGATCTTTTAAAGATGGTGTTATTCAGGTTAGTGAAAAATTAGTAACAACTACTGAGTTTACGGAAAATAAAACAATAAATTAAAAGAAATTATGAATAATTTGTCGCACGCCCATGGAGAGATATTCTTTGTTGTTGTAAAGTGCCGCCAGTCTAGTTGTGAGTGATAAGAATTGTAGACTCTTTGCAAAAGGACCACAGTAATTGTAATTACAAGAATGATAATCAATGTAAATTGGTTGATGGTTCCTTGTACTACAAAATGTAATAAAATACAATACTCAGAAGTTCAGAAGAACAAACAAAACCATTCAAAAGTTTATATAACAAACATAAATTAAAATAATTATGACGATGATTGAATCTCAACATATGAAGTTCCTTTGAAACAAAATCACTCGACAGCATTACACTTATTAACAAAATACACTCAACGAGCAAACCTCTTCTGTACACTTTCCAAAAACTTAATGTGATATTCATAAGAAGGTGACCAAACAGGTGTACAGTATTCTAGGCTCGAACGAACAAGTGAACAGTGCAGAAAAAACAAGATGCTAAATCTTTACTGTTACGACTAATAAAATCCAAATTCTTTAATTTCTTGTTCACAGCAGAGGTTACATGTTCACGAAAACCAAACTTGGATTCCAATACAACCCCCAGATCCTTAACCAAGCATGTATCACCAACACAAGACAATTTATTATAGTTGTCATCACCATAAATAAAAAATCTTGATTTCTTAATGTAATAGCCAAGGTCGTTCGCAAAAAGTAGAAAAAGAATGGGACCAAGATAAGATCCCTGCGGAAATCCTAAAATGTCATTTATCTCATTTGATAAAGAACACCATTAACCCTAACAACACACTGGCACCTTTAAGAAATCCGTATATATATATATATATATATATATATATATATATATATATATATATATATATATATATAAACGATGATAAATCGTGGGGTGGCAGTCAAGTTTATAGGCTTGAGAACAACTCTTTGACTTTGTTGTCAAGCTTTCGAATTTATTTCAATTCATTTTCAAAACATCTTTACAAAAAGAAGAAAAAACAATTAGTTGTTTGTTTATTAAATTGACATAAATTGATTTAAAAGTCAATACAAACAAATACTAGGCACCCCAATGGGTAGCAGTTTATCTCCTATTCTCTGCAATTATGCTCTGGATGATTTAATTAAAAAAAGTTTAAAAACTGTTCCAATTGAAATACCATTCGTGAAAAAGTTTGCGGATGACTTAATATTAGCAGTACCAGAAAATGAAGTTGATGAAGTACTAAAAATCTTTAATAGTCAGTGTGATAAACTACAATTCACTCTAGAAGAAGAGAAAAACAACACACTTCCATTTCTGTACATGAGACCATAGAATAGAAGATATTATAATTCAAACAGAATGGTATCGAAAACCAAACAGCAGCAATGGGTTTATAAATTACCATTCTAAACATCCACCTAAAATGAAAATTAATCTAATTCTATGACTCAAAAACAGAATAATAAAAATTTCACATCCAAACTACAAAGAAAAAGGGCTAAACATGCTAAAAATAATTTTAATAGAGAACCCAATAAGCCTACTAAAAAAATTAATTTTTGGTACGACATCAACTTCATTAATGTTAACAAACAACCGAGTTACGCTACCAAATAATATTACTTCTCCACTCGATACAACCAACATTTCAGTTTTTCCCACTTTTGGATCACTTCCATATATTTTCTCTATAACAACAAAACTGCAAAAACTTTTTTTAATAACATCGAAAATTCTAAAATAGCTACCAAGAACATAAAAAACTATTTCCAAACTGTACACTCAACCAAAAGATCCACTAACAGTAAACGAAAGTTCAAACGTAGTTTATAAAATCCCCTGTCTTAATTGCAACCAAGTATACATAGGAAAAACATCTCGAACTGTACATAGCAGAAATATATCACACAAAAGTGACATTAACACTAATAAAACAAAATCATGTGCTTTAAAAGAACATGCGATAAAAAACAAACACCAATTTGACTTCGCAAACACACAAATTCTGGATAAAGAACGTAACGAATATAAGAGAATGTTTTTGGAAATGACCCATAGTAGAAGTTTTGAAAATTGTATCAGGAAATCAGATATTATTCAGTTTATACCGGGGATGTCTTTTCATTAGTGACTGAAGATATATAACCTATACTACACTAATGAGCTCAAATGAGAGCGAAACACAGTGTCTTTAGTTTGGTTTTTGCCCTGATATAAGCTGATTAATATTTATATCGCTGCATCCCGGTGTCTTTTAAAGTGTTAGAGATTCTAACCGACACCATTCCAGTTCAAAACTGGAATTATTTTTGACATATGGAACTAGATACGTTGTGTATCATCTTTGACATTTTATATATACTGTCGACCTGTAAACGATTCTCAAAGGCATCAAGTAAGTGATTATTAAAAATTTATAAGAGATCTTTAAAAAAACGCTTATAAAAAATCTAAATTCACAAATCCATGACTTGTCTCAAAAACACCTTCAAGAAAATCGTCATCAAACATAAACAGGACAAGATTCTCAAATTTCACGCAGTCAAGAATCAGTTCAAGAAAGCCTAAAATAATCAGTTTTCTGCTAAAGTAAAATTCTTACAAAAGTTTACTAACATTATAGGAGTAGAAATGTCCTTCTTATAATTTAATCTTTCACGAGCAAAGCTCGGTCATCCAGGTACCTACTCTTTAATTAACGGCTGTATCCACTTTTATAGCAAACCCTATAATCTATTAAATAAGTTTTGTTAAAAATTAAATTCTTTGTTTTGTTGTCATTATAAATCTAGTTATAATAAGATGCACCAATATTTTCCTTTCTAGTAATTCTATGAATGGAATAGGTCAATGTTCCAAAAAGACTGTACAAAGTGCACAAATTATAATACAATCTATTATTTAATATTCCAAAACTGCATCATTTTCAATTATGTGTGGCGCTGGCTTAGCATATTTAGTTGTCTATTTTTATGATGGTTGTAAAAAATCTAAAAATACTTCTATTCTGCATGCCACAAACAAACAACACAGTAGCGGGTTTTCGCAGACTTAATTTATTATCTTTGGATCTATTAAACCAGCATTTCGATAAATTATTTATGTAGATAAAAAGGTTAGGTAAAAAAGCGTTTAAAGTACAGGCAAGTCTAAAAACGATAAAATTACCAATAATCGGGATAGGAAAATATAGAGCAATATATTAGAAAACATTTTCTCGCAATAAAATATTAAAAAATTAAACTAACGAGGAGAAGAGAAATCGGACGCACTACAGGTTCTGCTCAACCTACCACCATTGCACATCTACATACAGGGCGAGGCTATGGCAACTGCTCACAGACTGCTACATGGCAAGGCTCCCATTACCTTATTAAAAGGAAAAAAGCAAGCAGAGTTATATGATAGGATTAAGGCGGATCAAATAATGAGCATGCTTCAGGACCGGATAGTCCCCAGGTATAACTTTGCGAGAAACTTTCGAGTAGAAATACTGGAAAGGGACTCATGGAAGAATGGCCCCCCAATCCAAGGGGAGTCAATCTAAAGACTCAGAAAGGCACAGGGTCAGGTATATATATATATATTGATATGGATTTTTCTTCGTGGTGCACGTTCTTTCAATGGAATGTTGGAACGTGATCCATTATTTGTAAATTGGTTGCCCAGGTTAAGTATTTTTTGGATCTTGATTGTTTTTGTTGAGTTTAGAGATTGTTTGATGGATGGGGATGATTATTATTGATTAGATTGTCATTGAAATTGAATTTAAGAGAAAGAAATTTTATTTGAAAGGTGAATAAAAAAAGTATAAAAATAATTAGAAAGATAAAAATAAAGCATGAGCAAACAGTAATACAAACCAAAACTTGAAAGATACAGAAAAGCAGAGAGTTTGAAAATTGTAGGAAGAGGAAGGTATAGAGAAAGAGCTGAGCAGCAGAAAGGTATTAAATAGATGGAAAGGCAGCAGCAAGAAGGAGTTGGAAAGTAGTTGGAAGAGGAAGATATAGAGAAAGAGTGAAAAAAAAACGGAAGAAGAAAGATTTATAAAGACGCGATAGATTTTTTTTTATATTTATAATTTTTGTAATTTATTTTTAGGACAATCAATTTAAAAATTTTGGAATCCACGACCGATAATTTTATTGAAAGTGGGTGTTCCGGAAGGAGGATCCATTTCAATATATATATATATATATATATATATATATATATATATAGTAGAGGACACAGGATAAAAGTCCAACTAAGTCTAGGTGTGTATGCCACAGTGTTTCAGCCTGAAGTAATGGCCATACAACACTGTGCAACGGAGATCGTAAGTCAGGGACTGCGTTGGGGCTCTGACACATGCCGCAAGTCAAAATTCTCTGACACTGGCATGAATACCAGGACACTCAGGGTTTCGGGGCAATGAGAAGGCTGATGAATTGGCCCGTGCGGGAGCTAATACTCCAATGATTGGCCCGAAACCATTCGGCGGAGTTGCTAGTAAATTGAGAAAGGCAGCCATTGAGAAATGGAGGCTAGAGAAGGCCCAGGAGTGGTGGGAAAAATCATCGGGCAAGCGACAAGCCAAAGTCTTCATAAAGGGACACTCGTCGAAGTTTACTGCACAGCTGCTATCACAAAGGCGAAGCGATGTCAGAATGATTGTCAGTCTCTTGACAGGACATTGTAGGCTCAGAAAACACATGAGTCAGCTGAACTTAGCAGATGAAGACATTTGTCGATACTGCCAAGAGGAAGAGGAAACCGCATTTCATGTCCTATGCCAATGCGTTAAGTCTCATTAAGAGGGCAGAGCTGGACAAGGTGCTCTAATCCTATTTCACAGATAATGGGTGTTCACAATAGATCTGCAAAGGTCGCAGTGATACAGGCTAACAGCAACCCTAAAAATATCTATCTATTCTTCTATCTATTGTAGATAGGAGAAAAACGTATTTAAAAGAATATTTTTGCAAATGACCCATATTCAAAGAAATGAAAATTACATCAACAGAAGATCAGATTTACAAAATTTAAGTAATATTTATTGTCTCATCAAAAATAAAATTAAGTACATACAATTTACGAATTACAAAAAAACAAACATTCCAATAAAATTAAGGGTATGGTGTATTACATGAAGACATAAAATGTAAGCCGTTTCTGATCGCTTCTAAGCAATTGGAAAAGACTGACGGCGACCATGTTGTAAACTTTATGTAACTTTTTTCTGCCTCATATTGTTCCTACTCAAAAATTTTTCTTTTGTGACGGATGCTGCGCCTTACCAACACGGTAAAAGTAGGCGAAAATGAAAAAAAAATATAACGACGTTATCCACGTGACGTGTGTTGCACATGGTATTAATAGAGTTACGGAACATATTAGAGCTCAATTTCCTTTAGTTAACGAATTAGTAAGTAATGTTAAAAAATATTTTTTAAAGCTCCTGCCCGAATTCAGGTTTACAAAGATAAATTACCTAATACACCTTTGCCTCCGCAACCTATTTTGACAAGATGGAGAAAGTGACTAGAGGCTGTTTTTTTTATTCAAAACAAATAATATAATATAAGAACTGAACGATGAGGGGTCAAGTTATATACAAATAACTAAAAAATTGTTAAATTCACAAGAACTGCCACCTCAGTTATTTTATCTACACGAATTATAAATTTGTAACTAAAATTCAAATTCAAATTCTTTATTTTATTAAATTATAAGTCTAACAACATATATATTTAGATATGATATAAAATATCCCAAATTTGATAAAAATGGATTATTCCTCAATTATTAAAACCGTTGACACTGAGCCCTTAGGCGCAATTCACACAGAATGGACGTCGGGCAGAGACGTGGCTTTGGCGTGGCACGGATGTGGTGGAAGCGTGGCGTATGCAATGCACACAGAGGTGCAGGACAGTGGCGCGAATTGACGTCAGTAATCTGTTGGTTTTGTGGAAAACATGTCTTTTTCAAGCAGTGATGAAGATATGTTGGATATCGTGTATTTGGCTAATGTGAACAAAACAAAAAGAAGATATTGGGTTCATCCATTGTGGCTACAGAAGGAGAAAATTGGTGGAACATTCGACCTAATGAGAGAATTAAACATGTACCCAGAACGATTTCAAAATTCATCAGCAATTTTCTGCCGGACCCAGTCTTAAGCACTCCTATTACAATAATCAGCACGATTAAAATCATATATACAAGGATATTTGCCAACTTCTTTACTTTGCTTTGCCAAGATTGTATGTTGAAGTCAACATCATCCCGCATTTTTAAATTAATTAAAGCACGTGGCGAAGAACTGGCGCGCCCTTTCTTGTACGCCACGAGAGACGCCAAAGAGACGTGGCGAGGGCGGGCGGACGACCGCCCGCGCCACGTCGGTCGCTTCTGTGAGTATTGTACCATTTGTTTTTACATAGGAGAGACGCCGAAGGGACAAAAGTCCGCGCCACGTCTCTGCCCGACGTCCGTTCTGTGTGAATTGCGCCTTATAAGAACTCATGTGGAATGACCAAAAAAAACATAATACTTCTATTTATGACATAATTTAGTAGAATTCTTTTGTATTTTAATTCTTATATTAAAGAAAAACAATTATTTACTGTTTTTGTTTATAAAATTGAACCCAGTCCAGTCGACACACTTGCGGAAAGAACCCCCCAAACCAAGATGCCACAGGAGAAACAGGAAAGAATACAAAAAATAAATGTTTAAAACAAGGGTAAAGAAGTATGCGTTAATTTTGTTTATACTTTAAGAGATATTATAGAAAAGAAAAAGTTTAACAAAACAAGAGGTTTACAAAAACCGTTGTTGATTAAGCAGTTTTTCCTTTAAGTGTTTTGCAAACAAGTTTAATGAAATATTTTTTATTTCATTTGGTAGTTCGTTCCAAATTTTGTAGAGCAAAATACAAAGGATTTTTGGAATGCAGCAGATATGTGGCGTGGCATGACAAACCTGTGAATATTTCTGGTATTATTTGAGAATGGAATGAACTTTTTTGCCAGATACTTAGGTTTGCCTGTTTTGATTATCCGATAAATAAAAGAATGCATATGGTGTTTACGTCTATTGGTCATATTTAATATTTTCTTTTTTTTTTGAGATGTGGTGTGACATGACTCCTCATGCAACTGTTTTGAATTTTTTGTATGGATTTTTTTGTTTGCCATGATAGAGAATCACCATAGACCACATCGCCATAATCAAATAAGGATAATAAAAATGAATCACACAAGAAATATTTCTGTTTAGAGGATTTTTTTTTTAGTTTGTTTGATATGTGATATGTGATGTTCGAACGATGGAGAGCTATCAAATGTGACTCCCAAATTTTTGGCTTCTGCTACAATTGGTATAATTTCATTATTTAAGCTAATTTGTGACAGAGTATTTATTTATTGGTATATGAACTTGCCCATCATTAGCAAATTGTTCGAGTTTGAGAAGCGGAGACAAAACTGACCCTTGAAGTAAATCTTGTTTAATTAATTTAAATGATGACTTTTGACGACTTGACATATTATTTATTTCTACACAATTGTACCTGTACTAAGCATATTTTCGCAAAGTTAATTAGATTTTCTGGAAAAACCAAATGCTAAGAGCATTTTGTGGCTAATCGTATCAAATGCCTTGCTAAAATCCAATAATGTTAAGCAGGTGCCATTTCTCTGTTCTTCATTATCACGAAAACCATTTAAAACATTTACCAAGGCAGTGGTAGTGCTATAATTCTTCCGGAATCCCGATTGGTATTCCGGAATAATATTGTTACTATTTGTAAATGATGTTATCTGATTTGATAAAAATTTCTCGAAGGTTTTTAAGGCAACAGATAAAACACTAATTGGCCGCAAGTCTTTTAGTCCTTCTGGTTTTGTGACCTTGACAACTGGTTGTACAATGGCTTTCTTTCAAATAGACGGTTACGTACTCTGCAAAATACAACTATTGATAATATTAATCAGCGCCCCTGAGCTAAATTGAAAACAAATTTTGATATATTTCATTGAAAGACCATCTTCTCCAACTGCATTTGAAGAAATCGCCGCTACAATTTTGCCCAGGGTAGAATTGTCAATAAGTTGAAAGTCCAGAGTTTCGTCTGTCATTTTGTTATTAACCAAACTGGAAAACCGAGGAGATCTTTTAGTATCAGTAGCTAATGTAAATTTAAATGTAAATTTAATAGAGAAATTAAGGGAAGATTCAAATTTAATAAGGGGTTCACAGGGAAAAAAGATTTGGCTATTATAGCGTTAAATTTAAATGGTGAATATTGCAGTCACTCTATATCTACAAGTTTGTTAAAATTTAAGTATGCACCAATTACGTCTGTAGATGTAGATGAAAATATGCTAACTGCCAATAATAATGAAAAATTGTTTGTAAAATATATACCTACGTTTTTAAGTTGAAAAAACTTTAAGACTGTTATCTATACATATAATCTATACATATAATAAAACTGTAGAAATGTATATGTTTGTGCGCGCATCACATGAAAACTACTGATCCGATTCGAATGCGGTTTTCACAGATGTATTTGTCTTCTTTCAACTTAACATCTGGTCTATAAAAGTTTCTCTCCCATTCCTTAAATGGGGTGGGGTAAGAAATATTTATACAACAATCACACGCCACGCGAACGACGTTGTGAGTACAACTAGTAGTAAATAAAAGAAATAATTTAACATTTTAATGAGTTTTATTCAAATTTATCTCGAGGTTTACTTAGAGAAATTTTTTTCTTAATTTTTGCTTATTTGGAAAATGTTTTGCTTATTTTGCATAATTTTTGTGCTTATAAAAGTGCTTATTTTGACTTTTTTGTTTTGTGATGGTTATAACCCGGTCTTTAATTTTAATTTATTTCATAACTAGAAGCAGGTTGCATTTCCTTATATTTTCTACCATTATCATCATCATGTCTATAAAGTTTGTCATGGGACTTTTGTAATTTTTGAAACTTTAGAAGGTATACAAACAAGAATATATTAAATGACATTAACGAGAAATTGAAAATACGTCGCATACCATAGGAGATATCTCAAATATTCGTTTAAAATAAATCAAAGGTTCCGATTACCTAACCGATTAAAAATATAAAACAGGACACAAAAAAGCGACTTAGAGTTGATGTTTCAATTGGCGATTTGACAAAATCTCTCTTATTAACGCCATGCTATATGTGAGAAAACGAGTCAATGTCGCATATGACATGAATTTAACGACCAAAAAACGGAATAATTTCTAAGCATTCATAGCTTAGTGGTTAGAGCGTTCCCACGTAGAGACAAAGATTGCGAAATCGAGTCCTGCTAGATGCGCCATTTTTTAAAATTTTTCCTTAATGTTATTTAATATATTCTTGTTTGTATACTTTCTGAAATTTCAAAATTTTTAAAAATATCTCAAACAGTTGTTTACTAAAGTTTCTGTAATTATATTTAAACTTATTTCTTTTACGTCTGATTTTTCACCTTTCAGTAATAATTTAATGCTAATATTATTTACAGGGTAAAACTAAGTTTCCACTAAATATTTAATGAAAGTTAAAAAACCGGATCTAAAATGTATAAAAATAAAAAAATGAGATTTATATTTTTTTTGGTTTTACTAAAAAAAATGTATATTACGTACGTCCGTATCTTCCTTGGTTAAGGTGCGGCAGATTAAACACTGCCTTCTTTTAACCATAGATAGGTGAGAAGGTGAAAAGAGGATTTATTATTATTTTATATGGTCTTGTGTGTGCGATATGATTAATAACGGAATTGTGAAAGAATATAATTAGTTTGAAGGATGCAATTGCAAATGGAAAGTTAATTATTCCATAGCACTTGGCCTTTTTTTTGGTTAATATAAGTTTAATTAAAAATATTTCAAAAGCTTCATTACATTTAAACCGAAGTTCTTTAACGGTAATTTATAAAAACTAAACCGACTGATAAGTGTTCTAATTAAAAGTCAGTCATTAAGCCAAATTTTTCCTATTCAATCCACTTAACGTTATTATGGAAATCCTTTTTCAATGAATATGATAAAATATAATAGACATTATCAAGTTTTTAATAGTCAAACTCTGTATCATAGAATTAACAAAATATGGATATAAAAATGGGTAAAAAATAAAATAAAAACATTAATTAACAAGTAACAATGTTAACTTTAGTAACGTAAACACACAAACCAAATTGTAAAATTACACAAAAACCAACTATTTAATTATTCAGTCCCACGTCAGTACTCATTCAACTAGATATCTGCTTTAAATTGAATCAGGAACAAATAATTGATTTATATTTATATTATTGTCAAGTAAGATAATTTTTTTTTACAATTATTATACGTCATAAAAAACGTTCATACACCGTAAACTTTTTACTTAAAAAAGTAAACTGATTAAAATATTCTCTCCTAAAAATAAGATAAGACGTCGACACGTGGATAACCTAGAATCTAGTGAAAGTGGCCCACAAGTGACTACTCTGCTTGCTATAACAGAACGGGAGAAACACATTGGCTTAGTCGAAAAATTTAACTTAACAACTTTTGCTTATTTCTTTGCTGATTTTTAATATAATTTAAAACAAAATATTTTAAATTAACAACTGGTGCAATAATAATATTTTTGTAGCAAATAATTAAATTTCAATTTCTATATGCATTTTCAGTGAAATAAAAATATAAGAACAATAAAATTAATAAAAAATAAATCAATAATTGAACCACCTTCAAAAAGAAAATATACTAAAAGGTAAAATCTTTATTTTTTAAAGAAATAGGTAGTAACTAAGCACCTGACTTCGGTTTCCTTGAAGTCGGCGCCAATAACTTATAAGTTGTAACTTATGTACATGTAAGGATCATTATTATTATTTTAAGAGCAGACTTCAAAAATCAAATTCAGTAGGCTATTTATTTTTTTGAGAAATAGAGATTTTATTTTTACTTTTTAGTGTATTTGAAGAAGTTTTGATTTCTCTTCTTTAGTTGCCTTTTAGAAACTTAACATTCTTATGGCGGGGTATGTATAATCTTCGAAAATGTGATGCACGACCATCACAACTATCACGTCACGCTATATAACACTGAAGAGCATGATTACAAGTGATCACGAATGATTTTAAGTAGTCATAAGTAACTGCAAAATATCAGACATGATTGAGTGTAATGACAAGTAATCTCAAGTGATCAAAAGTTCTTAGAAGTCATTGCAAGTGGTTACAAGTGATGACAACTGCTTACAAGCCATTACAAGTGTTTACAAGTGATTACAAGTAATTACAATAGATTGGAATTGATTTCAAGTGATCGCAAATTATCATAAATGATTCCAAGTGATTGCAAGTGATTTCAAGTGATCACAAACGATCTTCGGTCAAATAATACATTAAAGCATTAGGAATGCAATGATCGGGCCTAAAAAATGCAGCTCGCATGGAAACAAAACGTGCCAAAATTCGCTTTGTAAAATAAATGAATACGTTATGGAAAAAAGTGCTCCTGGCAGCAAAAAAAACAAATACTAATTTTTAACTTATAAATAAACAAAATTCAAAAATTAGACAAATAAGAAATGAAAAACATGTCAGATCTGGCAGGACTCCAAACTGCGATCTATAGCTGGTAGCGCCTTTAAGCATTCGACTACAGATGTCTTAGCTGTTAGTCAGCGTTTTTAAACATATCTTTTTTAACTTATGTCATATAGAACACTTTCTTAACTCCTCCTAAACCACATACATGACGTTAACAAGAGAGAGAATATTTGTCAAACCGATAATTGATGTATCACTTATTTTTTGCTTTTTGTTATACTTTTCTTTATTCAGGGTATCTACCAAAACCACAGATTTTAAGTAAACTAATTATTTTGATATATTTCTCAGGAGCTTTTTGAAATTAAGAAATAAGAAAACCAAGAAATGAAATGAAAAATGGCATGACTCAAACGTGTGATATGTAGGTACCTATAGCGAGTAGCGCCTTTAACCATTTGACCACAGGTGTATACATGCTATAAAAATCATCTATTAAGGAATAATTATAAATAAATAATAATAAAAAAGTATTAAATTCATTTAATGTTTATATATATATATATATATATATATATATATATATATATATATATATATATATATATATATATATATATATAATAGAAGGATAAAGAGTTTTCTTTAATCTAGCCCCAAGGCTGTATACCCGTTAAACCAAATACTGTTATATATATATATATATATATATATATATATATATATATATATATATACAAAAGGGGAAAATTATTGGGCATGTACGCAAAAAGGATCAATAAGGCCACGAGTAGGAATGGTAACCGCAGACATGCATGTTTCTGGCTCATTAGCCGTCATCAGTGCGGCATAACCAAGTAGGGTATTGCACTTGGCTAGCAAAAGTGTTGGATACTTGGGAGCAAAGGATGTTGGGGAAACATGTGTAAAGAAACATAAAAACACAAAAACAACGAAAGCTCACACAGGAGTCCTATCGCCATTTTGTGCTTTCGGCCAGCTGTGCCAATGGGTTTTCGGCTAGCAACTAGCGTCGCAACGTTGGCGAAACGGACTCATTGTGTTTGAGTCGTTCTAAGCCCAGGATATGAAATAAACAAAGTGCCAAGAAAACGCGTATTAATATAAACAAAAGGGGAAAATTATTGGGCATGTACGCAAAAAGGATCAATAAGGCCACGAGTAGGAATGGTAACCGCAGACATGCATGTTTCTGGCTCATTAGCCGTCATCAGTGCGGCATAACCAAGTAGGGTATTGCACTTGGCTAGCAAAAGTGTTGGATACTTGGGAGCAAAGGATGTTGGGGAAACATGTGTAAAGAAACATAAAAACACAAAAACAACGAAAGCTCACACAGGAGTCCTATCGCCATTTTGTGCTTTCGGCCAGCTGTGCCAATGGGTTTTCGGCTAGCAACTAGCGTCGCAACGTTGGCGAAACGGACTCATTGTGTTTGAGTCGTTCTAAGCCCAGGATATGAAATAAACAAAGTGCCAAGAAAACGCGTATTAATATAAACAAAAGGGGAAAATTATTGGGCATGTACGCAAAAAGGATCAATAAGGCCACGAGTAGGAATGGTAACCGCAGACATGCATGTTTCTGGCTCATTAGCCGTCATCAGTGCGGCATAACCAAGTAGGGTATTGCACTTGGCTAGCAAAAGTGTTGGATACTTGGGAGCAAAGGATGTTGGGGAAACATGTGTAAAGAAACATAAAAACACAAAAACAACGAAAGCTCACACAGGAGTCCTATCGCCATTTTGTGCTTTCGGCCAGCTGTGCCAATGGGTTTTCGGCTAGCAACTAGCGTCGCAACGTTGGCGAAACGGACTCATTGTGTTTGAGTCGTTCTAAGCCCAGGATATGAAATAAACAAAGTGCCAAGAAAACGCGTATTAATATAAACAAAAGGGGAAAATTATTGGGCATGTACGCAAAAAGGATCAATAAGGCCACGAGTAGGAATGGTAACCGCAGACATGCATGTTTCTGGCTCATTAGCCGTCATCAGTGCGGCATAACCAAGTAGGGTATTGCACTTGGCTAGCAAAAGTGTTGGATACTTGGGAGCAAAGGATGTTGGGGAAACATGTGTAAAGAAACATAAAAACACAAAAACAACGAAAGCTCACACAGGAGTCCTATCGCCATTTTGTGCTTTCGGCCAGCTGTGCCAATGGGTTTTCGGCTAGCAACTAGCGTCGCAACGTTGGCGAAACGGACTCATTGTGTTTGAGTCGTTCTAAGCCCAGGATATGAAATAAACAAAGTGCCAAGAAAACGCGTATTAATATAAACAAAAGGGGAAAATTATTGGGCATGTACGCAAAAAGGATCAATAAGGCCACGAGTAGGAATGGTAACCGCAGACATGCATGTTTCTGGCTCATTAGCCGTCATCAGTGCGGCATAACCAAGTAGGGTATTGCACTTGGCTAGCAAAAGTGTTGGATACTTGGGAGCAAAGGATGTTGGGGAAACATGTGTAAAGAAACATAAAAACACAAAAACAACGAAAGCTCACACAGGAGTCCTATCGCCATTTTGTGCTTTCGGCCAGCTGTGCCAATGGGTTTTCGGCTAGCAACTAGCGTCGCAACGTTGGCGAAACGGACTCATTGTGTTTGAGTCGTTCTAAGCCCAGGATATGAAATAAACAAAGTGCCAAGAAAACGCGTATTAATATAAACAAAAGGGGAAAATTATTGGGCATGTACGCAAAAAGGATCAATAAGGCCACGAGTAGGAATGGTAACCGCAGACATGCATGTTTCTGGCTCATTAGCCGTCATCAGTGCGGCATAACCAAGTAGGGTATTGCACTTGGCTAGCAAAAGTGTTGGATACTTGGGAGCAAAGGATGTTGGGGAAACATGTGTAAAGAAACATAAAAACACAAAAACAACGAAAGCTCACACAGGAGTCCTATCGCCATTTTGTGCTTTCGGCCAGCTGTGCCAATGGGTTTTCGGCTAGCAACTAGCGTCGCAACGTTGGCAAAACGGACTCATTGTGTTTGAGTCGTTCTAAGCCCAGGATATGAAATAAACAAAGTGCCAAGAAAACGCGTATTAATATAAACAAAAGGGGAAAATTATTGGGCATGTACGCAAAAAGGATCAATAAGGCCACGAGTAGGAATGGTAACCGCAGACATGCATGTTTCTGGCTCATTAGCCGTCATCAGTGCGGCATAACCAAGTAGGGTATTGCACTTGGCTAGCAAAAGTGTTGGATACTTGGGAGCAAAGGATGTTGGGGAAACATGTGTAAAGAAACATAAAAACACAAAAACAACGAAAGCTCACACAGGAGTCCTATCGCCATTTTGTGCTTTCGGCCAGCTGTGCCAATGGGTTTTCGGCTAGCAACTAGCGTCGCAACGTTGGCGAAACGGACTCATTGTGTTTGAGTCGTTCTAAGCCCAGGATATGAAATAAACAAAGTGCCAAGAAAACGCGTATTAATATAAACAAAAGGGGAAAATTATTGGGCATGTACGCAAAAAGGATCAATAAGGCCACGAGTAGGAATGGTAACCGCAGACATGCATGTTTCTGGCTCATTAGCCGTCATCAGTGCGGCATAACCAAGTAGGGTATTGCACTTGGCTAGCAAAAGTGTTGGATACTTGGGAGCAAAGGATGTTGGGGAAACATGTGTAAAGAAACATAAAAACACAAAAACAACGAAAGCTCACACAGGAGTCCTATCGCCATTTTGTGCTTTCGGCCAGCTGTGCCAATGGGTTTTCGGCTAGCAACTAGCGTCGCAACGTTGGCGAAACGGACTCATTGTGTTGTGTTGCGACGCTAGTTGCTAGCCGAAAACCCATTGGCACAGCTGGCCGAAAGCACAAAATGGCGATAGGACTCCTGTGTGAGCTTTCGTTGTTTTTGTGTTTTTATGTTTCTTTACACATGTTTCCCCAACATCCTTTGCTCCCAAGTATCCAACACTTTTGCTAGCCAAGTGCAATACCCTACTTGGTTATGCCGCACTGATGACGGCTAATGAGCCAGAAACATGCATGTCTGCGGTTACCATTCCTACTCGTGGCCTTATTGATCCTTTTTGCGTACATGCCCAATAATTTTCCCCTTTTGTTTATATTAATACGCGTTTTCTTGGCACTTTGTTTATTTCATATCCTGGGCTTAGAACGACTCAAACACAATGAGTCCGTTTCGCCAACGTTGCGACGCTAGTTGCTAGCCGAAAACCCATTGGCACAGCTGGCCGAAAGCACAAAATGGCGATAGGACTCCTGTGTGAGCTTTCGTTGTTTTTGTGTTTTTATGTTTCTTTACACATGTTTCCCCAACATCCTTTGCTCCCAAGTATCCAACACTTTTGCTAGCCAAGTGCAATACCCTACTTGGTTATGCCGCACTGATGACGGCTAATGAGCCAGAAACATGCATGTCTGCGGTTACCATTCCTACTCGTGGCCTTATTGATCCTTTTTGCGTACATGCCCAATAATTTTCCCCTTTTGTTTATATTAATACGCGTTTTCTTGGCACTTTGTTTATTTCATATCCTGGGCTTAGAACGACTCAAACACAATGAGTCCGTTTCGCCAACGTTGCGACGCTAGTTGCTAGCCGAAAACCCATTGGCACAGCTGGCCGAAAGCACAAAATGGCGATAGGACTCCTGTGTGAGCTTTCGTTGTTTTTGTGTTTTTATGTTTCTTTACACATGTTTCCCCAACATCCTTTGCTCCCAAGTATCCAACACTTTTGCTAGCCAAGTGCAATACCCTACTTGGTTATGCCGCACTGATGACGGCTAATGAGCCAGAAACATGCATGTCTGCGGTTACCATTCCTACTCGTGGCCTTATTGATCCTTTTTGCGTACATGCCCAATAATTTTCCCCTTTTGTTTATATTAATACGCGTTTTCTTGGCACTTTGTTTATTTCATATCCTGGGCTTAGAACGACTCAAACACAATGAGTCCGTTTCGCCAACGTTGCGACGCTAGTTGCTAGCCGAAAACCCATTGGCACAGCTGGCCGAAAGCACAAAATGGCGATAGGACTCCTGTGTGAGCTTTCGTTGTTTTTGTGTTTTTATGTTTCTTTACACATGTTTCCCCAACATCTTTTGCTCCCAAGTATCCAACACTTTTGCTAGCCAAGTGCAATACCCTACTTGGTTATGCCGCACTGATGACGGCTAATGAGCCAGAAACATGCATGTCTGCGGTTACCATTCCTACTCGTGGCCTTATTGATCCTTTTTGCGTACATGCCCAATAATTTTCCCCTTTTGTTTATATTAATACGCGTTTTCTTGGCACTTTGTTTATATATATATATATATATATATATATATATATATATATATATATATATATATATATACAACATTAGCCAAAAAGTCATGAATAAAAATGGATGTGACATTTGATGAGTGTTAATATGCTACATCCGGTATAAATCAAAGCTTAATAAAAAGCGATAAATGAAAGAATTAAAATAAAAAAGTATATTAAAATTTATGATAAATATTGGAAATTGTAAACTTATACTTTCATAACAATAAATAAAATAAAGAAACAAATAAAATAATGAAAAATGTAACCTTTTTTCATACAAATGACATACTTTTCCACCATCATGAAAACCGCTAACACCATCCTAATCCATACCTGGAAAAAATCCCACAAACACTCAAAACTACAGACCTATCTCTCTGCTAAACGTCATTGGCAAACTTTTTGAACTCCTGGTCCTAGATAGAATCAGGGACTTTCTAGACACCAAGTCTATAATCCTCCCTTTTCAACATGGATTCAGACGAAACCACGGTACCCAAAACCCGATTCTAGAACTTCAAACTTTTACCGGCTCTGCCCTAAATGAGAGAAAAGTCGTTTCTGCCATGCTAATGGATGTCGAAATGCTTTCGACAAAATTTGACAAGCTGGCCTTATATCCAATTACACTCATACCTCTCCAACAGAATCATTTGTATCAAAGTTGTAAATGCCATTGCAGAACCCTTTTAGGCGTTTCACAAGTGTCAGTCTTAGCCCCTATTCTTTAAACTATCTACGCTAGCGATATTCCTCAGCTGCAAAATATGCAACTATACGCCGACTGCACGGCCCTATACACCTCACCAACGTCGACTGAAATTCGTACCAAAAAGTTCAAAGACTGCTGGACCAGTTCTCCAACTGGTGCAGCAGATGGAGAGTAGCCCTCAACCCCATAAAAACCCAAACCATCATCTTCAGATATTCGAACCTCAGCTGTCGAGAAAATCTCACTTTCGACCATATCAGCCTCCCACTATGGGAAACAGCTCGTTCCTCAAGACCAGGTGACCTACATTGGCGTGCGATTCACTCGTACGCTCAGGCGGGACATCGATGTCGAAGTTACCATCAATAAAATGGGAAGACGAGCGTTCCTTCTAGGTGCCCTGGGTGGTAGATTCGGAATATGCTATTCCAAAACTTGTATTCGACCTCTTGTCAATTATGAGGCTGTGCCATACTCTTCTTTTCCTCAGAGACTCATCCATTCGCGTCTTGCGACAGAGAGAGCCATCATCCGTAAAGCCAAAAACCTACACTACCTTTACCTAAGCCGCCTTGTCTACCAAAATACAAAAATACTTCCTCTTCCTTCTCAATTTCACATGCTAAAACAGCGATACGGCGCTCTAACTCTACCAACATCACCGCCCAGAGGAATCTAAAGAGTCTCAGGAATTTCGGAAATCAAAATCCCCCTTTCCTCTACAAGACTTTTCCAAACCTAAGATAGGGACCCTCCTGTAGAACTTGCAGATCTCCTAGACTAAACCCCTTTCTCCTAGATGTTTTCTTCGTGCTTGCCAAATGGGAGGCCACACGCCTCAAACCCACATTGGACCACGTGGGCTACAGTTCAATACACATTCACACTTACACCAACGGTTTAAGCTCGTTCCGAGAACACCAGTAACCAGGAAACATCGAAACAACCAGAAATCAGGAAGCAAACCAAATGGTGCCGACGACTGATGCTAACTCCATCCAAACCCTAGTATCCACTCCCTAAAAAGTCCTTAAAACCTACATTTAATTTCCACCAACATCACACTCCTGCGAACCAATTATTCCTTGTATCCTTACAAATGAATTTTTACTCAAGTCTATCATTAAATTACAATATATAATAGATATACCAAAAACAAAAATGTTTTTTTAAGAAAACTAAGTTAAAACCAATAAAAAAAAATCGAAAAGAGGATTAATTTGCAAAACCGCATTCGACGTGGCTTTTTAAGCTTGAGAGCTGATTAGGTTACGAAATTGATCGATGCAATAGCCAAAAAGATATGCCCAAAAAACATTTTTTTTACCAATTGTTTTTTTCGGTTATTTTGAAATTTCTCGAAATCTACTGGCTCGAATCGGTTCAAACTTACAGGGAATCTAAGTTAGATGGAACTCTTTGGAATGCTTTTTATTTCATTCCGATTGGTCAAGCCGTTTAAAAGTTTTAAGAGGTTTAGATACATCCACACACACACACACACACACACACACACACACACATCCACACGTACATACAGACACCTTCGTAAAAATAGTCAGGGGAGGTTCCTAAGACCTCAAAACGTTGAGATCCGATGAAAACTCGATTTTCGAAAAACCGGGTGAAACCAATAACTTCCCGATTTTAAAAAAAATTTTAATTTTTTTTAGCGGGAAGTTAAAAATTGAAAAAAAAAAATGAAAAAATATAAATATTCCAGGAAGTTTAAAACCACTGCCTCAAATTCTAAAGCACAGTTTTGGACTAAAGAAATTCAAGTAGTTTTAAACAATTAAAAATTGTATTTAAAATCCAAATAAATAAAAATAGAAAAATAATGTTCACTTGGAATATTTTCAACTTGTTGTGTAGTTTTATATTTGTATTTGAATTTAAAACGAAATCAATAATCCCGTCCCATTTTATATTCCCTATAGCTTTCCAATGGATTTAAGTAGTTAGAAAAATTGTAAACTCTAAATAGGTATTCCAATTTAAAATCTATAAATATAATTAAAATGTATTACAAGATAACTTTAATAATACACTAGTTTTTGAGTAAAAATATTTACTACGTCGTGGTAATTACAAGGTCAATATTTTTACCTATAGATTTTTGTATCATATGTATCTTATCAGATAAGAAGACTCTATATGCAGGTGTCAAAACACGTTGATATTTTGTTGTTTCCTGTTATTTTCTATTGGTAATTTTTAATTCTCAAAAAATTGAAACTGGTTATGAAATTTGAACGGATGTAAGGAACCTGGTTGATAAATTTTAAGAATTAATTAAATTCCAGATCAAGTACCTAGATTGTTTATAGATATTATAGCCGCATTTACGATAAATAATATTTCTACGAACAAGATAAAATTAATTTCATAATTCTATCAAAAAGATCAGCATTTTATTTGAATTAAAGGTGTTCCTGAGATAAAATTGTGAAAGCGATATGTTAACAAAACCAAAATATGCATGTAGTGAAAATTATTTGTCGCTGTTGTGAATTTTAATTTACATATTCTGCCATTTTTATATTTATTTTTCAAATAATAGTTAAAAGTTTACATTTTTTACAACTGATTTCTTCATTTCAGATATAACCAAAGATTTTTGATTTCTATAGGTACATATTTCTTTTTGTGATTTAAAAAGTTATAACTCGATTTATAGAAACGTTGAATAATCTAGTGAATTAATTACTTTGCGAAAATTAAAAAATACACAAACCAGTAATGCATTAAAGAGATTTATAAAATAATTACATCTGACACAACCCTCCGATCTTTACCTACCTATTACCAGTAGCGCCTTTCACCATTCGGCCGCTTTCGTGGTTAGTCGGCGTTTTTTATCATATTTCATTATAACTCATATCATATAGGAGACTTCCTTAAATCCTCGTTAAGGTCATACATGATGTTAGTATAAGCGTATGAGCGAAATGAGGGGTGACAGATAAGATCTATTGTGTCCCCTTTTTTTTAGCTATAATTCTTATGTTTTTTCAGACTTATAACAACTCTTCTAGTGCTATTTTTCTTAGAATGTTTAAGATATTGGGCTTCAAGATATATAGACCTTTCTCTTCTATTTAGAATGATCCTAGGTATCTGACCCTAGAATTACGTAATGCACTGCATTTTGAGAGTATGTGTATTAAGGTTTTTTCGTCTTTCTCACAGAATCTGAATTTTGTTTCACTGCCAATCCTAATTTCTTCATTTGTCCTCTTAATCGTCAGTGTCCAGATAATATTTTCTTTAAAGTATGGAGATTGTTGTTACTAAGGTTTAGACAGCTGAAAGATTTCTTCTGGTTATGATTTCACAGGAGCGTCTTCGGTTGTCTTAGCCCTTCTAGATCGTGCCAGTACTTGAATTTTTCTCTATCCACCTATCCACTACTGCTCATTCCACAAATGGTTCTCGTCCCAAGTATGGGATTTCAGCTCCTTTTTTGCCAGCTTATTTGCTGTTCTTTTCCTTCTATTCCTATGTGTCCTAGAACCCATAAAATGGTAACAGTGTTATTTTGTCCTGGTTCATTTAGTTTGTCCAGATATTCCTGACCATCTTTGAACTGATTGTGTGTGAGTTCAGAGCTCTGATGGCTGCTTGACTACCTAACATGATTACAATCTTTCGTCTACAATACTTCCTTTTGATATTAAATTCTACACATCTTTCAATGGTACGGATTTCCACTTGAATAATGCTTGAGTATGGACCCAGGCTTTCTGAGTATTTGGCTGTAAGTCCAAAAATCCCTGCACCTGTTTCTTCATTTGTCTTGGAGCCATCCGTATACCATTTAGGGCCGGTTGTATAAAATAATTTTGATCTTCGGTTCAACGGAACGCCGATCAAGTCGTGAACTACGTTTGTTCGACATTACGTTGTTTAATGTAAACTGAACTGTAGATAATCTGAAATGAGATCAGTTTATATTGGCACTACAGATATTTAGTTACTTTTTGCTTTTTTACGATTTTTGACAGATAGCATAACCTAAGTTTTTGACTTTTGTTTAGAGCGGGATATCATTTTATCTGTTGTTTGTGTTTTGTGAAATTATTTATCTTAGTTTTGAATTTTCGTGGCTATTATTCTCATCACGTATTTTTCTTATATTATTGTATTCACATCATAAAAGTTTAGTCCTTATGTTACTAGAAATTATAAATAATTTTCATGTTCAATACATTTATCTGTTTATTATATTGTAAAAGCTTTGGCCGTAAAGGGATGTATAGACATGGGGTTTATAACTTGACATTCTAGCATCATTCAATATAACATCCACAAGACCCAAAAAATCTTCATCATCAGATATATTTTCGATAATTTCATACATTTTCAAACGATAAACGAAATAACAAATAAGGTAAATAACAGAAAAGAAAATTTGTGAGGTTAGAAAGTTACTTTGATCGACAGTTCGACTTCCTGAACGGCCGCAAATGGGCGTTGAACTGAACTCGCGATTTGAACTAAGATCAGTGTAAAATACTGATCGTGCAACAACTTTTTTAATTTGAACTGAAGTTCGGCTGTGAACTACAGTTCAAACGTTTATACAACCGGCCATTAATGGGATAGTGGTGGAATATAGTGTCTTTGTCTCATTTAGATTTACTACTCAGTTTTGTGGTAAATTTTCTCACAAAGTTTAATTTCTTTGGCATTTTGGGACATTTTCCAAGTTTGATCAAATTGAAGCATCAAAGTTTTAAGTCAGTTTTTATTCAACTAGAGGACCGAATAGTTTAAAGCGCTATCGGCTGTAGATAGAAATGGCAGATTCGAATGTAAGATTCTTCAGTTTCTTCTGAATTTCTGGTTTGTCATTTTCTAAATTTTAAGAATTTAATAAGAGATTTTAAGTAATTTATTTACTAACAATCTATGGTTCCGATCTCATAGTCGAATAAAGGTAAACGAGGTACAGAAAAATTAGAGCTTGATGTTTTATTTATCGATTTGACAACGCCGACTAACCGATAGGCATTTGCGGTCGAATTGTACAGATAGGCTACAGATAGGGATCGCAGCTACATGTGACATTTTCTTGTGCATCTAATTTCTAAATTTTAAAAACCGAATAGTTATAATGAGAAACCACATTGTATAGTTTTTTAGGACTTATTAAAAAAAATTATTCCTATCATATAGTAATAAAGATGACTTATTAAGTTGATAATATAATTTTTTTGCTGTAAATACGTTAAAAGGAAGTAACGTTTACGATGCATAGACTATAAAAATACTTCCTTTATTTATATATGAGTCAATTAAGTCATACGTTGTCAAACAATTCTAAGATTTATAATCTTACCAACAAAATAAAGTTAATCTTTATTATCTAAGGTATTTCCCTTTCCCACCAACCTGTAATCTTATAGAGTCGCAAATTCATACCAAAAATCTAAATAGTTATAAGTTTGTTTACTTTAGGTCTTGTATTAGGGTTATCTTAACCAAATATCGTTTACCAGCTTACAGAAATTAGGTGAGATAGCAGCATGGAAAAATTGTTTTTATGATAGAAGGATTTGTTTTTGACTTCCCGCACACGACAAACTTTCCATTGGAATATTTTTATTAGATAATAATTATTATAGGCTATTGGTAAAAGAACTTACTCGGTAAACAAAATACAGAAAAGAAATTAAGTGTCATCTAGATTAATAATGATATATGTTTCTGATAATGTGGAGACAATATTTAAACAAAATCACTCTATTAATTATTTATTTTAGATATAAGTTTATGTTAACCATTAAAATTTAAATTTTTTATTGATAGCCCAATTAATTAATTATGTTTATTTAAAAAAACAAAACAACAACATTATATTCTGTATTTATTAATCGCTGTGTATATACATATATAGTATATAGGTACTCTAAAAAGTCACTTTAAATACGTTAAACACACACACACACACACATATATATATATATATATATATATATATATATATATATATATATATACAAAAGGGGAAAATTATTGGGCATGTACGCAAAAAGGATCAATAAGGCCACGAGTAGGAATGGTAACCGCAGACATGCATGTTTCTGGCTCATTAGCCGTCATCAGTGCGGCATAACCAAGTAGGGTATTGCACTTGGCTAGCAAAAGTGTTGGGTACTTGGGAGCAAAGGATGTTGGGGAAACATGTGTAAAGAAACATAAAAACACAAAAACAACGAAAGCTCACACAGGAGTCCTATCGCCATTTTGTGCTTTCGGCCAGCTGTGCCAATGGGTTTTCGGCTAGCAACCACCGATAGGACTCCTGTGTGAGCTTTCGTTGTTTTTGTGTTTTTATGTTTCTTTACACATGTTTCCCCAACATCCTTTGCTCCCAAGTACCCAACACTTTTGCTAGCCAAGTGCAATACCCTACTTGGTTATGCCGCACTGATGACGGCTAATGAGCCAGAAACATGCATGTCTGCGGTTACCATTCCTACTCGTGGCCTTATTGATCCTTTTTGCGTACATGCCCAATAATTTTCCCCTTTTGTTTATATTAATACGCATTTTCTTGGCACTTTGTTTATATATATATATATATATATATACAAGATGTAAGAGATGATACAAAACGTATCTAGTGCCGTGCTGTCAATAATAAATCCAGTTTTAAACTGGATTGGTGTTTGGTTAGATTTCCTAACTCAAAACACCGGTAGATGCTGCGATATAAGCATAAGGATATTAATCAGCTTATACAAGGGCAAAACCAACTACAGACACCGTGTTTCGCTCTTTTTGGAGCTCATCAGTGTAGTATAGGTTATGTCTTTTCAGTCACTAATGAAGAGATATCCCCTGCATGAATCGACCAAATCCTTATAGATGTAAAAATTGCGAAAGTAGAAACCATTCGCAAAAACATTTTGTAGATTTATGTAAGATGTTTTAGAAATATAGAACATTTTGTACATATCCATTTAAAAAATATTGTTGATTGAACATATATTATACCTAATTTATTAATTAAGAGTTTTGAAATCAAATTTTGTTTTCACATTATTTTATACCAATTGTCAACATTATTGTATCTGTAGGTAAATCTAATCCTAATTATTTATGTAGACCGCCCGGCGCGAAGGGGCGTGTGGCCGTCTGTGCAGTTCAAGTTATAAAAAAATTTCTCTTAATCCTCCAACGACCGTGCAGTTCGAGTAAACCTTTTAAAAACTCATGTTGGCACTGTGCAATTCGGGGCCGCCCCAACTCAGGGATCCCGATTTTATTTAATGGATGATGACCTGCTATCACGTAATGCCAAATCAGGCATTATTGAAGTAAGACTTCTTTAGCGAGACTAGGAGTAAAAAAGTTATTCTAACGGACGTGACGTCATTCTAATAACAGAAACCGGAAACAAAACCTAATACAAAATACCTAACACGATTCTGCATGGGCGCCGGCAGCAGGGTGCAAGACTGTGCGCTTGCACCCCCCTGCTATGAAAGAAAATACCTGAATTTAGCAGAAAATTATATATTTTTTTAATTTTTTTATTAAATTATTGTTTGAATAAAAACTAAAGGCGTTGCGGTTGCTGTCCAAATCATTCTACATTCTCCCTGTTTTCCAATTACAGAGCATAATGCGACTCAGTGACGCACAATGCCGAAATGTGCTAACGCTTAATTGGAACGTGGATTGGTTTTCAAGTGCACCGACAGAGTGCGCAAGGTTCAGTGTTGTGAGACAAAAACATTAATAAACTTAGCAATCTTATTAATGTATAAACAAAATGATATACAATAAAATTTTATTTTCACTTAGTATATAAAGTATCGAAAAATAAATTTGTCATGTTCGTACCTTTATTCATACTTATATTTAGTTTTGTAACACAGTTTCAATTCACTTTTTTACTTTTTCAACAGATTACGTAGAAACTTTAATAGATCAGTTCAATAATAAAGAATATTACTAACAATAGGCGATAGTGTAAATAAAATTTTTATTTAACGCCAACTTAAAGCTCAAACATTTCTTATATTTTCTGCTACTAAGTTGGTATCCCTTGCGCACATCAGACGAAAGCAGTACTTTATAAATTGCTCGATTGTGCGAAGCGCTGCTATAGTTGGAACGATCAACTTGAGCATTATGCCGCACAATGCTCTATAATGCTGTAATTGGAAAACAGGGTCTATATACAGTGTGACCCATTTCGAATGGAAACACCCCTGTAGAATAGGGTACCGGACAGTAATCGAAAAAAAATCTAAGATGTGTTTTAAAATAAAGTTTGTTATACAACAATATCACTCAATAAAGATTTTTAAGAAATAACAATGATTTATATTTTTTAATCAATAAATAAAGTTGCGTAAATTATCTGTGACGTGTAAGAACCCAAACGCCAATCACAGTGCGTAACGTCATGTGTAGGTAGCCATAAGTAAACAGTACTGCTTTGTATGTTATTTCGCGTTTTTCTACGTTTTATTTGCATTTTTCTAAAAATATTTAATTGTAATTACTTACAAATTGAAGGACTATAGTCATAACAGAACTTTAGTTATACATTATATCTCTAGTATAAGTGAATGTTGGAAAAATATATATTCCCTATTTTATATGAAAGCACTAAATAAAATAATTATACACAATTTGTCAATGGTTTTTTTATTAACATTCTCAATATAAAGTAAAATAAAATGTATATAAAAGATATAATTAAGTTTAAATATTCTCTATAGCTTCTTTGGCAGCTAAAACACAAATACAAGATTGTTTATGCACACGTAAAACATTCTACGTAAGACATAACCTATAACACCTAAATTACATACACACTAAATATGATTATTTGTATAATGGGCTGTGTAATAACACTCTAGGTACAGTACTTACATCAAAGTGATCTTCACAAAAGTAAATTGGTGAAGTAACAGACATTCCATCGCACTTTCGTCTTGCAGTCTTGCTAGGTCTAATCATTTCTTACATCAATAAAAAAATTATTTGGAGTAGTTACTGATGTATTTCTACATCAAGGTACAACACACCAACGATATCTTTTTCGGTCCATGATGATTAAGAAACACAAAATACTTCATTTATCCAAGCATTGATCACTTTTAATATGGTTAGAAATTTGTTTACCTTACACATGACGTCACTTGATCTGAATTGACATGAAGTGCTGTTTTCGCGGCAATTTGAAATAAATTATGTTTTTGACGTTTTCAAGTACTCCAGAGGATTTATTTAATTAAAATATTATTTTTTATGGCTATATATATGAATAAAGGTTATTTTTAAACACTATTTGAAAAGTTGTCCGGTTCCCTATTCTTATTTATTAACCGATTGGAATAATTTTGTTTCTTATTTTTAAGTTAAAAAAAGTTTTACTCGAAGACCTAATTTGACATCTTTAATTTCGTTTTCAAGGCCTACTATGCCACTTTTTTGTTGTCAAAAAAAATGAAGAAATGACGAGTTTTCAAATTTTAGGTTGTCATAACTTTTTTATTTATAAATAGGTATTCATGAAATTTTAATCAGAGCTATTTAAAGCCACTCTTAATCCAGTGGTGTCGTTATTTTTTAATAAAAAAAAATCACTAATAAAAACTCATCAATTTTGACAACAAAAAAGTGGCATAGTAGGCCTTGAAAACGAAATTAAAGATGTCAAATTAGGTCTTCAAGTAAAACTTTTTTTAACTTAAAAATAACAAAAAAAAAATTCCAATCGGTTAATAAGTAAGAATTCTACAGGGGTGTTTCCATTCGAAATGGGTCACACTGTATATTAGATCATAATAGTGTGTAGATGCAGATGCACCTCCCTGAAAATAATCCTGGCGGCGCTCATGCGATTCTGCCTACTATATTAAATAAAATTAAATCTGTAATTGTATGAATTGACAGCTTGTCATCTTGTCAACCAAAATATATTGCTGGTAAATAGTTTTTTGTGTATAAAGTGTTTGTATTAAATATGAATAAACAAAGTGGATTTAATAATGAAGAAAGTGATGAAAAAATATTGAATGAAAATAGTGAGTACCTACCTATACTCTATATGCATACATTTTATTTTTGGTGTGTAATTACACTATTTATACCTAATTATTTATACCTTTTATTTATACCTAGCTATTTTCGTTTTATAGACTTAAAGAGCTAAAAAGAAAAAGAAATTGTGAACGTCAAAGGACATATTATAAGCGCCAGAAAGATTTGAAGAAAAATGACAAAAATGAAAAAAGGACGAGACAGCGACATTCATTATGATTTGATTAAGTAAGTTTATATACATACATACATATTATGATAGTAAATAATTGTTTATACGGAAGCTTTACGTTAACTAAAGAAGCATGTTGCACGTTTTTGTTCATAAAATAATAATATTCTAAATGTTTTAACACTTTCTTATACTTATTTTAGGTTTCGTTAGGTAGCCATAAAGGCCATAAAACCACTGGTTAGGATGGCTGATCTTTTACCAGCAATAACAGATCCTTCGTAGACGTGAAGGAAACAAACTTAACTCAGGATTTTAAATTCTATGGAATATGCTATAAAATGCTACAAAATGAAATGGTTATCTAACTATCGAAGGCCCTTGTGTTGTATTACAATAAGGTAGATACAGCTACAAAATCACACATTCTAAACGTAATGTGTGTATATTTTTAATATTGTTTACCTATTATTGAAGCAAAACTTCTTTAGGCGCGACTAGGGGTAACTCTAACGTTAGATTCTAACGGAAGATTCTGATGGAAGTAACTGTGTAATTTCAGCTATGGGAGGAGCTTAAATTTTCGAAATTTATTTATGAAATTTTCAAACGGTTTCAAATACATTAATGGTATTTAGAGAGTAAAATCTATGTTTCACATTTTAGTTATCATAAACCTATTATTTCATATATAAAAAAAATAATGATAACTTTCAAATTCCTATTTCTAATGAATAATGTAAATATAACATCCCATTTTTTTGTAAAGTATATAGGCAATAAATATGATTGAATTGTAATTAAATATTTATTTTCCGATACGTACGTCAACAAGTTTTACTTCAATCGCGCGTAAAGGTTACACGCACACTCTTTTTTTTTTCTTCTAAGCAGTTACCTTCAGTTACTGCGCATCAAGTTTAAATATTTTAAAATTCGAGTATTTTACTGTACGAATGTATTGCAATTTTTAAGATTATAAATCATATGTACTTCAGTAGAATAAAAGAATTAAACTAATTGAACGATAGAAAAGTGTTTTTAGTTAAAAACTTTGAACTCTCAATTTCTGTTTTAATCTGAGATTTCCTGGATTTTTTATCACACAGATGTAAATATGCTTTTGTGGTAGTTTTCATTTCCCGTACACAGCTTAAATGTGACAGGAAAATCGCAGAAAAAGGACTTCAGCATCGCTTCCAGACTCCACCAAAAGCAAAAGAGTTCCTGAGAATTGGAGGTTGAAAATACTTTTGCTGTCAGTCGATTAACTCAATGTAAGACGAGGTAGTCGAATTAATCTTTGAACCGGGTTGGTTCTCTAGCCCAATTTCACTTTAGCTCTGACGTTGAGATGAACCAAGGTGGAGAGACGCTCAGATTCGTCGGTCTCGAGACAATGTCTTCTGGCTTTGTTGCGATGCTCTCTCTTCTTCATTTGCGCATATCGCAGCTAAACTAAAATTGGGCAGATTGTACAGAGAACAGCTATTGGGACAGTAAAGGCAATTTATTAATTTGGGATTTAAACTACTGCAAGTTTGGATGAGTAGGGAAGACGTGGGAAGAAAAGGAATTCCACAATCTGGAGACCCTGGGGTTGAAGGAACGATCGAATTGATTCGTTGCACTGAACAGTTCATGGAGTTGGCACGTCGCATTGCACTGGCTTGTCTTAATTATAGAGCAGAATTGTTCTGAGCAAAATTCGTTTAAGTATCGGTAAAACAAGGAGACATCAGACACTGCTCTTCGGTGTGACAATGTGATTAGGTTTTTGGTGATACTGGTGTCGTTTATTAGTTGAACTACTCTTTTCTGTATTGCATCAAGAACTTTAAGCTTTGATGGAGCCGCCGATTCCCATACATGCGAGCAGTGTTCAAGATAAGGTCGTATTTGGGCTTTGCAAAAAGTAGCTAAGTTGGATGGAGAGAAATATTTCCTTGCTCTAAAAAGAAATTCTAACTTCTTTTCTGCTGCAGTTGCTATGGATGCAATATGTTCGTTCCATAGTAAGTCCTGGGAGATGGTTATACCAACCAGCTTAATGAAGTCGCTTGCTACTAGAGTCTGATCGTTTATTGTGATGGATGAGTCGTATGTGTGCCTCTTTTGGATAGGCAACATGTCTTTGTCTTGGAAGCGTTAAAATTAACAAGATTCTTTCTTCCCCACTCATCAACAATTCTCAAATCTTGATTGAGAAAAGCTTTTGTGGATCTTCTGTCCTCTTCCAGAATATCTAGGGATATGGGACGGTTGTGCGCTTTACAGTGTAGGTTGCTATCATTTGCCACATCGTGTATCGGGTTATAAGTGGCTTCTAGTAGATCATTAACGTGTAATAGGAATGGAGTAGGAGCTAGAACCGATCCTTGGGGAACTCCAGCGTTGATTTTGTAGACGTTGGAGGATTGTCCATCTACGGCAACTTGGATGTGCCTTTTGGAGAGAAAGTTGAATATCCATCTGCAAAGGTTTGGCGAGAGTCCGTATGAAATGAAGGCAATTTATTCAAAAGAACTGCATGCCACACTTGATCAAATGCTTTTGAGATGTCTAGTGATACTATTTAAGTATCCCCATTGCGGTGGATGGCATCACAATACATATGCTAGCAGATCCGCTGTTGATCTTTGTTGGCGAAAACCATATTGCCTGTCACTTAAAAGGTTGTGTGTCTCAATATGAAAAAATTATTTCTATAAAGAAACAAGGACATAAAAATCAAAATTCATCTAATCGATTTTCATTTTCCAATAATTGCTCCATGAATTTTACTAAAATTTAATCAAAATATTTGTTAAAATAGTAATAATTTATCTAAATAAATATTATTTCATAATTAATTTACGTTATTGAACGTTCGGCAAAATTCTTTGATTGGGTAATGGGTATAATTATTTTGGGTATTATACTTGTAATAACATTATATTATTTAAGGTATTTTTATTAAAGATATCTAGAATAATCGGGTCATAGGTCACAACCATTACAAATAAATGATAAAGGAAAACAATAATAGCTTATCAGTTGTGACCCTTCTTACGTCAGAAGACGTCACGGCCTATCCCCCAGTTGTTTTTTTTATTCATTGACATGTGACGATAATATTTTATTTTTAACAAACAATGATCATACGATATTTTGTTATTAATATTGTTTTTGAAATTTATAAATATGTTCTTCAGGATAAGTTATCATATGGTATGGTTCTTATAATTTTATAATTATTTATTGGTTCTTTAAAAAGCATCACTTATGTATGGAACAAGTTGTAAATTTACATTAAGAGTAAATGTATTTTTATCATTAAAATGTGCTGATAAACAACTATAATGTGATGTATAATCATAAATTAATATACTTTATTATATTCTTTTTAAAAATTAAATACGAACTAACTGAAAAGACTTTTAACAATTACATACCGGCGGAAATTACCAGAAAAATGATGTAATTGTATATTGTTTAACGAGGGACGAAAATAACATTTATTGAAGCAAGAAGTGCGCTAGTGCCGCTCGACAATTTTCTTAAAAGTATCTCTTTCTTTTGCGCGTTAATAAGACAAAGATAGTAAGTCTTTCTAAGTTAAACATGGCAACTAGCATTTATTCAAACCTCGCATTGGTTTCACTTGCATTTACGTCGCAATGACGTCACTGACAGACAATTGGGCCTCGAGGTATAACTAAAAGTATACTGCTGGTATCTTTTACATAATTTACTGTCAAATCTTTTAATTTATGACAACGACAAAAAAATTGAGAGAAGCCGCTTTATTTAAGTAGCTGGTGGCTTTTTACATTTCGTCCCGTATCTTGGCGGGTTCGAATCTCGGAAGAGATTCACTTTTTTATATTTTTAATTATATTTTGTTTTTATATTTTATTTTATTATTTTTAACATCATAACTAATCATATAAATTAAAATTATTGTTTTACATTTAAGTATTAAAAAAAGCCTATTATGTATACTTAAAATTTCTGCAACAAGAATCTTCTAATTTTGTATTTAACAACTGTAACTATTCATAACTATTACAACAGAAAATAGTTTTAAATATTATGTTAAAGTGTTAATAAAAAATATAACTTTTTGTTAAATCTTTTTTAATTTGTACCAGTAAGCGTAGATAAACTGTAGTACACAATTCGAGAGGTAATGCATTTTATACACTCGCAGCAAAAATTTTCTATTAAAGGAATCAGCTGAGTCGTCATATCGTCTAGCGACTAACCACCTGTAAATAGTTTGTGTATTTCGCCCTAATTTTTGGATATGAAACTGCTATATTTACGTTATACTGCCTATAAAGGTATTTATAAAATCTTATTTATGGAGAGAGAATTTAGTTTAACAAATCAAGCACTGAACCTCCGAAATTTAAAAGACAAGACGGATTTTAATGATTCTTTTTTCATTCGATTCGTGAGAGCATCAGGAAATTTTGTTACATTATGCAATCATGTGATATTGGAAAACTGAATTTATGCATACAAAAAATGCATTTTTAAAGTGCATCTTAAACAGAACTCGTTATTTATTGACTGAAATGAGTTCAATTTTGTTACTAAGGGGATTCTGGGGTTGCTAAAAATGAATATGTCATTAGAAGTGATGGGATTCTGGGGTTGCTAAAAATGAATATGTCATTAGAAGTGATCTCGGGAGTACCTGGTGCCCAGAATATTTACCATTTACCTCGTTTTCAGGAGTTGTCGGTAAACTCATTAAATATTTAGTCAAAATTCAATACTACGAAGTTTTTGGGCTCACTGAGAACGTATATAATATCGAAAGCGACCTACAAAGAGTCTTGTGCTTAGCACAGCTACCTTCATTGAATACATTGAAAACAAAACCCATTTTTTTTAAATTTAGTGCAAAAACCCACGAATTATGAGTTTTGAGTCATTGTATAACGATATTACCAAAAACTCCAGGAGACAAGGTCAACAGTAAGTATCCTGGACCCAGTTCCCCCGTAGATCACTTTTAATGTCATATTCGTTTTCAGCAAGCCCAAAAACCTCAAAGTATAGAATTTTAACTAATTGTATAACGATATAACCGAAAACTCCAGGAGACGACGTAAACAGTAAGTAGGTATCCTGCCCACCAGGTCCTCTGGAGATTACTTTTAATGTCAATTCGTTTTCAGCGACCCCAAAAATCTCCGAATAATAAAATTGAACTCATTTTCGCCAATAAATAACGAGTTATGTTTGAAATGCACTTTAAAAATACGTTTTTTGTATGCACAAATGCAGTTTTCTAATTTTACATGAGTGCATACAGTTTTCTAGCGGTCTCACGAATCGAATGCAAAAAGAATCATTTAAATGACGGAGGTAAGATCGCTTTTAGTACTTTATTGTCTCGACTATTACATCATTTTGGTTAAAATCTCGCCTCATTTTATATTTTCATCGGACAGTAAAGTTATTCCTTTAATTAGTATATATAGTGTATATTTATTTAATGTAGGTACATATATATTATTCGCGCACTGAATTGTTTCTTATATTTTACTTTATTTTTATTGTTTTAATGATTTTTACAACAATTAAAAATTCGAAAAGGCCAACCTTTCAACTTCCCGCTAATTTTAACCCCAAAGCTATAGTAAAGTGCAATATCCGTTCAAAAGTTATAAGAGGTTTACATAAATCCACACACACACATACATACAGACACCCTCGTAAAAATAGTCAGGGGAGGCTACAAAGACCTCAAAACGTTGAGATCCGATGAAAACTCGATTTTCGAAAAACGGGGTAAGTTAATATTGAATGATAAAAGAGATAGCGAGCAAAATCAATAAAAAGACATTAAAAAGAACAGTACCACCCTCTCAAGTCCAGAATTGGTAAGCAAATTTTAAAAAATTGTGTATTTTATAAATTATACATACATATTTATAAATAGGTCAGTAATCAACAAACAAATAAAGCTAACAAAGTAATAATACTTTTAACAATTGTAAAAAATCAATATTATGTTTATATATTTGTTTAAAACCAACATAAGTTTTCTTGTATCATTACTTTAGAATAAACTAGCTGTTTTAGATCGATTCGTGGCTTACGAGATCATTTTCTTAAAAGACCGTTTTCCCGTTTTTTTTTTTAATTAACAAGAGAAGAGTTACACCTATAGGAATTGGTTGGTGCTTAAATTAAAGCTAATTTAATTTAGTGAAACTTCAGTTCCTATGACATTTATGGTATGATCATTCCTTCGGTCGGTCTTCCTCACTAAAGTCGGCCAAAACTTAAAATTTAAACTTTAAATGACCAATTTTCTAAAGAGATTAACTCAAAATAGATTAGACCTGTAGAACTGTGATTGAACTCAAATTGTAGTCAATTTTATCTTTTTTAAAAATTTTTTAGATTTTTTTTAAAGCACCTATTTAGATATACTTACAGATCAAAAATTTAAAGAACTCCAAATAATTTGAGGTTTTTTGGTCGCCAAAAGTTTTCCATTCGTTTTTCCAGTTGTAAACTTACACTACTCAGACATGCCTTTCAAACATATTAAAATGCAGCGTTCTTCAATTTTTTACGACCTTAAGCCTTTTTTGGTACCAAGCCGCTGGCTTAGTAAACCAACTTAGTTTTGAACAGACAAGAAAGTACACGAGAAACACTCCCTGGTGGAACGAACACCTACAGAAGCTTAGGGCTCAGGTGAGAAGGCTGTTTAACAAGGCCAAAATCGTTCATAACTGGGAAGAGTACAGACAAAAGTTAACGCTGTACAATAAAGAAATCCGAAAAGCCAAAAGAGACTCCTGGAGGAGGTTCTGCGAGGAAGTCCAAACGACCCCCGCATGTTCAAGAATCCACAAGGTCCTGGCTAAGGATGGTACAGCGAAAGAGGTCAGCCTCCTCAAAAAGGAGGACGGATCATACACCAAAACGTTGGAGGAAAGTTTAAGAATGCTAACATTGGCACACTTTCCTGGCTCACGGGTTATGGAAGCGGGATCGGATAGCGTAGGCCACGGTCAAAGGCCGGTAAGGCCCTCAAGGGATGACTGGAAGCTAGCTACCGAAATAACCAGACCTGCAAAAATCAGATGGGCTATCAGCACATTCCGTCCATTCAAAACACCAGGAACGGATGGAATATACCCAGCCCTACTCCAGAAAGGGCTGGATGTAATTATAACACAACTGTGTAAAATCTTTAAGGCTTGTTTGGCCTATAGATTTATACCATCTGTTTGGCAAAAGGTGGAAGTCTTATATCTCCCTAAAGTAGGGAGGATGACGGACCAAACGACCAAGTGATACAGACCAATAAGTCTATCGTCGTTTGTAGCAAAAACGCTCGAAAAACTGGTCGATAGATATATAAGGGACGAAATCTTAACGGAGAACCCATTAAGTGATCGTCAATATGCATACCAGCCGGGAAAATCCACAGACCTAGCGCTGGATGACTTGAACAGGCTATTGTCAAAGTCAATTGAGGACAAAGAAGTAGCCCTAGCGGCGTTTATTGACATTGAAGGAGCCTTCAGTAATGTGGGACCTGAGTCAGTAACAGACGCACTTTCAAGGAGGGGAGTCCCCCCACTAATATGCCAATGGGTGTATGCCAACCTAACGAATAGGATCGTAGTGTCCAAGTTAGGTGAGGCGTCCATTGAGGCAACAGTGGGAAGGGGCTGTCCGCAGGGAGGTGTACTGTCACCTCTGCTGTGGTCAGCACTTGTGGATGACCTCCTTAAAAAACTCCTCAATGAAGGCCTTCACTGCCTAGGCTTCGCAGATGATATGGCCATAATCATTCAGGGGAAATTTCTGGGTACAGTCTCAGAGCGGATGCAGTCCGCAATGAAGTTGGTGTACAAGTGGTGCAAGGATGAAGGCCTAACAGTCAATCCAAAAAAAGCATCAATTGTCCCATTCACTAATAAAAGAGCGTTACAAGGCTTACAACCAATAACGCTCAATAACGTGCTGGTTCCAATGGCCACAGAGGCCAAATACCTGGGTGTGGTATTTGACCAGAGGCTATCATGGAAGCAACACATTCAAAAGGTCACACATAAAGCTACAATAGCCCTTGGTAGGTGTAGACAATTGTGTGGCAAGAACTGGGGATTGAACCCCAAAATGAACCTATGGTTGTATACACAAGTCATTAGACCAATGTTAACCTATGGTTCGGTGGTGTGGTGGAGTAGAACGCAGCAGTCCGGGGTGATCAGGCAGCTGGAAAGCATTCAAAGGCAGGCATGTCTGAATGTTACAGGTGCCATGGGAACCGCCCCAACGGACGCACTACAGGTTTTACTCAACCTACCACCATTGCACATTTACATTCAGGGCGAGGCTATGGCAACTGCTCACAGACTGCTACAAGGCCAGGCCCCCATTACCTTATTAAAAGGCAAAAAGCAAGCAGAGTTATACAATAGGGTTAAGGCAGATCAAATAATGAGTATGCCTCAGGACAGGATAGTCCCCAGGTATAACTTTGTGAGAAACTTTCGAGTAGAAATACTGGAAAGGGACTCATGGAACAATGGCCCCCCAATCCAAGGGGAGTCAATTTGGTATACCGATGGCTCAAAGACTGAGAAAGGCACAGGGTCAGGTATATACAGTAGAGGACACAGGATAAAAATCCAACTAAGTCTAGGTGCGTATGCCACAGTGTTTCAGGCAGAAGTAACGGCCATACAACACTGTGCAACGGAGATCGTAAGTCAGGGTATAACGGGTAAAACCGTAGTCATATACTCGGACAGCCAAGCAGCTCTAAAGGCGATAGTCTCAGCACAAATAAGCTCACAGCTGGTGTGGGACTGCGTTGGGGCCCTGACACATGCCGCTAGTCAAAATTCTCTGACACTGGCATGGATACCAGGACACTCAGGGTTTCGGGGCAATGAGAAGGCTGATGAATTGGCCCGTGCGGGAGCTAACACTCCAATGATTGGCCCGGAACCATTCGGCGGAGTTGCTAATACATTCAGAAAGGCAGCCATTGAGAAATGGAGGCTAGAAAAGGCCCAGGAGTGGTGGGAAACATCACCGGGCAAGCGACAAGCCAAACTCTTCATAAAGGGTTACTCGGCGAAGTTTACTGCAGAGCTGCTATCACAAAGGCGAAATGATGTCAGAATGATTGTCAGTCTCTTGACAGGACATTGTAGGCTCAGAAAACACATGAGTCAGCTAAACTTAGCAGATGAAGACATTTGTCGATACTGCCAAGAGGAAGAGGGAACTGCATTTCATGTCCTATGCCAATGTGAAGGCCTTGCAAGGACGCGGTATCTAGTACTGGGAGAGGAGAAACCGGCTGCTCCAAGTTATGCGGAGTGGCCACTGTCAAGGCTATTAAGTCTCATTAAGAGGGCAGAGCTGGACAAGGTGCTCTAATCCTATTCCACAGATAATGGGTGTTCACAATAGATCTGCAAAGGTCGCAGTGATATAGGCTAACAGCCAACCCAAAAATATCTATCTATCTATCTAGTTTTGAAACTACTGATTTCCTAATACCACAAATTGTCTTGTTTATGACATACGCGCGCTTACCTTCTTTTCCTTCAATTAAATATCTATAAACTTTTTCTTTTATTACAGTATCATTTTCTTCTATACAAATCTGTTCTAAAATTTATTTTAATAAATCAGGTAAATCCATAACAAGGGTTTTCTCTAAATATTGATTTAAATATGCAGCTTTGACATCAATTTTAAGACATTTTATATATCCTTTTAGAATTAAACAAAGCTTCCTTTTATCTAAGGAGAGCCATTTGCTTTGTTCTTATTAACAAAAACAAGACAATAACTGTCAACATTTTCTTTTCCAATCCTTTTTTGATTGGTTTTAAGGTGTTGTTTTTTATTGTAATATAATTTTTTTTTGTTCATCTAAGTGTTCTCATGCTAAGGCTGTTTTTATTGATACTTTAATATTGTTATAGACGTCTTTTTCGTCTATATTTTATGTTTTGGTCTTCCTGAACTTCTAAAAAATTCTTTTTCCTTATTTTCTCTTAATAAATTTTACCGATGTTTATTGGTATCTTACTGATTTTCTTCAATATTTGTTGAATATTATATAATTATGCTTATTATCCTCAGTTTTAGCAATTTCTAAAATATTTTATTGTTCTAGTATTAAAACAGTATTATCAGACCCTATATTTTGTTTAGATACCAGCCGTATCCTATGACCTATAGGCTTCAGAATCTATTGAAAAGTATTTTGCATTATCTAAAAGAACTCAAATTCTTCTTTTACCAACATTATTTTGGTGAGTCATTGGGATTGTCAGTCTTCTTTTAATACCACAGTCATTCAAATACTTATCGAATTGTTTGTTGCAGTATTCACCTTCGTTATAGGTCTTTAAAGATTTAATACATAAATTTAATTGAATTCCAATCATAAAAAATCTGTACTAAATATTAATATATATCAAAATAAAGTCTACTATTGTATATTCATATTTTTATATATCTACAAAATATTTTATTGCAAAAGTATTTTAATCGACATTGGCCTACATATATCTGAATGGGTTATCTATAAAGTAAAATAGTTCTTATACAACTTTTAATTAATTTTAGTTGCTGCGCATTTAAGAGAATTTTTTTCCACTCTTTTATAATCCAGAAAATCTAGTACCTATTCTTCAAAATTTAAATACCCGAATCTACGATGTAAAAGTTTAAAATTAAGAAATATTTACTTGAAATATGGTCTCACATGACTGTTTTACAAAATTCAGTCATTGTTTTTATATGCTAATAACCGTGGATGCAACACATGCCGCCTTTTGTAAATAGTACGTTATAGCCATTGCAGTAATTATCCAAATTGATTTCAAATTATTTTTTAAATCCAGTCCATATAAAGTACTTTTAGAGTAGGTTTAGAGCTTTTTCCTTTATTTGCAATATGAAATGCCCCTTTCCAAACTTTTGCATCCAAAATATTTGCTAAATTTACAACTTCTGTGAGGAAGTAAAAGACTTTTTGGTCACACATATAAGGTATGTTCTAAAAGTTTTGGCACAAAAATTTATTGGATTTAATACAGAAAACGTACAGATGTATTCCGATCTTTTGTGGAAAGAGTGAGGGGTGAAGCTTTGAATAGTTAGTATTATATTAATAACTATCTTTTCATATCACATGCATTGAAACAGCTAGTTTTGATCCCTGTTTTGCCAGTCTAAACAAGACAATTTCAGACCAATGCAACTTTCAGTCAAAAACAAACGTCATTATTTTAAGTCTGTCAGAATGTTTCTGATTGACAGTTGCATTAGTCTGAAATAGTCTTACTTCGACTGGCTACAGAGATCAAAACTCGCTGTTTTAATGCATGTGATATGAGAAATATAGTGTGTGGCACGGGAGGAAACAACGACGATTTCTGACCGAGCGATGACAGTCAACTCTTGCCCCAGTCAGAAATCGTCGTGTTTCATCCCTTGCCACACAATATACTATTTCCAATTACTTCATTTTTTATACGAACATCATGCTAATCACGATACCATGTTTTGACTAGAGCCTCGCATCATGCCATTGAGCTGGATACTCTCAAGTGGTGTATTTGACAATACTAGTTACCTTGGTAAGTCAACCAATCTATTTTGTCCAATATGAAGTAAAGCGTTCACACAACATGTACAAAACAATTGTAACAGCTAACAAATACGCCAGTAGCTACGATGGACAGCGGTAGAACTGAAAATGAACTAATTAACAATGTTTGGACGCATCGTGTGAATGCCAATAGAAATAAAAACCAGTAAACCATTCACACGATATGTATGGGCAATTGAAAAATATTGGGCAATTATAACAGCCATAAAAATCGGGCTTTACTCAAGAGATACCCAAGATTGGCTTCTACAACACCAATACTTTTTGTCCTCAAAAACGATAATCCTTCAAAATTGCTGCAGGTTTGCCCAGTATCGCGCGGGCTGGGAAGCCCAAGATGAACAACAATTAAGATTGCAAATTTACTATAAAAAACTGACAGAAATTGATCTGGATTCCGTACATAATCTCAAAAGGACATTCGAAGAAATTTATGTCTGGTGGAGCAGAATGGATCATTACACATAATTTAATAGTTTAGTTAAGTATTGAGATGTAAATATTTCCTGCCAAAACTTTTAAAACATACATTAAGATGCAGCGATTACCCAAGCACCATCCCGAATTAGAATTTTCTGTCGCTCCCAAAGACACATGAAATACATACGCTGTATGAACAATTTTTTTAACCAAAAATTCATTTGTATGCTTTTTTCTTTCTATTTTTCGTGGTAGAACCGGATGTATAATGTTTAATTTTGATTTTAGAAGATTTATTATCAACGTGACTTTTATTATCATATGAATTTAAATTTTATTCTAACCCGTTTCTTCTTTGAAATTTGTTTTTTTTTTTGGTAATGTAAACGTTTAATTATTCTGGCTTTAGAATTAGTATATTTTGCTGCAAATCTATATAAAGGTATAACAGTAAATAAATCATTAATATTTACATCTATGTTTTTAAGCTTATCGACAGCTTCAAAAATTACAGTCAGAAAATCTTTCACATTATCTCTTACTTTCCTTTTCATTTTCAAACCCACGGTGTTTATCCGTAAAGACGCTATGATGGTGATATTTTATTGGCTCGGTTTAATATACAATCTCTGGAATAGTCTAGTCGAGAAGTTGATTTCCTGCGAAAAATAATTACCAGTCTCTTAAAAATATGAGTGATAGCTCAAACGATCCAGAATGGCATTTAGAGAAAGGCCATTTTTCGATTTTTTTCTGGAGATAAAAATTACAATTGTTATTAACAAAAAACTGAAAAAATAAATAGTTCTTTCGGTTTTTGTTAATATCTTAAAAAGTATAAGTGATAGCTAAAATATTAAAAACGTTTCTGAAAGAGCAGAAAATTTCAGCTGGGATAATCTGGATTCTCGGAATTGTAGCACCAATATTTATAATTTTAATTTAACGTTGAAAATCGGCTTCCGAGCGGCAATTTTGGCATGCGCGCGTGGCCTCTGTAATGACCGCAACTTTTCAATAATTTTCTTGTGCCACTAAATAATATTATAAAAATTAGAAAAACTTCAGATGTCATCTAAACACTTCAAATAAAATGGTCACGCGATAAAAATTGTTGTATCATCATTTTTTAAACAGTTATTTAATTGTTAATTAACAATTTTTTACGAATTTCTGTTATTATAAAAGGCGGTATAAAAGTTTTATTAATTGTTCTAAAAATGTTTCCTTTCTTGGAGCCTTTATTATCAATGTTTTTAACAAGATGACATCATAAAAGTTTTAAAGATTTCTTTAATTCATTAATTATTAATTTGTTAATTAAAAACAATTAAAAATGAAAATAATGTTGTTTAAATATATAGTTTTTTAATTTAAAGCTATTGCTGGTTTTATGTTTATGCTGGACATTATATAAATTACCTTTATAATTTTTTCATGCCATTTGTTTATAAATTTTTTATAAACAAATGGATTAATTAAATATTTTCGAAAAATTTGTTTTCACCTTATTATTAGCGTAAAAAAATAATGATTTTTAAATAAAAAAATTTTCTTAATAACAATATTTAATTGTTTATAATCGTTTTTTTAGATATTTAATGTTTAAATTAATTATTAAGAAATCTTTTTTTTTTAATCATTATTTATACTTCTAAATATAAAAAAATTTTTTTTTTGTTAAAAATTTAGTTATTTATTTATATACCAATTTGTTATAAACAATTTTTTTTATTTGCAATAATTTTTTTCTAGAACATAAAAAATAACAAAAACAGCTATCTACAACAAAATGCAAAAAAAAAATACAAAGTTCCGTAAAAAATTAATTTTTTTTTTTTTGGCATTTTGTTGTAGATAGCTGTTTTTGTTATTTTTTTATGTTCTAAAAAAAATTATTGCAAATAAAAAAAAGTTGTTTATAACAAATTGGTATATAAATAAATAACTAAATTGTTTACAAAAAAAATTTTTTTTAGCAATTAGGTATATTTAAAAGTATAAACAATGATTAAAAAAAAGATTTCTTAATAATTAATTTAAACATTAAATTTCTAAAAAAACGATTATAAACAATTAAATATTGTTATTAAGAAATTTTTTTTATTTAAAAATTCTTATTTTTTTACGCTAATAATATGGTGAAAAAAAATTTTTCGAAAATATTTAATTAATCCATTTGTTTATAAAAATTTATAAACAAATGGCATGAAAAAATTATAAAGGTAATTTATATAATGTCTAGCATGAACATAAAACCAGCAATAGCTTTAAATTAAAAAACTATATATTTAAACAACATTATTTTCATTTTTAATTGTTTTTTTCAATTAACAAATTAATAATTAATGAATTAAAGAAATTTTCAAAACTTTTATGATGTCATCTTGTTAAAAACATTGATAATAAGGGCTCCAAGAAAGGAAAAATTTTTAGAACAATTAATAAAACTTTTATACCGCCTTTTATAATAACAGAAATCCGTAAAAAATTGTTAATTAACAATTAAATAACTGTTTAAAAAATGATGATACAACAATTTTTATCGGGTGACCATTTTATTTGAAGTGTTTAGATGACATCTGAATTTTTTCTAATTTTTATAATATTATTTAGTGGCATAAAAAAATTATTGAAAAGTTGCGTTCATTACAGAGGCAACGCGCGCATGCCAAAATTGCCGCGCGGAAGCCGATTTTCAACGTTAAATTAAAATTATAAATATTGGTGCTACAATTCCGAGAATCCAGAACATCCAAGCTGAAATTTTCTGCTCTTTCAGAAACGTTTTTAATATTTTAGCTATCACTTATACTTTTTAAGATATTAACAAAAACCGAAAGGACTATTTATCTTTTCAGTTTTTTGTTAATAACAATTGTAATTTTTATCTCCAGAAAAAAATCGAAAAATGGTCTTTCTCTAAATGCCATTCTGGATCGTTTGAGCTATCACTTATATTTTTAAGAGACTGGTAATTATTTTTCGCAGGAAATCAACTTCTCGACTAGACTAGAATATCGTCGCGCCTAAATAGTATTGTTTTTCTGTACAAATGATTTGACTGTCCAGAACTGCTAAGAGATGATACTTTCATGGTACCTAGACCTAGAAACCATTACATTTAAATTACAAACATCAAGGTCTAACATTCTAACTAAAAGTTTTGTACATATAATGTGTTCTTATTTTAATTTATTTTGTTCATCTTCTGATCTGTTTCATGGTACTCTTTCGCAGTTTCTTGGCTCTATTAATAGAGATCTATAATTGTAATTTTTGTATTTTTATATTATACTTATATTTTATTTTTTGGTTTTATGATAATAAAATTTAGCGTAATTTAAGTTGTAGTATTAAAAAATATTTCTTTATATACATTGTCCTGTAATTGGATTCATCTGTTGAGCTGATATTTATTTATTTATTAATTTATATACAATTTTAATGAGACAGAGATTATTTGTCAAATCAACAACATTAAACTCACTTTTTTGTATCTTGGCTTATACTTTCATTAGGCATAGTTTAGTTTAGTTTAGTTTATTTCGGTAGAAGATCAGTTTACAAGTACCCATAGGGTGTAGATCATGTCAACAAAGAAATATAAAACACTGCTTATATATAAATAGAATATACATTTCATATTACGTGAACACTAACAACATTTCATGTTGGAAACGAATAAAAACGAATAAAAAGGGCCTCCACCACTACATGAGGTCATTAAAATCCTTCTCATCTAGGAAATCCTTTATGGAATAATAACATTTTTGAGATAGAAAGTGTTTGAGGTTTTGTTTTTGTTTATTTTTTGGTAAAGTTTTAAAAATCTGTGGTAATTTATTCCATATTGATATGACGTTGTAGGTAACATTTCTCTGAATGTATGTACAACGTGCCCTATCTATTATCAGGTCATTTTTCCTTCTAGTGCTATACACATGATTATACTCCAAGCCAGCAAACAGAGAAGAATAATTAGGTATTTATGACAAACACTACACATTCATAGTCATACATACTGTACAGTGTTAAGATATTATTGTTAATAAAGATGTTTCTACAGGTTTCAATTTGTTTCAATTTAAAAATAGTTTTAAGACATCTCTTTTGAAGAGTAAAAATTCTATCTGCTTCGCTAGAATTCCCCCAGAATATTATACCATATCGCATTCTTGCCTGAACAAAAGCATGATATGCTGACAGGGCAGCCTTAGCGTTGACTGTATTTACAATCACTCTTAAAGCATAGCAATTACTTGAAATTTTTCCAGAAAGTTGATGAATATGTGGCTTCCAGTCCAGACGTTGATCAATATGAATTCCCAGAAACGAAAGGCTCTCCACAGGTTCAACCACTGTAGTCCCATAGGTAACATTTAGATTATGCTGATTTCGCCTGCTAAAGGTGATTAGTTTAGTCTCATTTACATTTAACAGCAGATTATTTGTGGAGAACCAATCGTCCAACCTGCAAAGAATGTTTACCACACTTTCACTACATTCAGCTTCACTGTTTGCTGTGCAGATAGCCGATGTGTCATCAGCAAATAACACCAGATCATGCTCAAGAATATTGGCAATATCATTTGTGTAAATGATATACAGAAGAGGACCCAAAATTGAACCCTGTGGGACTCACTTATCGATAAACTGCAGTTCCGTGTCGACCTGCTCACCAGCGGCCCCAACTTCAACTACCCTCTGCCGTCTATCACCTAAATAAGATTTGAATAGATCTAGTGCCACCCCCCTGACTCCACGCAGGGCTAATTTCTGCAACAACACCCCATGATCAACACTGTCGAAAGCCTTGGACAGATCCAGACACAGAGCAGCTGTTATTTTTCCATTATTAAGTGAATCTAAGATTTTTTGTAATGCCTGATACACAGCAGTTATTGTCGATTTCCCTTTTCGAAAGCCATTTTGTTGTTTGGCAATAATGCTGTGACTTTCTAAGAATTTGACAAGATGATGCTAAATAACCCGTTCAAAAATTTTATTTATATTAGATAAAAGAGAGATAGGTCTATAATTGTCAAATTTGTCTTTTTCACCCTTTTTGTGTATGGGTCTGACCAAGGCCTCCTTCAGCATATCCGGGTAGATACCAGTTACAAGTGACAAATTAATTATGTGGGCAAGAGGAATTGTCACACTCTCCGCAGCATGCTTCAGCAATGACACAGGTATCCCATCACAACCAACAGACTTTTTGTTTTTTAGTTTCATTAGGTAGGCATATACCTCATGTTCCGTAACTGGATGAAAAAAGGTGCTGTGATTGGACACCCCCATCCTTGAGAAGTCTACCTGCTTGTTTTTATTAATATCGAGACATGCGGTTTTAAAAAATATATTCATTCGATTAAGTAGGTCAGTTTCAGTCTCATTTGGAAAATAACTAAAGATAGAAGCATTTTGATGTTTGTCCTTATTTGTGACATTTTTTATTAGGGACCAAGTTGCTCTGGTCTTATTTTCAGCATTTTTTATATAAGATGTTTGATAAAATATTTTTGCTTGTTTTATTACCTGCTTTAGCACTTTGGAGTAACTTTTGTATCTTTCTATGGGAATCCTACCAGCAATAGCATCCTCATAAAGTAATCTTTTTTTCATACTTGAAATTTTTATGCCCTGTGTTATCCAAGTTCTTGATCTCTTTGCTCTACATTTTTTTACAGGAAATATGAGATCCATTTTTGACCTAATTATGTTATTGTTATTATAAGCCCCATTTACATCTGCATTGTACAGAACCTCACCCCATTCACCCTCTTTCATACTCACAGTGAACTGTTGTATCTTTCCTTTTGAGAATATTCTTTTTTTTTATATAGACATTATCTTTTTCTATTCTGTTTGCATTAATGGTAATGAATTGTGCAAAGTGATCCGAAAGCCCTGAGATTTTAATTGAATTATTTTTAAAATCATTACTATTACCTAATAAAAATATTGTCGATTAAGGTTTGTGTAGTTTTAGTTACTCTGGTTGGTTCAAAGATAGTTTGAGAAAGATTGTAACTCCTAAAAATATCCATAAGTTTCATCTTGTCGTCACTCTCCAAAATGAAATTTACATTAAAATCTCTACACACAACAACATTAAAATTTAAAAACTTACTATTTAATTCACTTAGTACATTATCTAAGACATTGATAAAATTGTTAAAATTTCCTAAGCATGTTCTATATACAGATAAAATGATAATTTTCCTAACCTTGCTAGCTATGCACGAGATTTCTATTTCACCTTCAACGCTCTTCTCCTTGAAGTTGCTCAGCTCTTGAAAGTCTTGTATGGTGGTCAAATGTCATTCTTTTAGTTTCTTCTTAATATAATTTCTTGTTTTTCTTATTACTAACTTTTAAATGTCTCTATGGTTCCAGTCCCCAACCAAAGATGGTGGAAAGTCCAAGAATGTTAACGCTGGCACACTTTCCGGGCTCAGGAATTATGGTAGCGGGTCGGATAGCGATGGTTTATCAGCACATTTCGCCCGTTCGAAACACTCCAAAAAGGAGAGGATGTGACCATAACATATCTGTGTAAAATCTTCAAGGCTTATTTGGCCTATAAATTTATACCATTTATGTGGCATAAGAGGGAAGTCATGTATCTCCCTAAAGGGGGGGATGACGGACCAAGCTACCAAGTCATCTTCATTCGTAGCGAAAACGCTGGAGAAACTGGTTGATAGATACATAATGGACGAAATCTTAACGGAGAACCCATTAAGTGATTTTCAATATGCCTACTAGCGGGGCAAGTCTACAGAATTAGCGCTGGATGATTTGAACAGAAGTCAATAGAAGACAAAGAAGAAGCCCTAGCGGCGTTTATTGACATATAAGGAGCCCTCATTAATGTGGGACCTGAGTCAGTGACCGACGCACTTTCAAGGAAGGAAGTCCCCACTCTAATATGAGAATGTGTTTATGTTAACCTAACGCATAGGGTAGTGTCCAAGTTAGGTGAGGCTTCCACTGAAGCAAGAGTGGAAAGGGGCTGTCCACAGGGAAGGTTCTGTCGTCCCTGCTGTGGTCAGCATTTGTGGATGACATATGTGATAAGAGTTGAATTAATATATGATACCAAGACATCTGTGGGCTGAATGTTTAAAGGCGCTTCTGGTTATAGGTAGAGATTGCAGGTTCGAGTCTTACAGGAAGTGACATTTTTTCGATTTCTCCTTAATGACATTACTTGTTTGTCTAATTTTTTAATTTCTAAAATTTAATTACTGCACTGTGCTAAAATCTATGGCAGATAAATTTTTATATTGAACTTTATAATCATTTTTATCTTTCATTCGAGAAGCCGATCATTTAGCTTTTATTCTTAATGACTCTTTGGACACTTTAGTGTATTGTATAATCTGGTTACTAGAATGAAAGTCTCAGTTCTATGGAAATAAGAGTAAAAGCAAAGCAAAGGTGGCGAAATAATGGAAGTGCTCAATCAAACAAAGTAGCTGTTCAAAAAATACCAAATTGACATACATATTAATAATTAACGATATGATTATCTAAAGATCGCGTTTGTTTAATGGTGATAAATTGGATTCTTTGCTAATTTATTACATTTATTGTAGCTGATTTTGTTAATAATAATACGAATCAAACTACGTCGTATTATTTTCATCTTAAAATAGATTGTGTATAAAAAAACCGTTTATGTGTGATACAGGACATCAACAAGAGATACATTTGTAAGCAGAAAGGTCATCAACCTGCAAGGTAAACCAAGGTAACCACCGAAAATCTAGAAATGGTTGCTATGTGTATGCACTAGATCATGGGCGTAGCTAGATTAAAAAAAAAAATTTCGTATAACTAACTTGTTTAGCCGAATTTTCTAATAAAATTTTCCTGTAAATATTTTGAAAATAGTTAGTAAAAAAATTAACATGTACATATGATATCTCCAAAATAGTGCAAATCATTCTCGTGTTTCCCAACGTGACTATTTTATAGCTTTTCATCAATATCTCTTAAAACTAAGAAAACATAATGTTTTAAATAATATGTTTATAATAGAATTTTATCAATATATTAAATAAGTTCATTTGTTTTAGTATCAACTATTTGTTACAATTACCTGATAAAATATCTCATTTAATTGTAAGCTTATATTTAAGCTTTGGCCTTTTCATTACAAAATAGAAATTTATACAAAACTCTCGTCATGTAAATCTATACATATAATAAAACTGTAGAAATGTATATGTTTGTGCACGCATAACATGAAAACTACTGATCCTATTCGAATGCGGTTTTCAAAGACGTATTTGTCTTCTTTCAACTTAACATCTGGTGTATAAAACTTTCTCCCCCCACCCCTTCAACGGGGTGATGAAAGAAACTTTTATACAAAAATCAACACACCACGCGAACGACGTCGCGGGTACATCGAAATAGAACCCAAAAATGTGGTTAGATTTTTTTGTCTGTCTGTCTGTATGTTTGTGCGCGCATCACATGAAAACTACTGATCCGATTCGAATGCGGTTTTCACAGATGTATTTGTCTTCTTTCAACTTAACATCTGGTGTATAAAAATTTCTCTCGCATTCCTTAAATGGGGTGGGGTAAGAAATTTTTTTACAACAATCACACGCCACGCGAACGACGTTGCGAGTACAACTAGTATTACATAATTTAGTTATGACAAACAAATAATCCTAAGAATAATATGATTACTTAAAAAAATACTTAATTAAAAAATAGTACTTATATATAATTTTAAAATTGATTAAACATTCTGTAGAGTTGAAAGCTTAATACCACAATATGTTCGATTAAGCTAAAAAAATTCTAATATTTATCAACTTTAAGAGATCAATTATAGTCTAGGAGCCAGGATGGAGGTTGAGTATGCACTTTTATGTCCCCTCGGTACCTTGACGTTTTTTTTTAGTTTTTTTGATGAGTACCATGATGAATATTCGTCAGATAATTATTTCTTTAAACAAAATGAACAAAATGGTATTTCGTAAACTTTGATCCGATTATTAGGACCGGAGAACCCGTATATAGACAAAAATAGTACGATCACTTCTGCAAAAACTTGTTCCATGCCACCAGCAGCGTTGCCAACCTAAATTTTCTGAAATCTGTAGATTTATACACAAAAAAGTGTAAATTGGAAGTTTTTTTAGTAAAAAAGAGGTAAGTTTAAATTAAGTTACAAAAAAGTTAAATAAGTATACAAGAAAATTATTGTAGATTTAGCGGGCATAAATCCATGTTGCTCATTATTAATTAATGCATTAGTATCCCATAATAATTTTTGTGAGACAATGCAATCTAGTAACTTTGGAATTTCTGATTAAATGTAAATGGGTCTATAGTTTTTAGTTTTTAATATCTTCCTTGGTATCACATTTATAAATTGGAATTAGATAGCTCTCCTTCCAGAAAGCTGGAAAAATACCGGAAGGTAGTGATAAATTGAATAAATGATGCAAAGGTTTAGCTAGTGTTAAAGTACATTTTTTAGGAAAAACAGTGGAATACCATCAGGACCAAAGGAAAGTTTATAAGGTTTGGACAAAATGGTATCAATGATTTCCTTAATGTCAATATTGTAACTAGTAACATTCAAATAATTAGTTTTGTAGGTATATTCTGGTATTTGGTTAGGATTATTATGGCAGTAAACAGTAGAGAAATGTTATCATAATTGTTACTTTCTTCAGGAGTACCCATCTTATATGAAACAAATTTTAAAAATTTATGTTGAACACTTTTGATTAAATCGATGTCCTTTTGACGGTAAGGATTTCATAAGATACAATTATATCCAACATAAGATCTCACCAATAAACAATACTTATAATAATTTAATTAAGTTTATAGAAAAGGGATTGGAAGATCTTATAATGAAGCCTAATATTTTCAATACCTTTGGAATAATGATACTGGAATAATAATTGGTGTCATTTCTTTGGGTATAGCTTGAGCAAATTTATTTTACACCATCTGACGTGGTTCTCTATATCAATTTGAAGTAATCTGGCATCTTTAATGGTTTTTATAGACAAAAAAAAATGCGAGTAAACTATAACCGCCGCTACATCATTTACAAATATATTAAAAAGCAAAGGACCCAAATGTGAACCTTGCGGCACACCTAAAGAGACAGATATCGCCGAAGAAATGGAGCCAGCATATCTAACATACTGTGTTCGTCCTCTACGATTACCATGAAAGTAAACAGTAGAGAAATAAGAAGCAAAAAGATTAACAATGTCATTATTACAATTAGAAATCTTTCCGTCATAATTCATGGTAGTAGGTAATCGGTAGCTAGACCTTTTGTTATTGTAATATTTCCAGAAATTTTTAGGGTCGAAGCATATATTATTTTCAATTTTGGATATATATCGGTTAAAGCATACTTGCGAACATCGAGTTCTAAGTTCACAAAATTGTTGATACGCGATAAAATTTCCTGATATTTTGTAACGTTTATGAACATCTTTTTTCGGTTTTATTAGATTGACAAGTTTACACAAGAACCAATGATGATAATTGATAGGAACATAGATACTTAAGGCCTGATACAATATATCATAAAATTTAACAGAAGCCATGTCAATCGTGCATGAATTAAGTATTGTACTGCAGTTTAAACTTGCGAAAAAATCATTTAAACATATATAGGTAGCATTTTTAAAATCCCAAAGATACTCCTCATAGTGGTGATAATTTGTTTCCAGTTTCCAATAGAAAGAAACTACAGAGTGGAGTACACTATTGCTAAGCAAGAAATCTACAGCTTCAGAAACAACAACGTCACAAGAACTATAAAAAATTAAATCAAGAAATGTGCTTTGACTGTTAGGGATTGTATTTGTTTGATATAAATTAAGATAACTAAATGTATTAAGTAAAAGGAATCCTTTAGAGTTTTCTGGGCAAACAACATTCAATCCAAAATTATCATTGTACCAAGTAGCCTCAGACAAATTATAACAAAAGCTTACTATTCTTATAATTGACCGATTCGTAATCAATAGTGTTTAAATGATCAATAGATGTGTTCTCAGAAGAATCAGGTGGAATATAACTGCTCCCCAACTGCTTTTCTTACACTTAATATGTACAAAAAGTTTTTCAACTGTTGTTTGTGATAGGTATATCAACTAATTCGGCTAAAATATTAATTTTTATTGCAATTTAAATGCCACCGTCACGTATTTCACCGCAAATATTATAGTTCCTATCTAATCGAGAAATATTATAACTTAAAGTCAGAATTAAGCCAAGATTCAACAATAACAATAATATTATAAACAGAACAAAGAATATTATGCTACAAATTATTTATTTTAGTTCTGAGACCACCAGCATTTTGATAATATATCCTCAACGAGCACGTCCTTTTTAATTTTAGTTTTTTGATATTCGTGGGATACCTTTCACATACTTGATAAAAACTTGTTCACCATTCGCTTTTATTTTATTGATTTCTTTTCTAAACTGTTTCATGTTGTTCATTTGTACAGCTGTCATATCAACCTCTAAAAAAATCTTCATTTCTTTCTTTATTTTTTTTATTTTTAACCATTTGTAAAACATCAGCGTTGCGAAGCACAACTTTCAATAAACGATTGCCGTTTTTATTCTTCTTACCAACTATAACAGTTTTAATTATAGCCAAATCTTCATTACAAAGCTCATTGGCAATTTCTTTAACAGACTCTAAATCAGATTTCTGCCGAGAGGCTTCAGGAACATCATTAGATTGTTAACTCTTCTTTGTCTGTCATGGATCTCATTGATGTTTTCTTCAGTTACCAAAGAAGGGCGATTTTTGAGATCTATAACCTCTGTTTGCAGACAGTCAATTTTAGCAAATATCTCGGAATTTTGACGGAAAATGTAAATTGTGGCATCGAATACATATTCTATGTAAAAACTTTCTTTAGCTTGCAGATCTCTGTTATGTATATACATACCATTGGTCAAATATAGTACCATGTATATAATGATTGGTGTAGGAAATTTTCTGTGATTTATGGTAGTTTTTGTAGATTTATTGATTTAGATTATATAAACATTAAAATAATCAGAAGGCGCATGGTAGGTTAAATAAACATAAAACAAATTAAAGTTCATTATCATTTCATGACTTTTAAATTCTTATCAATCAACATTATTTTTTTGCCTTTCTCAAATGTTAAACTTATAGACTCCCACATACCAATCACGTGTTTTTCGCAAATATATGGCGTTAATTTATTTTACATTTTTATTTCATTCAATTTCAAATATAGTACCAAATTTTTATTTAATTCTATTCTATACCCATTGTTATCTGCTCTTACAGTTTTCGCAAAATATAGTGCGTTTATGACTTAACTGCTACGTAACTAATTGTTAATCTTACAAACGTGCCTATTGATCTGAGGTATCAGTATGAAAACAGGGTTTAGAATGTATTATAATGTATTATAATAGGAGTACATTTTTGTGGTATTTTAGCGACTGTAATTCTACATTAAAAATAATAAATCTGAATATCAAGTTGAAGGTAGTAATTTAATTAAAATAATTTTGTTTCATGTTATAAATTCTTATATAAATCTATACACGATTTCTATACGTTGATAAAATACGTGCTACGCACTTTCCATAGAATCATTTTCTTGAAATGATAGTGTGAGGTTAAAGGGTCACCAAACGAAGTGCGTGTATGTTCATTTGATAACATTTGAACACATGAATAATCGTTTAAAATTCAATGTTTAATTTGATATTGTCAAAACGATATCCAGAAAAAGTGTATTTACCAAAATTATGATTTACTTTGAATACTCATTTTACGTTCTTATTGTTGTGACCACCATTTTATAAACTTTATACGATTCTTTACACCTTTTATTTTATTTTTTATTTTCAGGATCTACCAGTTCATAATAGCTGATAATTATTACTTTACCTACAAATGTATTATAAAATACTAAAATACACAAAAAACCGCATTTCGATCCATCTTACTTTACAAATTTCGAAGATTTTGCTAATTATAGTGCTTTATTTCCTCGACTATTCTTAAAAACTCTGTTTATGTAGCCAACAAACTCAAAAGCATAGTGCAGGATATACTGCAACCCTGTGACGGTATTTTAGACTACAATACAATACTCATTACTGAATATTATTATTAATATAAAATACTAAACTTTATATGTATACTTACGTGACAGAATTATAACATAATCTGTCAAACACAATGTAATACGTCACTGTAATACAAAAACTGTTTTTTTTATATCTATATCTTTTCAATGTACTGAATGGTATTCAAAGGACTTATAGTTATGACTAATAACATGTGGTAAATATTTCATCATTGTTTTTACCGACCAATATACCTTATATGTGTTTCTGACTCTCTTACTCACATCATTGCATATGTATTGATTTTGTCGATTTAATCCCATACAAATTTTCACCGCCGGGTCCACGAATAGAAGTATAACTTCAATAAATAACACAGGTCTACAAAAAAAATATTTTTTATAATTCACGTTCACAAAGTTTCTATTTCGACACTAAAAACAGTATCGAAATAGGTTCATTGTAACACTGTTTTTGGTAACTTTTTGTTTTACACAATTGGTTGCACTGCACTGATTTTCAACGAAAGAGTTCAGGTAGTAAATCAAGAAGTATGTTTTAGTAAATTATTAACTACATTATCAGCGTTATTGCTAAATTCGGAATATTTTATACAAATTTGACAAACATTCTAATTTAAAATCATTAAAACTGACAAATGTCCAAACTGTCAAGATTGCCAACATAAATAAATATTTCTAAAAACTCTCATTTTATTTTTTTTTATACTTTTTAAAGTTCATTATAAAAAATAGTATGTAACACTCGAATTACAATGACGGTTTGTAGTACTCGTTCTTTGCGAAACTCACCGCTTCGCGGTTCGTTTCACAAACTGAACTCGTACTACGAAACCTCTGTCATTGTAACACTTGTATTACAATATACTATTTTAAAATTGTTTGGAATTTGATAACTGATTTTTATGTATTTTTCAGCGCTGATTGCAAAGATGCAATCCATTTTTTTCTATCACCCAAGGTTTTCTCACAAAAAAGAAATTACTTTTTGGTATAATAACAAAATTTTAGCAATTTTTTAAATTTTTTCTTAAGTTAAAGGATTTTATTTTATGTATAATACATGTTATAAACTACATATCTAGTACACTAACATTTCTCTTTAAGCTCATAAGTCCTTATAGTAACGCTTTTGCTTTCCGTCGAAGCTTCTTTTATTGCTTTTCCGGCTGTGTACTCGTTGAGGGTCATCTCGTTTTAGCATCCAGCAGTAGTCCGCTATCATGTTGACGTTCCATCTTCCTTGATACCTTCTTTCCATTTCCTTGATATCTTGGTGGAATCTTTCACCCTGCTCTTCACTTATATCACCAAGGTTTGCAGGGAAGTAGTCTAGATGTGAATGGAGGAAATGAACTTTAATGCTCATGTTACATCCCAGCTTCTTAAAGTTGTCGAGCATGTCTGCGACGATTGTCTTGTAGTTAGGATCTTTTTTGTTTCCTAGGAAACCGGTAACAACTAGTTTAAAAGATGTCCATGCTGCTTTTTCGTTTGTTTCCATTTTGTCCACAAAATTGGGATCTCTCATCAGTTTTCTAATGTCTGGCCCGACAAAGACTCCTTCCTTTAGTTTTGCTTCGGATAAACCAGGAAACTGTCCACAAAAATACTTGAAACACTCCCCTTCTTTTGGCAATGCCTTTACAAATTGTTTCATTAACCCCAACTTAATGTGGAGTGGTGGTAGTAATACCTTTTTGGGATCCACAAGGCTTTTCCTCTCAATGTTTTTAACCCCCACCTGTAAGGTTTTTCTCAAGGGCCAATATTAAAAGTACTATGGGCTTAATAACAGTTCATAAAGATGCTAAAAACAAAAATTCAAACTCACTAGAGTACGGAACTATGTATAAAAATATCGAAAAAAGCCAAAAATAGACAAGCAGTTTGTGGAAAAACTGTACGTGATGGAATTTTTTCACTATTTTTCCCGAAATTAGCGTTGAAAATACTATAAAAATCACTTATTCAATTTTAAACAATTTTTATGTCGCAGACCTGTGTAATCAATACACTATTTTGTTTTTTGTTGTGACATCTAATAACATAAGAAAAGATACCATTCAAACATACTTTCAAATTGCAATTTAAATAGTGATGAGTATTCTTGCGGTATCTATATGACAAAAAAAGTGGCATTATGATAGTTACCAAATTTCTTATTCTAAGTAATTTTAAGTAATTGTAACGTTCTAACAATTTTTTGGTCAACATTGATATCCTATTCACTATTCACCATTTGAGATGTATTTTAGTACGTAAACAATTTTTATATTTTTTTTTCATTTAACTAAGATACGCAACGAAGTCATTAAGCCCTTATTACATAAAAATCTTTGTTAAATCACTTATTATAAAATCCAAAACATTTCTAATTACTTATTTACCATAATTTATATACCAATATTTACGAAGATAATGGCATTATGACTCCAGATGCAAAGAAGTATTTAATCATTATATTTCATAATATCGAACAGTTCATTTCTAATAATTTTGTGCTAAAATCGAAAAACTGTGCTAATCTAAATATTTGTGGTTAATTGAATGATTTTTCTTAATTGTGAACGACTTACGAGAGTTGTCTTTTTAGTTTTGATTATAGTTGCTTAGAAGGCGTCGCCAATAGAATCTTCAGACACAATCTTTTGTTGACATAAATCCAGAGTTTCATTGCGCTACGAAAACTCGAGTAGGTACAGTGATATAACAAATCAATAATTTTTTACAATTTGCGGAGGATATTCCCACCAGTGATGTGTATTTGAAAAGGTTTCACACCTGCCTAATAAACTATCTTCGGGTCCAGATAAAATTCCAGAGTTTTTATTAAAAAATCTTAAATATAGTTTAACTCAACCCCTGTGTTTATTTTGCGTAAGTATTATATATGGTTGAAATCAGAAAAAAAATATCTTTACGTTTCTGATATTTTAACATATATTTGTTAAATTTAAACAATAGATTGTAAAATCGTGAGTGCATACAACCCCATGCTGTTAGGTTCGGGGAAAAGGTCTCTTTTATTGGCCTCCCACTAGGCCCAGGAAGGGGGTGACCTGAAAGGCTCTTTAACCGTTTAATACGTAAGACCCAACACGGTTTTTCGAATGGAAGATCCATATTAACTAATTTGGTATCATACGAGACCTTTCTGTTAGATTCCTTGGAGGAGGGAAAGCAGGTTGATTCTGTTTATACTTCTCCAAGGCATTCTATAGGGTGAGTCATGTGATCCTTATCGCTAAATTGTATGCGTTGGGATTTGATCCGGTCTCTATCAAATGGTTTGCTTACTAACCGAAGACAAAAAGTAAAAATAGGAAATTATGAATCTAGTTATATTGATATACCATCTGGAGTACCACAGAGTGGACACTGTGCGCCTATTCTTTTTAACTTATTTATTAACGATCTGGTTGAGCAGCTGTCAGACTGTTATTTCTTATTGTACGCTGACAATTTTAAAATCCTTAAAAATATTAATTGTCCAATAGATAGCAGTATCTTAGAACAAAATCTTAATGAACTCTCTGAATGGTCTACAAAGAATGATCTATCTCTAAACAATGAAAATGTTTTACGATTTGCTTTTTTAAACATACAAAGAAGTTTGATAATATTTACTATATTAATAATCAGCCATTACAAGCTGTTAATTCGATTAGAGACTTAGGAGTAATAATTGATTCTCAGTTGACTTTTAGAGAGCATTATAATTATGTTACTGGTAAAGTTATGCAAATGTTGGGATTTCTTTGAAAACATACAGAGATCTTTCAGTAGATTCTCTGAAAATATTATACTGCTCTATTGTTAGGTCTCACCTGGAGTATGCATCAACTGTATGGTCCCCTTATCGCAACATATATAAGCTTCAACTCGAGAATGTGCAGAGGAAATTTATTAAGTACTGTTCGTATAGACTTGGTATAGGTGGAAAGGTAGATGAGGCATCCATCCATGTTACCAAAGTTACAACCATTAGCGAAACGAAGAAGCATTTCTGATATGTGCTTTACTTTTAAAATAATAAACGGCCAAATTGACTGTCCTTCTCTCTTAACACAAATTAAATTAAAAGTTCCTACACGAACGCTTCGTAATAGCGACGGCGTTAATGAGTTCCACCCCGCGGTCAATTTACGTACCTGCTTTGATCGTAATGTTGTTTGAGTTCCACCCCGGCTATGTCAGCATGTGGTTTACGACTTTATGAGTATATAATAGTTTTTAATTTTATGATATAAATATAAATAAAGTTTTTAAATATTCAGTCACACCATATAAAATAGCTAATTGATTCTCGAAAATTTTAAAATTTAATAATTAAACGTTACCTAGCGATGTATTATTAAAAAACAAGCATATATTTTTTTTATTTATTACATTAATAAAATCTGTTATATGAAAACTATACCTACAAAATGAATATTTACAAAAAATAAATAATAGATAACTTAAATACTAATGGGTAAATTACAATCAGACACAGTTCTTAAAATCTTTATAATTATTGATAAATGTGTCCAAGTGATTCTGCTTCTTCTTAACATTTCTTCTAGGCGTCTTAGAACCACTATGCGCACCTGTTATTTTCCAGTATATAAATGTTTGGAAGCTTTTCAAAATGTCTACGAAAGAATAAATTGATGGGTGACTATAATAGAATGAATTTTTTAAATGTGAATGAAAGCTCTCGCAGCAATTAGTAGTGCGCATAGTGGATGAAGAACAAGCAGCCTACATTTTTCGCGGAAAACTACAATTAATATCTAAATAATTATCTACCATATAATCTGAAAATTTAATCAAAGTAGAATTGTTTGGGATAATTTCCATCAGTTCCAAAAAACTATCTTTTACCTCTTCCGGATCCAAGTACGGCATTCCAAAAATATATTTTAACCATTTACCCACGGGAGAATTGGCATCATTATTAAAACGACACTAACCCTAGATTTCGATTATCCTAAAACATGTTTGCTTTTAATGGAACAGACAACCGCGCAATTTAGTAAATTCGAATGTTGTTCTGATAGCATTATGAATGGCTGTGTCAAAATCAACATAATTTATCTTTGGTTTAAAAATTGACTCGCATTCTTCACATTTATTGATGATCAGACGGAACATGTGACGGTAAGTTGTGCATGTTTTTTTTTGGTAACAAACAAAACACAAAGGGCACATACTGACCATTTTTTAAACCGTGTATGGTGTATAACTGCGAAAAAAATTTTGGGAAATACTGAAATGTGCCTTCCATATATAACATTTCTGCAGAGCACAAAAAATTCAAATTTAAAAAACAAGAAAATATGATGATATTAGTTTCAGTATCATTTTCTAGTAACAACACGACACCCGCATGTTTCTCTCTCTCACAGACCAAAAACTAAATAACTCTCTCTCCCTCTCTCTCATAGATAGATATATTACAATTAAAAAGACACTATTTTAAATTTAAAGAAAATGTACATTAAAAAGAAAATACTGTAGAAAAAATAATAATTAACTATAATAGTATTATATTTTATTTTATCCTGTTTTTATAAATTAATAAATTCATAAACATTTTAAAAATAGTTCTTAACTTGACTAGTTAGGTACCTACGTCAAATTACCTTAAATGTCAGTTACTGTCAAATATTTTAATTTTAAAATTTTGTATTAAATTGTTAATTCCTGTTTTAAATTAAATTGAAATAAAAAGTAATTCTAGGTAGAATATACAATACCTCTGGTATTGTATAAATGGACACTTTTGTTAAAAGAAACGAACTGTTGAAAATAATGGATTTACTATTTTTTTTTCTATTTTGCTTTGAACAGTGTAGTAGTGTCGCGAAGTTTATACAGGTTTTTTGTAGATAATAAATATTAAAATAATAGAAAATAAAAACAATAATGTATCCTGACAGTGTTTCTGCACAAGTTCTGGATATTGCTGATAAAGTTAGGTAAGTAGAGATTTTATACAGACGATAATAAATGCTTATGTATGTACAAATTCTCTGTTGTGTTTACAAATTACAATTCCTTAACTAATTAATCGAAAGGAACTTCGTTCCATCCGGGTGTCCCTTGACACCTCTCACTTTTTTATTAACATGTTTATCGAATTCACAGCATCATGAACATCTGACATGGTTTTTGGCAGAGGCAGTAAAATGGACCGCCTAGCTGCATGTATATTTTGTCGAATATTGTTCACGGCTCGTACACTTACACTTTGATGTTTTCCAATCGCGCTTTTCTTTTTACACTATTATTAATTTTTTGTATAAACAACGTAGCATCATTCATTGGGTGGTTATGTGTCACCTCTGTGATACCAACTTTCTTCTCCTCTTTTGCATATAATAGCACAAATAACAACTATTATTTTGTAATTTTATTTTTTTATTTTAACTTGTGATTTTAAATTGTAATTGTTTTTAGCATTTTTTTAATTAGATTTAATTGCCCCCATCTAATGTATGATTATTTATTGTGTATTGTATTTTATTAATGGGACATCCCGTATACTATAAATAAATAAATAAATAAATAAATAAATAAATAAATAAATAAATAAATAAATAAATAAATAAATAAATAAATAAATAAATAAATAAATAAATAAATAAATAAATAAATAAATAAATAAATAAATAAATAAATAAATAAATAAATAAATAAATAAATAAATAAATAAATAAATAAATAAATAAATAAATAAATAAATAAATAAATAAATAAATAAATAAATAATTAAATAAATAAATAGTGTTTGGAATTAGAAACAAAGCACCACACCAATCAACTATTTCCCGCTGGTATTGCGAATTTCAACGTAGTCGCTCCAGTCTCAACGACGAATTCAGGTTAGGTTCATCAGCTAATAAAGGATGGCGCCGTGTATACATACCGGGAGATATAGGGATCTTTGGGCATTTCAAAAACCTCGATCCAAAAGATCCTACATAAAGAACTGGGTGATACAAAGTTGGTTTCTCGTTAGATCCATCATTTGCTCACAGAAGAGTAAAAAGCGGTTTTCGTCAATTGGTGTCGAAAAACATAGGAACGGCTCAACAATGGATGAGTAAAAAAACGTTTATAGTATTGCTAGTGGTGATGAATCTTGGATGTACTCCTACGAACTGGAAAATAAACGCCAATCCGTGTTTGTTTTTTACGATGAGAAAAATCCAACAAAAGTGATCCGTTCCCGAAGTGTGACAAAGAAAATGTGTCAAAATCTGCTCATGTGGCAACAAATGCTTTAAAAGAACGGTTACTTCCGATTGGTATAAAACGTTTGTTTTCCAGAAGTTATCGCGATACTCCAAAACCAACACAAAATGGCGAATCATCCTACATCAGGACAATGCAAGTGCTCACACTGGCCAAAAGACAATTTATTTTTTGGACCTTTAAAACATCGAGTTGTTAGACCATTTACCACAATATAGACCCGACGTAAGTCTCAAACGAGTTCTTCACGTTCTCAAAGATCAAGAATTTAATGCGTGTGCAACGATTTCAGCTGCCAGAAAAAGCCATCGATGCCTTTAAAACAGCGATTTCGTGTCAACAGAACCAATTGGTTTCAACGTATGCAAAAATGTATCGATCTTGGTGGGACATATTTTGAAAAACAATAAATGACTTTAAGTTTATATATTTTTTGTATATGCTAAACTGAAAAAAACCCTCGTTTAAAATTTCAAATGTAGAAAATGTAGACTAGAGGAAGCAACAATATTTTAATAAAAAATGCAAGAATAATAAATAGTAAAGATTTAAAAGAAAAGGATCAATGGAAATAGAAATTGGAACTTTGTACGTAATGTAGGTATTATAAGAATAAACATTTTATTAAATTTTCCTGTTACATCAACTTACGCTAGCTTTTAATCAATATTTCGATTAAAAAAAGGTTGTGATATTTAAAAGTAAATTGAATTTATGTTAGAATATATTTATATTTAAAATTCTACAATAAAACAACGTTATATATTTGATTTCTTGAAGTCGTAGATTTTACAACTTATTCTGCTGTCACACGTAATAATTTTGACGAAAATTTCATTGTTAACTGGTTTATAGGACGTTTTATATGTTGTTTATCATCAAATGTTTACAAAAGTTGTATCACGTAAGTTCGTTAAAACAATTAGCAATTAAAGTAATTTAATCGCTGTTTTATTAAATACGTGGATCGATTTATCCCAGTTTTAGTTCTTTATGATTTTTATTATTTCATTAAAACACGTGATATTAAAAAAAAATGAGTGTGGCAGTCAGTCTGACTGCCGGCAGAAGTTATACTTCTATACACGCGCCCGGATTCATAAATTTGTATACGAATAATTTAGCAAAATCATTATATGATATTCGTGGTTAGCGACCTCAAAAACCGAGTGCACTCTCTTTTTGTATCCAATTTGCATAATATTCCTGGAGACGAGGTCCATCTTAAGCACCAGGTGTTTCAAAGACCATCGTCATTATTATAATCGTATTTAGCGACTCAAAAAACCACCGAGTACCAGGTGTGCACTGATTTCGTACAGAATTTACATTAAACCCTAGGAGAAGAGGTAAATACCCTAAGCACCAAGTGCCGCGGAGACTTTCGGAATCGTGATATTCGTGTACAGCGACCCCAAAAACCCCGAGTTTATAAATTGAACCCATTTTCAGCAATACTTGCCAAATTGTAAGTTTTCTCTCTATTGTCTGTTCGGAATGCACTTTTCGAATGCAGAAATGCAATTTCCCATTTTTATATTATAAAATATAGTGACAAATTTCCGGATACTTTAACGAATCCAATGCAAAAAAACGCATTCCGATCCATCTTACGTTACAAAATTCAGAGGTTTTAGTTTATTTCCTCGACTATTCGTAAAAACTCTGTTTATGTAGCCAACAACCTTAAAAGCATAGAGCAGAATATACTGTAACCATGTGACGGTACTTTAGACTACAATACAATACTCATTACTGAATAGTATTATTAATATAAAATATAAACTTTACTTCACTTACGTGACAGAATTATAAAATAATCTGTCAAATAATCATGTGGTCCGTCACTATGATATTCATACATTAGTTTAGACTGTTTTTTGTATATCTATTCCTTTTCAATGTACTGAATGTTGAAACGGTATTCAAAGGACTTATAGTTATGACTAATAACATGTGGTAAATATTTAATCTTTGTTTTTACCGACCAATATACCTTATAAGTGTTTCTGTCTCTCTCTTACTCACACCATTACAAATGTAATGATTTTTCCCATTTAACTCTACACAATCTTTTTCTACAGAGTGTACGAATAGAAGTATAACTTCAAAAAACATATATTTAGTAAAAATTTTGTGAGAAAAAAAGTGCTAAAGTGCTTTAATTGTAATAATAAAAAATAATTATGTTAGAACTGTCATGTAACATTTTATTTAATACCTATACAGGGTATTTCGTCCGTTTTATCGAAAATATTTAAGAATACAAAAATTATTCGAAATGTATCAGTCTATTATATAAAATTTTAACCAATCAAAAGAAGGAGGGTATCTACGCTCAGCCTTTGGAAATATGACTACTACTTCGTAGTTCTACAACGTTTGGTGGGTCCTAGCTGACCAAACAATACGCGTCCACGCTCTTAAATCTTCGTTTAGCGTTCCATAACAGTGGTGGTCTTCCCATAGGTCTCCTAATATTGATGTTTCTTCCTACACTAATTTGTTAAGTCTATCGTCATCCTGTCTTCTTACATGTCCTACCCAACTTATTCTCATTACTTTTATTTCTTGGACAAATATCTGAAGCTCTATATATTTCTGTTAATTCGGTGTTCGTTCTCAATCTGTATTGAAGCGTTATCTCAACTTTTACCGGACCATATATTCTTCGTAGAAGACTTCTTTCATACATATTTAATCGATTTTCATTTTGTTTTGTCAACATCCACGTTTCACATGCATAGGTAAGTACTGATCTAATTACCATTCTGTATCTTTTTATTTTCGTTTGTCTTGTGATATTTCTTGACTTCATAATTTGTTTTGTTTCGTAACAGCACTTATTAGCCTTCTGTATTCTTGCGTTAATTTCTTCTGTAGTATCATTGTCCATTGTCAATTTACTTCCGATGTAGGTATACATATTCTTTTACTCTCTGAAAGTTATATTTATCTATCGTTACGTTCTCCCTATTCTATCTCTTGCTTGTGTTCTTGTATTATACGTATATTTTGTATTATTATCATTAATTTTTAAGTCCTTTTTTTCACATTCCCTGCTTTCTTTCTCATCGTTTGTAGTTTTCCCATTAGGTCTATGTCTATGTCTGGAAGAGTCGTGGGCCCTCGTTGTTGAACAGTTAGCTTTTTTTGCTGTCATTTTGGCCTTTTCCAATGCAATACTAAATAGTACCGTTGATATAGCGTCCCCTTATTTTAAACCAGAGTAAACTAGAAAGGGGTAGAGAGCAGTTGTTTTAAGTTTGCTGCTAGATCCGACTACACATGTTTTTGTTAAATTGATCAACATTTTAGGTATTTCTAGTTCTTCCATTACATTCCATAGTTAGGTCCTTACCACGATGTTTAATATCAATAAACAGCTAGTGCAGATCCTTACTGAATTTCCAACATTTCTCCATCAATTGGCCGGATTGTCAAGATTTGAACAACTGTAGAACGGTGATTTCTTTTACAAAGTGTCTTATTGCCTTGTGTATGGGTATGACTACAATTTCGGACCGACTGGTAATTTTTCTTTTTAACATACGACAATTATGAGTTTATGAAGTTGTTCTGCTAAATATGTGCTCCCATTTTTTATGCATTCTGCTGGAATCGTGTCTTTCCCCGCAGCCTTTTAAGTCTTTTAATGAAAGTTATAGTTTCTTCTATTGTTGGAACTCTTCCTTCAGCTACTGCGGTATAGCCTTTTAAAATGGAAGATAATTAAGGAAATAGCCTTTCGAAGTATTTTGACTAGTACAAAATATTTATCTAATTTATCATATTTTTAGCTGGTTTGAAAATCAAACAAATCAAAATTGTAGAAAATATAATTTTCTCCAATTTTTTTTTGTATATTTATGTCCTAAAGTTACTAATTTACACTATTATTGACACCTCCCCCCTTTTAGTTGGAACAATATAATTGCATTCAGTAATTCTTTCAAGGTTAAGCCCTTTCTTCCTCTAGCACGACTGGACTAGATGGTACATTTAAGAAAACAAAGGCTGTAGGTACGAGCTGTGTAACTAGAAGAAGCAGTTCTGAGTCACCTGAAAAAAGTACATAAATAAGTGCCAGCATATTGAATGTAGGTAATTTTAGTGTATTTAAAATTCTTAAAAAACAGTAATTATATCCGTTCCTGTCACCTAGTGACTTCTTTGCGTGCCTATTATTTTGACAATGTACCTTCCTTCAAATTCATAAACTAGTTTTAAAATAACCTTTTGTTTACTGACGAAGTTACTTTTTGGCGACAGTGTAAACAAAATTTTTATTAGAGTCACTTGTGGATTGAAGAAAATTCACATAGAATCTCATGTTCAGCATCATTTTTCATTAAATGTATAGCCTAGGGTAATTAATGATCACCTAATCAATCCATTTTCTGTATGACAGTTTTAGAGCAATAAATAATTTGGTTTGTCAGTAAAACCTTCTAGTGAAATCGAAGCATTTTCAGATACCTATACGTTTATGTAGTAAATTATCATTACCTTTTCATGCTAATCACTTTGTCGCAATTATTTACAATCGCCGTATACGAGGGTTGTCTATTTAGTTTTGCATATAGCCGCTTAGAAGGCGCCATCAATTAATCCTTCAGACACAAATCTGACCTCAATCTTTTGTTGACATAAATCTAGAATTCCATTGTGACTAGAACTCGTATAAGTACAGTGAATTTTTTTTTTGAAATTGTCAAGTCGGTCGAAAAATGAATCTTAGCTGAGACCATTTTCGAGAAATAATTTTTTACAATTTTCGGAGGGGATTATCCCAACAGCAATGTCTCACATAAATGGTTTCTATGTTTGGGAATAAAGCACCACACCAGTCAACTATTTTTTGCTGGTATTGCGAATTTCAGCGAGGTCGCTCCAGTCTCAGCGACGAATCCAGCAATCACACAGCAAAACATTAATGCGGATCTTCAGTTACTGTGTAACATACCGGGAGATAGAGGTATCTTTGGGCATTTTAAAGACCTTGATCCGAAAGATTCTACATGTAGAACTAGGTGTTACGAAGTTGGTTTCGCGTTGGATCTCTCATTTGCTCACTGAAGAGCAAAAAGCTGTTTTCGTCAATTGGTGTCGAAAAACATAGGAACGGTTCAACAAAGGAAGCTCAAAAAACGATTATAATATTGTTAGTGGCTATGAATCTTGGATTTACTTCTACGAACCGGAAAATAAACGCTAATCCGCTGGGTGTTCCACGATGACAAAAAAACAACAAAAGTGATGTGTCAAAGAAAAAAAATAGTCGCAACTTTTGTGTCAAAATCTAGCCACTAGGCAACAATTTCTTTAGACGATCGGGGAATGGTATATATGGTATATAAACGTTTGTTAACAGAAGTTATCGCGAAACTCCGACAAAGCAACACAGAACGGCAAATCATCCTACTTTAGGATAATGCAAGTATTCACACAGCCCAAAAGACAATCGAGTTTTTGGAGTTTCACAACATTGAATTGTTAGACTATTCACCGTATAGTCCCGACCTTAGTCACAACGATTTCTTCATCTTCTCAAAGATCAAGAATTCAATGCGTTGGTAGCGATTCCAGTCACCAGAAGAAGCCATGGATGCCTAGAAAACAGCGATTTTGAAGGTGTCAATAGCTGTTTTATCAATTGGTTTGAACTTATGCAAAAATATATCGATCTTGGTGAGATATTTTAAAAAGCAGTCTATATATTTTATGTCTTTATAGCCACTTGCAAAAAAGCCAACCCTCGTATATCATAGTTAAAGTGTGTCAAAATTTTAGCATTCTGACTTGATTTCTCATGTATATTCTGCTTATAGTACATGTTTAATTTAAAATTACATTTACATAAATAATGATACACACTCCATATGACTAAAATTAAAAGTTTTTTGTACATATGTATGTAAGTAAGGAATCTTCATTTACACATCTGTTACAACTATTTACGCATCAAATTTATTCTGAATTGTAACGATATAAATAAATATTTTTTTGTTTTGCTGCATCCCTTTCTTTGTTATACATCTTATAAAATTATTTCTAATTCTAATTATGTCACTTAAATTCTTAAGTTAATATTAAAAAAAAGCATTGTGTGGTTTTATGAAACCACGGTAAAAGTGAAACTTTTTTTCACACTATAGACATTTAACTAAAAATTTTTCGAATAATATGCCATTAAGGGTATAAAAATCGCTTTATCAATCTTAATTTTATACTTGGAAAATTGGAATGGACCGAATATAAATAAAATTAAACACAAATATTATAGCTGGGAGCACACTACACTGTCAGCTGCAGCAAACTATAGGCGTTGAAATCGAAATCAAAATCAAAATCGAAATCGAAATTGAAATCGAAATTGAAATTGAAATTGAAATTGAAATTGAAATTGAAATTGAAATTGAAATTGAAATTGAAATTGAAATTGAAATTGAAATTGAAATTGAAATTGAAATTGAAATTGAAATTGAAATTGAAATTGAAATTGAAATTGAAATTGAAATTGAAATTGAAATTGAAATTGAAATTGAAATTGAAATTGAAATTGAAATTGAAATTGAAATTGAAATTGAAATTGAAATTGAAATTGAAATTGAAATTGAAATTGAAATTGAAATTGAAATTGAAATTGAAATTGAAATTGAAATTGAAATTGAAATTGAAATTGAAATTGAAATTGAAATTGAAATTGAAATTGAAATTGAAATTGAAATTGAAATTGAAATTGAAATTGAAATTGAAATTGAAATTGAAATTGAAATTGAAATTGAAATTGAAATTGAAATTGAAATTGAAATTGAAATTGAAATTGAAATTGAAATTGAAATTGAAATTGAAATTGAAATTGAAATTGAAATTGAAATTGAAATTGAAATTGAAATTGAAATTGAAATTGAAATTGAAATTGAAATTGAAATTGAAATTGAAATTGAAATTGAAATTGAAATTGAAATTGAAATTGAAATTGAAATTGAAATTGAAATTGAAATTGAAATTGAAATTGAAATTGAAATTGAAATTGAAATTGAAATTGAAATTGAAATTGAAATTGAAATTGAAATTGAAATTGAAATTGAAATTGAAATTGAAATTGAAATTGAAATTGAAATTGAAATTGAAATTGAAATTGAAATTGAAATTGAAATTGAAATTGAAATTGAAATTGAAATTGAAATTGAAATTGAAATTGAAATTGAAATTGAAATTGAAATTGAAATTGAAATTGAAATTGAAATTGAAATTGAAATTGAAATTGAAATTGAAATTGAAATTGAAATTGAAATTGAAATTGAAATTGAAATTGAAATTGAAATTGAAATTGAAATTGAAATTGAAATTGAAATTGAAATTGAAATTGAAATTGAAATTGAAATTGAAATTGAAATTGAAATTGAAATTGAAATTGAAATTGAAATTGAAATTGAAATTGAAATTGAAATTGAAATTGAAATTGAAATTGAAATTGAAATTGAAATTGAAATTGAAATTGAAATTGAAATTGAAATTGAAATTGAAATTGAAATTGAAATTGAAATTGAAATTGAAATTGAAATTGAAATTGAAATTGAAATTGAAATTGAAATTGAAATTGAAATTGAAATTGAAATTGAAATTGAAATTGAAATTGAAATTGAAATTGAAATTGAAATTGAAATTGAAATTGAAATTGAAATTGAAATTGAAATTGAAATTGAAATTGAAATTGAAATTGAAATTGAAATTGAAATTGAAATTGAAATTGAAATTGAAATTGAAATTGAAATTGAAATTGAAATTGAAATTGAAATTGAAATTGAAATTGAAATTGAAATTGAAATTGAAATTGAAATTGAAATTGAAATTGAAATTGAAATTGAAATTGAAATTGAAATTGAAATTGAAATTGAAATTGAAATTGAAATTGAAATTGAAATTGAAATTGAAATTGAAATTGAAATTGAAATTGAAATTGAAATTGAAATTGAAATTGAAATTGAAATTGAAATTGAAATTGAAATTGAAATTGAAATTGAAATTGAAATTGAAATTGAAATTGAAATTGAAATTGAAATTGAAATTGAAATTGAAATTGAAATTGAAATTGAAATTGAAATTGAAATTGAAATTGAAATTGAAATTGAAATTGAAATTGAAATTGAAATTGAAATTGAAATTGAAATTGAAATTGAAATTGAAATTGAAATTGAAATTGAAATTGAAATTGAAATTGAAATTGAAATTGAAATTGAAATTGAAATTGAAATTGAAATTGAAATTGAAATTGAAATTGAAATTGAAATTGAAATTGAAATTGAAATTGAAATTGAAATTGAAATTGAAATTGAAATTGAAATTGAAATTGAAATTGAAATTGAAATTGAAATTGAAATTGAAATTGAAATTGAAATTGAAATTGAAATTGAAATTGAAATTGAAATTGAAATTGAAATTGAAATTGAAATTGAAATTGAAATTGAAATTGAAATTGAAATTGAAATTGAAATTGAAATTGAAATTGAAATTGAAATTGAAATTGAAATTGAAATTGAAATTGAAATTGAAATTGAAATTGAAATTGAAATTGAAATTGAAATTGAAATTGAAATTGAAATTGAAATTGAAATTGAAATTGAAATTGAAATTGAAATTGAAATTGAAATTGAAATTGAAATTGAAATTGAAATTGAAATTGAAATTGAAATTGAAATTGAAATTGAAATTGAAATTGAAATTGAAATTGAAATTGAAATTGAAATTGAAATTGAAATTGAAATTGAAATTGAAATTGAAATTGAAATTGAAATTGAAATTGAAATTGAAATTGAAATTGAAATTGAAATTGAAATTGAAATTGAAATTGAAATTGAAATTGAAATTGAAATTGAAATTGAAATTGAAATTGAAATTGAAATTGAAATTGAAATTGAAATTGAAATTGAAATTGAAATTGAAATTGAAATTGAAATTGAAATTGAAATTGAAATTGAAATTGAAATTGAAATTGAAATTGAAATTGAAATTGAAATTGAAATTGAAATTGAAATTGAAATTGAAATTGAAATTGAAATTGAAATTGAAATTGAAATTGAAATTGAAATTGAAATTGAAATTGAAATTGAAATTGAAATTGAAATTGAAATTGAAATTGAAATTGAAATTGAAATTGAAATTGAAATTGAAATTGAAATTGAAATTGAAATTGAAATTGAAATTGAAATTGAAATTGAAATTGAAATTGAAATTGAAATTGAAATTGAAATTGAAATTGAAATTGAAATTGAAATTGAAATTGAAATTGAAATTGAAATTGAAATTGAAATTGAAATTGAAATTGAAATTGAAATTGAAATTGAAATTGAAATTGAAATTGAAATTGAAATTGAAATTGAAATTGAAATTGAAATTGAAATTGAAATTGAAATTGAAATTGAAATTGAAATTGAAATTGAAATTGAAATTGAAATTGAAATTGAAATTGAAATCGAAATCGAAATCGAAATCGAAATCGAAATTGAAATCGAAATCGAAATCGAAATCGAAATCGAAATCAAAATCAAAATCAAAATCAAAATCAAAATCAAAAGGTGTGTGTGCGATTCACACACGATAGAAGTGAAAACTTCAGTAAATCGACAAAAGAATGAGATGAATATATATAACAAGGGTAGGATAATTACAAAGTTTATTTGTTTAAAAATAAAAGTGTTTTGATTAATTTTAAAAGATATTTAATTTAATATATGTTAATTAATTTATTGCTCAAGTTCCATATTTTCAGTTTCAAAAATTATTATTTACGACTGTAATATCTTTAAAACGTTACATGTCATAGATACTTACGCAGTCGAAGTTCGTATTAATACGAATAGGTAGAATATAACAGTCGACGTTACATGTCGTAGATACTTACGCAGTCGAAGTTCGTATTAATACGAATAGGTAGAATATAACCGTCGACGTTACATGTCGTAGATACTTACGCAGTCGAAGTTCGTATGAATACGAATAGGTAGAATATAACCGTCGACGTTACATGTCGTAGATACTTACGCAGTCGAAGTTCGTATTAATACGAATAGGTAGAATTGCTTTCTTTAGCAGATCTGCTCACTCCCGTATATTCTTGTATTAAACCATAGGCGCCGCCTACTTTATACTTTATACCTACTCGGCGGTCGACCGACATGCGACATTCACTAACACAGACCAAAAAACGATGTAATAAAAGTTTCACTTTAAAAAGCAGACACAAATACAAGATAAGATGAATTTATCTATAATTCCCAAATACAAAACAGGAGTAGTATATAATTCAAACTAGTAAATTTTAAATAATGCATATTAAGAAAATACTAAACTGAAACGTGTATCTTCACAACGATAACATTCTGATAATGAGGTCTATTATCTATCTTATTAATTTTCTAAAAATATAATTATTTCGTTTAATTAAAGAATTTATTTTATATTTGATAGAGATTTTTTAAATTATTCAATTTATTCAATGTTTCATCATCTACGGATATAGTAAAACATAGTAAATTTAAGTTATCTTGGATAAATTTATCAAAATATGGATTTCACGTGTTCTAATAATGTTACATAACTTCCAAAAACGAATTACATTAGAAGAAATTGACATTAATAAAATCTATTAAATATAAAAAATTGGCTAGAAAAAGTACCAAATCTGGGGTTGTTATAATTATTATTATTTAATCCCTAAAAAAGTGCATAATTGGTGACGCCTTAAAATCGCTGGGTTCAAACTAATTGTAGTTTTTTTGTGTTATTTGCAACAAAAAACCCCTTTTATCCAAATGCAGCATAATTTGTTAATAAAAAAAAGGGTGTGGCAGTCAGTGGGACTGCCGGCAGAAGTTATACTTCTATGCACGCGCCCAGATTCATAAATTTTTATACGAATGATTTAGCAAAATCATTATATGATATTCATGTTCAGCGACCTCAAAAACCTCCTAGTACCGAGTACACACTCATTTTGTATCAAATTTGCATAACATTTTCTGGAGAATTTTGTACAGAATTTACATAAAACACCAGGAGAAGAGGTAAATACTCTCGGCACCAAGTGCCGCGGAGACTTTCAACATCATGATATTCGTGTTCAGCGACCCCAAAAACCGAGTAAATAAATTGAACCCATTTGGAATACTTACCGAGTTGTAATTTTTTTATCTATTGTCTGTTCGGAATGCACTTTTCGACTATTCTTAAAAACACTGTTTATGTAGCCAACAACCTCAAAAGCATAGTGCAGGATATAATGCAACCATGTGACGGTGGTAAGGACTACAATACAATACTCATTACTGAATATTATTATTAATATAAAATACTAAACTTTATATGTTTACTTACGTGACAGAATTATAAAATAATCTGTCAAACACAATGTAATACGTCACTATGATATTCCAAAACATTAGTTTAGACTGTTTTTTGTATATCTATCTCTTTTCAATGTACTGAATGTTTAAACGGTATTTAAAGGACTTATGACTAAACATGAACTAAATATTTCATCTTTGTTTTGACCGACCAATATACCTTATATGTGTTTCTGTCTCTCTCTTACTCACACCATTACATATGTAATGATTTTTCTCATTTAACCCCACACAAATCGAGTGGATGAATAGAAGTATAACTTCAAAAAGTTACAAAATAAAAACAAATTGTGAAATGCCCCGCAATTTAATTTTCTAGATTAGTTAAGCAAAAATAAAGACTTTTTGTTCTTATGCATTCTTACGAAAAAGTCATCCCTTTTGAGTTATACTCTAATTTATTGTCGAAAAATGTTAAAATGGTATATATTCCAAAAACTTTCATCCTTTTATGGACATTCTTCGTTACAAAATAATCTTTTAATCTCGAAGATTAATATATTTTTAATTATTGGTTTTTTGAATCTTTTCTCAAAATTTTACTGTTAAATTGTGATACAATATTTCTCACGGCGAGGTAAAAGTGTCACCAAAAGAACATCACGATGAGTAACTAGGAAGTGTGGCAAAACAGCAATTATCACGTCTTCTCCCCATAAACAAGAATTAGAGCTCGCTGTCCGGAAGAAAAAAGATAATGAACAAAAAAAAACTAGAAAAAATAGAATCAAAATAGAGGAGATAAATTGAAATAGCAGAAGAAATCTGGTAAAAAATCTCAAATAAGAATTCCCGAATTAAGAGCAAAACAGCAAAACGGCCAAGAGTATCATCATCTGAAAATGAGAGTTAACTTCTATAGAAAAATGGATTGCGTGCATAAATTGTGGGAAATAACAGCTGTGCAGAAATCGCCGATGATGGTAACGAACCCATTCACATCTACGAGTACTATCAGCCCACTTAGATCATAATATTTTCTTATAATACTTACCACCTCATCTTACACCCAAGGGGATACCCCGTGTTACCAGCACTATAGGATACGACGGGGCAAAACGCTTTTCTTTTATTTTAATTATTTTTTTCTAAAATACTTATATAACTAAAAGTTCCTAATGTCACCAAATACTGAAAGTTTAATAAATGTAAGATCATTTTAAAATAATTACAATTTTGTTGTTACATAAACTTTGTTTTTATTAAATTATTGAATTTTAAACCTTAAGTACCCCCTAACTTGCCACCCTCTCCCCAACCATCTTTGCATCCGTAACGAAGTTTGCTCTGATTTATTACAAAATTTAAAATTTTTCGATTTATGTGATTTTTCTGATAATTTGGATTTGTCTTTTTTATTTGTTGCTCTGACTTCTTCTTGGTGTGGAATCTTTTCTACTCTATATACTTTATATTTTATTTTTATTTGAACTTTCCATTTTTATATTTAATTATACCAAAATTCTTAACAACTATGTCTTCACTGAATTGACATTAACATTACTATTTATAATACAATAAAAACAAAAAAACTAGTGACTGTCTCTTGGTCTCGTCGTCATAGTTGTCATAGTCGTCTCTTATTTTTTAGTATTATTTTCTATATACAGACTAGAGACGGTGATATCATAACAATATGTACATATACTTTTTCTACAAGCATGTGTAAAACAACACTTTCCCGCACGCATTTTAATTCAGAAAATATCTCTTTCCCGCACGAAGTGCGGGTAAGGTTTTTGCATTTTTTTTTAATTAATTGAATATGTTTTCCGATAACCTTTTTGACAAATTATTGTATTATTACCTTTATCTTGTTGGACTACATACAAATAGTAACACTATGAAAGATTTAATTGTCACAATCGCATCTTTTCAAATATCTAAATAATTTTCGAGGCGATTTTGCTTGTAGAAAAAATATTGATCCTAACTCTTGCGGAAATTAACTTTTTCGCACTTAACTGATTGCCCGAACTCCGCAGTTCGCATGCGGGAAAGTATAACTTTCCGCACTTGTTAGGATAATAACTATTTTTCATCAGATCTTTTTTGATAAGGAAGTTTTCTGACGTAGTCACCGATTATACTGCAGCCTACTTAGGTTCACTCAATTTCTTCCATTATTTCATGTTAACTATACCAGGATTTTGGTACCTTGTACTAATTTCTACAGGTCTTCAGCTCATATGTTTGTGGAATCACTATGAAATCTCCAAAAATTGATTGTCTCCTGCGATCCAATGCTCACAATTGCACAGTATGTGTTTAATGTTTTAGGTTCCATTAAACAGCCTTATAGTTTGCAAGTGTTCGAAGTTGGCCCATAAAAATCCTGTAATGACTAACAGTTGATTCCTACTGGTTTACGCAATGTTTCAGCTCTTTTGGCAAACGTCTGTTCAATAAACATTCTGCTATGGGCTTGACTAAACATTTTAAATGAAAAACTAAAAAAATACGAATGAAAAAAGAAAGTATTAACATATTTAAACAAAATGATAAAGAAAAAATAAAATCTAAAATTAATAAAATCATTAATTATGTCTTTAATATATACATATTGAAACACTTATGGGGACTTTAACACAATTTTATTTACAAAATCGTTAAGATGCACAGAACTCTGCTGGATAACGTCTAAACTGCTTGACAATACAATGAACTCTTGTGAATATTTGAACTTGAACTGACGTTAACTGCCCATACATCCCCTTATATATAACATTATTTAATCTAGTCAGTGTATTTAGAACTTTCTAGAATTTTCTAGAAACATTATTTAATCCAGTCAGTGTGTTTAGAAGTTTCTAGAATAACCGAAAAACAATCTTTCAAATTAAGGTCCTTTCCTTTACGGTTATCCCGTTACACTATTTATTTCTTTTGTACGTGTATGTCACTGAACTCCCGCTAAACGGCTGGATCGAAATTGAAATTCAAATGAAAAATAGAAAAATAAGAAACTAAAGTAAAATACAAAACAGTCGAAAAAAAAAACAGAAAAATTTGCTGCTAAAAAGAATACTAAGAAAATACTGACTAAATTAAGTACTATGACGCCAGTGTAAGGTGGCGCAATTGATATCTCATATATTTAAACAAGCAAATCTTACTTAATTAAGTACCTTCTATGACGCCAACGTAAGGTGTTTTTTACATTTAATTTAAAAATTAGAAAATACAACGAAACATGTAGTAAAAACCTGAAATCTAACCGGAAAATACAAAAAAACTACAAAATTTGAAAAAAATGGAAAATGAGAAAAAGACATCTTTGTCAGGCGGTCGGAAGTTTGCCGGGTAAGCTACTACATATAACAGTAAGTTTTGACAATCACGTATGATCACAAGTGATCATATGGGATTGCAAGCGATGGTAAGTGATCACAAGTAATTACAAGGGATCACAAATAATAACAATTGATCACAAGTGCTTAAAAGTGATTACAAGTGATTTGTAGTCATCACAACTAATTTCAAGTGATCATAACTGATTACAAGTGATTACAAAGAATTGTAAGTGATCATAGCTGAATATAAGTGTACACAAATGGTTGTAAGTGATTTTAAGTGATCTCAAGTGACTCCAAGTGATCACAACTGATTGCATGATTTTTAGTTGTGACTTATCTCGTTTCTAACGCACTTTTTTAGATACGAACGGCTCCGCCTATAATTCTCCAGTTTACTTCCTACTTAACTGCAATTTTAAAGAGAATTTTGAAAACATTACTAAAATTCTTTAGGTTCCTAAATGTCTTAATAATAAAGTGAATTATTTAGAATATTAAACAAGTATTTTTCCATTTTTATCCATTATTAAAGTAATGATGACACAAATTTTTTAATATACTATACTACCAGTATGTTTATATTCTTTAAAACAAAACTAATTTATCTATTGTTAACAATGATGGTAAATGTAACAAGCTAAAAAATAATGATTACGTAGGTATACAAAGCATACATTATGACATGACATTTCTTTTCCTCCTATTTTATTATGTGTTTTTAATTGATAATTACGGAATCATATTGATTTTTATAAAATAACGATGAAATGAAGTTTACCACAAAGAAGTTTGAACGATGGTCAAGTTAAGATCACCGGTGCTACTTATTTTTGCTCTAATTGTTACCAATTCGTACAAATTAGAAGAAAATGAAAACTTTATGACATCTTTAAGTCAATGTGTTTTAAAAATATGCTCTAACTATTTCAAAATTAATCAATCTGTATTTGTTGTCTTACCAACAAGAAACGTAAATTTATTAAATACACCTACAAAGTTGCTGATTGCATTATCGAATTTTAAAAGATGGACATTAATAATTAAAACTCAAAGTAAAAAATCTAAATCGGAATTGGCATATATAAGACAGAGACATGATAATCATAACTTTATCATCTTTTCCTACGTATGCTCTGCAAAGGATATTAATGTTAATGTGATATATTGGAATGTTATGGACGCAAAATTTATTGTTATAGCATTAAAGAGTTTAACAATTAAGGAAATAAAAAATTGTTTTGAATACCTTCGATCGCGATACATACAAAACTGTATACTTTTAGTGAAAAAGAACAATAGTATCACATTTGATGTTTACAGTTTCGAACAATATATGGAAAATTGTGCTATAAAGTCGATTAATGTTTTTCATATCGATATTTGTACATTTGGTAACTTAATACAAAACAAAAGCTCATTTCCCATTAAAAAATATGATTATATTTATAAAAATTGTACATTAAGAGCAGGTATTCATGAATCACCTGGATATGCTCAACAAGTTAAACATACGAATAATACAAATTTGAGATTCGTTGGCACAGAAATAAATTTAATAGAATTATTAGCTGATAAATTAAACTTAAAATTAATATATTCAAGAGCAAATTTCATGGGAGAGGTAACTGTTGAAAATTTTACTGCAAGTGGTAATCTTGAAAACTTATTAAACGGCAAAGTAGATATAGTATTGGGAAGTTATCATAAAACTCTCAGTAGATATACGACATTTGCTTCATCTGTGTTTTATATTAAAGATTCAGTAAGCTTTTGTGTCCCTTATAAATTAGTTAAAATAGGATTATCACAGAATCAATTAATGGACCAAATATATACTCTTTTTGTTATAATGGGGTTAGTATTAATAGCAAGTATTATACTGTGTATTTCTAATAGAATACTATCGGATAATATATATTATAAAAATATATACAATACTATGTTAACTGTATTCAGAATTATGCTCACTACAACAACCAAACATAAATTAAAATTTGACAGTTCCCGACTAGTTTTTGTTTCAGTTTTAATTTTATCCTTTTATTTTTCAAGTATAGTTACATCATGGACAGTCAGTTATTTAGTTGGTAATAGATACGAGCAAATGTATGGGTCGGTTGAAAATATATTTAAGCATAACTTAACTACCTATTACGGACCAAATATGAAGCAATACTTTAACGGTCCAGAGTCCGAGAAATACAAAAAATATTGGAAGGATTGTACTGACTATGCAGCTTGTTTGCATGATGTGGCATTGATCAGAGATCGTTCTTATTCGACAGCAAAGAATGTATTACAGTACATTCAAAAGAATTATATTACAATTAAAAATGGTCCTCTTGTTTATTGTTTTGGTTATCCGCAAACATTTACACCGACCATGTATATGAACCGAATAAGATCATCTCTTATGGAAACCTTCAATAAGCACATATTACAAGTGAGTCAAGCGGGAATTATAGTTAAATGGGAAAGAGAAGCTACTTACAAAGATGTAAAACATATAGAAGTATTCGATATTGATCTAAGTGTAGGTTATAACGAAAATTCGATTAAGTTTATACATTTGCAAAAGATTTTTAAATTTATATTATTGATGTATATATTATCGTTTTTTATATTTCTAGGAGAATTTTGTATTTTCTATTCTTGTTTTAGATTGTAAATTTTAAAAGGGGAGTATTTATTTGGTACAGCAGCCAAAAGGTATTTTTGGAACGGTAGGCTTGGATGAGATAGGGATTTGGCTGCGTGACCTAACTGAAAAAAATGTAATAGTAAAAAACCGTAACGAAAACCGTTAAATGAGCTGGGTTCGATTCCCGGCCGAAGCAAATTTTTTTTTGTATATATCTCTTAACATTTACCCTTTTTTGTTAAAGTAATATGAGATATAATTTTTAAAATCTTGATAGTTGAAAGTAGTTAGGAAAGGTGAGAAAAAATAAATGTATACATTACTCTTTAAAGCTCACCTTGAATTTTAAAGAAGCTTCTTACTCTTACCAAGATTTCACTGATTTTGATATATTGACCGTTAAATGAGACGTGCGCAGGCGCTACAGTCGTATACACAAGCAAGAAGCGAGTAGTGTTATGTTTGTGTTGATTCTACATTAGCCGAAGGAACTTAGTTTCTACCTGGTGTCCCACGATACCATTTTAACTTGTTACTAATACATAATTGCTAAATAAAAAAAATGATAATTACTGCATTTTAAGGTAGTGATATTTAAATGCTTGTCTAATTGTTTAAATTGTCATTAACGATTTTATTTTGTAGTCATCACTTATATTATTGATTATTAATGTATATTTATGTAAGCTAATACAATCAATGTAATTTAAAGGGAATAATTAAATAAATAATGTTTGTGTTAAAAATGAAATCAAAAGTTGATATCAAATGCCTTGAGAATTTTCTTAGCGTTCAGAATAAAATACAAGATGAAAATCGATCAAGAGATTCTACGAATTGACCACTCATCCATTACTTTCAATGATAATGCATGTGTATCTACAAGGATGTTGCTTCAATATTACTGTAAAATTCCAATTTCGAGAAATTATATTTTGTGTTTGGAAATTCCGTATATGATTTCGGTATAAGTAGGTCATGAAATTCGTCAGAGTTATTATTTGGAGCTTCAGGCTACTATTTAAAAGTGTACCTACTTGTTTCACCACCAGAGCTTTCGTTTCTTTTTCTTTTCAGAAGAGATTAATATAATATTAAAATGTGAAAATAACGTAATGGTTTTTTTCCCATTCACCACCTCTCTATTCGCCACCTATAAAAATTTGTAGCGTTTCGCAACCCAGACATTTTGTACATAATTTAAAAACACTAATATTGTCGCTTTACCACCTAAGATATTGCGTACATAATTAACTAAAATTACAAATGCAATTAAGGGTAAGTAATGAAATAAGATAAACATCGCTTAAAATCAGTTAGTGTAATCCCTTTAAATGAACAAACTGGAGAAATTTTCATTAGTTTATAAACATAATTGTGTTCAGGATGACAGAATTTGAATCGCAAGCAAACGTTGATTTATGACGTTATATATTAATTTTTTCTTAGTTTACTACTTGTTTGTATATTCAATTTGATTATTTTTTCTGGTTCTTATAGCAAACTGAAGAAGAGGCTCTAAAAATGTCGACTTTACTAAGAACTGGTCACAAGGAAAAACATTTTTTTATCAACCATTTTCAAAGATTAGATATCCACTATTCTCGAGTTTGTGCCTTCAATACCGATTGTTAAAATAAAGAAAAAATCGCTATACAAAACAAGATGGAAGAATTTGGGTGTTATGCTTTTTAAACATAGGAAATATGTAGTTTTGTTCAATGTCAGAGTCATTCAACCTAGTTAAATGGACATATTCGGACGTGACCACTTGGCTAAGTACAAGATTTCGGTATAGGTGGGTTTTCATTAGGTTGGACATTCAAGTTTTGCTACTAGCAATTCGGCTAAATGTACTCAATGAGTTTGGCCGAAAGAAACACCCTACCATTCTTCTATGTTCTGCTCTCGGACGAAATAGTGACGACACATTAACGGTTGTTCTAACTTATCAAGATTTTGAGCGAGCAGCACTAAAGATCATTAAAAATGACTTCCCGATAGCAGATTTGATTGGATGCAACTTATATTTCATTATTGCTTATGGCGAAAATGCAAGAACCGGAACTGATACAGATATATCCTGCTCTGCTGCATAGACTTATACCCCTTAAAATCCCTATTTAGAGCTACAAACACAGGCTACACCTGTAAAGCAAGAAAGAGAAACAGCATTAACGATCTCAAGCTTATCGCAAAATTAGACGAACATTTAACACAACAAATAAAACTGCAGAAACGGTTTAGCAATGATATCAAGATAAAATTATACCTTGTTAAATATACGAAAGCGACATTTCAAAAGAGGAAACTGCTAAGATCAGAAACTGGAAAAATAGATTTCAAGACAACACTAAAAGTAGTAGATCAGAAGATAAAACAAACACTAAGTAAAAATAATTTTATAATAACTTGCTAGCTGTATCTGTCGCTTAGTACAATTGTGGCATAATAAGATAGGACGAATGCTAAGCTAAGAGTATTACACACGAAAACCTGAAAACAAATAAATATTCATGTGGCACTACACCCAAGATTAGACATCGACCGCTTGTACATCTTCAGAAAGAAAGGTGGACGCGAAATGATATGCATCGAAGCAAATTACACCATTGCAAAATGTCTCAACAACTATGTAAAACTCAAAAAAAAGACAGTTACTTAAACGTAGTACACAGGCAAACTTAAAGAAAATCTGAAAAGCAAGAACAAATGAGCAAACACCTGAAACAAACTGAAGACACCAAGGAAAAAAGGAAAAAATAAAAAACAAATGAAACAAGAACAACTTATAAAATGAAAAGAGAAAAACACGCATGGACCAATAGCAGAAGAGGTGGAAAAAAACAGAAAAAAAAACGCTAATTTGCAAATGGTGGGTACAAAGAAGTCGCTATAAACTACATACAAGTGAAAATTATGGAAACTGGCAAAGACCCCAAGTGTAGACTTTGCCGAAAATATAACGAAAAAACACGCCTTGTAGTATTGGGATGTCCGATAATAGCAAAAAAGCTTACCTAGAGTGACACAACTTTGTAGTAGCACACCTTAACTATAACATATAGTAAGCAAACAATCTACAAGTCGAAAAATGTCTAAAATATTCCAAGACGTCACCATCCTCTGAGACTCCCAGGTCCAAACTGACCGATCCATTAAATCCAACAAGCCAGACATAATCATCAAAGACAAGAATTAAAGGACATGCCAACTTATAGATGTCGCTATTTCACCTGACTACAGAATATCCGAAAAGTACCTCAAACAAAGATCTGCAGATTGAAATAAAAAAAATATGATCCCCATTGTAATCAAAGCCACCGGAATGATTTCGCATAAGTCTACCGAAGCCATCAAACAAGTACACGGTGCCCACAACTTAATATCTCTCCAAAAGACTGCTGTGCTGAGTAACGCGCACATCATACTCAAGGTGCTATAAAAACCAAAGAATCACACCAGGTTCACGGTGGTCACTCGGTGAGCATACAAACCCACCATAAAATTATGTTTGTGTGATAACAGAGAAAAATGATAATAACAGCAACAATCTCTTTAAAGCCACCAATACAAACGCCTACTCTGTACTTAATTACATATTTGGAATGATTACATGATATAAACAATTTACAAAGGAAAATCAGTACACTGCCTACGAAACATAAAAGTTACCATCTTAGAAGTACTGTTGAAAGGACCATGTTTCCACGTAATGAGGAAGGAAGAGGACTGGCAGATTTGGGAAACGGTTAGACCTACAAATAACTAATATTAGAAATAATTTTTTTAAAAAGTGTACAAAATCAAGGCTACATGTAGCCCTATGCTAAGTTCACGAGTGCACCACAATCGGACTAAAAAATGACAAGACTACACTACATCATCAAACAACAGCTAAAAAAATTAAATATCAGGTAACAAAAACTACTTTAGTATTTCAAATTCGGTACCTATACGGTTTTCAGGATTCCTCCCCAGTCAACTATGGCGTACCTGAAGTGGTTTTCCTAAGTTTGTAATATATTTAAGATTTTAACTAATTATAATAGTTAAATCTCAGTAAAAGAATTTGAAGTTTAAGCACACATAATTCGCATACGCATACCATTTCATTTAATTGTCTGAAAATCAACCCCCAAAATTTAGCACTTTTTATTTAGTAGGTATAGGTCTCCCAACGAAAGTTTGTGACAGCCACGTGTTAGTCGGCGCAGGTAGGCGGAGTCTTTCTATCAGTGGCGGACGGAAATAAAAATATATTATACATCTTAAATTAATTTTTAATGTATGATGCCAACATAATTAAGAAGAATTTATTTTATATAAATTTGTTACTGCCCACTTTAAACTAAAAAAATACATACATTTAAAAAACAACTCAGAAACTCTCTCAGCATATTCATAGCTAAATACAGTTTACAAAACCATTCTAGCTACCACACTGACAAGCTTTCAGAACGGTCGTTGTTATCGTAACGCTCATAAAAAAACCACTGCGCATTGAACGAGAGGCCACGTGGCTGTCCCAAACTTTCGTTGGGCGATCTATACGTACGACCCTTAATAATAAGTAAATTCAATGCATTGAAGAACGGATACGTTTCATACTACAATAAAAAGGTACTTAACATGTTTTGTGTACGTTTAAATAAGTACTTAATTTATATTGTATCCAGTTTTGAAGTGAAACTTCTTTTGTTGTGTTATACTGCCTATATATGGATTTACCATTTCCTAATCTTTAAAAAAGCAATTTGTGGTTTACTGTATCGAATGCTTTGGATAGGTTCAAGAAACACTTACTGATATCAATCGATTGTTATATTTAATTTGTTAATAATTACATCTTCACATACCAGTTTTAAAGTAAAATTGTAGCGTTTTATACGTCTTGAAAAATGTGTTTAGACGAATTTCTATGGTTTTAAAATTAGTTTTAATTAGGGAAATAGGTCTGTAACTTGAGGCTACGGTTAATCTCTCTTTTTATGAACGGGAATCACATTTTTTTAAGAACAGAATGTCATTTACCTACCTATATCTAAAAAGTTATTGAGTGGAGTTGTTAGAGGAGGTACATACCAATAGCAATGTTTCTGCTCTAATTCGTTCATATCCCGAACATTTGTTGTTTTTTAGATTTTTAATTACAATTTCTGCTTTTTGAGGATTTGGATGTTTTAAAAAAGGCTATTGGAAAAAATTGGTATGTAGGCATCACAAATTTTATTCACAGTAATGTTGTTTGCCAGTTTCTTTTATTTTCTCAGTTTAGGTTGATTTTATATTCTTGGTGGTCAACCTTGGTTACTTTAATTTCTGTCGAAAATGTCTGGGTGGCTAATCGAGAGGTGGCGAAAAGGGAATCAATCAACGTGTAATATTTAGTATGCAAAGTACATATATACCGAAAATGTTGTAGTAGACCTGGTTATATATTTTCAAACTGTAAAAAGAAGTAAAAACCTTTGAAAAAGGCATATTATGAAATATAAAAAAATAAATATACCATTATTGTTTCTAAAACAAAACGTATCAAAATTTAAAATGAATTGAACAATTGAAACCTTAAGAAACGGTTAAATACTTATTTAGTACACGTTGTATGTAATTTTTTTTTATTTGTTGACTAAATTTTAATGATTTGCTTATGGATATGGATAGGCATATGAGTTTCATATAAAATATGTAATTCATAATAGTGATCAATTAAGTTGTAGAAGTATTGATTAATTAAATATACATTTTTGAAACAAAAGATTGAACGACATTCTTGATGTTAATTTTATGAATTTTTAACATTCTCAATGCAACCAAGTCGAACAAATACATCCTGAATTTGTAAATTTTTCCCCAACGGCTTAAGGTCGTTTTATATTAATTAGTACAGAAAAGGTCATTTCATACTCTAATAATCCCATGTGAATTTGTTATGCGTAAGTATATCTATATGCATTTTTTAACATGATCTATTAGGGTTAGTCAGTTACAGTTGTAACAGTAAAAACTAATAAAATGAAATATAAACTTTTGATGAATTTAGTTGGATTAATGAATAACCATATTTATACGAACTACAGCAAATTACCCATTTGATTTAAAAAAATAAATATTTATATACGCCCATAACAGCATTGACAACAATGAGAGTAAACCGTACTTTACAGATAATGTACAATTTGCAGCACGGGCACAACTTATACTGCCATAATATCTTTAATTTATAGAAAACTAATTATTTTAAAACCTCTTCTAATGGTTGTTTGAAATTTAGAAATAATACACAAAGGAGAAATCGACATAATTTTACCTAAGGCAGGACTCGAACCTGCGATCTCTATCCAAATTCTAAATTTTCTTAAATAAATTAAGAGATGTCTCAAACTATACCTCGATACGCAATTGCATGTCACTGACGTCATTGTGACGTAAATGCAGGTGGAACCAATACGAGGTGCGAATGAATGCTAGTTGCCATGTTTACCTTAGAAAGCCTTACTATCTTTGTCTTATTAACGTGCAAAAGAGAGAGATACTACTTTTTAGAAAATGGCAACACTGAAGAACATGATTAAAGACGCTATCGCCGCTTGCCAATTTTTTTAAAAGAATCTCTTTCTGGTGCGCGTTAATAAGACAGTAAGTCTTTTTAAGTTAAACCTGGCAACTACAATTCATTCAAACCTCACAGTGGTTCCACTTGCATATACGTCACAAAGACGTCAGTGACATGCAAATTACCAAAAGGTTATGATTAGGGTCTCCTACCCAAATAAAAAAGAGACTGAGAGTTAGATGTTTCAATTGTTCATATATATGTGCTTAAGGACCAATACAATAAGTGTCATATGTGACATGAGTTGAATCAAAAAACGCCGACTAACTATTAATGCATCTGTGGCTGAAGTGGCTAAAGACGCTATCAGCTATAGCTGGATATCCTGCCTGATGTGACAATTCTTTGATTTCTTCTTAATGTTATATTCTTATTTGTCTAATTTCTATATTTCAAAAAACTTAAATATAAGTTCAGTAAAATGTATATTACTCTGTAAATAATAAGAAAGTTTAAAAAAATCAAATTATTAATGTCTTAAGGATGATATATAAATAAAATCTAGAGAAACCAATTTAGCCGAGTAAGGTAGCTAAAGGCTTGTTGACGTTTTTTCTAATTTAAATAGATTTACTTTTTTATATTTTTAGTTCAATTATTTTTGTAGTCTTTTATGTTGCTATTAAAGTTATACTTCTATTCGTGCACCCAGCATGTAAAATTTGTTTGGGAGTAAATCGGTAAAATCATTACATTACCTTACATATGTAATGGCGTAAGTAAGAGAGAGACAGAAACACATATAGGTATATTTGTTGGTAAAAATAAAGATGAAATATTTACCACATGTTATTAGTCATAACTATAAGTTCCTTGAATACCGTTTAAACATTCAGAACATTGAAAAGAGGTAGATATACAAAAAACAGTCTGAGCTAATGTTTTAGTATCATACTTACGTTTCACATTGTGTTTGACAGATTATTTTATTATATTGTCACGTAAGTATACATATTAAGCTTAGTATTTTATATTAATAATATTAATTTTAATATTTAATAATGAATATTGTATTGTAGACTATAGTACTGTCACATAGTTGCTTATATTATATTATATCCTGCTTCTGAGGTTGTTGGCTGCATAAACAGAGTTTTTAAGAAATGTATTTCAGTTAACTTTTTGGGAAATTATAATGTATTTTATAAATATTCTTTATTATTCCCACAAAATTATTATAAATGTTATAAATATTCTTTCATTCATCGCATTATAAATCCGTATAAGTTACTCCTTCGGGAATTTTCGAGTTTAACTTTTTATGACATGACTTGGTGAACAAATACGCTACCTACGTGACTTTTTCTTGAAGTTTCGCTATTTAATGCTAGTTTTTATATCACTCTCTTTTTTCGATCTCTCTTTAATAAAGAGGCTTCCTCAGCTTGTTGCCAACCTATACGCTAGTCAAAATATTTGATACTACACACGTTGGCGGCATTGATTAACCTTTTGCTTTATACAGTTTTTAGTTGATATTATGTACACACGATATTTATTTTCGTAATAAATAGATTTTCATGGATAAGCGATATTTTGTAACATACTATTGTAAAGATGAAGAGTTTTATTATCCGATGTGAATGTTTTTTTTGACTGTACATTGCATTTTAACCTATAAAATAAACACGAAAGTTCGGATTTATAGTATAGAAGGTGCATGCTTCAAGCACATAATGATTTTGCTAAATACAAATTTCTAAACCCAGACGCGTGATTAGAAGTATAACTTCTACGGCAGTCCCACTGACTGCCACACTACTTTTTTTAACTTAATAAATTATGTTTATAAGTAGGTATTAAAAAAAGGTTATTATATAATCTTAAAATCAAACATGAATTATCAAATTTAGCATTTAATAACTGCATTGTAATTATTAATAACTGTTACAGAAATAGTTTTAATTATAATGTGTTAATATCAAATAAAACTAGCTGTTTTATCTTTTTCTATTTATAGTAGTGAGCGTAGAAAAAGTATAGTCTATAATTCGATAATCCACACTCCTAAAATTAATCACTCGTCGCTACAGGTCTCATCCGTAATTTTTTCTCTCCTGTGTAAACCGCGACTTACCACTCTTGTTTTGTAATCTATATATAATAAAAAAAGTCGTGTTAGTTACACTATTTATAATACAAGAACGGCTAAACCGATTTGGCTGAAAATTGGTATGGAGGTAGCTTAGAACCAGGAGACGGACATTGGATACTTGTTATCTCGTTTAACTGCCTTTCTTTAATATTCCAATACAAATTATGTATTTATTATATAGTTCAATGAATATGTAAGCGATGTAAGTTTATTTGTTTGGATATTTAGGTAAAATGGTATTGTTTTTCGATTTCTAAATAAATAGAAAACCTAGAAACTAAACTACAATGAAAAATTGTGGAAAAAAACTAAAAAAATACTTACTAAATCATCTACAATAACGCCTTCGTATAAATGAGCAATTCTCACTTAAGCATCATGGCGCCACCGTAAGGTGGCGCATTTAATATTTCAGTAATTCTTACTTAAAAAAGTACCATGGCGCTACCATAAGGTGGGATAGTTAAATCTCATATATTTAAACGACCAATTCTTTCTACCTCAAGTATTATGGCGCCATCGTTAGGTGACGCAGTTGATATCTCATATATTAAAAAAACTAATTCTTATATAATTAAATACTATGACGCCACCGCAAAGTGGCGCATTTAATATATCATATATTTAAACAATCAATTCTTACGAAATTAAGTATTATGACGTCGTAAGGTGGCACAGTTGAGATCTTATAAGTTTACACAATCAATTCTTACGTAATTAAGTACTATAACGCCACCTTAAGGTGGCGCAGTTGATATCTCATATATTTAAAGAGCAAAATTTACTTAACTCAGTACTATGACGCCACCGAAATGTAGCGCAGTTAATATATAATATATCTAATCAATAAATTACAAAAAATAGTAAAAACTGGAACGAAAAAATAAGATAAAAATGACAATAAAAAAAATTGAATAATAAAAAATAGAAAACAAAATCGTAAAAATTTGAAAAGTGGTAAAAAACATCTGTGTTAGGCGGATCGATTCGATCGTTCCTTCCGTGGTTCCTTCATTCCCAGGGTCTCCAGATTGTGGAACTTTTTACCTTTCCACGTCTTCTCCACTAGTCCTAACTTGCAGGCCTTTAAATCCCAAATTAATAAATTGTCTCTTCTGTCTTATAGATGTTCTCGGTACATTTGTATTTAGGTCTGTCTTTACCTACGAGGACATCCTTAATAAAAAAAAAAGAAGTTCGCTTGATCAGCTAGTATATTATAAAGTAAAGGCAACACTCATCTGATTATTAATGAATAATCGTTTTGCTACATTATTTTTTATTTATTTAGCAAAACAACTGAACATTTTTTCTTCCGAACTTTATATGAAACATTAAGTAAGTTTTCACCTATTTCATATAGTTATTATTATGTCAAAATTTAACAGTTTGTTACTTTTAAGTTTAACCGCCTTATGCATTAGCTTCCACATAAATTTATAACGTACATTTAACTGTCACATTAAACTATTTTAAAACAAATATGTCTTAATGAAATTTGCAGTTGTTTGATGCCTGGAAAGTGATGTAATAAACATTCTGAAAAATGTTAAAATAATTTATTGACAGTTTACTGGATAGTTATTTAATCAATATTACTTTTATTGTAGTAACAAGTAGGTAATAATGAGAATAATTACTTATTTATTCTACATAATCTTTAACGGGCGTTTATGTTCAGAAATGATTATGTTGAGACTTTATATTCACCGAAAGTTTTAGAAATTTTAGCAAATGGAAAGTATCGTTTCTCTTGAGATAATGAAACCAATGAAAAATCAATACATATATTTAATTATATCAGATTTATCTGTATCAGCAATCTTTCGGTCTAATTATTTGCTAGACGCAGACGCTTCCGCACATTCTTTATCCTTTTACTACCAAATGAGATGTGGCAACTGTGCCTTTCAAAGATACACAAAGACAGTTACCAGAAGATAGTGACCGAACTACCTTGGCACACATTCAACTTTTATGAACCGTTCATTATGTGAGTATGACTCTTATGCGGTTATATAAGAGACGTTTTCTATTATTTTCACTTTTTAAACGTGCCTCCGATGCTCATATCCTTTCCCCGTTGACGTATTGTATACAGAGTGGGCTAAGATTATGTTATATTATTAACGTTGCTCTGATGTTTATGGGTCAAAGGTTATATATGGTATTTTATTATTTCGATTATAGATTCCCTATTTTCTTTTTTGAAAAGAACATAAATAAATATTAATATAAATATTAACATCCCTGATTACCTATAAGTATCGGAAATAACAATCTTAGCCATGTTATTAAATATAATAGAAGATTTAAACCAACCTGAGTTTAATTTTTTTTTGCTTAAACCCAATTTTAATCTGATTAATCTAAAAATTAACGTATGTAGGCTTTGCCAGGCTGAAATCGTTTTAAACTAATACCTGTTTCACCCTGGTAGAGCCTACTTACGTGCGTTTTTAGATTAACCGACTCAGGAACAGCTCTATTGTTATTAATTTGGTTTTGATACGCGTCTAAAAGTGTGAATATGAATCTAATATATTCAGCTATACATAAACACTCCGTAATCCACCAAGGTGTCTTCAACTATGTTCTTCTATTAACTGGAAACCATTTTGCGACTTAAATTCAAAATTATTCAATATGTTTTAAAATGGCCCTTACTTATTGTAGTAATGTTTATTTTAAAAGATTTGTCTGGAGCCGTCCTTTAAATCTAAAAAAATGAGTGTGGCACTTGGTGAATGCCGACAGAAGTAAATACTGCGTTTTAGCTTCATATACGATTGTATGTCTCTTAATTATTTATTTATAAATATATTATATTGTATAATTAAATCATATATTTTAAAAGCGTTTAAGTTGGTACACTTGCTGCTATGCATTACGATGGAAATGAATCTTATGTTATTATAGATATTCACTTATTAGGTTGTGGATTCCGGTACTGTACAAATATGCATTGCTGTAATAAAAAATAATATATAAAAAATTCTTTTCTTATTTCTCTTCCCACTCCAACTCCTTCTTCCTGCTGCTTAACTTTCTATATCTTGCCTCTCTGATCTACCATTTTTCAGCTCTTCCATACCTACCTGTTGGCTGCTTCTTTCCGCTGCTCTACTCATTCTCTGAATTCCTGTTGTCTGCCGTCTATTTACCTCTTTTTATTTTTTTTATGAGTAATTGTTTTTATAATCAGTTTATTTTTTTTATTTATATTTCCAAATTCCATTTAAATAAATTATATTTTTATTATCTTAATGATATCTTTTACAAAAAAAAAAACAATAAGAATCTTATCAATAATATTAATCAGAACCAAAACAAAAACTTTACAAAAACAGATCTATACAAAAAAATAACTTAATCTAGACAACCAATACCTAAATGCCGGATCACACTCCTACAATTCTACTGAGGGAACGTGTCCCCGAAGAAAAATCCATATCAATATTAATATAAACTAATAACTGATCATCTTTTTGCAAATTTTAACAATAATAATTATGAGAAAATTAGCTAACATTGGTCACTTAGAATATTTCACAGATCATTTGAAAATATGTTCGTCCTTCACGTTCTCATCTTCGAATGGATTAGTAGAAGTTATATTCATTCCCTGACAATGTTTTTAATATTATTATGTCTCGTTTTATTCTTAATTATTAAACCCTTTTTCTGCAATACACAAAAAGTATTGCTATTTATAATAATGACGTTAAGCAGTATTTATATTTATGACATTTGGTCTGGTTTAGCTGCATAATATATTCACTCAGAAGTAAAATACATTTTTTCAACAATTTGAATCATTAAAATTAGAAACAATGTAGAAAAACAATTTTAATCGACCTAAAAAATAGTGAAACTAATGAAAAGCAAGAAGTAGTAACTAATTGTAACTATACATATTATACAGTTAAATGTATTCAGGAGATCTTATTCATATTATTTTATTTTTTCTCTACACATTCATTCGCGCTGTTCATTCTACAACGATTTATTAAATTGTCTCGTAACGTGACGATGAGATTAATTTACAACCGAAAAAGTATTCACTTTACAAATAGTACTTCCAGGGTATTTCATTATTGAAAATTCTATTATTTTGTGTAGAAAGTAGTTGACAATGATGAAATCTTCAGCAGCATTCGTTTTTGAAGTTATACTTCTATTCATGCACTCGGTGGAAAAGATTTGTGTACAGTTAAATGGGAAAAATCATTACATATGTAATGGTGTGAGTAAGAGAGAGACAGATACACTTATAAGGTGTATTGGTCGGTAAAAACAAAGGTGAAATATTTATCACATGTTATTAGTCATAACTATAAGTCCTTTAGAATACCGTTTCAACATTCAGTACATTGAAAAGGGATAGATATACAAAAAACAGTCTGAACTAATGTATGAATATCATAGTGACGGACCACATGATTATTTGACAGATTATTTTTGCAGTATATCCTGCACTAAGCTTTTGAGGTTGTTGGCTACATAAACAGAGTTTTTACGAATAGTCGAGGAAATAAAGCACTAAAACCTCCGAATTTTGTAAGATGGATCGGAATGCGTTTGCATTGGATTCGTTAAAGTATCAGGAAATTTGTCGCTATATTTTATAATGTAAAAATGGAAATTGCATTTCTGCATTCGAAAAGTACATTCCGAAGAGACAATAGAAAAAATACTTACAACTCGGTAAGTATTGCTGAAAATGGGTTCAATTTATATACTCGGGGTTTTTGGAGTCGCTGAACACGAATATCACGATTCCGAAAGTCTCCGCGGCACTTGGTGTCTAGGGTATTTACCTCTTCTCCTGGGGTTTTATGTAAATTCTGTACGAAATCAGTGCAAACTTGGTACTCGGTGGTTTTTTGAGTCGCTAAATACGATTATAATAATGGCGATGGTGTTCGAAACACCTGGTGCTTAAGACGGACCTCGTCTCTAGGAATTTTATGCAAATTCGATACAAAAAGAGTGTGCACACGGTACTAGGAGTTTTTTGGGGTCGCTTACCAGGAATATCATATAATGAGTTTGCTAAATCATTCGCATACAAATTTATGAATCCATGCGCGTGCATAGAAGTATAATTTCTGCCGGCACACTAGTTTTTTTTATCTGCATCTGCACAACGCTGTGAAGAACCTCCTCGATGGATTCTAGATGCACATAATTGCAATGGTACGTTTCATTAATGATAAGTTTTTGTTAAAGACTTTTAATCGTTAAATTTTGTATTTTGAACACAAAAAATATTATTATTTTTAAGACTAACGTTACTACTATGTGTATGTATGAGTTTTAAACTGGGTCTGATTTAGGAAATATATTCAGCTACGTTGTAATAAACTCGCTCAAATCTATACACAAGTGTATTACAAACACAAGATGTAGTAGAAGTAAAATAAAATATTTTTTATACAATTTTAATGATTAAAATATAGAAAATATTTAAAAAAATAATTTTAAATAACCTAATGAGTAAATCAACTAATAAAAAAAGCAGTGTTTAACTTACACGGATATTGATATTATACATGATATTCCTAACCCCCCGTTTTTCTTTCTCTCTAATACTCCTTCACGCCGTTCTTTCTATAGCAATGTATTAAATTGTTTCGTCTCGTGACGTGATGATGCGATCAATTCACTTTCGTGCATAATCATATTTTTTTCTGTCATAAAATTGATTAATATAAAAAAGTATATTTATTATTGATTTTCCAGATATCTACTTCTCTTAATTACGGGGAAACAACATTAAAATTTTTGAGTAAATTAAAATAAAAATAACTAAAACCGAACTCGAAATACAGAAATCTGCAAAAAGAAATGAATGAAGCCTGTTTTTAGGTCAAAACTTTTCTGTGGATTATTAAAAAGCTATATTAGAAAAAATTTGAAATCAAACCTATAAAATATCTAAACAACTTCGATGTACCAAGGTCGTGCGGACTGACCTATCTTATCTTATCGTCTTTAACCACTCCTGGTTATCGCTTCCATTGTATGCTGGTTTTGTTTTTTACGGGTTTCGATGTCATATTTTCATGGATTCACAAATTCTAGTATTCTTCGAGTATGGCTGTCGACCGGAACTTTCTAAAATATTTTGTTATTTAGTATTAATATTTATTCTTCTTCAAATGTTATTGTTATTTTATTTATTTATGTGTTTTTGTTTTATAATTACTGTTATTTTATATTCATTATTTTCGATTATTAATATGTAGCAGCTGTGGCTTATAACAGAAAATGAAAATCAGGAAAATATTTTTTTTTTGAAACGAGTGATAATGATCTAATAGGAAGTAATGACAGTATCTAAAGAAGTGAAAGAAAGTAGTCTTTTACTGGGTTTACGAAAAAAAAACATCTTTGCTTTCATGCCGTGTTTTAGTAAAGTTAAAAAGAAGAGTCGGTACCTGCTGAAATAATATAGATCCTATTACGGCCCTGAGCTTTAAGACCAGTCGAAATGCAAACCAAAATGGACATTTTTTATAGGAAGCTATTTTTTGTTGGCATCCCTTCAGGATGTGCCTGCCCAATATTGATAATCACGATATGCTCCAGTCGCAAACCCTGTGCTACATTTTTATTTAACAAAATTTGAAAAAAATTGAAAATTTTTCATTTTTTTGTTCCTATTTTCTTGTATTATTCGGAAAATATTGCTCCTAGAGAAGAAATTAGAACAAGTTAAAAGTTAAAAATAGCAATAATTGAAAAAATGTACAAAAAAATGAAGTTTATTCTGTAATTGTGTTTGACCCTCTAACCTTGACTTACAACCTCGATATTCCGACTAGAAAAACTTTTTAATATGATTCAAACGTGTTATAAATTCGTTAAGATCGCGGATAGTTTTTGCATAATAATTTTGCAATCCAGTATACTGAAAAAAAACGCAAAATTCATACTAGGCCCTAAATAAGGCTCTCAGATAGTCGCCAATTTTTTTACATAGAAAAGAGGGCTCAAACTTTTAAACGCTTTTTGTAAAAACATTTTTTAGGCTTATAAACAATTTCAATAACTTTACGAGGTTTAAACATATTAATTTTTAAATTTATACACTTGAAGAACATTAATTAATTAATAGTCTTGTTTCCCATGACATGAGAATTCTATATACCAAATTTCATTGCCCTGTGACTTTCAGTTTAAAAGTTATAGTACACAGGGATGGGGGACGCAAACCGATGTTATAAAGCACTGATGGTAATTAATAAAGCAATAAAGTCAAGTTTCAAATATGACTAGTGCCTACCTAAATGAATGATAATTATACTTATTATACACTTTTTATTCTTTATTTTTAACTTGTTTGAAATAAATTAACGACAATACTCAAAATGACCTAATAATGTGTCATGAAAATGTTAAGTTAAGAAAAAACTTTGAGAAACTGATAAATGAGTCGTCGTCCTACAACCTGAAAGAAATAGTAGGCTGCCTATCTTAACGATTATTTCCAAGGTTCAATTCTATTTCTCGGGAGCTGTATATAAACTCAAGATTTTTTCAACGACTTAAGTGCAGAGACAACATAAATAGAACGCGGAAGCAAAGCTCTCGAGAAAAATGAATATTTATATAAATTTTTTCTAGTTTTACTTACAAATGCAGTGAATGAATTCTTTTACAATAAATGGGTTATTTGTTCAGATGAATCTACATAGTTTATGTTTCGGATTAGAGCTTCCTGAATTTTGGACATGATTAAATGATCTTGATGGATGAGAAGTTGCGACTTCCGCAGTAATGAGAGACCTTTAATGTGTTAAACTGTTTTATCGCTTAACTCTTAGTGAGAATATTAGTGAATACGAGTTGGGGACACTTATGAAAGAAAGTTGAATGTTAGTTTGGATTAGTAATTTTATTTCATTAATTAGTATATAGAATGCCGTTTTAATGACCTTTCACACCAATGAATATTGTTGAAAAGATTCGTGTTTTATGAAAAAGCCCAAAAAATGTAAAATGTATTTGTTCTCGTGGTGTTGTAGGTACATTTAAAAAACTACAATTTCAAGCATTATGGGACTCTGATAGAAAAGTTAATTTAGAGTATTTGTATTTTAAATAAACTATAATAATTAATAATATTTCAGTGCAGTGTTTGTTTTTCGACAGCAGATGAATTTGATAGCTCAATTAGTTTTTCGAAATGGGAAGAAGAACTGGATAGTGTAGGTGGTTGTATAGTTTTGGATGAATGTGGTATAAACCTAAACAAAGTCTATGTAAACGATATAAATAAAATAAGGAGCAGCCTCATTCCATGCTTGATTCCGCCTTTGGAATATTAGCTGCTCATTGGAGATGTTTAGAAGTACAACCCGATTTTGTTGACAAAATTGTGATTACATCGTGTTGCCTGCATAACATGTTATGCAAAGATAAAATGTTTTGAATCTGATACCAAATTAAGGCAACTTCCTCAACAGGTGTTCTTAAATTTGAACTCTATAAAAAGAAATTACAGTAGCGAAGATTTCGAAGTTCGAGAGAATTATAAGAACTATTTATTTTCAGATAATGTTAGTTTAGTTTGTCAAAAAAATAATGTTCGGAGAGGAAGAATTAATATATGATATTTTATAATTTTCATCTAAAATGAATGAATAATACAATAAAGAATTTTAAATATAAATATGTTCCTGTTAAATGAAGATCTCTTTCAGTCTCCTCACAAGCTTCTATTTGATTTTCGATTATATATCACTTGATGTTCCTGAACTTTTTATATTAAAACTTTATCCATTTTCCTTTATCAGATGAAAGCTACTATAATCTATGAGCTCACGGAGACAATATAAGCCCAAGCGCAGAAAACAACAACGTGAAATTACACGTGAGGCCTGTGACCTAACGTGACTTTAGTGTGATTCTCGTGCATAACTAACCATGCAAAACAACATTGCACACTTTTTGACCATGATGTGAAACTATGTGAGGTCGCTTGAACTCACATCACATGATAGTATCCTCTTTCTGCCTTAAACGTCATATGTAACATGAGTTGAATTTAACGACCAAAAAAGCTAAATAATTTTTAAGCACTCATAGCTTAGAGGTTAGGTCGCTGCCGCGTAGAAGCATAGGTTGCGGGTTCGAGTCCTGACGGATGCGACATTTTTTTAAATTCTCCTTAATGTCATTTAATATATTCTTGTTTGTATTATTTCTAAAAACTTCATTAATTTAATGTCCTATGCAGATAGATTATGTTGAGGACTAAATTATTAATGAACCATACAAACAAGTGGTGGTTAATGTAAGTGCAATCTTACATATGTTGTAGGTACATATATTTTGTGCAATTAGATAATAATGATATCTAACGCATTTACTTAACCACATCATATGTTTATATGTATCCAATTAAAGAGTAATATTAAATAAATTGTAATATAGAATATCTGATATTGATAAATTGAATGATCCATAAAGTTAAATTTTAAAAAATCCTTCGTTTAAATACTGTTTAAGCATGGACCCCAGAATATACTATCTAAAAATATAACAAATATGTATATCAAGCACTGGTCTAGCCTGTCGGTTAATGAAAATAAATAACCTTTTCTTTCTGTCCCCTTGCCATTGCCAATGGGAAATGTAAGTACTCGTATGTGCCAAGAATTGTTCAAATAACCACTGCATTATTTTTGAGGTGTTATAAATAGAGCATAGAAATGCGATGACAATAGATTACAAACATTAAAAATAAATTAAAAATATGTATTTTCGGTTGGTTGGCAACTAAAATTAGCATTGTGGTCGAGAGTAACGCTTAAGAATTATATAAAAATGAGTTTTAACAGATCTGCAAGACTTTCAGTTTTAGGCAATATTTATTCATTAATAAAGATCTTTGTAAAATCGATTTAAAAATATTTTGTCTATATTTCGTAAATAAATAGTTTTTAATAAATATTTGTACTAATTGAATTTATAACTAAGTAAGAAGTAAGAAACTGCTTTTGTTGCTAGATCCATATTTTTTATATACAGTTTTAAAATCATAGAAAACTCGATTTTCTTATCACTTTCTAAAGGGTTAAAAACCGGACGTCAAAATTGTCAGATAGCTGTTAAATTTATTTTGCATTTACGTTAGGTTTACATTAGGTTTTAAAATTAAATCCTTGTGTCTTTATTCATAATAAAATATGGCGGAAGAAGAGGAAGAAGTTAGAAAAAGAATAAACGGAGAAGAACGCGTAATGGCTCCTAAACCTAGACCATGTCGAACAAGAACGGATAGATTAGCTATACCAACAAGAACAAGAATGTTGTATTTGTATAAATGTCATGCTTATCATTTTACTAGGTATATATCAAATTTATTTTTCTTTTACTTATATATCTGTACAATCTAAAATTCTAGAGCTCGTGTTGAATTAATAAAGCAAAGATTACAAGAACTCTATGCTATGACCCCCGAGGAAACTGAAAGATATTTCCAGGAAGCAAATGATAGATGTAGGGAGAAACAGATGCGAGAAAAGTTAAGAAGGATGTTAAGAAGAGAATATAGAAAACAGATGCTTAAAGCTAAAGAAGAAAAAGCTTATAGATTCGTTGAACAACTATTTATTAAAGGAATGAGGTTTGCAGCGAGAAATCCTGTACCACCCCTTGTTTGCGTCAGGCTTCGGAATTTATCTGATATTGTTTTAGGTAAATTTTAATTCAATCAAATTTTATTTCTTGACATAAATATTTTATAATTTACTGCCTATTTTTTAGAGCAACTTTGTGATTTGAGAAATGTAGGCCATCCATCTAGAGATGATCCTGATAAATTAGGTCTATTTATGATCACGATTGCAGATTGGTTTGCGATTGCTATAGAATGTATTTATTTTATGGTTCAACTTAAAAAGAATAAGGAACTTGAGGAAATTGAGAGACAGCACGAGTTGGACAAAATCCGAGAAAAACTAGATTTATCTAAAAGCGATCTTGATATTCTAATAAAACCCGAAGATTTTCGGGAATAACGCATTATTAAATAAACCAAATTCATATTAATAGTTTTCTCATTTACAAATATACCGGGGTTATATATTTAAATTTATTGCAAATATATACAATCTCGTTGAAAACGACAATAGAATCTTATTGGAAAATTATCAGTTTTTATAAGGTCTTCTTGTATATATAATCACTTTTCATTTCTTTGGTTCTCACTTTGCATTTTAGAAAGTGAAACTTTTACGTATACAAAGTACATATTATACAAACAATGGAATGAATATTTGTCTATTTAAATGTAAATAAATGCATGTGTATGTCATTAAAAAAATTGTCATATGGTTGTTAACAATTACAGATTTTATTCTGGGAAAACGTGTATTTATTTTGACTTCCTAATGCTGAAGAATGAACTATTTTCAGGTGAAATGACTTTTCTAAATACAAAACTACCTCATTTCAATAAATACATATAATTTATAATTAAAGAGGAAATTATTTGTTTTTTGTAACCGCCCTAACTAATATGAAATATTCAGTTAATTAAATTCAATTGAATCTATAATTTCTTAACTTGTCTTTACTTAGGTATTCTTAACAGTGTATTGAATTATTAGGTTTACTAAATATATGATGCTACTAGCTGTACCCGGCGCGCGTTGCTACTAGCTACTAAAATAAATTTAAGAAAAATAAAAGAGATGAAGAGATAGAGAAAGAAAAAAGTTTATAGTTTTGTTTTACCTATCGCACCAAAAATATATTTTTCGAACATATATTTATATGAAATCGTATAGATATCTATTAATCAGTATTGAATTTGATACATGGAAGCGCCATCTGGTGGTAACTTCCATTAATACGAATATCATATTTATATTACTCATTAAAAATACATCATCACACTGATTTTTATGACAATCGGTTGAACGCGACAGAAGTTGCTACTCTGCAGCGCCACCTGGTGGCGATTGGCATGAATGAGCATATCATACAAACCTTCTCCGTGGAAAAATACATATAAATACCAATTTTCCTGACAATCGGTTAAACGGGACAGAAGTTGCTACTCTGCAGCGCCACCTGGTGGCGAGTGGCATCAATGAGCATATCATACAAACCTTCCCCGTGGAAAAATAGATATACATACCAATTTTCATGACAATCGGTTAAACGGGACAGAAGTTGCTACTCTGCAGCGCCACCTGGTGGCGATTGGCATCAATGAGCATATCATACAAACCTTCTCCTTGGAAAAATACATATAAATACCAATTTTTATGACAATCGGTTAAACGGGACAGAAGTTGCTACTCTGCAGCGCCACCTGGTGGCGAGTGGCATCAATGAGCATATCATACAAACCTTCTCCGTGAAAAACTACATATACATACCAATTTTCATAATAATCGGTTCAGTAGTTTTTGAGTTCATTGAGTACATACAGACAAACATTCATTTTTATATATATAGATAGATAATGCTGGTTTACATTTAAATTTTTCCGTGAATAAGTTTATGAATTCTAGGACACTATTTCATACAAAATATGGAATTTTTGTTCATTAAGGTTGACGTTAATTTTTATTTCGTATAGTCTACATTTTTTATTAATAACTAAGTAGCTGTTCCGGCGGACTTTGTATGGCATAACACTATCGTGTCTTTTTTTCCATTTTTCATTTTTTAAAATTTTTACCATTTTGCTTTTTTTTTGTTTTCAATGATTTTTTTATATTAGATATTTTATATAAGATACCCACTGCACCATTGTAAGGTGGCTTTATAGTACTTAATTTAGTAAGAAATTCTCGTTTAAATATATGAAATAATAACTGCGCCACCTTACGGTGGCGTCCTAGTTATTTTAAAATTGTAATATCTTCTAAGATGTTCATTGAAATTAAGTGATGTCAAAGACAATTTTGTTCACAATTAAATACTCTTAATTAACAACACATTTATTTGGATAAAGATTAATATTATTACGTTGATACAACTCTTAACAAATAATGCAATAATTTCGACCAAATTTGATTACCATAAAAACGGTTCTAGTGAGTTAATCTTAAAAGATAGACATATACTGTCGCAGACATTTTTTTAGATCATTTCAAAAGAAATAATTCTTTTATACATATATTTTTGGTATCTTGAACCGTTTTCGCAGCACACGCAATGGAAGCCCTCGAGGATCAATAATTTTCCCCGTTTTTTTCACATTTTCCATTACTTCTTCGCTCCTAATAGTTGCATCGTGATGTTATATAGCCTAAAGCCTTCCTTGATAAATGGTCTATTTAACACAAAAAGAGTTTTTCAATTCGAACCAGTAGTTCCTGAGATTAGCGCGTTCAAACAAACAAACTCTTCAGCTTTATATTATTCGTATAGATCTTTTACTGCTAGTATGTAAGAGTTTTCGCTGTTGATTTGATTTTTATTTCATCAAATAAAGTGTAAAAGTTGACAAATACCGAAGGTACATTAAATTACAAAAGTCTTTAAAAGTTTGTATACCTGCTTTGTTAACTATAATTATAATTAGAAATTAAAAGGCACGGGATTTATTGCTTTATTTATGCCCACTACAATTTCGGGTCGTTCTTTTTTCTGAATTCTCTACACTAGTCCCGCAATAAGAGAACTAATGCTTCCAGAAAATACATTATGATTATATATTTGTAAAACGTTAAATTTCAAAATGGCAGGTTTGCGGTGTTTAAAGATATCCACGATGTGTTCAGTGTAACTATAAGACGAATCCCAGTTTGTGGAGATTTGATCGCATTTATGAAACTTGTAGAGATTCAGGATCTAAGGAGAAAGTTTAAAAACCGTTGATATTTTAAAGATCTGAGGATATATAAAAATTTGTGCGTGTAGAAATGATAAAATATAGTTTAGTTGACAGAACGGTAAATGGAGCACTGAATTAGTTGGAAAGGATGGTGTTTATCACTATTCAATAAATGCCATAGTGTAATAATAATTATGTAACAGTAAACGAGAGTGCATGCAATTTTCTTCATTCGGTTTATCTCTGTATAACCGGAAGCAAAGTCAGTTGGGGTAAGACGCTCAAAGTCATGTTGTGGCCTTCAATGATCATGTTCTACGTTCATACAATATACCGGTTACCGTGTTACTTTATGCGATCTCGTACACCGCTCCCTTTCTAGTGGGCTCATAAAACAACTGCCAACAACTAACAATAGTCCTTCCTTCCTACTTATTCCTCTCTTTAAAGTCAATATTTGCATAAGATTGCTAAGAATAAGGTTCGTTTATGGTAGTGAAGACTTTACCTAAGCGGGATATATGGGATGAGATGATTCAGTCTTGTGTGTCAGTTTAAGACTATTAAATATGTTGTAATCTGATGAATATCACACAATTTTTTGAGGTCAATGTATTAATTTTAATTATTTGTTATATGGCACTACAATTCTATAAAAAAATAAGTATCCTAAGCCATTCAAAGCGGATACGAAAAAGAAAAGGTGAAATGAGCTTAAATCATGATTATATTTTTTCCATTCATTATTGAGCTTTCTGTCTGGGGCAAATAGTTATTTGGGAATTTTGAAAATAGATTATTATGTCAACTAAACAATATTCAAAAATATTTATAAAAAAATAGAGTCTGTATCTGAGTTAGCAATTAGGATCAGACAAAATAAAAAAAAATTCTTTTACAGGTGCAATAAATAAAATAGCAATATTTCATAAAAGTGTCAGAGTAATAATTTATTTGCTTATTATTTTATTTGACTATATATCAAGGTAATCTAACAAGTGTTTGGTTTAAATCATAAAAATAAATAACAACATAAATAGAAAAACAATAATTTATCATAAAAATCGTAAATCCAAATTGATATTATTTAAAAAAATAATTTTAATAATATCTACTAATTATTATTTTTATGAAAACAACGATTATATCTGTGACACAAGTAACCTACTTGTTTATGGTATTAATGATTGGCTAAGAAAATAAATAAAAATCTATAGTCTTCATATTTTATAGTAACACTAAAAAACTGTTCTTTTACGATATCCATAAATACAAGACTGCTACCTTTTTGTAAACATGAGATCAATTAATTTCAGAATATTAATTACTAAAACTGACCTCTTAATAAAGTTTCATTAGAAATGATAAAAATCAATATTTTTATAGTAATCATACATACGAACAGAAGTATTAAAACAATTTTTATCAACATAAAAGAGATTTGCAAAAACATAGCAATAAAACTTTGTTTGTGTTAACAATATACAGAAATATCATCATCAATCTAAGCAAGATTCAGAGACTTGTATTTTTGGCATAACAGGAGTTTTGAGAGGCACTCAAACAGTAGCAATGAAATTTCTCTTAGATCTTCCATATTTTCGCATTATTAGTGCGGTAGTGATGGTGTTCTATAGGCTGCAAGAAAATCTGATCAAAATTTGTGCTAGTTTAGGACACAAAACATAAAGTTAAAGAAGATATCTAGGAAATACAATCAAAGCACATATTTTTCTTATACCTACCTAAAAAACATTCCAGGAAGATACACATCAATGACCCAATACTTGCATTTAAAACACTGGTTCATGGTTACACCTGATTCACACTTGGTCTGACACTGAAGAGGGTTTAGAAGCAGAAAACTATAGCGATACTAGAAATTTGGAAATTTCTGTCCCTTTGATAAAACACTCCTTCCTCTTACAGGCAATTCTCAAGAGAACTTATAAGCATAGACGGATCAATATATGCACAGATAGTCAATGGGCGTCACTTCAGCTTTTTAACTGGGGTGGCAAGATCTACTAGGGAGTCTGGGGTGTATGGAATACCCCTCATGTGTACGGAGGATATGGGGGGCTCCACCGGGCCATTTTAAGAAACTGGCTTTAAATTTGTTTAAAAGACATGCTATCTTTCTGTGCTAAACTAAGCTAAAGTTCCCTGTTGATAGACTTGTATTTTTCAGTTTTAAGTATTTGTAAATTATTGTGACTTTTACTTCAAAATTCTGGGGTGACAAACTACTGGGCTCCACAATTCTGGGGTGGCAACTGCCACCCCTTGTCACCCTCGAATGACGCCTATGCAGATAGTGAGGAGACTTAAAGAAACACAATGTTATCTCTGGACTAGTATCCGAGTGTCGAGTAGAATTAAATAATAGTGTCAAACTAGTTTGGATCTCAGGTAGAAAGACAATGTACAAGGAAAGGAGCAGCCGCAATATTTTACGATTCAGAACTAGTTCTATATAGAAGTACAATAAACAGTAGGAAGCTAGATAAAAGCCCAGATCCGCAAACAACAAAATATATAATCACTGGGAATATATACCTGGTCAAACACATCGCAAAATGAACTTTGTAAAGACATGGGACAGACGAGCTGACGCAATGCGTAGAACAAGTAGGAATTAGCTAATAATTATTATAGAATCCCTTAGGTGTCACGAACTGATACCTTCAAACCGTGCGGCTATGTATTGGAGACCCTAGCTGCCGATAATGCGGAAGAGAATATAAAACAGTTAAACACACAGTATGCCACTGCGAGGCACTGTATCTCATCAGACAGTTAATGTTTGGAAACTTCAGACTGACTTTACAAAGATCTGGCACACCTTTTCAAGAGCTGTACAGGGTACCATAATCCTGAAATGTGTATCGTGAACCAATGTAATAAGTACAATAAGCCTAATTAGCCTGCAGTACAACTGGTGTATTTTTGTATTTTAACATAGTGACCTGGGACAAATTTAGAAATAGTTCGATGTGAACTGGAGTTATAGCTGGACATAATCTTCTTTTATGTTCTTTTGTTGTTATGCTATTCCAATCTGTTGAGCAAATAGATTCTTCTTTAAATAGCCTTAGAAACAGTTAAAATATTTTCTTCTTTATATCTGTTCATTTTTGAAATAATAGAAAATCCTTGTTAGGTAATCTTTGGTACAGTTTATTTAAATCTTCAGCTGTTATTTAAAACTGATATAGTTGAATTTAGTAAAAATAAGTTAATTTAAATAATGTGGACAAGAATAATAGTCAATCTACATATTCGAAGTTACATTAATTCCCATCAAACTGAAATTTTTTAAAATTCTTGAAATCATAATTAAAAACAGCATTTCAAAATTCTTCATCGTTCTGGTACGTGCAAAAAATTTTGCTCGAGGTCAATGGTCCAAAAATCAGAAAATCGCGAAAAACACATTTTTTGGCTTTTGACCTCAAGTACAATTTTGTGCACGTACCGAAATAATGGAAAATTTTGAAATCTTGTTTGTAATTATGTTTTTAACACTTTTACAAATTTTCAGCTTGATAAGAATTAATGTAACTTACTCTTAATTTCTGGTCTAATTTGGCAGGGCTAAAAGGGCAAAACTGTTGTTATTATTATTCAAATCAAAGTGATCATGGTGTACTGGCTTACTCAACGTTTAGATCAGAATTTCTTTTTTTATAAATTTTTAGCCAAAGGTTTCGTTGCCAATGATAATTTTGTTCTCGAACCCATAAACCCAAGTAATTGTTTCATTGCTTGAACTTTCCACCAACAAAGGTGTAAATAAGGAATTAGTAAATTTTAATTATTTGGGATATCTCTTATAGATTTTTGAAATTTAGAAATGAAATAAGTCAGAAATGCCATTGAAGAATAATTGCAAAAAACTTACATCTGACAGGAATGGATTCTGCGATCTGTATCAACAGGTGAAAACGCCTTAACTGCTTGGCAATGAATATTTCTAGCGGTTAGTCATTTAGAACAACTATTAAATTTTTCCTTGCCCTCATGTATTTATATATCTATAACAATTTAAGATTCCGGAATTCCTAATGACTTTTGCTTATTTTTTTTATATCGAAGGCAGTATAAATCTAAATAGATTTTAAAGCCAAAATAAATTGCCGACACTCTGGCATTGTCGCAATATAGAGTTTTTTATTCAAAGCAAGCAATATATCTTTTCCATAAGTATCTACAGCCGAAAGCGCCTTAACCACTTGGCCATGGATGTTCCAAGCGGTTAGTCACTTAGAACAATACCAAATTTCTCCTTAGCCTCATATATTTATAACACGTTAAGTGTTCGGAATTCCTAATGACTTTTTGCTGTTTTTATTTATGTCGAAGGCACTATAAAGCTGCATTGTTTTTAGAACCAAAATAAATTACCGACACGCTGGCATTGTCACAATAAAGAGTTTTTTATTTTTCATAAGAAAAATGTTTGAAAATGGTGAAAATCAAAGATTATAAAGTAATTTTGAAAAATGTGAATAATTATAAAAAATTCATGACAATCTTGAAAAATTGATAAAAATGGTTAAAAGAACTGTCAAAAATCAAAGAAAAAAATGTTGAATCTTATAAAAAAATAGACATCGTAAAAAATTGACGAAAATCCTAAAAAAGTGTTAAAAATCCAGAAAGATTGTTGGAAATCGTGAATAAAACGTTGAAAATTGTGAGAGTCGCTTATAATTTTAAAAAGTTGCTAAAAATTGTGAAAAAAAAAAAATTATCTTGATATAATATAAAAAACCGTAAAAAATTATGTTGAAAATCTTGAAAAGCGCTGAAAATCGTGAAAAATTGATAAAATTCGCAATAAAATTGTTAAATATGGTTAAAAAAATGTCGAAAGTCATAATGAAATCTTAAAAAATATAAATAATTGTAGAAAATTGTAAAAAATTCTTGACAATCGTGAAAAATTGACGATAATGGTTAAAAGACTGCCAAAGTTCCTAAAAAATTATTGAAAATCGTGAAAGATTATCGAAAATCAGAAAAAAATTTAAAAAAGTAGGTAAATTAAAAAAACAAGTAGGCATAAGAAAAATGGGGAAAAAAATTTAAAAATCAGAAAAAGATGAAAAACTAGCAAAACTAGAAAAATTATAAAACCAAAAAAGAAAAAATGTAAAATGGATAAAAACTGAAAAAACAGAAAAAAGAAAAACCGAACAATATAACAAAAATTGTTAATCACAAAAAGCGTAAAAACTACAACATACCTACATCAAAAAAAGGTAAAAACCTGTAAATAGACAAAAAAATATGATAAAATTGACAAAAACTGTAATAAAATCGTAAAAATGAGAAGAGCTAGTAAATAATAAATAGTTAAATTTAGTAGGTACCTACCATTACTTCGGGTTAGTAAGTTTTCCATTTATTTTAAGGCATTAAGGCTAAGGCACGTGTTCTTAACAACTTAACAAAGAATTGATTCTTTTTATGTATAGGATTAGTAAACATGATTAAATACTTACTTACCTCAACAGTTGTTCAAAATTTTATCACTAAATATAGATAATTTTAATAATACCTACTTTTAAACAGTTATTAAATTCCCATTTTATTCTGTTCACATTTGCATTATGAATTTTATAGCATTTTGTTGATTCCTCCATTATAATATAGTAAATATGTAAAAATGATACTAAACAGCTTTTATAAGTGGAAAAATTCCATGGCAACATTGTGTGTAACATAGATATTTATTTTTAGGTGTTGGTATAGGTCAGAGCATTTAATAATATACATGGTTCGTTATTGAACGACGAACTGAAATAATTGAATAATTTGTTTAAAATCTTTCAACACTCGATATTTCATAAATGATAATATTAAGTTGAATATTAGTAAATTACTTTCATTACAATTAGCATATTTTTAAACGCACGCGTTTATTCAATTTTTCCTACATATCAAAAAGAAAGAACAATTATTAATCAACATTTTAACAACTGTTTACTGTAATAATATGGAAAAGTTTATATTAAATACAAGTTATTTTTATATACTTCTTGTTTCTAATATTTATCTATCGTAAAAGTAAATGAGCATGCAGAACTTAAAACTTAATAAGTATCAAATTAGTTCTACCACACTTTGGTTGATAACTTCATTTATAGTTATTAACGTTACAAGGCCGATATGTAGCAAATAACGGATGAGGTTGAATATTGTAATCCGAGACGCAGCCGAGGATTATAACAACCGAATCTGTTATTTGCGTGTCGCCCGTGTATCAAGACTTTTCGTAATCCCCTTGAATGATTACATTAAGTTAAGGAATTTTAAAAAAACATTCTTAAAGAGGAGGATATTTCCAATAAAAAAGTCCCAACTCCCGGAACTCTATCTCCATTATTTATCATTTTAATTTGACGTTGAAAATAGGGCTTCGCTTGGCTTTTACGGCATTCGCGCGCTGCCGCTAAACGGGGTTTATCAGATTATTTTTTTTTATGACATAAAAAAAAACATTTTGTCACTATTTTTCAATAAGTTATTCAATTGTTAACTAACAAATTTTTTCTTAATCTCTGTTGGCATAAACAATGGGATAAAAGGTATAAATAATTGGCCTAAAAATTTGAAACTTTGTGAAGTCCTTTTCATATGTATACTTTACAAGATCCTGCGATAAATTTTCATAAAAGTGTATTAATTTGTTAATTATGATTTTTCCTAACTATTGCAAAATGAAATATCTGGCACTTCGCAATAGTAATGAAAAATCATAATTAACAAATTAATAAACTTTTATGAACATTTATCACAGGATCTTGTAAAGTATACATATGAAAAGGGCTCCACGATGTTTCAAAGTTTTAGGCCAATTATTTATACCTTTTATCCCATTGTTTATGCCAACAGAGAATAGGAAAAAATTTGTTAGTTAACAATTGAATAAAACATTGAAAAATAGTGACAAAATGTTTTTTCTAACTGAATTATATTCTTTCAAGTGTTAGAAAAATGCTAGAATTTTTTCAAATTTTTATAATCACATTTTATGTCATAAAAAAAATATTTTATCTGATAAACCCCGTTTAGCAGCAGCGCGCGAATGCCGTAAAAGCCGAGCGGAGCCCTATTTTCAACGTCAAATTAGAATTATAAATAATGGAGTCCCGGGAGTTGGGACTTTTTTATTGGAAATTTCCTCCTCTTTAAGAATCTTTTTTTTTTAATTTCTTAACTCTTCATATTTCTCGAGTTATAAGCAAAAAACGAAATGCCTTTTTTTTCGTCCTAATTTGTTAATAACAATTGGAATTTTTTGCATGCTGTAAAATCCTCAAAACAACTTTTTCTAATTGTCATTCCGGATCAAATGAGCTATCGCTCATATTTTTAGGACCTTTATCACTATTTTTCACGTTTTTTAAGATGTTGACTAGACTATAAGAAAGAATAAAAAAATTTAGAAGAGTGGCGTAAAGGGGGTTAATGAATTTCAAATACTGTTGCTATAAGTGGTAAATTTTTCTTCGAAAGAGTAGAAGTTTCAAATAATACAAATTGTTAAATTACTTTTCAAATTGATAAATAGTTTTATAATTGTTATTGTTAGCAGAATAAATATTTAAAGTATTTGAACAAGACTTTCCTTAACAAACGCCGTCTTTCAAAAAAATCTTAACGGACGGAAGCTGTTAACGTTGACTTATAAACTCATATGAATATCGGTAAATCAAAATAATAGTATAGGATTTCGAAAACATTATTAATTCACTTCTTTTCATAATTCTGTTCTTTAATCCTACATTTTTTTTTGTAATTACCAAAAGATAAACATAGTTACGAGATTTGGATTAAATTTTATAAAAATATTTGTCTATAAAGCAGATATTAAAATGAGAATCTCGTGAAAATAACGGTAAATTAGAATAGCATTATTATACAATCTTATCATTGATAAATAAATAAATGAATTCCCATTTACTACTTGAGAGTTGAATATGTTTCTGTTTTTAAATTTTTAATATTAATTTAAAACCTCTTTAAATAAATTAAATAGTAAAGAAAATATATTAATATCATCAACAAAAGTAAATCTGTTTCCGTCTTATAATTTATATGATGACTAATTATAATTTCTAATAAATAAAGTAGTGTTTGAATTACGAATTGTGTAATTTGACTCGGAATTTTTTATAAAAAAAAAATAATAGTTAAGCAGAAATATCTTAGTGGTGGAATTAACAAAATTCCATCTTAAAAACTCTTATAGAAGCTTGTAATCTTTTATGGAAATTGAGTTAAAAAATTACAATTAAATCAGAATCAAAATGTATAAATTAAAATATAATAAAAATAAAAATAGAAAATTAGAATAAACAGTACGAAAGTGAGCCAATTAAATATTTTCACTTAAGTACAAAATTTTGATATGGTACCGAAAGTTTAATTATGTGTACGGTACCAAAAATGTTTCATTTAAACGTACACACCAAAAATCATATAAAAATTTTATTCATTCACAAATTCAACATACCTTTTTCTACTGCTGCTTTGATGTTGTAAACTTATTAAAATGTATACATAAAAATTAAAAAAATATATATTTTTAATATAGGATTTATTAAATACATAACAAGGCCGTTTTTAAGTAGTATAAAATTTACATCATTCTATAGAACATCTATACAAAATCTTCTTTGGAAATATATTAAAATTTAAAGTACACTATACAAATTTACAGAATTAACTTAAAAAATATATATTACAAATAAAATTATAAGATACAACAACGATATATTTTTTTTATAAAAAAATATATCCTTAAATAAAATAACTATTCAAAAAAGGTACAATCATTGCATCGGTTTTATATATATATATATATATATATATATATATACATATAAATATATAGATATATATGTATTTTAAATACAATTTTTATTGATCACAAAACGAACGGAATTAGATAAGATACCCAAAATTTCATTATATCAGAATTTCCTAAACTTAACTTGATTTCTGATACACAAACTTTTGGATACGGTCAGTAATTCTAATGTATTTTAATACCCGTCACAAACAAAATACAAATATTTTGCACAAATTCAAATTCCAAAATTCGATGTATCAGATCACTAAATATTAATAAAAAAGAATTTTTGCAAAATATTTCTAAAAAGAACAAATATTATAATTTACGAACACGCAGAATAGACACGTTTTGTAAGAGTCATGATGGGCTTCTAATTTTTTTGATATTTTTCTTAAATAAATAAATGTTCGTTTTAATAATTGTGCTCTCTGTAAAGCTTAAAGAAACCAACTCACTGGTGATAAGTAATATTTATATTGAATACAGATATTGGATTTAAGGAATGATAAGTACTGAAAATATATTATAGAAAAATATCATCAACTAAAATAAATTTAAATAAAATATAGTGTCCCTTTTCTTAATTCTGCGTAGTCGCATTTAACTAATTTTTAGAACACCTCAGTTAGAAAAGAGATCTAGCAATATTAACTAAATTAAAGAATCTTTAAGATTCAAGTAACTCTCCGCGAAAATTCGAATCTTTATAGGACCTTTTCAAGGTTAATGTATTGATTTGTCAAATTGTCAAACAACTTTTTGTTCAAAAAAATAAACTTAAAGCTTTCAGAAATCGTTATTACCTACCTAACTAAAAACCTTTTCCAAAAATTATTTTGTATTTTAATTTCTTGAAAGACAGCAAATACTATGTACATAACAATAATTAATAAACTAATTATACGAGAAATTATTTTTTTATAGATCCACTGAATTATTTAAACTAGTTTATTATGAATTTTTGTTAAATATCTCAAAAAAGTTGGATTTTAAATTAATGATAAAATTTTTGGTTATCGGTAACTAATAAAATATCAAAAAGTAAAATTAATAATTTTTCTTCTCCAAGTTAATTAATTTTGTCATATAAAGAATAAGTGTACCTTAAAGATTTTTTTATTTCATTTTAGAAATGTTTAACTTTACATAAATCTAATCGCATGCATGAATAAATTTACATAAGCAACAATCGAACGCGTTATAGAATTTAAAAGTAATAACCGAAAAAAATCTGATTTATTAATAAATATTTGCATGGCTTTTTATTGCAAGAAAATTAATATAAAAAATTGTTTTAATTGGAAAAGACTTTTTATTAATTTATTGTAGACTATGGTCCATAATCGTGGACGATATCCATCATCCTCTGCCTATTATCTTCTGACCTGAATAGAGTAATAATTAGAATTTTTTAATAAAAAATAAATTAGTAAAAGGTCTTACATATGTTGCTGTTGATGTTGTAACTGGAACGTGTCCAGATGTTTATTTATTTCTCTGTGGACATGTTCTGGCAGAACCCCAACATTTGAAAAGAGGCTTCTCAAAACATTTAGTTCTTCAGTGAGTAATTCTATCCTCTTTTGCAGCCTTTCATTCTCCTTAATTAGAATTTTTACCTTCTCTTCAGTTTCTCTGGTTCTTACTTTGGCTTTCTCTCGACTTTTTCGTACAGCTATGTTATTTCTTTCCCTTCGTCGTCGGTATTCGTCACTGTTCTTATCACAAGGTTTTAAATTTTTTCTAGCTATGTTATGTTGATTTAGAAGAGTAGCTTTATTTTTCATAGCATTCATATTGAGTTGGTGATGTATTACAGGACTGGGAGTAAGATTTGTAAAAGTAGCACCAGGATTTTGAGGGTAAGATCCAGGGATGTAGCTGTTAGGAAGAATGTTACAAGATTGCCTTCTGTATTCTTGGGGATCCATTGGTTCCTCTTTTATACTTGGTACGTCACTACCAACAGAACTATTGGAGTCACTATTTGAATTCTGATTAGTAGAATAAGTTGCTCCACTATGTACTGGTTGTGGCATGTAAGCTAGGGTAGTTCTAGGATAACTGGTATTATGAACACCCATGACTTGTCTCCCTTGTATATTTTGTATGTGTTTACCTTGATTCGATAATATTTCAGTAAACAAACCATCACTAAATTGGGAATCGTCTATTAGATTTTGTAAATCTAAGGAAATTTCTGGGGTGTTTAAATCACTTAATTCACTATGTTGTTGATACTGTTGCAGTTGGTGCTGTTTAAGGATAGCCTGCGTCTGTTTTGAGCTGCCATTATTATTGTTAAGGGTAGTAAGATTATTGTTATTATTGTTCATTATAACAGTTTTTTTACCATCTTGATTAATCACGGTGTTGTTTTGTTGGTGTTGCTGATTATCATACATTTGAGGTGAATCCATGATCCGAAATTTAAACTTTCACTTGGGTCCACTTTCACCGAAACTTTTAATTTTAAATCGTTTTACCCGCACTTTTCACTTTTCAGTCTTACTATCATAATTTATTAATAAAACTAACACTTTTTTAAGTTTTTTAATCCCCGTGTCGTGTGTCCGTTTTAAACAATTGCCCGGGAAGAACTGTAACTGTGTCGCAGCTTACTTGGGTACCACACTCGCGTGAGCTTGCCCAAGTCAACTTCAATACTGACTGAGTAACTGAGAGAGTTGAGCGCCTTTAGTATAAACTTTGTAGATGGTTTAGCTTAGCAGTTCATGCGCTTGCTATGCGGTTCGCTGACGTACTTTTTGAAAGTGAAACGCGCGGATTTGATTTCATGGTATATAACAAACTGTTTTGACGTAATATTTTTAGGGTATTATGTAGAGAACGCACTCATTTCTCCAAATACTATTGGGGATATATTTCTTGCTTACTTTTAAAATCTTTAAGAATGACGTACACTCTAATCAATAAACATTATTATTTTCTTACTGATATAGGCCTATATGATAAATATGTTTTTATATATCTTTTGTTTTTCCGATGATTATCGAGATTATCTTAAACATAAAAATAACTAATGCGTGGATGTCTATTAAGTTCTTAATAGAATTTTAATAGACCAGTAAATATAATACATAATTGCGGGATTTTTTTTTATTTTGATGAATTTGTTTACATAGACAAATAAAATACAAAAATTAATAAAATTTCGTTATGAAGGAGTTTTTTAATTTTATTACATTTAGTACATACTAATTTAACTTAAAAATGGTTTCACTCATAATTGCGGGACTTTTTTTATTTTGATGAATTTTTTATATAGACAAATAAAATACAGAAATTAAGAAAATTTTATTATGAGGAGTTTTTTAATTTTATTATATACTAATTTAACTTAAAAATGGTTTCATTGTTACACTGTTTATTTGAAAATCGTAAAAATTTATTATTGTATCAATTTCTACAAAAACATTTGACACTTTTTAACGTCTTCTTTATATACAGCATCCAGCATCCACTTTATTTAATATTTATTTAATTAATTTAATTAGGGTTCTCTGTATAGAAGGATATGTTAAATTATTTAAAAACACTATAAATTAAATAATTGTTAGAAAATGGAAAAAAACAAATCAATTTAAAAATTAAATAAATACACCTTTATTCATTTATAAACAAAGCAAAAATAATCTGATTTTTCTGTTACATTTAAAATTGAAACTTAAATCCCAATAAGAACGTATTTTTTTAGTATTAACACCGAATGGTTATTTACTGTTTTTTATATAAAAAATATCAATGAACGAATAATCTGATCAAAACAAAAACATATTTAAATTATTTATCGTACATTGCTGCATTTAGTACAGGGAAAAAACAAACTAGTAATTTATTTTCAGGACAAAAATAATAAACTGGAAACGTTTTATTCGAAATGAGATATTTTTACAAATCTGTAACCTAAGGATTAACATGTGAAACTTGCTCTATATAGCATCTGAAAGATTGTTTTATATAATTTGAATTAATATATTACAACCATCGCCTCTTTATTAGGGGTCATCCGTAAATGACGTTACGTGTTTTTTTTAACATCCCGTTTCCCTGTCCTTGTCACAGCTGCTAACATTTATGATACTGCCCCGTTCCTAGTATGACATCACATATTTTTCAACTTTATGCCTAAAAATTATTAAATTAAATCATCAACACTTTCGGCATTAGTTCATCTACAAAATCTGGAAATATAAAGTTTTTTTAATAGATTTTTAATGGATAGACTAATCCAGACTAGGTCCAACTAAAACAGCCATACAGCAAACATTAAAGTGATTCGTCAGAGAATTAAGGATGACCGCCGTGTAACATACCGGGAGATACAGGCATCTTTTGAGCAATTCAAAGACCTTCAAAAGGACCTACATGAAAAACTGAGTGTTAACAAGTTAATTTGCCGTAGGATCCCTCATTTCACAGAAGAGCAAAAGCGATTCGCGTCAATTAGTGCCGAAAATCATTGGAACGGTTCAAGAAAAGAATCTCAAAAAACGTTTATACTATTGTTAAAGGCGATAAATCTTGGATTTACTCCTGCGAACCTGAATACTTGCATTAATATTATTTTCCTTTTGACGTTTTAACACGATTTAATTTACATCTTATGATAACTACAAATTATATCGAATATTGTCTCACATTGCATAATTAGTGAAAAATTTTAATAGTTTTAAATACCCAAGTAAATTTTTGTTTTCTATTAAAGTGTCATTAACTAACACATACAAATACACATCTACGGACATACGGCCTTGTACTATATAGCACATACTTAATTCGTTTTTATTGTCATATAAAATGAACATTGACATAGTATTATAGTAATGTTTAATGTATAAAAAAGGTGTTTAATCATAATAAATCCGCCTTTAGAATGTCTTAATACTATTTCTCACTTATTTTTTTAAACAATGTTTTTCCCGTACAAAAACCTACGTAGTCGAGGCAATGAAGCACTGAAAACCACGGAAATTTAAACGGCAAGATGGATTTTAATGATCCTTTTTGCATTCGATTTGTGAGAGCATCAGGCAACTTTGTGACCTCATGCGATTATGTAATATTGAAAAACTGTTTGTGCATACAAAAATGCATTTTTAAAGTGCATCTCAAACATTGGCTGAAATGAGTACAATTTTGTTACTCAGGGATTTCTGGGGTGGCTAAAAACGAATTTGTCATTGAAAGTGATCTTCAGGATACCTTCTCTTTACATTGCCTCTTGAAGTTTTCGATAATATCATTATAAAATTAGTCACTTGGTTATTTTTGGGCTCGCTAATAACGAATATGACAATAAAAGTGATCTCCTGAGTACCTGATGCCCAGGATACTTACTGTCTACCTCGTCTCCTAAAATTTTCGGTTAATTTATTAAACAATTAGTTCAAACTTAATATTTGGGAGTTTTTGGGCTCGCTGAGAACGTTCAGTGCTCAGCACTGCATCCATTACGTCATCTTCCAGAGTTTTAATGAATATTTTAAAAACAAAACACATTTTTTTAAAATTGAGTGCAAAACTCCTCATATTATGAGTTTTGATATAACTACGATATTACCAAAAACTCCAGGAGACAAGGTAAACAGTAAGTATCCTGGGCACCAGATACTCTGTAGATCATTTTTAATGTCCTATTCGTTTTTATCAAGTAAAAAAACTTTCAAGTGTAGAATTTCGTCTAATTGTATAACGTTATTGACGAAAACTCCATGAGTCGACGGAAAAACTCGGTATCCTGGATACCAGGTACTCCGGAGATCACTTTTAATGTCAATTAGTTTTCAGCGACCCAAAAATCTCCGAATAACAAAATTGAACTCATTTCCGCCAATAAATACGAGTTGTGTTAAAAATGCGTTTTTTTTTGGATGCATATACAGTTTTCCAATATTACATGGTCACAAAGTTTCCTCGAGGCTCTCTCGAATCGAATGCAAAAAGAATCCGTCTTGCCGTTTAAATTTAGAAGGTAAGGCCGATTTTAGTGCTTTATTGCCTCGACTAACGCTTGTATTTCGATATTAAAGTCTGTGTTTGGCGCGTCAGAAGAAGTATTAACTTCGTAAATAATTAAATGTATGTCAAAATAAGCTTTATATTGAATGAATGCAGAAGTAATATATTATGAATTGTTTGTTTGAATTTAAAAATCTTTGAAACCTGCAATCGATATGATTGTTGGAAGCTAAAAAAGTAAAGGACAAGTATTAAGTCGGTATTTCTAAAATACATAAAGGTCATTTGTTAACATATATACATAATTATTGTTATTTGTATTTTAATATGTATAATGATAAGTAAGACATCAGCTAATAGAAGAAAATAGAAATTGATGCCAAAAATAACTAACAGAAAATATTTAAATAAAATATAAAGATACTGAACAAAATGTTAATTAATGATTTTCAATTTAACTTTATCCAAAAAATTTTTGTGCAAATTTGTTAAAATATTTAAAGAAAATATTGCAGAATTAACTACAATCAACTGTAATTAATTAAATTAAATTTAAAAATGCTGACGTCGTAGATTAAAATATAAATCATTAAATGCAGTTTTTATTCAGTAAACACAGGTCAAGCAATCAAAATGCTGATAACAAGAATTGAACAAAACGCGTGCCGAAAAAATATACGATCATTAGATAATTATTACCGTCAATTGCTCCGTTGTTGATCTTAGAATTATCAAAATATTTATAATAGATCATATTAAATTTACATTACATTTACATTTATGTCACAGCAACTATTTTCTTAAACTTTAAGAACTATACTGTTGAAATTTGGTAACTAGATGTTCTGTGAACCCCCTTAAGATTTTACACAAAACTAGAAAAAATAAATTAATTGTTGGGGTTTCCCATACTCAATTGTTTTTTTCATCAAACCCATACTTGTGGGGTATCAACGGATAGGTCTTAAAAATTAATATTTATGTTTCCAATATCATTTTTTTCTAAACTGAATAGTTTGCGCGGCAGATACTTCCAAAGTGGTTAAATGTGTGTGTGTCCCCTGTAACTTCTGGAATAAGAGAATTATTTTTATTTTTATTTTTTTTTTATTTTATTTATTTATTTAACAGATATACCATTTTACAATAAAAAAATACAATATGCATGAGAACGTAACAGAAAAGAGTATTTAAAATATAGATAGAAAATTTTAAAAACAAATTAAATATCAACAAACAAATACATAATAAAACAAAAATTAATAAAGTTAAAGAGAATAATGGAACACAATAGGTACAATACACAATATTTCAAAAAAGGGTTTAAAAATGTAGGTTTCTAAGTTGGCGCTTTAAAGACAATAAAGATGAGTCAAATTACTGAATGCTAGCATTGTGAATATTAGCAATCCTAAGTTTGTTTGAAATAGATTCATTCTGTGCATAATCTGTGGAGCGAAATGATATATTAAAAAGTTCAGATATGAGGGTCCTTTAAGCAGCTTATGAAGATGCTCACGAGAATTCAAATTAAGTATTGCCATAATGTTATCATAATTGTTACTTCCTCCAGGAGTACCCATCTTATATGAAATAAATTTTAAAACTTTATGTAGAACACTTTTGATTAAATTGATGTCCTTTTGACGGTAAAGATTCCATAAGATACAATTATATTCAACATTAGATCTCACCAATGAACAATATAATAATTTAATTAAGTTTATAGAAAAAGGATTGGAAGATCTCATAATGAAGCCTAATATTTTCAATACCTTTGACGTAACTAAGGAATAATGATACTGGAATGATAATTTGGGATCAAAGGTTACACCTAGATCTTTTACGGTATCAGCTTTGTTAAGTAGATAAATGTCTAACATGTAATCGAACTGGGATTGTTGTTTCTATAGAACGTGATTTGGTGACATTTCTTTGGGTTTAGCTTGAACAGATTTATTTTACACCATCTGACGTGGTTCTCTATATCAATTTGAAGTAATCTGGCATCTTTAATGGTTTTTATAGACAAAAAAAATTTAAAATCATCAGCAAAACTCGACATTTGCGAGTAAACTATAACCGCCGCTACATCATTTACAAATATATTAAAAAGCAAAGGACCCAAATGTGAACCTTGCGGCACACCTAACGAGACAGATATCGCCGAAGAAATGGAGCCAGCATATCTAACATACTGTGTTCGTCCTCTACGATTACCATGGAAGTAAACAGTAGAGAAATAAGAAGCAAAAAGATTAACAATGTCATTATTACAATTAGCAATCTTTCCGTCATAATGCGTGGTAGTAGGTAATCGGTAGCTAGACCTTTTGTTATTATTTCCAAAGATGTTTAGGGTCGGAGCATATATTATTTTCAAGTTTGGATATATATCGGTTAAAGCATACATTGCCTACTTGTGAACATTGAGATCTAACTTCACAAAATTGTTGATACGCAATAAAATTTCCTGATATTTTGTAGCGTTTATGAACAACTTTTTTCCGTTTTATTAGATCAACAAGTTCACACGAGAACCAATGAGGATAATTGGAAGATCTAATTCTTTTGATAGGAACATAGATATTTAAAGCCTGATACATTATATCATAAAATTTAACAAAAGCCATGTCAATCGTGCATGAATTAAATATTGTACTCCACTTTAAACTCGCGAAAAAATCATTTAAACATATATAGTTAGCATTTTTAAAATCCTAAAAATACTCCTTATAGTGGTGATAATTTGTTTCCAGTTTTAAATAGAAAAAAACTACAGAGTGGTGTACACTAAGTAACAAATCTACAGCTTCAGAAACAACGTCACAAGAATTATGAAAGGTTAAATCAAGAAATGTGCCTCGACTGTTAGGGATTGTATTTATTTAAAAAAATATATTATGTACTGTACCATGTAAATTTCTACCGAAAATTGGTATGACCGAGATCTAGCAAGTATTTTAATTTAAACATCGATCAAAGTTAAAATGAACTATAAGAACTTTTATTCTCAAATAATCTCCGAAGTTAATTTCTCGTTCTTTTATTATCTTCTTTCGATCCATCAATAATCTGCCATTATGTTTATATATCAATTTCCTTGATACCAGTCTATATTTCACTTATGTGTTGATAAATCGTTCTATCTGTTCTTTACTATATTCCACACTATTTTTAGTAAAGTTGTCGATGTGAGAATCTAGAAAGTGTAATTTACGGTTCATTAAGAGACCTAAATTTTTGTAATTTAACTATAAGCCTTCTACTGTCCTGTAATTTTCACTTTTATTATTTCCCAAAAAGTTTTCTGACACATTTTTAAAAGCTGCTCTTTCCGTATCGTTCATTTCTGATTTCCATTTTTTTACAATTTTAATGGAGTTTTTACAAATTTTCTTGATTTAAAACGGCTTATAATTTAAGTGCACTAGAAATTATTATTCAACGGTTCAAAAAACATAAAAATTATGCTTTATTTAAAACCACAATTTATTTTTACTGAAATTTTCGTTGGTTCTTACGGATTTTTGCAATTTTACTCGAAATTAAAGAGTGTGTGTGTTGCTTAAACTGATTTAAAATTCAGTCGAAAAACATGCCTGTAAAGAATTCTTTGTCTTAATTTTTTTAAGCGTTTTCGAGCGTTATAACAGCTTCACACATCAAGCCACACTAAGATATAAAGCCACACTTTTTACTTATATGTGTAAAGTTATTTACCGAAGATTTTTTCCATATGTTTTAAAGAATTACACAGAGTTATGCGTTATGCCAGCTTCACGTATCAACCCTTCAAGAAAACACAGTGCAATTGAAAAAAAATTAAAAAATACTTATTAACTATTTTTACTAAACTAGGTAGTAAATCTAAATAAGACAAAGACACCATATTGGAGCCAAAATGGACTTAGACCCAAATACTCAGAAAGCTTGGTTGCATATCCAAGCATTTTTTAAGCGGAAATGCATGTTATTGAAAGATGTCTAAAATCTAGAATATATCCTCGACAAAAGATTTTTATCATGTCAGATAGTCAAGCAGCCATCAAAGCTCTGAACTTACACATAATCAATTCAAAGATGGACTGGGAATGACTAAGCAAAGTAAAAGCACTAGGACAAAATAACAGTGTTATCCTCTTATGGGTTTCAGGACACATAGGAATGGAAGGAAACGAAACAGCAGATAAACTGGCAAAAAAGGAGCTGAAACCCCATACTTGGAACCAGAACCATCTTGTGGAATCAGCAGTAGTACATTCTTAGAAAAACTAAGGAAAGGAGTGGATAGAGACAAATCCAAATACTGGAACAATCTAGAAGGACTAAGACAATCGAAGATGCTCCTGAGAAACAATAACCAGAAGAGATCTTTCAGCTTAGTAAAAAGAACCTTCGTATTATAACGGGCCCTGAAGATTGGGAGAAACTAGAATTGGTATATGAAGCAAAATGCAGATTCTGTGATGTAGTGGATGAAACCTCAATACACATACTCTCAGAATGCATTGCAGTACATAATTCTATAGGGTCATACGAAATACAAGAGAAATACCTACCTAACTTGAACTCGAACGATATCCTAAACTTTTTAAAAAAGATAGGACTAGAAGAGCTGCTGTAAGTCTGAGGAAACATCAGAATTATAGCAAGAAAAGGGGACACAATAAATATTATTGGTAGCAGGTGTATCTGTCACCCCTAATTTTACTCATATATACATACATGCTATTTTTATTAGTCATTTAGACCACTTGTTTTAAGAAATTTTTAAGGGTTATGGCACGTTCTAGTTAGCATACGGAATACAGCAAAATTGAAAAAAATATAAATCATACGTTTTAAAAGATTTTTTTATTACATGTTATGACTGTTATGAGGAATTATATGGGGTTATGCCAGCTTTACATGTCAAGCTTGCACAACCACTAAAAACACAGCAAAAATTTTATTTTTTTTTTTAGTTATTTATCAAACAAATAAATTACCAGTTGGTTAACGGAATATACAGAAAAAAATCTAATAAAAACTATGTAAATTACATTTTTTACTTATTTAAACGAATTTACTAAATAATTTATATCAGAACTTTGCAAAATACCACAGTAAAATAAAAACCTTTCTTTAAATAATTATTGACCAAAGAGGAAGAAAAATATCATTTGTTTTAAGCAATTATATAACGTTATGCCTGTTTGACGTATTATGCTAGCATAATCCTTAATAAAACCAGAAAAAAACGAAAGAATATAACTGAAAATTAATGTAAAAATAGTTAACATGAATAATTTATTTTCCAGTTTAATTGTGTTTTTTCTAAAAAGGTTATTCTTATGTGACATGCCAAGTAGCATAATCCTATTTAATTCCTAAAAACAAAACATAAAAAAATTGTTAAAACAATTGTTAACATTAATTTAAACCAGAAAAAACGAAAAAAACGGGTGTGGCAGTCAGTGGGACTGCCGGCAGAAGTTATACTTCTATGCACGTGCTCGGATTCATAAATTTGTATGTGTAGCAAAATCAGTATATGATATTCGTGTTCAGCGACCCCAAAAACCTCCTAGTACCGAGCGCACATTCATTTTGTATCGAATTTGCATAAACTTCCTGGAGACGAGGTCCGTCTTAAGCACTAGGTGTTTCGGAGACCATCGCCATTATCATATTCGTATTTAGCGACCCAAAAAACCGCCGAGTACCTAGTGTGTACTGATTTTGTATAGAATTTACATAAAACTCCACAAGAAGATTTAAATACCATAGGCAGCAAGTGCCGCGGAGACTTTCGGCATCATGATATTCGTGTTCAGCGACCCCAAAGACTCCGAGTACATAAATTGAACCCATTTTCAGCAATACTTACCGAGTTGTAATTTTTCTCTTGCACTTTTCGAATACAGAAATGGAATTTCCCATTTTTACATTATGAAAAATAGCGACAAATTTCCTGATATTCTAACCAATCCAATGCAAAAAAACGCTTTACGATCCATTTTACGTTACAAAATTCGGAGGTTTTGCTGATATTTCCTCGACTATTCGTAAAATCTCTGTTTATGTAGCCCAACAACCTCAAAAGCATAGTGCAGGATATACTGCAATCATGTGACGGTACTACATACAATACAGTACTCATTACTGAATATTATTATTAATATAAAATACTAAACTTAATATGTTAACTTACGTGACAGAATTATAAAATAAGTTGTCAAACACAATGTAATACGTCACTATGATATTCAAAACATTAGCTCAGACTGTTATTTGTATATATATCTCTTTTCAATGTACTGAATGCTTAAACGGTATTCAAAGAACTTATAGTTATGACTAATAACATGTACTTAATATTTTATCTTTGTTTTTACAGACCAATATACCTTACATGTGTTACTGTTTCTCTCTTACTCACACCATTACATATGTAATGATTTTTCCATTTAACTCTACACAATCTTTTCCGCCGAGTGCACGAATAGAAGTATAACTTCAAAAATTTAACTGAAAATTAATGTAAAAATAGTTTAAAATAATAATTTCTTTTTCAGTTTCATTGTGTTTTTTCTAAAAAGGTTATTCTAACTTGACACGCCAGGTGGCATAATCCTATTTAATTCCTAAAAACAAAAGATAAAAAATCTTAATATTAATAGTTAATATTTTTTTATTATCCTGGGAGTGAAGATCTTCTTCATTACACCTATTAACAAAAACTGTAGGTATGTCTTCTAAAAATGATATCATGCGTAGGTAGAATCTCTACTTTCTTAAATAATTTTGACAAATGGCAACAGCGCTTGTAAGATATACAGAAGGAGCAGTACTGGTAGATACTTTTGAATCTGACGTCACGATACCTGAAACCAAACATTTGTGATTCTGCCGAACCACACGTGCAGGAATGCATACAAATATAAAAAAAAACTGAAAGTAGGTCAGGTCTCAGAAAGTAAATTACTGCAGAGTGCTTCCATCTGTACAGCAGCGTTTGAAACAAAAGCAGACGTTATTCTAGTAAACTGTTTTATATTCGTGAAACATTATTTATGGATTAAGAGATGGATGATACTCCAGAACATTTATAAAATAATTATTTAATAATACTGAAAACAGGAAAACATTTATTATTTATTATACATTAGGATTTTTTTTATAAGCAGCTGAAGATTTAATCACTACATCTTTGTTCATATGTTGATTGCTCCGGCTTCTTGAGTTTGTTTTGTTCTGTTTTTTATAAATAATAAATATTTTTTTTACGTTTAATTATTCTATTTATTTTTAACCTCAATACACATCTCTCTATTTCAAATTTTTCTATCTACCTACAAAAATGTTATATCCATAGACTATTTATCAAAATTTTAAAATTAAAATTTAACTATCTTCGCGTTAACACCACATCGGTTCCTATTAGCGACTCTCCCAGAGACAATTATTTTCTCTGGACTCTCCTTTATGTCTCGAAACATCTTGTCGATAACTAGCCTCACAAAGGCGTCGGCATTTCTTTACATACACAATATCAAAGCGAAACTAAAAAAAAATTAAAATGCCTAGCTAAATACAAAAATGTCTTTCAGTATAAGTAATATATTGATACAAAATTGATTTCATTAGTAAAAACTGTTTAAATATGAAGAACCTAGTTAATTAATTTAAGTATGTATTTTTTAAGAATACTTTCATATTATCTTTCTAACAATTGAATAGTAAAGTAGAAGGAACATTTTCAAAATATATAAACTCAAGAATTTTCGGAAATATATCTGGCAACCTAGATTCGAAAGCCGCCTCCTTTGATGGGATTGGGAGGCGTGGTTGGCTTCTTACATTAATATTAGATAAACTATAAATGTATGTAGTTAAATTTCAAACAATATGTACGACTGCTAACATTTGATCAATACTTGTTCATGTTTTTATGTTAATCTTTTTGATATAATTTTTTAAACATAATGCTGGTTATTCTGTTAGTAAAGTATTAAGCATATTTCCATACATTCCCAGTAAATGTTTCTGGCTAATGTATTTTATTTGAAAATAATTTCAATTTTAAAGAAAAATATAAATTGAAAATAAAAACATAAGGATTCAAGGAATTTTATAGACCTATAAGGTAGGTCTTTAGATATAAGATATCTTTTTTTTAATTTTTTTTTTAATGTTAAGTGTGTTCGTTAATGTCCCCAATCTAATAGATTCTTTCCAACAAGGTTGCTTGTCTTTTCTCCCAACTGTTTCTAAAAAGATTCATTTGCTGTTGGGATAATCCTCTCCGAAAATTTTATTATTCACCATTGCCAGAAACCAACTAATGCTATGGATATAGATATTTAATTCGATTAAAATATCGTTTCGACTTTATAATCGTGTCGGGCATGCCATCTAAACGGGCTGTAAGGGATCTTATTAAATGAGCATTAAGGTCGATCCACATTAGGCGCTTAGGTCTCGGTTCGCTCACCGTTTGGTCACAATCAAGAATTATGTACACTATTCACATTGAGCGATCAACATTCAGTCTAGTTGGAACCTTGACCTTGTGTTAATTAATATCGAAAATGTTAAAAGTTCTCAAATGCTGATTTTAGCTATTATTCCTATATGTTTGGATGATGAAGAGGAGGAAAACCGAAACGAAAACAAAAAACGCAGGACAATATGTTTACACGACAGGTCTTGCAAATGATGAAACTAATTGTTTTCAATATTTCGTATGACCAAACATACTTTTCAATATATTTGAAATACAATTTCAATTGATATAGCGAAAGAAAATAGTATCTACATTTCGTAAGACCATTTCACCAATAGAGAAATTAGCTCTTTGCTTAAGGTATAATAAGTCAAAACACAAAATTATTTTTACAAAATAAACTCATGCAGTACATGCATGATTATATTTAATCATATCTTGATTTTAATTTTGAGTCGTTTGAAGCTCCTAAAAAAAATTCTGTTTAGGTAGTAATAATTTTATTAATGCACCATTATTACAAAACGACCTACATGCCTATATAAAGAAAAAAACATAATTAACATAGGTTTAATTTGACGCTTGCTAGATTTAATTATTTATAACGTGGAAAATATTAATTTTAGAAGGCATTTTTTGTTCAGAATTACCCAAAGACCTATAAATTTTTTGCAATTTGTTTGAAAAAAATTTTGACTCAGGTCTCGAGTGATCCCCTGTAGATTTGTTATATAGTAGAACTTGGATAACTCGAACTTCTTTAATACGAAATTGACTTTAATTTGAAATTTGGGTTGGTCCATCGAACATTGTATGTTATCGAAGTATAAATATCGTGGATAATTCGAAGTAAAACTTCTGTAATTCGAAGTTACTACATCAACAGTAAAAGTTAAAAACGTATAAGAACACTTAGGCGAGTCGCAACCCGGAGCAATATGCAACTATAGCAACTAGCAACATGCAATAAGCAACAGGCAACATATTTTGTTGTACTTCGCATACCAAAGCAATAAAAAATCACTTGTTGAAAATGTCGTCTGATGATAAGGTTGTGGCAAATTTTAAAGAGAAAGAAAAGAAAAAGGAGACGATATTGAATTTATCCAGCATTTGAAGCGTTGAGTAAACTTGGAGCCAGTATATATATGCTCAAGAATTAAAGACGCATCCCACACAGTTTCAAAACTGTTACCGAATGAGTTCGAGTACTTTTGAAACGTTAGTTGCTGATAGCACCTCATATTACTAAACAAGACACCAATTACAGATATGCGATCAGCCCAAAGGAAAAACTTTTAATCACATTAAGGTAAGATAAATTAAATAAAACATAGGTACATAAAAAAGTATTTTATTGAAAAAACTAAAAAATATAAAAAATTTATATTATTGTTCTGTTAAAGACGAATTTCTATTGTCATAAACTGACATGTTGGGTAAAAAATATAAAAACCCTTAATGATCTAATACTGCTTGATGAAAGAAATATTGTCAAATTATGGGCGATATAGTTGCTTTTCAACCGGCACGTCGTGTTGCTAGCAACATATGTTGTTCTAGAAAGGCGATAGCGATATCGTATTACGTCGGTGTGCTAGATCAACAAAAATGTAATGGAAAAACACATTGGTGATAATATTGCTTATTGCATGTTGCTAATTGCTAGTGCATATTGCTCCGGTGTGCGAGCTGCCTTATGCAAACCAGGTTGCCTTACGAGATTTGTCCACTATCCTGATTGTCAGTTGTATTTGTTTGTGAGAGTGATAACAATGGCTCTAAATAAACCACGCATTCAATACAAAACACTGAAAAAGTCTTCGCTGTTATTCGTCAAGTGGAACAGGGTCTTATGAAAAAATTTGTCAGTGCTAAAAAGTATGGGATAGCACCTACTACAGTGTCTACCTTTTTAAAAAATAAAGATAAAATATTGAATAGTACTGCGATAGAAACTGACAGCAAAAGAGCCAGAGAACCAGATAATCCAGAAGTGGATGAATGTGTGCTTAAGTGGTTTGCCCAACGGGTACGAAACTACCTACGACCGGACTAAAAATACGTTCAAAGTAACATATGGTTTCATTTTATAGTCCTGTCGCCAGATCGATTTCATGCCCAATTGTGTGTTTTTTATGTATTTTGGCCTCCTTCCTTAACACATTTTTTTTGGGGTGGGAGTGTCAGAAAATTTGTTATTAACAAATATTTTGCAACTAATTAAAAAATCATTTTTTAAGAAAGTTAACTCATGTAATTTCAAAATTTCAAAATAATGTATCAAAAAATGTCAAAATCATTACCTTTTACAAAATTTTGTAAGCCTACTAGTAGGCAACCCGAGCGCTGCTTATACATCAATATGTGCATCAAAGCGCTCTTACGCTATTTACGCCAGTAAAAATAGCAGTTTTTTCGGGTCAACTTTGCACTAAATTTCCGATCCAAAATTTTTTTTTTATAAGGTTTGGGATCACTTACTGAGCATAAAATCACAAAATGCTGACAGATCCAGGTGACGCTAGAGGCGTCATCTTGAAAAAAGGTTTTCGGTCGATATCTTGGAAACTAAGCACTTTAGAGCAAAAGTCATACAGACCATTATTATGGAAAATAAAATTTTGCATCTTTTGTTTTTAGTAAACTTTTTTGTAAAACCTACAGTTTACGATTTATAGCCCATTTAATGAACCGGTTTTTCGATCGCGGCCAAAAACTCTTGAAAAATTAGATTAATCAATAAAATGCATCAATTCATTTTAAAGATCCGTTTATTATGTACAACTTTTGTTTTAAATTTTTTTTTGTAATGTCTATACTTTTTGAGTTATAGGACGTTTAATGGAGAAATGTCGACGCTTGGCGGGTGACGCGGCAGCGAAATATAATTAAGTAAAATAAAAAAATGTTTGTTACTATTGCAGGTAAGGAATTGAACTATTATTTGTTAACTACGTAAACTATCGGGATATTTTTTTTAATTTATTTGTTGAATTTGTACTATTATATTCTATGCATATCTTGAAATTTTCAACTTTTCGCTCGGTAGTCCAACATAAAACGTCCTATTACTCAAAAAGTATGGACATTAGAAAAAAAAGTTTAAACCAAAAGTTGTAGAGAATAAAAGGATCTTTAAAAATGGATTGATGCATTTTATTGGTTAATCTAATCTTTCAAGAGTTATTGGCTGCGATCGAAAAATGGGTTCATTAAATGGGCCATAAATCGTAAACGGTAAGTTTTACAAAAAAGTTTGCTGGAAACAAAAGATGCAAAATTTTATTTTCTATAATAATGGTCAATATGACTTTTGCTCTAAAGTGCATAGTTTCCGAGATATCGGCCGAAAACCTTTTTTCAAGATGGCGCCTCTAGCGTCACCAGGATCTGTCAGCATTTTGTGATTTTATACTCAGTAAGTTATCCGAAACCTAATAAAAAAAGAAATTTGGATCGGAAATTTAGTGCAAAGTTAAATGCTATTTTTACTGACCTAATTTGTTTATAGCGCTATACGCTATAAAACAGAGAAATTCGAATATTTTTTGCAACCAATCTTATTTGATACAGTCATACTTCTAGTTTAAAATGCCGCCGGCAGAATGAAAAAATATTCACTCGATCAAAAGTTATAAACGATTGAAAAAGTCAATTTTCTAAACTTTGAGCGCAAATATCTCGGAAACTAAGTCGTACGAAAAAATTAGTAAGGAAATTTTTTGCTTAGAATTGTCCAAAAACTTCGTTAACTTTTTAAAAAAATGGTTTTTCAATTAGTTGCAAAATAATTGTTAATAACAAATTTTCTGACACTCGTACGACCTCCCATCTAAAAAAATTGTGTTCAGGAGGTCAAAATACATCAAAAAAACTTGGGTTGGGTCCATCTACCTAAGTACAATTGGTCATGAAATCGATCTGGCGACAGGACTATTATAGGTATGTATTTTCAAGGTTGACTCGTAGTCTTTTATATTTAATAGTAAAGATTGAAGAGTATAATAAAGTAATAATGAAGTGTAATTTGTATTTTCAGCTTTTATAAACTTCAGACATAGTTGTAAAATTAAATTTATGGTGTTTATAACTTAACAAAACTTCCTAGAAATAATAAAGGCATAATTTAACATTTGTATTTTACAAGTTTCTATTATTATCTCTGTTATATTTAAATTTGAATCAACTTATGATAACCCACTCTCGTTTAAACGAGATATTACGTTTGTTAGGTTAAATTTTTATAGAAATATACAATTCTTATCTAAACTGATTAAAACATAAATTGAATAAATATATTTTTATTTATTCACAATATATTTTTATTTAAGTATTGTGTACACATTGTTAGCAGTTGATGTGTCGTTTAAAATTCTTATAACGGACAAAGTCGTATAACAAACAGAGCCGACTCATGTTGGATTTAAAACGGTGGCAGCTAAAGATCGACACATAATAGAGTGACTCTCTACTCTCTACCCTACGTATCAGTAACAGTAACATTTAACATTTGATTACAATCACAACACATCGGTCGGAGTTGCCAGACGAATTAGATATTTATGTGACAAAATATATATTGTGTGAATGAGAAGACATGAACGGAATAATAAATATACTACGTATTAATCCGGTATGTAATTATATTTATTGTTTACAAATATTTGCAGATATATCTTTGAATTTTTTATTATGCTTATACATATTAAGAATCAAGAATCTTTATTTTACTACGTTTTGTAAAAAAATACAATTGTAGCAAGTCAAACAGATTAGACAAAAAAATAAGAGTATTGTAATTATAGATATAGAGAAATAGCCTACATATAACACACAATAAAAGTCAACACAAAAATTAAAAAAAAAATTGAATTTTTTTAGCGGGAAGTTAAAAATGCATTCCTAACACATATTAATTGGAATTTATAAAATAACATTTTTATGTCGCTTTAAAAATGATCTACAAAATAAACCGTTTGAGCTCAATATCGCTTAGCAAATATATATGTATATATATATATATATATATATATATATTTACTATTATACACATTTACATGTACATATATATACATATAGCATTATTTAACATTTACCATTTTTTTACCACTTTTTTTCTTAATTTTGGATTACATATATTTTTTAATTCCTTTGGTAATTTATTATAATTAAGTATGGCATTGATGTAGCTTCATTTACGGCTTATTGTTTTGTACCTATTTGGTGTTTGTATACTTTTATTTCTGGTTATACAGTTGGATTCTATATATTTACAAGATAAAGTTTTATAATAATATAAAAGTGCTTCATATGCATATTGTTGTTCAATATTTAACGGCCTATTGTCTTCACTTTTATTAATTATTTTCAGTATTTTATTTTGCATATTTTGTAGTAAAATTTTTTGATTCATATGCGCACCTCCCCAAGCAATAATTCCATAACTTAAAATACTGTGATAAAAAGAATAATATATAATCATTAAGGTTTTTTCTGCATTGCTTTAGATAATTTTTAAAATAAAAAAAAAGGTATTTTGTCTTATTAACTACTTCTTGCACGTGTAAATGCCAATTTAATCTATAGTCTATATACAAACCTAAGTATTTACAATTTTCGACTCTTTTAATTTCTTGGTTTTTAATGAATATATTAAAGTTATCCAGTACACTATTACAATAATTACCAAAGGTAATATAAACAGTTTTATCTGTATTTAATGTTAATTGATTTAAAGCAAGCCAATCAGAGATTTTATTTAATTGATTATGAACTTTATCTTTAACTTTATCCCAGCTGTTTTCAATTGTCATTATGGCGGTATCATCAGCATATGAAATAATCTCTCCCTTAGGCATGCTTATCAGTAATTAACATAAAGATGAAATAACAGTAGTCCAAGTATTGTTCCTTGAGGAATACCTATATTTAGTTCTTCATATTCACTATAAGTATTATTAACTCTGACTTTTTGTAGCCTATTTTTTAGACAACAGTTTAAGTAAAGGGTTAAAATACTCGAAGATTATATGATTGTATAACACGAATAAACCATATTCTTGTGTTAGTGAATAATATGTTGATAGGCAAGAAAATTCTAAAGCATTTACAGTCGATCAAAAAAGTCTCCATACAGTAAATCTTTAATCTATATGTTTCTTAGTTTGCGTTTTTGTATTTACATTTTATTAGAAATACCGTTTAATCTTAATTCTACTTTCTTTCCCAATAAATAAATAAAGTTATCTAAAATGCTTTATATGCATAACGAAACCTGAACCAATATTAACAACGAGGATTTACGTCAAATAAGTCTGCATACACTTGGAGAAAATTATATTCAGAACCATTATCAAAAATTATTTATCATAGTTGGCTTGTGGCATGATTTGTCATATAAAATTGTATTATCTCGTGAATCATACTTTTGGATTTCATTTCAAAAGTGCTTATTTTTAGTGCAAGTAAAATGAGTGATAAAAACTGCGAAATTCCAATTTCTCTACGGAAAATCAGGGTAAACTTTCGTTCAGCCGAAATCGGTTAATGGGACCATTCTTTCAGACATAGGTATTCATGTAAAAAAAATCCTGTGGCAATAAGTATTTTTCATTTTTTACTAAAATAATATGAATAACCGAAATCAATTACACACCTACTACCTACATAAAAACATACTTCTGCTTAGTCAATCAGGCAAAAAAAAATCGTGCGGAAGTATTATTTTTTTGTTTTATTAAAATGTTATAAATTTTAGAATAACCAAAGTTATTTACAAAATAGCATGTTTATCCTTTTTTTTCAAAAGTTCTTCGTAAAATAAGATTTTAAAAAGAATCTTGCAAAAATACATCATTTAATTTTTTCATAAAATATTGTATAAAATTTTTTTCCGCTTTTCGCTTCTTAACCTCTGACACAGATCAATGAATAATTATCTATTCTTATCAACTTAATATCGCTCCAAAAGAATTTGTTTTTATTTACGTTTCAATTCTCCATTGTAAAAAATATCGCACATAAATGTAAGTACCGCAAAAAACACAATAATAAAAATAGCCATTTAATATTCGAGATAGCAAATAGTACAAATTCAGCACTGTTTAGTGAAAAATTAAATATTTTTAATTCCCAAATAGTGATGAGCGAGACTGGTCTTGGTCTTGGTCTTGCAGAAAATGCAAGACCAAGACCAAGACCAACTTCAATCTGCAAGATCAAGACCAAGACCGAGCAGTGCAAGACTTATGCAAAACCAAGACTTAGCATTGCAAGACTTACGCAAGACCAAGACCAAGCCTGCAAGACTCTTGCGGTCTTGCGTTTTTTAAACATATAAACCGAAAAATAAAGCAGCCACGGATTATTTTAAACTCTAACCTTTTTACTAAGCACAACTTGTGCTAACGATCTAAAAACAAAATAAAACTGCCGCGGATATTTTTAACCCCAACTCATTTACTAACCACAACCTGTTTTAACGAAGTATTTTTTTGTTCATATATGTATATTTTAACCTAAGGAATCCGACCTCATGTTTTTGTGCAATACTTATAAATCACTGTGTATATTATAAAGAACCTAGGATGACGCTTTATATTATCAGAATATGCATCTTATTACAATATCAAGGGTATACCTATGGCCATAATAATATTCAAAAATCTTTTTCTTTCGTCCAATACTAATAAAATCATATCGCTTTATTTTAATTTAAAATTAACCTTGTACTTATATGTATTTTAATAGAGTTTATCTGCGACGATTTTGGGCACTAAATTTCTACAAACCTTTCAAATGGCACAATGTTTTTAGAACAAATAATAATATCAATAATTACGATACCCTTAAGCAGAGCCATAAATCACCAAACAATAGAAAAGCGGCCGGCGGCCGGTTAGGCAAAAGGAATAATTTATATTATTGGTATTTTATTAGACTTTGCAAAGAGTGTTGAATGTTGGGGTTGTAAATAAACATACCAACATTTTTTTGTTAAATTATTATTTTGGAATCAGTTTAGTATTAAGGCGCCTAAAAGAATCTGTCCTTCATAGGAATAGGATCGGTAAATTAAAAAAAAGAAGAAAACAATCAGTGACCTGGAATCGTCGTGTGTTAGTGACACTTCAAGTGATTCAGAAAGTGATGAAGATGTTACACTGTCGACCTCTCAAAAATTAAAAAGATATTTGCCTCATAAAAGATCCAAAAAAAAAACAAAAATATCGGATACACGGGATACACAAATACCAACGCCTAAGCCGAATATGAAGAGCAAATTTAGTGAATTTTTTAATATTTTTCCGAGTAATGAGAAAGGAACTGCGCATGGGATTTGTACTTTCATACTTGATTTATCGCTACAATTTAATATAAAAAAAACTTTTATAATGCAAAATACTATCCCTTTCATTTAATCTTTCTTTACTTGTAATGATTTTAAAAACTATTTTTTCCTATTTTTTTTGTAAAAATGGACCCCAGTAAATCTTTAAAAAAAGTTCAAGACTTGCAAGAGTCTTGGTGCAAGACCAAGACCAAGACCAAGACTGGACCCTACAAGAACAAGACCAAGACCAAGACCGCTTATTTGACTGCAAGACCAAGACCAAGACCTTGTATGCAAGACCAAGACCAAGACTAACCCGGTCTTGGTCTTGGTCTTGCATTTGCTCATCACTATTCCCAAATTATTTACAAAAATAATGTCTTACTTAATTATTAAAGAACAAAATTTACCCAAAACGCGACATGAAGCCTATGAATTTGCTGTTGCAAAAGGGTTACTTAATATAAAACCCATTTGTAGAACGAAGTGCAAGAACAACAAAAATGTTCCAGAGATATTTTCCCATTATTATCATTCCGAAACTGATTTGGGAATCTACCGTTTACGACCTATTATTAATTTTCTTTTCATTTTATATACATACTTTTGTTACTTTTTTTTTATTTTAATTTTAGTTAATTAGTATCAAGAAAAGTAAATAAACATATTTTAGGAGCATTTTTAATCATAATAATTAAAAATTTTTACAAAATATACAAGTAAAATTAAAAATGCATATTTACATATCATATTTTCTACTTAAAAACTGAAATCACGTATTTCCGAAAGATTTTTTTTTTGTGTAAATGTTCCCAATGTTAAGCTGAAGCATGTTTTTTTAATTATTTCAATTATTTTAAAGTTTATATTATTTTACAAAAAATGGAAATGACGAATTTCCGCAAAAATTTTTTTCTTAATTTTGTTTGGAAAAGTGTTCACAATGTAAAACGAAAGTATGTTTTTACGTAACTTATTTCGGTTTTTCTAAAGTCGTAAAATTGAAATTGATGCATTTCCGCAGAAATAATTTATGGGCTTTCTTATTTGAAGAGCCTCCTAGATAACAAAAAGAAGTGTTTTCTTTTTATAACTGATTTCGGCTAAACGAAAGTTGAGCCGAAAATCATAATAGATTTGTGGAAACAGAAAAATTCTCTTAGAAATATCGGTAGAATAATTGGAAGATCCCATGCCAGTGTTCAGTACCTAATAAATCAGTACACATCATCTGGTTCCTATAGAGTGCGTCCACGTTCTGGCTGCCCTAGAAAGTTAACCGTAAGGTATTCAGTATTCTGAAAAAGATAAGAATGAATCCAAAAACAAGCGCTCCAAAGCTTGAGAAAGAACTCACTGAAGAGTTCTCGAAAAATGTTAATCCTCAAACAGTTAGAAACTGCTTGCATCGAGCAGCTTATATTGGCCGAGTTGCCAAAAGAAAACCGTTATCAGAAATTAATAAAAAGAAACGTTTAGAATTTGCCCGAGAAAATGTTAATATAAGCAATGAGTTTTGGGAAACCGTTATTTTTAGTGACGAAACAAAAATTAACTTATTTGGGTCAGATGGCAGGGATAAACTTTGGAGAAAAAAGAATACGGCCCTGAAAATTGAAAATATTTGTTCAACAGTGAAGCACGGAGGTGGCAGTGTTTTATTGTGGGAATGCATGTCTGCGAATGGGACCAGTAATTTAGTTTTTATTGATGGCATTATGAATCAACACGTCTATTTAAATAACCTAAAGGATAATTTAAAAAAAAGTGTTCAAAGACTTGGCCTTGGGGGACGTTATTTATTTCAACACGATAACGATCCCAAACACACTGCTAAGCTTGTACGTCAGTGGATGATCCATAATGTTCGCAAACAACTCCATACACCATCGCAATCACCTGGTGTTAATCCAATAGAACACCTGTGGGAAGAATTACAACGTCGTGTCAAAAATAAACATGTCCGAAATAAGGAAAAATCAAAAAAATTGAAAAGAGAGGGGTAGGAGAACATTCCACCGGAAGTTACCAGAAAGTTGTGTTAAGTCTTCCAAAACGACTTAATGCCATCATAAAAGCAAATGGCAGCTGCACAAAATATTAGAGTTTAAAAAAGTTGCGATTTATTAAAGGAAATATTGGTGTATAAGGACTTATTTGACATCATTTCTTGTTGTTCATTCTTTTTTCAGATTCCTTTGTTCTAATAAAGTGTTGTAAGCTACTTTATGTTTTTTATGAGTTTAAAAGAAATTACTATTATTTCCTTTATTTTGACAAAATATTAAAGCAAGATCGCATTTCTCAGACATCGAAATAATAATTATATATGTGTAGCGTTTTTAAAAAACCGTGATATTTATTTTCTCTTTAACAATTTCTTTTTTAAGTATAAGCCAGCCCTGTTGTTCAAAAGTTCCACCACGTTCGAGAATTGGCTTACGTGATAAAAAACCCATACTTATTTCAACAGAACTTTCGAGAAAATATCGATTTGTTCTCTAACCAATCATATCCCTCTGTTTAATCACGTGTCGCGTAAGAGTCTATATAAACCACACCCGATGCAATTTGCGGTACTCGGGGGCGAGGTTCTATCCAAGGAACCCTCAAGTCAAACAGTTTCAAGTTTCCCGGTTTTTTCTTTTTTCTTAAACTTACGAAGTAATTAAGTGTTTCTAGTGCCTAGTTTCGTTTGTTCCGATTGAAGGTTTATCTGAAGATTTCCAGACAGTGTTATTTTTAAGAATTCCTTCAAATATCTAGTAATTATGACTGCAGATTAGTCAGATTACTGTATTTCGTTACTATACACCTATGAAGATTAAGTTGATGGTTTATTCTCAAGCTACGTGTTAATCGAGACCAGAGAATAGTCTAGATTTAACATTTATTATCGTATCGTACCTATTACCGAGAGAATGAAGAAATCTGATCTTCACGTTACCTTTGAAACACTAAGAAGCTAACGTAAGTTTTGTTTTATTTTTATACCTTTACCGTAAATGAAAGTACCGTTTATATTATTTAAATTAATTAATTAAATTTTAGTTGTATTTATCATATCGACTACCTTTAGTGATTAATGTGCAGTGCCGTCTTTTAAATTACCCGGGGTGTTTTTTATTTTCTTTATCCGTTTGTATTTCCTATCTGTTTATTTATTATTTTTTTACCTGTATTTCTTATCTGTTTATTTAATATCTATATCTTAATATGTAAGTACTCTTTCTTAATTTGAGTTAATACGAAAGCAAAAGGTGAATTTCAATAATTTATTTGTCAAATCTCAAAATATATCTGATTCACTTTTAGCTTAACAGAGTACACGGAGATAACAATATTGTATTCCTAGCTGTTATCCTAGTGTATAAAATATGATTTTGGAATGATCACGAATGTGATTATTTAATATGTTTTTACTATTTATATGTAGATATCCGACTCTATGTTTTGGTTTGTTTGTCCTATTTTTTATTATTTAAACAAATAATCAATATTGTTAATTTTTTAAATAGATATTTTCTTTTCCTTTTTAGAGTATGCTACTCTGATCAATATTTTCAGTTAATCTAATATGTTTTTTTTAAAGTAACTAAATTTTGAGTTATCAAAAATTTTCTTATCATACAAGTTTTGATTTTAACCATAAACCATAAGGATAAGTAAGAAAAAGTGTAAGTATAATTATTTTTTTGTTTTCTAAGTAAAAGTGTCTAGAAATAATAATCTGCCGGGTTATCTTATCTAATTTATATATTTTTTATCTTTTACCTGGTTTTCTCATCTTTCCCCATCCTTAGGATAAAAAAAATAAGTGGCGCCCATTTTCTTTTCTCTTTCACTTTTTCCTTTCATTTTCTTTTTCTTATCCCTTTTAATTTTTATTACATTATTAAATATATTCCTTTTTCTATTTCGATAACTTTTCATTGAGCTCGTCCGAATCCACGCTCGCTCTCCACCAACCAACTGAGTGCCGTTCGCAATTGTGAACCTTAAGACGAGCATTTTTAAATTAAAAAAAAAACATCAAAGGGCCACAACAGCTCGAGAAGACCGTTCATTAAGTATGTGAGCGATTAGGGAACGAACCAATACTGCACGAGCGCTTTAAAATCAGTTAGCAGCCACAACAGGGACCAGAATTTCTGATCAAAGTACGCAATAGACTTCCTCAGTCTCAGTTGCGTGCTAGACGACTGGTTAGAGTGCCTCGTTTAACAGCAGAGCATCGAAGAGCTCGAAGAATTTTTACCGAAGCACATCGTCATTGGACAATACCACAATGGAGTAATGTTTTGTTCACGGATGAGTCCAGATTCTGTTTACATCACAACGATGTACGAATTCGGGTATGGCGACGAACAGGTGAGCGGTATTTGGACTCAGCTCTGCAAGAAACTGTTCGATTTGGAGGAGGGTCTATTATGGTATGGGCTGGTATGTTTAAATGGGCGCACCGACTTAGTGATAATTCGAAAAAGGTTTCCTTACAGCATGACGTTATATGGAAGAAATGTTAACACCACACGTGATTCCTTTTGCGAATAATATGGGAGCAGATTTCATTTTACAGCACGATAATGCTAGGTCACACGCAGCTAGGATAGCAATAACTTTTTTAAATGACCATAATATTGAAGTTGTGGAATGGCCGGCTAATAGTCCAAATCTCAGTCCCATCGAAAATCTGTGGGATACATTGAGACGACGTTTATTTGAGCGGCAGCCTATACAAACCATCCACCAACCTGAAGAACTTCTTATTCAAGAATGGGAACAACTATCCCAGAAGTTAATCAGAAACTTGGTTGAGAGTATGCCTAGTCGTTGTGCTGAAGTTATATGAGCCAGAGGAGGGCATCCTCACCTACTAAGAATTGTTTTCAGATACTTATCTTTAAAGATAAAAAAATAAAATCATTAATTATTGACTTATTGCAATTTGAAATTTTTATTCCTAAATAACACATTCGACAGGTTTAAGACATTTACAATTTTTCACAAATAAAGTAGAAAACGATAACTTTTTTAAAGATCTATTACACAAAAATTGATTTAAATTTTTTTAAGTGGGTACTTTTTCTTTTAAAATTTACTTAACTATTTGTAAAGTTTTTGAACGACAGTAAAAAAATATAATGTTCTATTATCAGGTGTATTGCCAATCTTTCTTGGACAGAAATTTTCCTTCTACAGTTAGCATCTTTACGTAGGTTTTCTTTTGGGTCCAATTAAATTAATCAAATATTCGAAGTATGTTGGAGACATTCTGGTAAAATTTTTGTCACTAATTGCCTGAAGTTTTAAAGTTAACAGTAAATGTCTTCCATTGTACACACTTCTATGAGTATACAAATTTGTCAACTACAGCGTCTTTTTTTTTTTCTTAACGAAATAATGATTTATTATATAAGCTGCTGCTGCAACCTCCAGTTCGTTAACCGTACAACACAATTAGAAACAGAAAAAAAACAATTCAAATGAAACAGCAGTATGTTCTGTCGTATCTTCGTTGCGTATCTAAAGATTGTTGCGCGAAGTTGTTACGATACGAACTTTTATTACAATTCTATACGCGCCTTTACAAACGTCTCGCTGGTATTTGTGAAGTTTGATGGCTCATTATATACAAGCTTAAAAAATATAGTAATTTAGAAATAATTATAACGAAATATTATCTTATGAAATTTAAGGAGTGGAAAAATTTTAAATCGCGAAATTGTATTTTACGAGGTTTGAATCGTGATATCGAATTTGAATATATAAAAGGCTGTAGAGTAGAGAAAAAAAGAAGGATCGAGTGGTAATTGATTAATTATAAAAACGAAATTTTACTACCAAATGTGTTTTTTCTTTATTAAAATAGTCTTAATTAAAAATCCTCAAATATAAGTAATGTCTGCGCAAATATATACTAGTAATGTGCTGAAATCCGCATCCTAGTTTTTATATCTAAATCATTTCACATTATTATTATTTAATTCAATTCTAATAATTTGCAAAACAAAGAATATTGGCATATTAAATACAGTCAGTAATATAATTTTATATTTCAAATAAAAAATTGAAAGTAGGAGTACATTTGTTTGACCTTAAATACGTACTTACCAACTTGATTATATGATTAAACCGTCACGCAAAGATCATAATATTTACACCTACTAACTTTACAATTGAAACATAAGACGAGTAAGGCAGAACCATAAGTTCCTATTTTTGGTACCCTTGATATCAAACGACTATAAAATAATGATTTATAGACCAAGAAACTAAGCTGGAAAATCATGTAAAAAATCGAAAAAATACTGGGCGCTATTTATTGTTGGAAATGCTAGATAAAGTAAATACAAAAGTCGTCTCATCTAGTGAGCCATAAAAAAATTATTGCGTCATTGTTTTTTTTTTAAACATTTATTACCTAAAAACGTCTTTATTTTCTAACTCTCAATTTTCTGAAAAAAGTAATAAATTGAGAGAAGAATGGTCAACAGACAATTTATTCGTCTTGAAATGAACTTTAATTTGACTGTTTTTAAATTAAAATTGGTTTAAAAATCAAAAAGTTATTGCGAATTAAAATTGAAAAACGGCCAGATTTACACTTTTTTACAAATTTAAAAATTATTGTTTTAGATTAGATTAGATATTTATTGGGTTGGCTGTTAGCCTGTATCACTGCGACCTTTGCAGATCTATTGTGACCACCCATTATCTCAAGAATAGGATTAGAGAACCTTGTCTAGCCCTGCCCTCTTAATGAGACGTAATAGCCTTGACAGTGGTCACTCCGCATAACTTGGAGCAGCCGGTGTCTCCTCTCCCAGTACTAGATACCGCGTCCTTGCAAGGCCTTCGCATTGGCATAGTACATGAAATGCGGTTTCCTCCTCCTCTTGGAAGTATCGACAGATGTCTTCATCTGCTAAGTTCAACTGACTCATGTGTTTTTTGAGCCTACAATGTCCTGTCAAAAGACTGACAATCATTCTGACATCGTTTCGCCTTTGTGACAGCAGCTCTGCAGTAAACTTCGCCGAGTGTCCCTTTATAAAGACTCTGGCTTGTCGCTTGCCCGGTGATTGTTCCCACCACTCCTGGGCCTTCTCTAGCCTCCATTTCTCAATGCTGCCTTTCTGAATGTGTCAGCAACTCTGCCGAATGGTTTCGGGCCAATCATTGGGGTATTAGCTCCCGCACGGGCCAATTCATCAGCCTTCTCATTGCTTCGAAACCCTGAGTGTCCTGGTATCCATGCCATTGTCAGAGAATTTTGACTTGCGGCATGTGTCAGGGCCTTAACGCAGTTCCACACCAGCTGTGAGCTTATTTGTGCCGCCTTTAGAACTGCTTAACTGTCCGAGTATATGACTACGGTTTTACCCGTTATACCCTGACTTACGATCTCTGTTGCACAGTGTAGTATAGCCATTACTTCAGCCTGAAACACTGTGGCATACGCACTTAGACTTAGTTGGACTTTTATCCTGTGTCCTCTACTGTATATACCTGACCCCTGACCCTGTGTCTTTCTCAGTCTTTGAGCCATCGGTAGACCAGATTGACTCCCCTTGGATTGGGAAGCCATTGTTCCATGAGTCCCTTTCCAGTATTTCTACTCGAAACTTTCTCACAAAGTTATACCTGGGGACTATCCTGTCCTGAGGCGTGCTCATTATTTGATCCGCCTTAACCCTATCGTATAACTCGGCTTGCTTTTTCCCTTTTAATAAGGTACCTAATGGGGGCCTGGCCTTGTAGCAGCCTGTGAGCAGTTGCCATAGCCTCGCTCTGAATGTAAATATGCAATAGCTGTACATCCGAATAGGAACGGCCTACAACATCCATTTTGTTCTCATTCTCTTCGTTTCAGCTGTAAGTATTACCTATTTACAAAAAAGTATTTTTTTTAAATAATTAGTTGTCTAAAATAGTTCATTTTAAAAAAACGAATTGTTGAAATTTCAGTTCTTAATGTTTATAAACAATTGCTCTATAAATTAAAAAAAAAATCTATTTCCAGTTCGAATGGTCCTAGAAACTTCTTTTTTTTTTAAATGTGTATTTTTTTACCAGCTTTCAAGTGGCGTAGATATTTTTTAATCGAGTCATAAACGGCGGAGATATTCAATTCGTTTATAGACTAAAATCAGTACTTTTTGAATTAACTATTTTAGACAACTAATTATTTAAAAAAATGAACTTTTTTGTAAAAACATAATACCTATAGCGGAAACGAAGAGAATGAGACCAAAATGGATGTTGTAGGCCATTCCTATTCGGATGTACAGCTTTTTAAAAAAGGTCCTTTTTAATAATTGAAGACACGAGTGGATGAAGGTGTTATGTTACAAATCTAAAGTTTTGAGAAAATTAGGGTTAAAGTTTTTGTTATGTAATTTTTTCCGTATATTATGTTTACGTATTAATAAAAAATAACATAATTTTAGTCACATTAGCCCAATTTAAAAAAAACTTAAAGGCATTGCATAATTTTGAAAAAAATGTACATAACACCTTCATCCAGTAATGGATGTTGCAAAACTGATATAAAATGGTTGATGAAAAAGCAATATAACAATAGGAACTTCATTAAACCCTTCAACGGCGAGATTAATTTTTTTAATATAGGAATGATAAAAATTCAGTGCATGTATCAAAAATGGTTTATTATTAAGGTATTTATACATTTTTTTAGAAAAAAAATTGTATTTTTGTTATATACTAGTGTTACATATAGGTAACTCTAGCCGTTTAAGGCAGACAAAAGCAAGGTCAACATAATTATTTTTTATGAAAAATTACATTACATTGTAAACATAATCCCACATCACACTTAATACACATGGTGCGGGTACTCGTAATGCATCCCTCTCCAGCGCAACGACGTCTTTTATTGTTTGGGATATTGGTTAGCAAGTGGTCAAGTCGATCGTATCTCAGATTGTCCGAAACTCTGTTGAGTGTTACACTGGAGTTGGCAGTCGTTTGTCTTCCAACCCCTTTTGGCGCAACACCGAATTTAGTAAGATATGCTTGTGAAATTTCTCTTCGAAATTCTAATTGTGTGAGCGGTGGGTGGTAAATGCACACTTCATTTCTTCTTTGGATATATTTGGATGTGGTTGGTTACAGAAAAGAGCATATTTATTGGACTGTTCTACAAGCAATCCAATTACTTCGTCATCTAAAAATGCTTCAAATATGTCCAAATAACTTATTTTTTCATATTTGCTATAATCAGGTTCAGAAAATGATCTTGTTTTTTCGTCAAAGTCGCCCTGGATCCATGTTATCTTTTTCAGTTCTGGACGCAAAAACACATCATTTGGGCCGGAGCCATTAGCAGAACGCACTAAAATTTCTTCTGATTCGGCTTCATCAACCGTTACTGCGCTTCGAAGCACTAGCTCAGCTTTCAGTAATAATTGTCGACCGCTAAGATTATCTAGAAGTCCGCCATCATCTTCGTCACCCGAGTCTTCATCTGTCAATATGTTTGCATCAGGAGGCTCAATATATATTTCGTCCACATCAATATCATCATCGTATGCCATTTTAATGGCTTCTTTCAGAGTAAATCCACGTCTAAAATAAAAAAAAAACACGGATGCAATAATTTGCAATATTTTGTATATCATACCCAGCTAGCGTTACCTATAGGTAACAGTCAATTTTAGAGCCTTATATAAAAAAATTTACATTAGGTTTTGAAAAACCAGTACTACAGTATGCAAGACAGACTATATTACTAGTAAAATTCGACAATATATCGCAGCATAACCTAAAAACAAAAGACAGAATTTACTTACTCTAGTCGAAAGTCCATTTTTCACCGCCCTAAACTTTACGATTGATTTTAGCACCTAATTTATAAAATTTGGTTGCACCTGCTCGTAAACTCAATTCACTATGTTGTTTCGTCAGCTTTCAACGACACAACAACGAATGCACGCGTCGTGCGCAATAATAATAATGCACTGTTGTAACTTTTTGCGTTGCTTCCTCAGAGTTACATATAAGTAACGTTAGCCGTTGAAGGGTTAACGTAAATAAAAACAAAAAACGTTAGTGTTCCAAGATAGGTTCGTAGAAATATCGATATTCTTCTTTAACAAACTTAATCAACTCCCGAAGGTTTTTCTTTTTTTCAACTGAGATTGTTCCGTATTTTTCACGAATTCTCTCGATCTCAATGTCATTTGGTGGAGCAGAAATCTTTTTATTTTTAAGAATATTTACTTTCTTGAAGGGCACAGTGTCGTCGTATGATTCTTTATATAAGTAGGAACCATACTCTTCAACCCTTATCCATTTAATCCCATGCCTAAATCTTACTGTTTCCTGTAGTTCATCTTTTTTTCTATTGGTCAGGCGCAGTTTATCAGGCAGATCCGAAATGTTTCTAAAATGTTGAGCCATATCGATGACTTTATTTTTTCGGCTTGCTTCTGAAATGATTTCTCGATATCTATCTGGCACATATACAGTGTCGTTCTTTCGTAGAATTTTTTCGATTCTCCCGAAATCTCGATCGGAATCTAAATACGTATGGCCAACCTCAGGAAATTTATGGTCAATACAAATAAAATACCCCTTTAACAGAAAGTACTGGTACAGGCAAATCATAAGAAAATTCTTATTTTGGCCTGCACAAGAATCCGACCAGATAATCAAGTGGTTTTTATCTTTAATGCTTTCATCGACTTCAATGAATCGCAAAAGGGAGCTACATATTTCCGAACTTCCTCTGCAGGCAAGGTCTTCAGTCCAAGTACAGAATGTGGCTCTTTCTACAGTTTTTGTGATAATGTGTATTCCACAATTGTAGAACCACATCTGTCTAAGGTAAAAAGCTTTTGAAGTGGTTATTTTTGGAAGAGGCATGGTCTGTTGCATGTTCATTGTAATATACACCATGTTATTGGAATTTTTAACCCTTTCTTTGTCATGTTTAAGGGCGTGAAATCCTGCGACATAATTTTCCTTGTGAACTTCATTTGATTCACCACTATCACACCTACTGCATGTGTCGCTTCGTGGAGTACCAAATGACAAATTAAATTTGGAAAAAAAAATGTTTGAATAAGTTTTTGACTTTATTTTAAACTTTTCAGGAAGGTTTCCTTTCTCACATTCCTCAATATAGAGCCGATACATTTTACTTTGCTTAAGTAATGGAGAAAGGTACTTTTTATGTTGATTGCGATTTCTGGAGTAGTGCGATTCTTCTACAGGAAATTTGTTTATATGCTCAGTAATGTATTGCGCAACCTCTGCATCAAGTTTGTGGTGCCTGCTTGAATGTTTTCCTCTTCTATCAGGAGGTGGGGCCGAACAACCACTGTTTATGTGATTTTTTATAACGTCAATTTTTTTTCTACCAATTTGATATAAGGCACACAACGCTACTTTGCAAACTGGCTCTGACTTTCCATTAATAGTTATACTGTATTTATATGAGGCATTTTTATGCTTGATAGCTCCTTTTCGTTCCCTGTCCACAGGTTTCTTGATGATTGACGCAAATAATAAAGCATTCTTTGAATTTATATCGAGTTTGTAAAATTGCTCCAATATTATTGTTCTGTCTTTTGCAGTAAAGCGATTATTGCAATGCAGCCTACATTTTTCTCGACACAAAAGACCTGTTTTAATTTGCTTCTTTGGAACAAGTGTGTTTTTATAGGATAAATAGGTCTGTCCTGCTGATCTTTCAGTAGCTGCTTTACGTTTCTTCCAAGTATTAGGATCGCATTTTATTTTTTTTGAACGATGTTCTTTGACTGGAAATATCTTCAGTTTTCTCTTTTGTAAAATATTTGGTTCTTCTAAGTCTTTATTACAAGTATCCATTGGTGTGATTTGATCTGGAACATTTTGTATTTCACTAAAAGGTGGAGTACTTATACTAGTCTTTTTAGCTCTATTTTGTATCAATTTGGTATTTTTTCTTAACACTTCATCATTTTCTTCGTCCGAGTCGGAATTGCTTAAATCACTATCACGTGGTTTGTACTCATCACTATCGCTGCCTGGAAACGGTTCGTCAAATTCTTGAATAAAATCGGGTATATAGTATTCCGTTTTACTAGTTTCTGTGTGGAGAATCAATGGACTATTTGGTATAATTTTTGATGTTGACGGTTGGACCAAATCTGAAACAGAACATAAAACAATACTAACCTAATTAATGTAATATGATTATTTGTTTATTTTGGGTTTAACAGGTCTTTCAGAAGCCCATTTCGGTAAAGTTTAGTTGTTATTTGCACCTTATCTATCTTAGTATGAAAGGTTACTAATGAATGTGTAATTTTTAGATAAAAAAAGGTACTTTTTGAAAATAATCTGTTTTAATTCTGATTAATTATAGATATAATAATTAAGAAAAAACTAATAAAATGATATACAGTAGGGAGAAAAAGTTTCAATCAAACTTACCTGTTTTATTTACAATATTTGTAGGTGGCTTTTTGAGGTTAGAATTTTCAGGTTCCTTAAACACACATTTTTTGTCTATCTGTTTAGAATCTATTTGTTGTTCTACAAGCTTAACCATTAATTGACCTCTGGAACACATTTTGCCACACTTTCGTAAAATGTGACACAAGAAATAACTTAACAAAACGACACGATTATTACTCCGCGTCTGACGCAATCTGACTGAATCAGAGACATATGACATATGACATATCACATGACGCCTTCTTCCATTCAATAAAGTTCTTAAATTATAAGGTTACTGTGAATGAATGTGTTAACATCCCATAACACCTTCTTTCCTAAAGTTTTGTATAAAAACTGTAACATAACTCCTTCATTCATTCGTAAAGAAGGCTGTTATCAAATTATATTGGTTTTCCAATGGTGCCATATGAAAGATAAGTACATAACACCTTCATTCACACAAATAACAAAAATTTTGAAAAAATGTAACATAACACCTTCATCCACTCTTGTCTTCAATTGTCTAATATCTAATAAACAAATTAAATTGTGCAAAAACTGCTGAACCGATCCGGTCCATCTTTAGCCCACTTTTTAGGTGACTAAAAATCATCATAAAAATCCACATTTGGAGAAATTTTGAGGAAGTTTTAACAATAATTTTTAAATTTATAAAAAAGTATAAATCTGGCCGTTTTCAATTTTAATTTGCAAGAACTTTTTGATTTTTAAACCAATTTTAATTTAAAAACCGTCAAAGTAAAGTTCATTTCAAGACGAATAAATTCTTCTCTAAAGTTAGTACTTTTTTCAGAATATAGAGAGTAAGAAAAAAAGGTTTTTGGTAATAAATGTTTAAAAAAAAAACAATGACGCAATAATTTTTTTATGACTCACGAGATGAGACGACTTTTGTATTTACTTTATCTAGCATTTCCAACAATAAAATCGGTGCATACTAACTGCGGTCAAAATTTTCAGGTAAGAATTTGAACATCCGAACTGCGGTCAGGGATCTTAATGATATATCTAATTACTTTTTAAAATGTCTTTAATAAGGTAATGTTAATACAATAATTTTGTTAAGTAGATATATTACCAAACAGCCCCAAAACAAATTCTATTAAAGTTAGGTATATAAGCATCTACTATATTTTCATGATTACTTTTATTCGTTTTTTCTCAAAGACAAGAAGTGATTATTATGGCTGAGTTTGAAAGTATGTTAAGTGAAAAAGGAAAACCCCTCATAGTGTATGGAAATAATAAATTTCGTAAATACAGAATTTTAAAATCAACACAAGAAGAAGTGTGGTGTTGCACTAAGAAAAACTGTTGCGCCAAATTATATCTATTGAGTAAAGTTATTTCTAAAAAAATGGGTACTCACAACCATAATCCAGAGGAATTAATTAATCGCCAAAAAGTGAGTAATTCTGTAAAAAGAAAAGCCGAGGAAGATATTTCACAGAAACCCGGCAGATTGATCAAAAAGGAGATTCTGGAACAAAATGTGATCAGTTCAATTACATCAAAAGATGTAACTTATATTCGAAAAAATATAAATTCAACCCGAATTAAGAAAATGCAGAAATTGCCGAAAAACATATCGGAAATCCATCAAGTTTTAAGAGATTTGGAAGTGACAACTGCTAAAGGAGAAGCTTTCGTGTTTATCAACAACGAAGAAAAAATATTTTAGTTTTTTCATGCCTCACAAATATTAAAACTCTCAGTAACCAGGAAACAATTTATATGGACGAAACTTTCACATTTTCACATATATAAATAATATTTATATACCATTAGTGTTTTGCCTGCTGCCAAATAAAACAAGAAGCACGTACACAACACTATTCCAATTACTGCAAATCAAATGTGAAGAAATTGGTTACCAGTTCTTACCCAAGAATATAGTCATTGATTTTGAACAGGCAATTCATTCAAGTGTTGAAGAAATGTTTCCCGAAGTAGACATTATTGGTTGTCGTTTCCACCTTTGTCAATCATGGTAAGATAGCAACAAAATTATCTTTTAAAAATTTTATAGTTAACATATATATCTTCAATTGCAGGTGGAGAAAAATTCAGAGACTAGGCTTGGTAACGGAATACAAAAACCAAAATTCAGAAATTGGAAAATGGTTGCGCTATTTGTTTGGATTAACGTATTTAAGTCCCGAAGAAGTTGCTGATTCGATGGTGGAAGATTTTATAAGCATCCAACCTAGTGATGATATAGTTTCAGCTTTCACTGACTATTTAGTGGAAACTTATAAAGACAACGATGCGCTTTTCCCACCATACATTTGGGCCGCAAAAGATTCTACTTCATTGCCAACAATAAATGCCTTCTAGTCATTCCATTGAAAATTCAATAAGAAAACATCACAATCCCACCCTAATATATATGTGTTTTTGGAGACATTAAAAAGTATGCAAATTGACACATATATAAAAATGAACTCAGCTGAAAGAAACGAAGTGATGTTACCAAGACATGAAATCCGACAAAAGGAACAATTTATAAATGATAAGATCCAGAAAGAGGAGAGCTGTCGCGCATTAGTTTTGTTAAATGTGTATCTCACAGTTTTAATAAGTTTCTTATTAATAAAAATCAATTTTACTGACCACGAATACTTTTCTCAGAGACTTTTCCGGAATTGTCCTACGTTGACTTAAACTAGTATAGACTTACTATTATTAGTATTTCATTATAACTCTTAGGATAATAGGGCAGTGATTATCAACCATCTAGTACCTTAAACATCCGTGACCGCAGTTGGGATGTTCCAAATTTTTACCTGAATACCTTTGACCGCAATTAGTATGTACTGACCGCAGTTCGTATGCGCCCAATAAAATAGCGCCCAGTATTTTTTCGATTTTAAAAAGTTTATTTTCCTGGTCTATTAAATAAATTTGAAAACTTGACAGTAAAGTAAAGACACTTTAATTAAAGGCCAGGTTATAAAGACCAAGCTTTCTAAAAATTTTATTCCCATGATTAGGGGACAACTACACGTTTGTCATATCTGTAAACTACAAAATTTTCCGTAAGCATTATATATGGTTGAAATACAGATCTGATACCAAAATATTCTAAATTAAACTGAAAAAACAACAACACTCAATTTAACATAAAATACCATTTGTGCCTGTATCTAACAGGACTTTTGAAGGTTACAGATAAGACACCAAAATATTCTAAATTAAATGGATACAAAAAAAAAACACTCAATATAACAAAAAATACCTCTAGCGCCTAGCGCCTGAATCTAACAGGATTTGTCAATAAATATTAATACTATTAATAGTCATAAATATACCCATCACCAACATGCAAAAAGAAATCAAAATAGAAAATAACCTTAAATGGCACAAAAATGCATAATCTCTTTAAATCTGATTGTTATTAGCATTATTGTAGTTTATTTATTTTCCAAACCTTATTATCAGATTATCCCATGCTGTCTTGGATTTAAATTTAATAATTATTATGCATTTTTTTAGTGTATTAAGGTTCTTTTACATATTTATTATTTTAAAAACCTCATTATAAGATTATCCCTTGTTTGTTTCTCAGTCTTATTTAGAATATTTTGGTGTCATATCTGTAAATTATAAAATTTTGCGTAAGTATTATGTATGGTTGAAATCAGAAAAAAATATGGTAAATTTATGGAATCACGGTTCCACCTGGAAATTGCTCCAATTTTTTTTCTATTGTTTTTTACCCCTAATATGTATATCCCGAGTAATATTGAGGAGGCGCATGGCTTTAAACCCGTAAAAATCATTAACATTGCACATAGCAATCGCTGATTTCTCCAATCATACACAAAATACCGAAAATACACAAAATAAATAATTTTCAATGTTATGGTGTTTTTATTAATTTCTATGGGGTTCAATAGCATGCGCCACCATATTATTGCATGGTACACCATTCCCGAGTCATAAAAAACAATAGAAAAAAAATTGAAGGTGTTTTAAGGTGGAGCCGTGATTCCACAAATTTACCAAAAATATCTTTACGTTTCTGTTTTTTTTTATTTATAAAAAATTAAACACATATATTTGTTGAATTTAAAAAATAGATTGTAAAATCGTGAGTGCATACAACCACATACTGTTAGGGTCGACGAAAAGGTCTCTTTTATTGGCCTCCCACTGGGCCCAGGTAAGGGGTGACGTGAAAGACTCTTTAACCAAAATTTTAAAAACTAACCAAAACGACTTACTTACTACTAATTGTGAGGTTGTTAAAAGAGACCAGTAGTTATAGTACAAATTAAAATTATATAAAAAACACAATTTGGATCGTTGTATTGAGCTAAAAGGAGACTATATCGAATATTTAAAGAATTTTATAGTAACGGACTACCTAATACACATAAAAATTACATAAAAAACAAAAGTTACAATATATATAAAATTCCAAAATTTTACTGAGAATAACTGGATCTAATGTAGATATGTTAATTATTTAATTTGGGTTGTATTGATTGGTAAATCGCCAATCAAAATCGTGATCGCGAATCTGAGTCTGAGTTGCTTAAAAGAGCACCCGTATTAAAAAATTTTGAGACAGTAATTCAGTCTCAGGCTCACAATGGTTCTGTTCTTTTTGAAGTTATACTTTTATTCGTGCACTCGGCGGGGAAAAATCATTACATATGTAATGGTCTGAGTAAGAGAGAGACAGAAACACATATAAGGTATATTGGTCGGTAAAAACAAAGATGAAATATTTATCACATGTTTAGTCATAACTATAACTAAAGTCCTTTGAATACCGTTTAAACATTCAGTACATTGAAAAGAGATAGATATCCAAAAACAGTCTGAGCTAATGTTTTGAATATCATAGTGACGTATCATATTGTGTTTGACAGATTATTTTATAATTTTGTCACGTATAGTATACATATAAAGTTTAGTATTTTATATTAATGATATTAATAATAATATTCAGTAATGAGTATTGTTTTGTAGTCTATAGTACTGTCACATGGTTGCATTATATCCTGCACTATGCTTTTGAGGTTGTTGGCTACATAAACAGAGTTTTTAAGAATAGTCAAAAAGTGCATTCCGGACAGACAATGGATAGAAAAATTACAACTCGGTAAGTATTCCAAATGGGTTCAATTTATGTACTCGGGGTTTTTGGGGTCACTGAACGCGTATATCATGATGTCGAAATTCTCCGCGTCACTTGGTGCCTAGGGTATTTACCTCTTCTCCTGGGGTTTTATGTAAATTCTGTACAAAATCAGTGCACACTTGGAACTCGGTGTTTTTTTGGGTCGCTGAATACGAATATGATAATGGCGATGGTGTCCGAAACACCTGGTGCTTAAGACGGACCTCGTCTCCAGGAATTTTATGCAAATTCGATACAAAATGAGTGTGCACTCGGTACTAGGAGGTTTTTGAGGTCGCTGAACACGAATATAATATAATGATTTTACTAAATCATTCGCATACAAATTTATGAATCCGGGCGCGTGCATAGAAGTATAACTTCTGCCGGTAGTCCCAGTGACTGCCACACTCGTTTTTTTAATAAATATTTCATGTGCTCAGACTCAGAATCTATAACATAATATCAAATATTTATAATGTCACCGAAGTGCTCGCAACACTTTGTGTAATTGGCTTTAAATAGCTACACAGTGATTTATTAGAATGTGGTCAGAAAAAATTAAATAAAACATTTATAAACACCCGAAATATGTCGAGTTAAACACGAAACAACAATTATTTAAAAATTTTAAATTTTGGTCGTAATAATCATTTTCTACAATGAAAATGTTCTCCATTTCAATAACAAAAATAACGTCCAATCTCCGTATTCAGCGACATCGAAAACATAATAAAAAAACTGTAAACAAAAAGCTTGTTTACAAAAAAAGTTTTTATTATCTAATATAAAAATAGCATCAAGTTTTTGTCAGTATACCTGAACCAGAATTCTTTGGTACTTATTATAGTTATTTGTATAGCAGGTATACAGAGTATACACATTACTTTTAAACCACAATTACGAATCCTACAGCTTAGGAGATTTGGTTCATCCTTTTAAAAATTACTGTTAATATTAGTTTTAATTCGCAATTGTGATGTTGCACTTTATAGAGAAATAGTTTAACAATTTCATTTGTACTAGAAATTTGATATTTAAAGAAAAAATACAGAAAATGTGACACCGTATCTGACAATGTACCTATCTGATGAAAACATTTAATTTCTTTTTCGATGCATCAATTTAATTTGGGGGAAGTATGGTATTTGTTTTATTATTTTTATTTTCTTATATTATTCTGTAGCATATTAAGATTATTGTGTAAAAATTTTGAAGTTGATTAGTTCATTGTTCCCGTTTCTTTTTAACGTATTCTTTAATGATATCAAGAAGTTTTTAAAAATTGTAAATTTTTAAATTTTGCAAATGACTGGGGAACATGGGAACAGCGAGCCGTCTATAAATCCGACCCTTTTATCGACTGTCAAAGCAGGTGGTTGTATGCACTCATGACTTTACAATCTATTGTTTAAATTTAAAAAATATATGTGATTAATTTTTTATAAAATATAAATAAATAACAGAAACGTAAAGATTATTAATAATATTGCTACTGCATTCCAAAACATGTTTTTTTGGAAATATTAATTCCTATTGTTCGGTAATGTTTTGCCCGGATCCATTGCAATGCCTGACTCGTGGAAAGGATATACTTGTTTAAACCACCTTGGATACCATCACTACCAAGTCAATCACCAACGACACTTTGTGGATCCAAACAATCGACGCATTCAAACCCAAAATATCGAAGGTAAATGGTCTGTCATTAATAGGCGAGGTAATGAAGCACTAAAAAACCCAAAATCTACCAATTTGCAGCAGGCAAACCAATCAACATGCACCTTTTTGTTTGTGAACTTAAACGGTTAGGTACAGACGACAATTGCATTTTGTGTATGAGAAAAATGCATTTTCAAAGTGGATCTCAAAGCTATGGAAAATGTACAATTTGTAACTCGGGAAATATCCTAGGACTTCAAAACCTCTTTAACCATTTTTTATTATAAAAAACGCTAATGATTGTAAAGTGATACAGAACGAAATAAATTATTTTTTTACTGGTGTAAGAATAATCATTTGGTTCTTAACTGGTTCTTAACTAAAAACTAAACCGTTTTATATTTAATTACTCAGTGAGCAATGCTGATCTTGAAAGAGTTTATGTCATTAGAGACTTAGGGGTTTACTTAGATGTTGAGTTGAATTTTTCTGAACATATTGAAAACAAAAATATGCGATTCTTAAGTTTTGTAATATTTTTACCTTAAGAAATATATCCTCAGCTATAGTGAAATTTTAGAATATGCAAGTCCTGTGTGTTCGCCTTACTATTGTAACGAAACTACGCCACTGGGTGAATGTTTAGCTTATCCGGAACTCTCTAGAATCGAGAATAATCCGGACACCCTCTGCAGCGAATATTCTGGTACCAAAAACAATGAAGGACTCTGTTCTCGAATTCTCTGGTCCTCGAACGTGAGATGGCGCCGCTATATAAATAAAGCAGATTCGAATGCGGACAGTCAGTATCCAGTGTAGCGCGAATATTTAAGCTTTCGAATAGTGCAAATAAATTGTGAATTTAGTATTTAGCAGTGTTATAGTTTGTGTAGTTATTCGTTAGAAAATAAATCAACTTAAAAATAAATCGAACCTGTGTTTTAATTTGTTAAAAACGTTACAATTGGTGTCAGAAGTGGGATATTTTAATTTAATTAGTGGACTTTTCGAGCGCAGTTTTTGTAATTTTGTGATAAAACTCTTTCCGGTTCGGTATTGACTTTTAGACATTTTGGACAGTTCTTTTTCGAAGTGCTAATTAAGATAATTCGAAATGAAATTAACACAGTTAACGGTTAAACAGTTAAAAGAACAACTAGAAGAACGTGATAAAGACACTGCGGGCACCAAAGCCACCCTTGTGCAAAAATTGAGAGAAGCATTAACCCAAGAGGGATGTGACCCAGAAACTTTCGAATTCCCTTCCACCGAAGAATCACTCTTGGCGAAAATGGAGGAAAATGCTAAGAAGATGGAGGAAAATGCTAAGAAAGTTGAAGAAAAGATGTAGGAAAATGCTAAGAAAGTTGAAGAAAAGATGGAGGAAAATGCTAAGAAGGTTGAAGGAAAGCTAGAAGAAGTTGTTAAAACGGTTGACCATAAATTTAAACAAGTCGAAGAAAAGTTTGGACAAGTCGAAGAAAAGATTGAACAAGTCGAAGAAAAGTTCGAATGCTTAGAAAACAAAATCAGACAATTAGAAAACATGGTCACCAACACTAACATCGCCGAACAGGACGTAAAAGTTATTGAAACTACAGACAAGAAAGAATTAGTATACGAGGAATGTGGCGGCGGTATGAAATTCAAACTGCCGAATTTCGACGGTAAATCGTCCTGGTCCACGTATGTCAAACAGTTCGAAGCAATCGCGATGGCCAATCGATGGACAGAACAACAAAAAGCCATATCATTGACAGCTGCTCTGCGAGGTGACGCCGCAGATATTTTAAGATCAATACCAAAAGATCAAGAGTACTGCTATCAGACGCTTTTCTCCAGATTGGAAAACCGCTACGGAGATAGCCACTTACAGCAAGTTTATAAAGCCCAATTGCGCACCCGAAATCAACGCGCAACCGAGAACTTGCAAGAATTTGAGGCGGACATCGCGCGTATGGTCCGGTTGGCATATCCTATAGCGCCCGATAGTTTTCTGGAAGAAATAGCAGTCGACACTTTTGTAAATGGCTTGAGGGACAACGATTTACAGAAAGCTTTGAAACTGGCTCGACCGAAGCTACTAGATGAAGCTCTCGCTATAGCGCTAGAACATGAAACGGCGAGCCAAACTTCGCGGGGTCACCGTTTAAGAACGATTGGAGAAGAATCGGAGACTGAAAGCCTCGAAGAACTGGTAAGAAGAATTATTCGTAAAGACAAAATGGAGACGAGACGGGAACCAAGGTGCTGGAATTGCGGCGAGTTCGGTCACCTACGCCGCAATTGCAAGAAACAGCCGTCGGAAAACTAAAGCGGGTCGACATGAAGGGGCGAGCGTCGACCCTGGAGAGTAAAGCCCCTGTAGTCACGGTCAACGTAACATCTTCTGGTGGAGTCCCCAGTTTGTACATCGACGGACTTGCAAACGAGAGGAACACTTCTATGTTAATAGACACGGGAGCAACAAAAACCATTACAAGACCAGAGTTGGTGGAAGAGCAATCTCTATTATCGCCGACACCAGTAAGATTGAGAACGGCTACGGGCGAGATAATAAAGACGTATGGAGAAGCCAATATGCTCATAAAGCTAGGAAAGACCAGTGTTAGACATCGAGTATTAGTAGCCGAGATAGCAGACCAGTTCATCCTCGGTATGGATCTTTTAAAAAAACTGGGGGCCATAGTAGATGTCAAAAATGGCTCTCTTAGGGTCGGCGAAGAAGAGCTCCCCTTCCATGACGAACAAGAAGATGTTGTCCGTTTAATAACTACTTGTGACATTACAATACCAGGCCGTAGCGAAAAAATCCTAATGACCAGTCTTGATGGGTATTGCAGGGACGGTAGCCTGAGAATAATTGAAGGAGCCAACAACAAAGACCTATTAATCGCCAAAGCTCTAATAAAGGTCAAAGACACTATTCCAGTGAGAGTAATGAATTTAAAAGAGAATCACATCAAGGTGAATAAAGGTACCGTGGTAGGACAGTGTGTTCCTGTATCAGCGATATGTTCTGCGATCATCACGAAGCCACCAGGAGCAAAGTTTCCTCAACAACTTGTCGATACGGTCATTAGTAACTGCCCAAATTTAGACCCGAAACAAGAACAAGAGGTGAAAGCTATGCTTGTGGAATATCAAGATGTGTTTGCCCTGAATGACAAAGACAAGGGCAAGACAAGCATTGTTTCTCATAAAATAAATACCGGGGATGCTCATCCGATTCGACAACAACCGAGAAGACTTCCTTGGGCCAAACGAGAAGAGGCTGAGGGTATCATCGCAGATATGAAGGAACAGGGGGTGATTGAACCATCAAACAGTCCATGGACCTCACCAGTGGTATTGGTAAAGAAGAAGGATGGTTCCACAAGATTTTGCATCGATTACCGTCAGCTAAACTCACTTACCAAAAAGGACAGCTATCCACTGCCCAGAATAGACGACACACTAGACACTCTCTCCGGTTCCCGATGGTTCTCTACGCTTGATTTGAAGAGTGGCTATTGGCAAGTAGAAATGGATCCAGCCGATCGAGAAAAGACTGCTTTTTCCATAGGGTCAGGCCTCTGGCAATTTACAGTCATGCCTTTTGGGTTATGTAATGCCCCTGCTACATTCGAGAGACTGATGGAGGCAGTCCTGAGAGGATTAACTTGGCAAACTTGCCTGGTTTATTTGGATGATGTCATCGTGATTGGGAGATCGTTCGAGGAACATTCGAGGAATTTGAGAGAGGTACTTCAGCGACTACGTCAAGCCAACTTAAAATTGAGTCCAAAAAAATGCCACCTGTTCCGAAGAGAAGTTAAATATTTGGGTCATATTGTGTCCAATGATGGTGTAACAGCGGACCCTGAGAAGATCGCCGCAATAAACGAATGGCCCATACCAAAAGATAAGCATGAGGTAAGAAGTTTCCTCGGCTTGTGCACTTATTATCGGCGGTTCGTTAAATCATTCGCCCATATCGCCAAACCATTGACCAAACTGACGGAAGAAGGCAAGGAATTTTGCTGGGACGAAGATTGTCAGAAGGCTTTTGAACATCTGCAAGAAGCTCTCATCAGCGCCCCGATTTTGAGTTATCCTAGGCGCGACGGAAAATTTGTGCTGGATACGGATGCTAGTAATACTGCCATTGGAGCTGTGTTATCACAAATCCAAGGTGGACAGGAAAAAGTCATCGCTTACTTTAGTAAAGTCTTGTCCAAGCCAGAACGGAATTATTGCGTGACCAGAAGAGAACTCCTAGGGGTGGTTAAGGCTTGCGAGCACTTTCATAAGTATCTCTATGGCAGAAAGTTTTTACTGAGAACCGACCACGCAGCTCTAAAGTGGCTAATGCAATTCCGAAACCCCGAGGGTCAAGTGGCCAGATGGTTGGAGCGAATGCAGGAATATGACTGTGATATCGAGCATAGGGCAGGAAAAACTCATCTCAACGCTGATGCATTGTCAAGAAGACCGTGCAAAGAAAGCTGCACTCATTGTTCGCGATTAGAGGAAAAACTCTGCCCTATACGACGGACCACTGTCGTTAACGAGAGCTGGCAACTCCAGGAGCTCCGGAAATCTCAAGAAGAAGATCCATGCTTGAGAATTGTGTTGGGTTGGAAACGTCACGGTGAAAGACCTCCTTGGCAAGAAGTAAGCGCACAAAGCCCAGAAGTTAAATCATATTGGAGCCAATGGGATAGCCTAGTGATGCGGAGCGAAGTACTGTATCGAACTTTCGAGAATGAAGATGGTACCGAGTCCAGATTGCAGATGGTGGTACCAAGAAGCAAAGTGCCGGAAATTCTACGTCAAATGCACGATGGTACGTCAGGAGGGCACTTCGGAATAACGAAGACCTTGCAGAAAGTTCGCGAGCGATTTTACTGGGTGAACTGCAAGGATGATGTGAGACGCTGGTGCCGGAAGTGCGAGTTGTGTGCTGCAAGTAATGGAACCGTTGGCAAGAAACGAGCTCCCATGAGGCAGTATAACGTGGGAAGTCCAATGGAAAGAGTGGCGATAGATGTCGCAGGACCCTTTCCGGAAACGGACGATGGAAATAAATACATTCTGGTAGCCATGGACTATTTTACGAAGTGGACGGAGGCTTACGCGATCCCTAACCAAGAGGCTGCGACCGTTGCGGAAGTGTTGGTCAAAGAGTTCTTTAGTCGGTTTGGTGTGCCTTTAGAAATTCATTCGGACCAAGGCAGGAACTTCGAGTCGAGCCTCTTTCAAGATGTATGCCGTTTGCTAGGTGCTCATAAAACCAGAACAACGCCTCTGCATCCTCAGTCAGATGGCATGGTCGAAAGGATGAATCGAACGATGGGAAAACATCTATCGAAAGTGGTATCGGAGCACCAGAAAGATTGGGACCAATACCTACCCATGTTCCTGATGGCATACCGATCAGCAGTTAATGAAACCACCGGCCAGACACCTGCCTGTCTCATGCTTGGACGTGAATTACGCCTACCATGCGACCTTGAATTTGGCAGCAAACCTTCAGAAGAGGGCGTCGCTGGTGAAGGCTACGCAGACCAACTTAAGCTGAAAATGCATCAGATCCATGACATCGCCCGGAAGAACATTCAGATTGCTAGCGATCGCATGAAAAATCAATATAACGTCAGGTCAAATAACAGGATATTTGAAACAGGAGACCTTGTATGGCTTCACAACCCACAGCGACGCAAGGGTTTATGTCCCAAGCTGCAGAGACAATGGGAAGGCCCGTATGAGATTAAGAAAAGGATAAACGACGTAATTTATCGAATTCAAAAACTGCCTAGAGGAAAGCCGAAAGTGGTCCACATAAATCGACTTTCACCTTACGAAGGCTCTAATAATGTCGAGGAAGCTAGGGCCGTTTCGCAGGAAGCAAGCATCGAAGAGAATCGGCCTGACTTTGACAGATTCATTACCGATTACACCAACCGAAAGAAAATTAGGTTTGGCGTTACTGCAGAAGTTCGGCAAGACATCTTCAAAGTTCCTAAAAACGTGTCGATCGCTCACTGTGTGTCTCAAGATCTTAGTATGGAAAGAGGCATAGCGTCCGTCTTCAAGAAGAAATTTGGACTTTTAGATGAACTGCTCGACCAACAACCACGGGTAGGCAAAGTGTTGCGACTAGAAGATGGCCGCAGGTCCATACTTTATCTGGTGACGAAAAGGGCATCCAATGAAAAACTGGCCTACAGGGACATTTGGCACGCATTGAGTAACTTGAAAGAAATTATGAGTCATTACGAAATCAAGGAATTGGCGATACCAAAGATCAGCAATGGAACGGAACAAATTGACTGGAAGATTGTAAGGAGCATGATCGAGGTAATTTTCTATGGTTCCGGAGTGTCAATAACAGTTTGCTGTTACCAACCGAAAGAAGTAGATCTACCGAAGAGCGTGGACTGTTATTTCTTTGGTAAAGGAATCTGTCGGGCTGGGTCCGACTGTCGTTTCCGTCATACACCTGGGAAGCACTGGAAAGTATCTGATCGGGACGATCAGAGTTAAGGAGGGGGCAGTGTAACGAAACTACGCCACTGGGTGAATGTTTAGCTTATCCGGAACTCTCTAGAATCGAGAATAATCCGGACACTCTCTGCAGCGAATATTCTGGTACCAAAAACAATGAAGGACTCTGTTCTCGAATTCTCTGGTCCTCGAACGTGAGATGGCGCCGCTATATAAATAAAGCAGATTCGAATGCGGACAGTCAGTATCCAGTGTAGCGCGAATATTTAAGCTTTCGAATAGTGCAAATAAATTGTGAATTTAGTATTTAGCAGTGTTATAGTTTGTGTAGTTATTCGTTAGAAAATAAATCAACTTAAAAATAAATCGAACCTGTGTTTTAATTTGTTAAAAACGTTACACTATGATAAATAGAAATATCAGTTAGAGACCAAGCAACGAAGATTTTTTAGACATGTGGTATACAAATTAAAATTCACTTATGATGTAATTAATCATGATGAAATTAAAATGATTTTAAACATGCAAACATTAGCCCAAAAAAGAAACAATATTATTAAATAACGTTATAGATTCTAGAGCTTTTATCATTAATAGGCTAAGTACCCCTTAAAACAATATGAGAAATAATAATTTACTTTATGTCAAGTATCGTACCAATTATGGCTACCATTCTCCCATAATCAGATTTTCAAGATTAACAAACTCTGTGATAAACAAATTAAATATAGATATTTTTAATATTAGCTTTAAAAATAAAAAATTAAATCTGTGATAATCACCTATTAGGTTTATTGTTTGTTATTGTTTTCGCTAATATTTTTATTTATCTGTTGTTATTTGTTGTTTAAAATGTAAATTATTCATTTAAAAACTATTGATTACAATATAATGAATGCAAAAATTAAAAATATGTTATACTACAGTTGGAATATTTATTTCTCCACGACCATTAATGAATGTAATAATTCCGACTTCATTTTTAATAATAGAAAGTGTTCATTCTCACTCTTGAGATAGAATATTCATTCTGAAACACTTGCTTCTTATGTGTTTTGCATGTATTTCCATTCTATAATTATAGTTCGGGAGCCCAGAGGGTTTTCGTAGCCGTTAAAGAGACAAAGCCCCACTAAAGTTTTTTCTATGTATGTTGACCCCCTGATTACAAATATCAAGGGTGGATTTCCGAGAAATGGTTAGGAAATTTGTTATTAAAAAATAATTTGTTACTAATAAACAAATTGTTTTTTCGAAAAACAAAAAATATTACCGTAATCCTTGACTGATTTTAAGCAAAAAAAGTTCCCATGTATTTTTTCATCAGACGCACTGTTTTCAAATTAAAAATTGTTAAACATTCGAAAAATAGCATTTTTGACATTTTTCAAATTTGCATAACTTTTTATATAATTTATATTTTTTAACTCTGCGATTACTATTTGACACTTAAGATCATAAAGTATAAGATGAAACCGGTTGCAATACGAAAATACAATCTTTTTGTTACTTTTTAACGCTATAAACAATATGCATTTAATCTCCTGTAACGTACGACGTATGAATGGTATGCATATTGTTTATAGCGTTAAAAAGTATTAAAATTATTGCATTTTCGTATTGCAACTGATTTCATCTCATACTTTATGATCTAAAGTGTCGAATAGTCATCTCAGAGTTAAAAAATATTAATTATATAAAAAGTTAGGCAAATTTGAAAAATGTCAAAAATGCTATCTTTCATATGATTAATGATTTTTAATTTGAAAAATACATAAGAAGGTATTTTGCTTAAAATCATTCAAGGATTACGGTAATATTTCTTGTTCTACGAAATTTTTGTTACTAGATAATATATTTTGAAATGCTGCCATCCACTGTATCAAATTTATAAAATTTTTGGCAAAATCTTCAAATGTCTGCATTTGTTTCCATGATATTGTACGTGATGATAACATAACATCAATTATTTAACAAATGAGTTTCATCAGTATTTAAAGTTTCCTCTAAATGGGAGGGAAGAATTTTTTCCAATTTTCAAGTTAAAAGACTTTTGTTGTTGTTGTTTTTCATGAAATCATTTTCATCAAATAAAGCATTATCATACGATAAGTCATATTGCAACAATGATTGATATGGATAATTTCGCTCATTGGCTAATAATATAAATCTCTGGATGTCACTAACAGGTAAGTACTTTAATATTCTTTTTCTTCACTTGATCAGTTGTATTTAGTTGGAATGTAAAATTAGGAAAATCATTACTAGTGATTGTTTCAGATAAGAATTTATTATACTTTTTATACACTCAGCGTTGTACGGTACATGAGATTAAATAATGCATATTGTTTATAGCCTTAAAAAGAAACAAAAAGATTGTATTTTCGTATTGCAACCGGTTTCATCTCATACTTTATGATCTTAAGTGTCAAATAGTCATCGCAGAGTTGAAAAATATTGTTGCGAGATTTTATAACAAAAACTTCGAAAAACAAGAAATATTACCGTAATCCTTAAATGATTTTAAGCAAAAAACCTTGTTTTGTACTTTTCAAATTAAAAATCCTTAATCATTTGAAAGACTCTGCGATGACTATTCGACACTTAAGATCATAAAGTATGAGATGAAATCGGTTGCAATACGAAATACAATAATTTTATTACTTTTTAACGCTATAAACAATATGCATACCCTTCATACGTCGTACGTTACAGGAGATTAAATGCATATTGTTTATAGCGATATTGTTTATAGCGTTAAAAAGTAACAAAAAGATTGTATTTTCGTATTGCAACCGGTTTCATCTTATACTTTATGATCTTAAGTGTCAAATAGTAATCGCAGAGTTAAAAAATATAAATTATATAAAAAGTTATGCAAATTTGAAAAATGTCATAAATGCTATTTTTCGAATGTTTAACAATTTGTTAATTTGAAAACATTGCGTCTGATGAAAAAATACATAGGAACCTTTTTTGCTTAAAATCAGTCAAGGATTACGGAAATATTTTTTGTTTTGCGAAAAAACAATTTCTTTATTAGTAACAAATTATTTGTTAATAACAAATTTCCTAACCATTTCTCGGGAATCCACCCTTGATATTTGTAATTAGGGGGTCAAAATACATAGAAAAAACTTTGGTAGAGCCTTGTCTCTTTAACGGCTACGAAAACCCTCTGGGCTCCCGGAGTACTATACCCGAGCTGCTGAAAAGATGGAATGATCACGTGAACGACACGCACTGTTTGAATATTACTCTCCCCAACCAACGTCACAAGTCCAAATTACACCACTCAACAAAAAAGTACCCACCCTCGATGCCTATAGTTCATATTATCTCTGGTATGAGTACAGTGTAAACTGTGCTTCGTTATTTTAGTTTAGAAGGCGTGGCATCGTACGATTACCTCGTCCAGTCACTGATCACGCGTCCTTCAATTCCATCTTTTGAGCGGCTGGGGTATAGTGACGGAATAACATTCTGTAATTGCTCAACAAAAAACATAGATTGCCCTGCGAATTTCAAAACTGTCACTCAGTTTGTCAGTGCGACGTTCTAATTGTTTTGCTACATATTTCAATTTAAATAAACAGAATTTTTACATGGTCGTGGAGAAAATACAGTCTGTTACACGGTTAGAATGAAAATTCGATTACTCGTGGTTCCTCTCGCTCGCTACGCTCGCGTTCGGAATTCTCCACTCGTATCGAATTTTCATTCTAACCTTGTTACAGAATATACTATTATTTATTTACGTCAACCGTTTTTTAGAAAAAAGACAATAAAATGACATAAAAATATAACAAAAAATACTAAAACTAAAGTAAAACTAAATAATCTAAACAATGAAAACGTAAGCATCACTTTAACACATATCTTATCCTAGATTTTACCATTGGCAAGGACTATATGCATCTGTGGCTGATATGTATTATAAAGTCTCTGGCAACGAGTAAGAGAAGAATAATACCCATAATTGCTGGAATGATAGTCAACTTACATTAAATCATGATGCCGAATGCTTAAGCAAATACTGCTTAACAGAAAAGGTGAATCGATGTGACCATTTATCAGAAAATACAAATCATACACTTTACGGTGATCCTGCAGTTTCACTATATTTAGCTAAGACATGACATTCATATAAGAGTACTTTAAAAAGTAATACCGTCTTTGTGATATGCATCATAACTAGCAAATTTAATCTGAACCCTCTTCAAGGCATTAATGTGACAATAGTAATAAGACGAACAAACTGGTGTACAATATTCTAAAATGATCTGACAAAGGCACAATACAGGACATGAAGAACTCTATAAGATATATAAAACCTGAATTTTTAAAACCTTTATTTACATTAGCACTAACATGTTCACGAAAGTCGAGCATTGTGTCCATAATAATATCCAAATCCTTAATTGAATAAGATTTCTTGAGACAACAGTTACCCATGGTATAGGAAGAATCAACAACATTAAAAATCCCTGAAAATCTAATAAAGGAGAACTTTGCAACTTTCAAATCAGGCAAATTAAGTTTAAACCACCTTACCAACTCATCCTGCTGCAGCAATAGAACATCACTCTCATTATGCATTTGTCTAAACATCTTCAAATCATCAGCTGAAATTAGAACATCAGAATGTTCTATAAAGTGATATCATTGACAAACAAAATTGGTCCAATATGTGATCGCTGAGGAACCCCCGAGATCACCTTAATAATTACCCTGGAGAAGACCAAACCCAGTCGAAAGAAACACCACAAAATATCCATAGTCTATGGCTAACCCTATCAAAAGCGTTTGAGAAATCGGTGTTTATGCTATCCACTTGTACAAAACACTCGAAGGCCTGTAGAATGTTTCTTTGATAAACCAAGAGATCGAAAGAGTTGGTCTTCCAGGTGTGAAACCATGCTGTTCTGTACAGCATTCGAAAAATGTCCAACAACTAGTTCGTCAAGTTGTTTGGGAAGACACGATTGAATACAAATCCCTCGTATAGTTTTCTATCTTTCCTTTTTCACTTGACTTAAGAATGGGCATAATGTAGAATATAGAATCTTAGTTATTTTAAATGGTTATTTTATTATATAATTAAACATAAAATTGATTGTTACACCATTATGGAATTGTATTTCAATTATTATAAAATGGTTTGTCCGTAAATAAAATTTGATTTGAATAAAATTGACGGAGATACGGAGGTTTAAGTCTCCACCTCTCCGGTCCGATTTCACGTCGCAGAGTACAGCTAACTGACAGTAAAAACAAAAGCGACTTTTCGACGAATTTTTTAGCAGCTGTTCCGTTCTTTATTTCAAACCACCGAACCCCTCTTTTAGTCGATGGGCCTACGTAGGCCTACTGTTGTGCCTGTGATTTTAAATGCTATATTAAAAAAAAATAGTAATTTTACATTTAATTGTTGTAAAATGCCAAAAAATAGCAGTGAAGATCGAGAAAACACCCAGTCAAAACTCTGTGTACGTAAAAAAGAATACCTCCGACGATGTGAAAGTAAGCGAAAAAAAAATAAAAATTAACACTTCTATAGATGTGACAGAAGATTTTGAAAAAAAAAGTGTTTCAATATAGCAGATTTTGCGAGTAATTTTTTTTATCTGTTTTACAAGAAGAGATAATAGCAACCTCTAAGAAAATAATATCGACGATACAAGTTTGTTTACTGTGTCAGGTGACGGAAAATAGGGTGATTCTTTGCATTACATGTCGTGGCTTCCTTAATCGGGCATTACACCAGAAAATCCTGGATATTTTCGTCAAAATAATAATAAAATAATGTTTGAGCTTTCAATGAATAGTGGAGTAAAATATCGCAATTTAACCGGTGACTCAAAAATCTATACCGGTGTTCTAAATTCAACACCTTATGATGATGATTTTATTATTAACAAAGTGTGTAAGGCATGTTCAAAAGCGAATGGGTAAACGTTTGCGAGATTAAGTCAAACAAAAAAAAAACATGACAAAAATTATAAACAGACAAAGCCTTGCTGGTGAAGGTAACTTTACAGGTAAATGATCAACAGATTGACTGTCTATTGTAGTCATTCGACGAAACCATAATTCAATGGAGAAAATAAGAAATGACATTTGGGAAGCTTATTACCACTCCAGCCCGACAGACAAGAATTCACTGCATCAAAAATGTCCGAGTGGCGTAAACATATCGTGTGAATGGCAAAAAGCTTAAAAAATCTGGATTCATTCAAACGATTCAGTTTCAGATAATGTATTACAAGCAATGAAGCCTATTTATGAGGACTTGAGTAAGGACGCCATTCTGGAGCGATGCTTGGAAACTTCACTCAAAACAACACTGACAGTCTTGATCAACTTATTTGGAAAATTTGTCCGAAGAATATTAATGGTGTTTCAAATATTAAATGTCGAAATTTCAGCATATTTAACAACCTGTACTTTTAATGAAGGCTGTTTCGCATTAGTGGCATGTATGCACGATATGGGGATCAAAACAGGAACAAGTTCTGAATGGACAGTAGACAGCATTCGAATAAACCGATCAAAGCTAGAAGCTACGAATTAAACCAAATGAAAATGAAAACCCTTTGCTTTATGGAGCTGGAATCGATGATTCAGTGGAAATAAAAAATATTCGTTTAATAGTGTAAATTTTTTTTAAAAAATTTTGACCCGTAGCGCGTAGTGTTAACTAAATTGTCTGTATGAAAATACGATTTTATTTTTTGTCTAATCAGTGCCTTAGATTGATGAGAAAAAGAGCTGTGGTGACTGGAACCTGGGACTTACCGAATTATCTTTTAGCTTTTTTATTATCAAATTGTGATATTAATTTTTTTATATTTGTTCAAATGTATGCTTTTATGAAATGTTCTTTTATTAATTTATTCTGTTGTTTTAATGACTTTAAAGTTTTTTTACGGTATAAATGTTCAAATTTCAACCCTTCTTCTCTCTCACAAATGAAGTGGTCAGATATACTAGAATCGAAAACCTAGGTGTAGCGATCGCCTTAATTTTTTGTACGGCAATCGGTTTCCCAGATTTCCGAATCTAGTCTATTTTAAATTATTTACTCCATTTAGCGCGTAGTAGGAATTTCCTTAAGTCATTCCAAATATGTTTGGCTAAACTGTGCTATTGTGAGATTCGATAATAATGTTAGTGATAAGTTTCTTGTATTTAAAACTTAATATTTTCTCTGCACTTAGAAGGTGTGTGTCTCTATTTGCTATAAATACTTAAATTCCAATCACTACTAAATAATAAACTTATTTCTTTTAACCTTTAGCAGAATATAACATTCAGTTGTTTCATCTGGTCTTGTTCATTTATAAACCAACAATATTTTCTTCTTATTACTTTTCTTTCCAATGGGTGTAGAAACAAACTTAATCTCCGATTTTAAATTTCATACAAAATAATTACTTTCATAAGGATATTATATCAACTTAAAACTATGACTTATGTGTAATGATGCATGTATGGATCTGACTTATAATCTCCGATTTAAAATTAAACAATGATGTTAACAATACTAATATAATATAGGTTGTTTGTTTTATTAATTTTGATGTGTAAATGCCGAATGCTTTCTATAACCTTAACATTGCAGAAAGCTGGGTAGTTAATTAAAAATTAAATAGTGTACTGAAAAAATAAAAATCATAAAAAATAAATTGACTGTTTAACATTCTTTGATGTTTTATAACCAATAAACCAATGTTAAAGAGTCTTTGAAGTCACCCCACCCCTTATCTGGGAACAGTGGGCCGTCCATAAATCCAAACCCACTCGAATTTATGGACTGCCCGCTGTTCCCAGGTAAAAACACTTTATCCTCCAATTTTAAATTTAGAAGGTGTGTGTCTCTATTTGCTATAAGTACTTTATTTCCAATCACTACTAAATAATAAACTTATTTCTTTTAACCTTTAGCAGAATATAATATTCAGCTGTTTCATCTGGTCTTGTTCTATTATAAACCAACAATATTTTCTTCTTATTACTTTTCTTTCGAATGGGTGTAGAAAATACAAACATTTTTTAAACAAATTAATCTCCGATTTTAAATTAAACAATAATGTTAACAATACTAATATAATATAGGTTGTTTGTTTTATTAATTTTGATGTGTAAATACCGATTGCTTTCTATAACCTTAACATGGCAGAAAGCTTGGTAGTTAATTAAAAATTAAATAGTGTACCGAAAAAAAAATCATAAAAAATAAATTGACTGTTTGACATTCTTTGATATTTTATAACCAATAAACCAAGGTTAAAAAGTCTTTGAAGTCACCCCTTATCTGGGAACAGCGGGCCGTCCATAAATCCGAACCGAATCGAATTTATGGACTGCCCGCTGTCCCCAGGTAAAAACTCTTTATCCACCAATTTTAAATTGTGTGTCTCTATTTGCTATAAATACTTAATTTCCAATCACTACTAAATAATAAACTTATTTCTTTTAACCTTTAGCAGAATATAATATTCAGCTGTTTCATCTGGTCTTGTTCTTTTATAAACCAACAATATTTTCTTCTTATTACTTTTCTTTCCAATGGGTGTAGAAAATACAAACATTTTTGGAACAAACTTAATCTCTGATTTTAAATTAAACAATGATGTTAACAATACTAATATAATATAGGTTGTTTGTTTTATTAATTTTGATGTGTAAATACCGATTGCTTTCTATAACCTTAACATTGCAGAAAGCTTGGTAGTTAATTAAAAATTAAATAGGGTACCGAAAAATAAAATCATAAAAAATAAATTGACTGTTTAACATTCTTTGATGTTTTATAACCAATAAACCAAGGTTAAAAAGTCTTTGAAGTCACCCCTTATCTGGGAACAGCGGGCCGTCCATAAATCCGAACCGAATCGAATTTATGGACTGCCCGCTGTCCCCAGGTAAAAACTCTTTATCCACCAATTTTAAATTGTGTGTCTCTATTTGCTATAAATACTTAATTTCCAATCACTACTAAATAATAAACTTATTTCTTTTAACCTTTAGCAGAATATAATATTCAGCTGTTTCATCTGGTCTTGTTCTTTTATAAACCAACAATATTTTCTTCTTATTACTTTTCTTTCCAATGGGTGTAGAAAATACAAACATTTTTGGAACAAACTTAATCTCTGATTTTAAATTAAACAATGATGTTAACAATACTAATATAATATAGGTTGTTTGTTTTATTAATTTTGATGTGTAAATACCGATTGCTTTCTATAACCTTAACATTGCAGAAAGCTTGGTAGTTAATTAAAAATTAAATAGTGTACCGAAAAAAAAATCATAAAAATAAATGGACTGTTTAACATTCTTTGATGTTTTATAACCAATAAACCAAGGTTAAAGAGTCTTTGAAGTCACCCCTTATCTGGGAACAGCGGGCCGTCCATAAATCCGAACCGAATCGAATTTATGGACTGCCCGCTGTTCCCAGGTAAAGACTCTTTATCCACCAATTTTAAATCCTTAATATCCATAATTTATTTTTTATGTTAGTACCAAATTATTTTTAAATATTGATGTTGATTTATCTTTGTTCTTGTTAATGACTGCGACTAAATATATTTTTGATCTATTACCAATATATTTCAATCCAATGAAATAAATGATTTTTAAACTATATAATCATGATATTTTTTTCTATTTTTAGATCATTTGTATATGCTGTTATTTTTATTTCTAATTTTTTTACAGTATTGGATACTCATTCTGTCATTAATTCTTATTTGGTTCTTTTGGAAAGAAAGGAGATGGATTTACATTATACATAAAACATGGAGACGAGATTTAAAGTATGTAGCATAAACGCATCATTTAATTAAGGGGTACAGTTTCTAATATCCATTTTTTATTAGTTTTCCTATTATATTTTTTGGGCCTGGAGCATTTTTTTCATTTTTATTTAGTCTGAGAAGAGATTCTTGCGTGATTACGATGTCATTTGTGTTATCACTGTTTTTAAATTTGTCTCTATTTTCTGTTCATTTTTGTACCGTTATTAGTGATATTTTGTATTGCTGTAGTTCTTCTAACTTACAGATATGTATTTATTCTAGAACTTGCTTTTTCCCATTTGCATTTTTTTTCCTACAATTGTCACCTCTCAGTTTTTTAACTTAAGCTTGTGCTTCTTTAAATTATATCTTATTAGTTATTGTTTGCGAGTGTAAATATTTATAATATTTTTTCTTTTTATGACATTTCTTTGCGTTGTCTTTATTTTCTTTTCTGTTTTATTGCTTCTTCTGCTGCTTCGTGTATACCTTTAGCAATGTCATCGTATTGTTTTTCTATATTCCCAAAATCTCTTCTGTTTAATTTAACATCTAAGCTATATTGATGTAGATTTAGTGTACTTTCTTGTTCTAGACTTTTTATATTATATCTGGTTCCATTCGTCGTATTATCAATCTTTGACCATAGTTATTCAAGTTATCCTCTCCAAATTATCCAACTACCTTGTTTTTTGTTCTTTTATGTACTCTCGAATTTTAATGCACTGCATACCAATTCATTCTATTTCTTCATGTAAAAAAATTGGTACCTTATTCATTTCTTTTAATAATCAATTTCTGGAAAAAGGACAATCAGTAAATAGAAATGACGCAAAAAGCAAATATACACTGTGATAAATCTGATTTTTATCAGATACATAATAGGAAAACATCGACTTTGACCCGATATGAATGTCGTCTTCCTCTAAAACGATTTTAGTTACCTAAGGCATTGTTATAAAATATTCTATTCTTCAGTAATAAAAACACCAATTGGGTCATGTCATTATGATGACTATATCACGTGATATAAAGTTACAAATAATGTTAACTATCAGCTGCAAAAAAAACAGAAGATTGATATAAATAAGCTGAGTTAAATTTGTATATTTGTTTTAAAATACCAAATTGTTTTCATTACTAAGCCAAAACATATTTCATTCTCTAAATGTAAACAAATATGCATAAGATTTGCAACTGCTAAAAATGATCAATTATAACGTCTTCATAAACGGACCACTTAAGTGAAAAAAAAAGTTATCAAGTGTTAAAGCCATTTTCAAAATATGAGTAATATGAGCTTATTTAGTAAAAACTTCTCTAATTTAATTTGAATTCAATTATACACTAACTTATTTGCATGCACAATTTTCTTAAGCCTGACTTTTTATTTATTGTTTTTATATGTTGAAAGCAAAATTGTCCTATACTAATAACAATTAATTAAATATATGTTTTAGAGGTATGTGGATGATAGTCCGAGCAATGTATAAAATTACAAAGTTTGAAAAAAACGATCAAACTATTCCTAAAATATTTTCAAAATTGGCTCAAACTAGACCGAATAAAGTGGCATTATATTTTGAAGATGAAATGTGGACATTTCAACAAGTAAGCAATAATATAAGTTAATACGGAAATATGGTAAGGTAAAAATATAACATATTGAAACACCAGGGTGGATTTATTAACAACTAGCTGAACCGGCGAAATTCGTTTCACTTGAAAATTATATTTTTTTTTTTCAATTTTCGTTTTTTCTAATTTTGATGATCTTTTTGTTTTTCGATTGATATCCATGATTTTACTACTGTTTTTGTCGATTTTATTATATTTTTTTGTCTATTCACAGGTTTTTAGTTTTTTTGTATGTTGTGATTTTTACACTTTTGTTATTCCTTTTTCGTTGTTTTTTAACATTTCTATTTTATTTACATTTTTTGTGATACTGTTCGGTTGTTTTTTCCATTTTTTAAATTTTTATCCATTTTGCATTTGTATCTATTTCTTTTTAATACTCTAGTCAACATCTTCAAAAACGTGAAAAATTAAAATAAAGGTCCTAAAAATATGAGCGATAGCTCATTGGATTCGGAATCACCTGTAGAAAAATGTTTTTGAAGGAAAAGTGTGCAGGCAAAAAATTGTAATTGTTATTAACAAAATAAGATGAAAAAAAAACAGATGTTTATTTTTTTGTTAATAACTCGAAAAATAATTATATTTAAGCAATTTTGAAAAAAGCTCGTTAAAGAGGAGGAAATTTCCGAAAAAAAGTTTGCCTCCCGGAACTCTATCTTCATTATTTATAATTTTAATTTGCCGTTGAAAATGGGGCTTTGAGCGGCTTTTACGGCATACGCGCGCTACCGCTAAACGGTGTTTATCAGATAAAATATTTTTTTTATGACATAAAATGTTATTTTAAAAATTTGAAAAAATTCCAGTATTTTCCTAACACTTGAAAGAATCTAAATCAGTAGGAAAAAATATTTTATCACTGTTTTTCAAAAAGTTATTCAATTGTTAACTAACAATTTTTTTCCTAATATCTGTTGACATAAACAATGGGATAAAAGGTATAAATAATTGGCCTAAAAATTTGAAACTTTGTGGAGCCCTTTTCATATGTATACTTTACAAGATTCTGTGATAAATGTTTATAAAAGTTTATTAATTTGTTAATTATGATTTTTCATAACTATTGCAAAATCTTGCGAAAAAGTGAAAAAAAATACAGAATTTTTCCAAATAAATGCATGTAGCATCTAATAAACAATAAATACGAATTTGGTCTTAGAATTATTTGAAAGAGAAATTTATTTTCTATAAAAAACTCCTAAATATCCTTTATCATATCTCCAATAGTTTAAAAGATATATCATTTTTTTAATTGGCAGGTTATTTGGCGCTACAGTTAACGTGACGTATGATATTAGAAAGTATTATTAACAAATTAATAAACTTTTATGAAGATTTATCGCAAGATCTTGTAAAGTATACATATGAAAAGGGCTCCACGAAGTTTCAAATTTTTAGGCCAATTATTTATACCTTTTATCCCATTGTTTATGTCAACAGAGATTAGGAAAAAATTTGTTAGTTAACAATTGAATAACTTTTTGAAAAACAGTGATAACATGTTTTTTCCAACTGATTTAGATTCTTTCAAGTGTTAGGAAAATACTGGAACTTTTTCAAATTTTTAAAATAAAATTTTATGTCATAAAAAAAATATTTTATCTGATAAACACCGTTTAGCGGTAGCGCGCGCATGCCGTAAAAGCCGCTTAAAGCCCCATTTTCAACGTCAAATTAAAATTATAAATAATGGAGATAGTGTTCCGGGAGGACGGACTTTTTTTTCGGAAATTTCCTCCTCTTTAACGAGCTTTTTTCAAAATTGCGAAAATATTAATATTTTTCGAGTTATTAACAAAAACATAAACATCTGTTTTTTTTTCATCTTATTTTGTTAATAACAATTGCAATTTTGTGCCTGCACACTTTTCCTTCAAAAACATTTTTCTAGAGGTGATTCCGAATCCAATGAGCTATCGTTCATATTTTTAGGACCTTTATTTTAATTTTTCACGTTTGTCGCCGATCGTCCGCTGAATATATAGGTTCTCTGGTGGTTATAAAAGTTTATCGATTATACTGTAAATTTATAGAACTCCATGTAATAATCATAACAACTTTCTATCAGTCGATGACAGCCATAGGTGAAAGGTGTAAGTCTGTCGAAATGGACTACGATTGGTTTCAGTGGATCTTTGGTTTTCTTCTAGTACCTAGCGGTCCGCAGTTGTCATCCAGAGAACATCTTCCTTTTCTTGACGATTTTTAGACAAAAAAAAATATTTTTTTCGTTGCTCCAGCAACCATTGGCTTTCCATCGATGGTGCCATCGATGTAAATGGTGCCGGTTTGTTATCTTATCTAAGCAATGACAACTAGAGTGTCTTGATGTTTAGTTTGGATAGATGTCGCCCTCCTGGAACCGACCTTTTTCTGCTGCTCTGATCTAAATGGATTACCAATTCTTACAGCGTCTCCTGATCCGATACGTCTTGATATATATCTTCGCTATTCTCAGTTGCAATGGATTGTACTCAGGGGTGGAGCTAAGGACCTCGGTTGTTGCTTCAAATTCTACCACCAATAAACTGATTCAAGTAGTTATAGTGCTGGGCGTCTTGTCATCGAAGGTGGGTGGTTTCATTCTCCTGGAATCTCAGACTGTGGACGCTTCTCACCTCTGGAGATTTGATAAGAAAACCGGTCTTCGATCATTTGCAGCCTGATTTCAAGGGCTGTCGAATCTATATCACTTGTCTGATTGAATAGCGGTTGTGCAATTTAGTTTTGCAATATCCAGATTACTTTCTCTTACCTTGACAGTTTACAAGTAAGACTTGCTATCTCCTAGACTATTCCTTATCTGTCTGATGATTATCTCGATGGACAGTTTAGTTAGTTTCTCGGTTAACTATCAATCGATCTGATGGAAAATCTCGGTGGATAGCCTGAATATCTTCTCTTTCAACTTCTCATTTAAATGCGTGAGAGCGGAAAAATGAGATCTTCAAATCGATGGATTCAGGATCAATTCCATGATCCACGTAATATTCGCGTAGCTGTCTAACTATATAATAACTCTCTTCTTAGTTCTGCTACACTAAATTTCTTTCCAGACTTCTTGAATAATTATCACATTAGACACCCATTGTAATACTAGAATTGATTTAAGAATTTATTCCACGAAATAGCAGTTTAACAGAAACAAAACAAGCGAACTTTCACTAATTATTACTTGGTTCTTGGCACGTCAACTCATACACGCTGATCGTCCATGAATATATAGGGTCATCAGAAGTTTATCCACTTAGTATTCTCGATAAGTCGATAACACATAAAGATGTGTTAAGTTGTCAGATTAATGGCCTTCATCTTCAATGCACAATTATATAATACCAGTATTTTATGTAGTTAAGATATATATAGTTTTTACAATTTTTAGCTGGAAGATTTTAGTAACAAAGTAGCAAATTATTTCATATCAGCAGGTTATCGCAAAGGGGATGTTATTGCTTTGTTATTAGAAAATAGACCAGAATATGTTGCAATATGGTTAGGATTATCAAAATTAGGTATCATTACTGCTTTCCTCAATACAAATTTAGTATCGAAACCTTTAATTCACTGTATAAATGTAGCAAGTGTAAAATCGATAATATTTGGAAATGATTTTATCCATGGTAAATATATCAATATAGATATATTTAAATCCTTTACTATATATAACTATTTTAGCTGTTTCTGATATTTCCCCTGAACTGGATGGTGATATAAAATTAATTCAATTTAATACATCAATAGTGGGAAATTTGGTTAAAAACTCTATTGATTTTAAACAATGTTTGATTGAACAATCCATTTCGTCACCAGATACATTCCTTGAAAAGACACATACAAAAGACAAAGTTTTATATATTTACACTTCTGGTACAACAGGATTACCCAAAGCAGCAAAAATTACACATGCCAGGTAAACATGCTTAAATCATAATTTCTATTCTATTCGCTTAAATACGATCAATAATTCATTTAGTTCCTACATTATTCGGATTACTTTTAAGATTTTTTCTAGCTACCTTTGCACCTGTTCATCAGTAATTGTACTTATGATGGTTATTAGTGGAAACCAATTTATCGTGAACAACATGATAATTATTAAATGTTGCGTGTATAAAATTCTGTAAAGTAATATTTTATGGTGTTAATATGAGTATTACAATAATTTTGTTCTGTTACCATACAGGTTATAATTAACTCTATTAATAGGCCAAACTTAGTTATATTTTTATTCGTAATAATTGCATAGACAGGTTTGAAAGTTAAAATGTGTAGTATGATATATTTATTACAAATACCCTCTCGTCTAGGGATTAATCGATGTTTTAGTGGAAGTATTTTTTTAAATAAAAATTAAGCGTCTAAATCATTATTTTGTCGTTAACTTAAAAACTTATCTATTTAGAGATTTAACATCGACAAAAAAAATTAGAGCAAAAAAAGAGTGTGCGTGTAACCTTTACGCGCGATTGAAGTAAAACTTGTTGACGTACGTATCGGAAAATAAATATTTAATTACAATTCAATCATATTTATTGTCTATATACTTTACAAAAAATGAGATGTTATATTTATATTATTCATTAGAAATAGGAATTTGAAAGTTATCATTATTTTTTATATATGAAATAATAGGTTTATGATAACTAAAATGTTATAAAATGTTAAACATAGATTTTACTCTCTAAATACCATTAATGTATTTGAAACCGTTTGAAAATGTCATAAATAAATTTTGAAAATTTAAGCTCCTCCCATAGCTGAAATTACACAGTTGCTTCCATCAGAATCTTCCGTTAGAATCTAACGTTAGAGTTACCCCTAGTCGCGCCTAAAGAAGTTTTGCTTCAATAATAGGTAAACAATATTAAAAATATACACACATTACGTTTAGAATGTGTGATTTTGTAGCTGTATCTATCTTATTGTAATATAACACAACACAAGAGCCTTCGATAGTTAGATAACCATTTCATTTTGTAGCATTTTAAAGCATATTCCATAAAATTTAAAATCCTGAATTGAGTTTGTTTTCTTCAGGATCTGTTATTGGTGGTAAAAGATCAGCCATCCTGACTAGTGGTTTTATGGCCTTTATGGCTACCTAACCAAACCTAAAATAAGTATAAGAAAGTGTTAAAACATTTCGAATATTATTATTTTATGAACAAAAACGTGCAACATGCTTCTTTACTTAACGTAAAGCTTCCGTATAAACAATTATTTACTATCATAATATGTGTATGTATATAAACTTACTTATTCAAATCATAATGAATGTCGCTGTCTCGTCTTTTTTTCATTTTCATTTTTCTTCAAATCTTTCTGGCGCTTATAATATGCCCTTTGACGTTCACAATTTCTTTTTCTTTTCAGCTCTTTAAGTCTATAAAACGAAAATAGCTAGGTATAAATAATAGGTATAAATAATTAGGTATAAATAGTGTAATTACACACCAAAAATAAAATGTATGCATATAGAATAGGTACTCACTATTTTCATTCAATATTTTTTCATCACTTTCTTCATTAATAAATCCACTTTGTTTATTCATATTTAATACAAACACTTTATACACAAAAAACTATTTACCAGCAATGTATTTTGGTTGACAAGATGACAAGCTGTCAATTCATACAATTACAGATTTAATTTTATTTAATACTAGCTGTACCCGGCGCGCTTTGCTACGCCATCAACTAATAAAATAAATTTAAGAAAAATAAAAAAGAAGAAGAGATAGGGAAGCAAAGAAAGTTTATAGTTTTGTTTTACTTATCGCACCAACAATATATTTTAAGAACTTTTATTTGTACGAATTCGTATAGATATCTATTAAAATCAGTATTGAACTTGATACATGGAAGCGCCATCTGGTGGTAACTTCCATTAATACGAATATTATATTCATCTTACCCATTAAAAATACATCATCATACTGATTTTCGTGACAATCGGTTGAACGGAGCAGAAGTTGCTACTCTGCAGCGCCACCTGGTGGCGAGTGGCATCAATGAGCATATCATACAAATCTTCTCCGTGGAAAAATACATTTACATACCAATTTTCATGACAATCGGTTGAACGGGACTGAAGTTGCTACTCTGCAGCGCCACCTGGTGGTGAGTGGCATCAATGAGCATATCATACAAACCTTCTCCGTGGAAAAATACATATGCATACCAATTTTCATGACAATCGGTTAAACAGGGCAGAAGTTGCTACTCTGCAGCGCCACCTGGTGGCGAGTGGCATCAATGAGCATATCATACAAACTTTCTCCGCGGAAAAATACATATACATACCAATTTTCATAATAATCGGTCCAGTAGTTTTTGAGTTCATTGAGTACATACAGACATACAGACAAACATTCATTTTTATATATATGGATAGTAGGCAGAATCGCATGAGTGCCGCCAGGATTATTTTCAGGGAGGTGCATCTGCATCTACACACTATTATGATCTAATATATATAGAATGTAGAATGATTTGGACAGCAACCGCGACGCCTTTAGTTTTTATTCAAACAATAATTTAATAAAAAAATTAAAAAAATATATAATTTTCTGGTAAATTCAGGTATTTTCTTTCATAGCAGGGGGGTGCAAGCGCACCCTCTTGCACCCTGCTGCCGGTGCCCATGCAGAATCGTGTTAGGTATTTTGTATTAGGTTTTGTTTCCGGTTTTTGTTATTAGAATGACGTCATGTCCGTTAGAATAACTGTTTTACTCCTAGTGTCGCTAAAGAAGTTTTACTTCAAAAATACATAAAATGAGATTTGCAAAATTAAAATTTATTGATAAACAAAACAGTTTTTGCAAAATTAAGAGAAAATTAGCTGCTTTAAATAATCTTAATAACTTTTTTAATTATTTGCTATTTTTTTTAATACCTATACCGGAAGTTGTGGGGCTTATTGTACAACAATTTTGTGCACAAGCTGGGCCAAATCGTTTAAATAGTTTACGCACAATTCAATTTTTTTATCTCGTTTTTTATGAATGCGAAATTTATAAAATAATAAACAATTCTCGATCCATAGGTGTGCCATTTCTTACTTTCCCTCAATTACACAAATCGAAGGGAAAAGGAATTTAAGAAATAAATGAATTATTTCATTGTTATAAAAATTTTAGGTATATATGTAAACAAAAGCGACCTCTTTGACCGGTAAACTCCAGTTTCGTCGATTAATCATTTAAACCTGTTTTGGTCTCATTTCGTCGACCGATACCTAAATCTTATGGCCATTCCCGTTTGTCGACTATACCATTTTTATCTGTATCTTATAAATCTGTTCCCAGAAGTACATTAAGATAAATTTCATAGATTAATAGGTATTTTAGGACTATTGTAAACAGGTCAAAGTGTAATTATCATTATAAAAGTATAGAGTAATTATTATTATTGTTTAAGGTTTTTCTTAAATAAGAAAGAAAAGTTGTCAAATGCACTTAAAAATTGAACAGATCCATGTATATTGAAGGATTATGAAATAGTTATTATCCTAACAAGTGCGGAAAGTTATACTTTCCCGCACGCGAACTGCAGATGCCCGAACGACGCGAAGCGGAGTTCGGGCAAGCAGTTTAAGTGCGGGAAAGTTAATTTCCGCAAGTGTTAGGATCAATACTTTATACAACTACTGCTCTGGAAGTAGAATTTAAGAGGAATATAACAAATAATTTTTTCTTTTGACACATCTGGCAATAAATTTGTTGTTGCATTTTTAGCTGATTCAACTAGTTCAGGTGGAGTTAAACATCTTGTTAAATCGACCATTATTTTAAATAGTACACTTTTTTTAATTACCTACACTTTCTTTTTGCGTTTAATACAGTTGCGTTGTGACAGTTATGACATAAATTAAAAAGGGTTAGGACTGATTGAGTAGTCTCTCTAGTCAAATAAAAACGACAGATAGTTTAGGCGGAATCCGTGTAGTTATGTGGTCATAACCAAACATGTGCGTTTATGAAATACATATAGTCAAGTATGCGACTATTGTGTACTTCGGAGATGACATACTGCGCTCGAAAAGTCAACTTCCAGAGCAGGCGTTGTATAAATTATCTTTTATTGTTGATGATTGTGGGATTAACCCAATTTATTATTAAATTAAAGGGAGGGAGAAGCAATTACAAATGGCATTAACTAAAATAGTCTGTTAAGGGCGTAAACATTTCAGTGACGAAAATTGTAAATTGGTTTTATAATCCAGTGAGTGTATTGGTTACTTAGTGATTGGTTGTAATTTCAGTAGAAAAGTTTTTTTTTTTATATAAGTTTCCTTCTATTCAACTTAAGTTATTGGAAGAATTTCAATATGGACTTTGAAGTAATTGAATCGAAAAGGGAAAAACCATTGATTTTATTCCTCGGCTATAGGTTATCTCAAAACAAAATTTGTAAGAACCTAAATATAAGGTGGACATGTCCTTCGCGTACATGTTCTCGAAAAATTACAACTGACTCCAAGATTACAACTATACTTAAAGCCAGTGATCACACGTGCGAGCCAAATACAGCCAAAAATGAAGTCCAGCTATGTATTTTTAAGAGCAAGAAAAGGGCCAGGGATAAGTTTACACCAATACTCCAAATATACAAGAAATAACAGATGTTAAAGACAGAGGTTTAGATTATGTTACCGAAATACCCAGTTTTCCGTCAGTCAAACATTCGTTGTATAATGCAAGACACCAAAGGATCTAAGGATACATCAAATTCTATCTCTTCGACAAGACATTATTATTCCTCAGATTTTCTTCTTTTGGATAATGGGACTGCGGATCGTATTCTGACATTTTCCAACGCAGAACATCTGTTGATAGAAGGAACTTGTTTTTTTGAAGACGGAACTTTTGTTGCTCTTTAATTAATGAACTATATATACTTTACATATGGGTATTGGAAGTACCCACCAAACAACAAACGTAGTACTCTTATAAATAAATAACAATAAAATATTCGACATATTGGTTAAAACACTTTTTTCAAAAATAAAAAATCGACCATTACGACTCTAGATCCCATTTTTTTCAAAATCAGTCTTACGTTATATACAATTTCATTAATTATAATTTACGAATCTGCTCCATTCCTTTAACCACGATTTATTAATATTTTTCCTTCATTATTATGTTTCTCTTGGTCTACCTCTTCCTCTTCGCGAATCACTTCTTGCTTCCAAATTTGTTTTGTTGGTCCATTTTCTGGAGATGTCCCCACCAGCTGGTTTTACAACATTAATGGCTAAAATTAACGAAAATTTTGATAGAAATCCCAAAGATTTAAAAAAACTTTCAATTATCAAAAAGATTGAAAATTGTTGAAACAGCAGTGTTGCAAACAAAGAATACTTTGAGCTTTGGATAGAATCGAAGTAATAGGGATAACGGGCTGTAAAGACAGCCGATGCTTTAAAAAGTCGAGCTCGCGATTTCAAAGTTAAACGTTCTGAAGAAAAAAGAGATATCTCGGAGTTTAATGGACCAAATTTCCTCATTTTTTAAAAATGTGGTACAAAATTAAAATATATCTTTTGTATTTATATTGCAAAATTGTTTAAAGTGAAGCAGCTAATGAGTACCGTAAGTATAAACCACAAATTAATTCAAATTAAATATATTATTTTAAAACTGTAATATTTTATAAAATTTACAAAATACTCTAATTAATTATTTATTTATCAATAAATTTGAAATAAAAATTATTAAAAACATATTGAGATGATATATGTTACTATGATATTTCAATTAAGTAAAGATAAAGAAAATTATAAAAATCGAGAAAAGGAAATTATATTCTCATTCCAAGGCAGAGTGCCAATGTAGTTAATTTGGGATAATTTATAATCGTCGTCTTCTTCTCAATACCTAAAAAGAAAAAAGAAAACAAAATAAGAAATTAAAATACACAAGTACATATAAAAAAATATTCAAAGAATAAAAATAATATATAATTTATCAATAACATATAAAATTCTAATAATCATGTATCAAATAGATAAGGAGAATAACTATTGAAAAAGTGTATAAATTTTATGATACCTTAGTAATCAAAACCGATTTTAAATAAATTAAGACAAAATGAAATAAGAAAACCAAATGTTAAGACATCAATGGTAAAGTTTTACATAAATCTCAGTATAAATATTAGAACTCATAGAAGAAAATAAAAAAAAGGTGTGTACTTACTTTTAGAATAGACAATGTTTGTTCTCAAGACATATTATGATTTATTATTAGTATAATTTCCAAATGAAAAATTCTGAAAATAGAAAGATATTAGATTATATTGTAGATAAGATATTATAAAATTAACAATTCATTTAAAGTACAGCAGATTTTAAAAGAATGATTTTTGTATTAAATGTAAATAATTAGTTAAGTATTAGATTTTTAGTAATCTGATTTGATAAAGAATTTGTAGGAGAAAGATATTATGAAATTAACAACTCATTGAAAGTTTAGTAAATTGTAAAAAGAATTTCTATTGTATTTAAATGTAAATAAGGAATTAGGTATTAGATTTTTAGTAATTTTATTGGATTAATAATTTAGTAGCGAATATCGCATGATAATGTATAGTGTAAGATTGTTTGGGGATTCAGTTGTTAAATTGTTGATTCTCTGAATCCCTCTCTTGTTTTTGGGGCTTTTGAAGTGATAGCATGTAATAAATTTTGCTCCGTTAAAATTTCGATTTTTTATTTAAATACTTATAAAAGAACGACTAAAAGTAGTAAAAAGTGTTAACAAAGCCACAAGACAACTCCTGATAACCACGGGTAAGAATTAAAGTTCATATAAATGGAGAAATAAATGTTAGGAATGGTGTGCGGAGCAGTATAGTTATATGAATGCTTCCTGAGTAATATAACTAAAGTTAAACTGGTTTCTGATAAGAAAGAGAGTAATATTTTACTCACCATATGATGCAAGATCAAGTTCTTTCCGGATGAAGAGCAAATTTAGTCGTCTACATCTATAAAGTGTCCGTATATCATTGATGTTCCTGGAAATGGATGGATTCCAATAGGAAGTGATAGCCTGTGCCTCCAGCTGTCCAGAGAGAATACCAAACTTCAAAACACGGTATCTATTTCCAATTTTTAAAAAAAAATAAAGAACATTTCTGTGTTTCATTTTTCTGTAGTTGATGAAAATTTGATATCACTTGTACACTGTTTCACTATTTATATAAGTTGTTTTTACATTCTTTGATAAGTTTAATTTGCTTTACTGATTACTAAATTCAGAATTTTTCATAACCCTTGATTTAACGATTTCTGAAATTTGAAGGTAATGTGTTTATGCGCACAAACAATAAGAAAAAGTGAGGTTAAGGTCAAATCGGAATTGTAGTACAAAATTGCAATTTGTTATATGATTGTTGAATTTTATTATATTTTTTTTGAAATTTTCAATATTAGTTAAATTTGAATCTATTTATTAGTTGAGATTTTTTGAACTCGCACCTTGAGAAAGAGAATAGCTAAGAACTTATGTTAAAGTAGCAATCATTAAAATAAAAGAAATTAACTTGAATCTTACCTTATCCACATCTATATTAAAATAAAAATTTTCAAGGTATTTTCATATATGTTATAATATATATGCATTTACGCTCGTATATGTTATAAATTTTGGCGCCCAACGTGGGGCTCTAAATAATCAAAACTAGAGCCTTTTAAAATAATCAATATTTGAAAAATTTTCGCATATCAAAACAAAACTCTAGAAAAGTTGGTTTGGTAATAATTTTTATTTTTATTTGTTTGTGTGATTTTGGGTTATTTATAACTAATAATAAACAGGTATTTGCTTGTAAAATATTTATTAGTATAAAGGTATTCATATAAAAATTTACACATTATTTGTATTTATCTGGGAATTTGAACTGTGAGTATGGATAAAAAATTGAGATTGAGAGATGGTAAGGTAGTCGGAGAGGATAGTGAGAGTAGTGATGGAGGAGAGATTGAGATTGAAAGTGTGGCGGTACAAGTACATGAAGAGAGAGTATTAGGAGCAGGAGATTATCGAGTGGAAGAGCTGATTCAAACAGGACAGACACAGGAGGAAGCAGAGACAGAGGAAGGAGATAATTTGGGAGAGATAGGGGAAGAACAGGATCGAACTATGGTTGAAATAGAGACAGAAGCAACTGTTGGTGCAAATGAACAGGAAGAACAGGTGGTACATGAAAGGCCAAAAGAAGAGACCCAACTTGATATGAACAGCTTACTACAATTCATGAAGATGGGATTTAAACAACAAAAAGAAGATAATGTGAAGATGAGGGAAGATATTAAAAAAGATATAAAAGAAGAAATGAAGAATAAATTGGATTAACAAAAGGAAGATATTAAAGAAGAAATAAATAAAAAATTGGATGAGACGAATAAAAGGTTGGATCAGCAAGATAAGAAATTTGAAGAAAATAATAAAAAATTGGATAAGACAAACAAAAATTTGGAAGAAATTAAAGCAGATAATAATATATTTAAAAAAGAAATTAGCAGTATTAGAGAAGATAATTTGAAGATAAGGGAAGAAGTTAAAATTATGAAAAAGGAATTTGACAAGAAAATTGAACAGCAAAACAAGAAAATAAGGACTGAAATACAGGATACTGGAGTAAAAATTAGGGGGGAAATTGAAAAAGTTGTGGAAATTAGAGTAACAGAAGTAGGAAAATCAATTAAAGAAAATTTACCTGAAGAAATTGAGCGAGAAGTTAACAAACAAACAGAAATTATGAAAAAAGAAATAAGACAAATACGGATCCAAGAGCAAATTAATGAAGAGGTAGTGGACAACTTAAAAATTAATTTGGGAAAAGAATTTGAAAGACTAGAGGGAGAAGTAGAAAAACAAAAAGGAGTCTGCAGTAAGAACCAGGAATTAACTGGGTTAAAATTAAGTAAGGAAATGGAGGTTATACAGAAGAAGCTACAAGAAGTTATGGAGAATAATGTTAGAGGAAATGCATTGGGAGTTCTTCCCAATATGATGTCACACTACAACAATGCAGGAATTAAATTTGATGGAAACATAAACCATATCCATCCAAAAGTATTTGTCAATATAGTGAAAAGTAAAACAAAATATACAAGTGATTTCTCGGAACAAAAATTGTTAATCCGTAATATGTTAACAGGACATCCTTTACTTTGGTTTTGCAATAAAGAAAACCAAATTTTCTCTATGAAAGATTTCGAAGAGCAATTTTGCAAATATTTCTGGGGAGAAATACAACAGTCGACATTTAGGGAAAATTTGTATTTTGGAAAGTTTGACTACAAGAAAGGAAGAAATTATAATGCATATGCAATGCAACTTTATAATAATGCGCAATATTTAGAACCTGAAATGAGAGAAGAAGAAATAGTATTATATGTGTCGAGACAATACAACCATGAAGTGACTGAGACGATAGCTATACACAACATTAAAACCATGGAACATCTCTCAAATTACTTACAAAGACTAGAACGAAGTTTAATGAGTGAAAGTAGAAATGATGGGAATGAAAGATTTAATCATCGGAATAGGTATGAAAACAAGAATTCTGGTGGGAATAGATTTAATGATAGGAATAGAGAGGAAAATAGGAATAATGGTAATGACAGATTTAATAATAGGAACAGGGAATTTAATAGGGGATATAGTGATTTTAATAGGAATGATAATAGAAATGGTAGAAATTGGGAAAATAGGAATTTAGATAGGAGAAATAGGGATGTTTCAAATAACAATAATTATGATAGGAATAGGGGGTCAGGAAATAGATGAAACAGAAACAATGATAATAATGGCAGAAATGAGGTTAATCGTAATGTAGGGAATCAGAATAATGAATGGCGAGATAGAGGTGAGAATAGTCGACAGGTGAATGTTATGAATGCAAATCAGGGTGATGTGACTGGTCCAGGCCAGGAACAGAACGTGGATTTTGCCTAAGTCGCTTCCACGTGCGTAATATCATCTACTCTTCTAGGTAGAGAATTTCTTGTTAATGAAGATGAAATTAAAATCAATGAACTAAGGAGATTAATTTTTATAGAGGGGGTTTTTCAAAATATTAAATGCCAAATTATGATAGATACTGGTTCAGAGGTTACTTTAATTAGTCAAAAAGTAGTGTCACAAGTTAAACAAGATGATATTATGATGATAAAAACAAATAAATTATCCTTAGTGGGAGCGAATAATAAAAAATTATATGATACCAACAACATGATTATGGGAGAAATACTGATAGGTATTAAGAAATATAAAATCCAAATGTTACTTATTCAAAATTTAAATTATGACATTATATTAGGTTCAGATGAATTGAATAATCACAAGGTAGTAATAGATTATGAAGAAGAATGTTTGAAATGGGAACAACAGAGAATACCATTTACCTTAGGACATAATGCAAATCAGGAAGCTGATCCGAATAGACAGTATAATAATATTGCAAAGGTAGATTATAATGAGTTAGAAGGAAACTGTGGACAATATCAAAAAGAAGTGGAAATGTTGTGTAAAAAGTATTGTAAACTATTTAATGAAGAAACGTGTATAGCATCAAATTATACCCACAAGTTGAAGATGAACAAGGATATTAAGAATTTTAAGATTAAGACTTATCCAATTCCTTATAAGTTGAAGGATGAAGTATATCAGGAATTAAGCAAAATGATGAAAGATGGAATTATAGAGAGGTCTGATTCACCGTATATAAATGCAATTACGTGTGTTAGAAAAAAGTCAGGGGAAATAAGATTATGTTTGGATGCTAGGAATATAAATACTTACACAGTAAAACAATATGAAAGTCCCATGAATGTAGAGGGAATATTTGGCCGAATAACAAAGGCTAAAATATACTCAAAATTAGATCTTAAACACAGTTTCTGGCTAATTCCTTTAGAAAAAAGTAGTAGACAATACACAGCTTTTATGGTGGATGGAATTGTATACCAATTTTGTGTTGTACCCTATGGATTACAAAGTTCTTGTGCAGCATTAGTTAAAACTTTACATACAATATTGAATAAACATGAATCATTTATACTTCATTATATTGATGATATTTTGGTGTATTCAGAAAATGAAGAAATACATAAAGAACATTTGGAAATAACTTTAAAGGAACAACATATTTTTCATATCACATGCATTAAAACAGCTAGTTTTGATCTCTGTTTTGCCAGTCGAAATAAGACAATCTCAGAACAATGCAACTGTCAGTCAGAAACTGACAGTTGTTTCTGCCCTAGGGGAGAAACAACGTTGTTTTTGCTCGACACATTCATTCATTTATTATTTATGTCTTTATTTCAAGTCTGTTAGAATCGCATTTGTAATAAACAAAAGCGAATAATATCATAATCATCTGACAGCTGTCGTCAAATCGTTGTTAAGATATTACTACCTACGCTATTTGTCTGAAATAGTCTAACTTCGACTGGCTACAGAGATCAAAACTCGCTGTTTCAAGCATGTGATATGAAAAATATAGTGTGTGGCACGGGATGAAACAAAGACGATTTCTGACTGGGCGAAGACAGCCCTCGCTTCGCTCGGGAAGTCAACTCTCGCCCTAGTCAGAAATCGTCTTGTTTCACCCCTTGCCACACAATATATTATTGTAGGCACATATCAATATTTTTGTAGGGCAATCGATTTTTTGACAAACAAAGTAGTTGGTATAATATCTGTCCCTATTTCCCTACGTGTGGAACAATCATAAAATTTCATTATTAACATCATCCTCACGTAATAAAATAAAAATTATACTGCTAATGATAAATTTTTTACTCACGTAACTTTGACATGTCCACAAAGGCGCACGAAGGATAGAAATCGCAGGCTTTGTAGGCCAAACTTATTTTTATATTTTTTATCGCTTAAACTGTTTATATTCAATATAGCAAAAAGTTACCTATTAATATGCATGCCACTGTAAGATAGACATGTTCCAAATTTTATAGCAAATGTACCTATTATTACGGTATAAAATTTTCGCAAAGGAAAATTTTGGGCGTCTAGGTGAAAGGAAGCCACTTGAGAATGGAGCATACTAGTTTGCTCTGGCGGTCAGTTTATAGTTTTAATGACAGGTAAAAGTTTATAAATTTTATTATGGCAATCTTATTAAGAGATTGGACTGGAATACGTAGTGCTGAACAACTATTCAGATTAGCTGAAAATCGTGAAAAACTCGCCAATGTAATTGCCAACATTAGGGAGACCTGATATGGCACCGAAAGAAGAAGAAGAAGAATCTTATTAAAAGGAAAAAAGCAAGCAGAGTTATATGATAGGGTTAAGGCGGATCAAATAATGAGCATGCCTCAGGACAGGATAGTCCCCATGTATAACTTGGTGAGAAACTTTCCAGTAGAAATACTGGAGAGGGACTCATGGAACAATGGCTCCCCAATCCAAGGGGAGTCAATCTGGTATGCCGAAGGCTCAAAGACTGAGAAAGGCACAGGGTCAGGTATATACAGTAGAGGACACAGCATAAAAGTCCAAATAAGTCTAGGTGCGTATGCTACAGTGTTTCAGGCTGAAATAATGGCCATATAACACTGTGCAACGGAGATCGTAAGTCAGGGTATAACGGGTAAAACCGTAGTCATATACTCGGACAGCCAAGCAGCTCCAAAGGCGATAGTCTCGGCACAATAAAGCACACAGATGGTGTGGGACTGCGTTGGGGCCCTGACACATGCCGCAAGTCAAAATTCTCTGACACTGGCATGGATACCAGGACACTCAGGGTTTCAAAGCAATGAGAAGGCTGATGAATTGGCCCGTGCGGGAGCTAATACCCCAATGATTGGCCCGGAACCATTTGGCGGAGTTGCTGACACATTCAGAAAGGCAGCCATTGAGAAATGGGGGCTAGAGAAGGCCCAGGAGTGGTGGGAAAAATCACCGGGCAAGTGACAAGCCAAAGTCTTCATAAAGGGACACTCGGCGAAGTTTACTGCAGAGCTGCTATCACAAAGGCGAAACGATGTCAGAATTATTGTCAGTCTCTTGACAGGACATTGTAGGCTCAGAAAACACATGAGTCAGCTGAACTTAGCAGATGAAGACGTTTGTCGATACTGCCAAGAGGAAGAGGAAACCGCATTTCATGTCATATGCCAATGTGAAGGCCTTGCAAGGACGCGGTATCTAGTACTGGGAGAGGAGAACCCGGCTGCTCCAAGTGATGGGAGTGGAACTGTCAAGGCTATTAAGTCTCATTAAGAGGGCAGAGCTGGACAAGGTGCTCCACAAATAATGGTTGTTTACAATAGATCTGCAAAGGTCACAGTGATACAGACTAACAGCTAACCCAAAAAATATCTATCTATTATGGTAATCTTGTAATTAATTTTCAAATTTCCAAAATTTTCAAAATTTTCAAAATTTCAAAATTTTTTAATTTTTTCAAAATTTGCAAAATCTTTAAATTTTTCAAAATTTTAAAATTTTTCAAAAATTGGAAAATCATGAAAGTTTTGAAAATTAATTAATTAATTAATTTTCAGAATTTTTAAAATTTTCATAATTTTCAAAATTTTCAACTTTCATTCTGTTCAAGTAAAAAAGGTGTTGTATTATAATCTTCTTTCGGTTTCAAATACATTAAAGGTATTTAGAGAGTAAAATCTATGTTTCACATTTTAGTTATCATAAACCTATTATTTCATATATAAAAAATAATGATAACTTTCAAATTCCTATTTCTAATGAATAATATAAATATAACATTATATCATTTTTTGTAAAGTATATAGACAATAAATATAATTGAATTGTAATTTAATATTTATTTTGCGATACGTACGTCAAATAAGTTTTACTTCAATCGCGTAAAGGTTACACGCACACTTTTTTTGATCTTCAGGTACCTAATAAACAATTTATATACCAGCTTTCAAATGCTAGAATTTTAGATTATCGCTACTGTTCGGAAAGTTCTCATCGGTACGCGATTTTAAAAGGGATTATAAAATCTGACCGCCGGCGCCGCGCCGAAGCGAACTAGTATGTAACCCTTAGAAATTACAGCTTGTTACTTGTAAAAAGGTCTGAGTTTTCGGTAATACTACACATTTCAACTTTCAAACGTGTCTATACAATAATGTAAAAAAGGGTGATTTTTATTCTCCTTTAAAGCTGGTAATCACTAATAGTCATAGTCATAAGTGGAACTAAAAGCATTATCTATGGTCCATATACATTATTTTTGAAATTAATTCGCTTTCCTGTGTATTATATATGTTAATATAAGATATGTTAAAGTATACGTTGATGGTGTGAGTTTAATATTTTAGGTTCATCTTTACAGTAACTGGAATTAATTCATTTTTAAATTTTCAAGAAGATGATATTTTGTACAATCCTTTACCTTTATATCACGCTACAGGTGGAATGCTAACTATAGGACAAAGCATTATTTTTGGAGTTCCTATAGTAATACGAAAAAAATTTTCTGCATCTGCTTTTTGGACAGATTGCAATAAATACAAATGTACGGTGAGAATTTTTTTGAATACAGAAAATATACTACCTACTTACTATAATAACATAACATATTCATTGATGGACATAATTTTCAACAGGTAGCTAATTATATAGGAGAAACATGCAGATATATTCTAGCAGCGAATAAAGGGCAAACCTCCATTAAACACGGTGTAAAAAAAATGTTTGGCAATGGTTTAAAAAAAGAAATATGGAAAGAATTTGTCGATACATTCAACATTTCTTCGATTCGCGAGTTCTATGGTTCAACTGAAGGCAACTCTAATTTGAGTAAGTATTATTGAAATTAAAAACAATATTTTTTAACCGATGATTTGGGTTTTAGTTAATCTGGATGATAAAATAGGATCTGTAGGTTTTGTACCTTTTTATTTGAGTCCATTTGTACCAGTGTGCTTGATAAAATGTGACGATGAAACGAACGAACCTCTTAAAAATAGTGAAGGCTTCTGTATCGAATGTAAAATTAACGAATCTGGTTTATTGATTGGAAAAATTAACAAACGAATTAACACACAAACATTTGATGGATACGTGGACAACAAAGATACTAATAAAAAAGTTTTGAATAATGTCTTTAAGTTGGGTGATTCATATTATAACTCTGGAGATCTTATGGTGAAAGATGATTTTGGATATATCTATTTTAAAGATAGAACTGGGGATACATACAGGTAAAACCATAATATTACCTGAAAGGATTTTTAAACTATTATAATGGCTGTTTTTTTTACTTATTGCGCTATTTTTTTACTGTTTTCATTTTAATTTCATCCGTTTTTGCTGTTCTGTGTAAATAAGTAATACCATTTATAGTTTATCTGTTACACTTTTAGATGGAAGGGAGAAAATGTAGCTACAACTGAAATTGAATATCTAGTTTCTGAAATAATAGGTCCAAAAAATGCTGTTGTGTATGGAGTTGAGGTAAATATATTTTGTGGTTGTAGGACACTTGCGAACGGGACATTTGCGTCCGGATTATTTGATAACTCCTTTCCCAGGTATCCTGGATCTGAAAAATTGGAGAGAGCGAGCAAGTGCTCTGCCGGCACTAAGGCCACATATGGCATTGTGGATCCTTCCGTGCGTAAGGATATCGAGTCCTTAGGCTGTCATCATGCCTAAAGATTTAAAATAGGTTAAAATACTGTTTTTTTTTCTTGTTCGCAACCTCTGCATAAGGGCGATTCTGCTAATTTCATCATAAAGAGATGTTGTCGCAATTGGCAGTGATCTGTTAGACCACCGCTGGTCAATGCCTTAAATTTTCTTGCTGTTCCAGGATGAGGTAATAACTTTTTGGCCAGTCTACAGTACGTTGTTTCATCTCAGCACTGTATAAAGTTTTGGTTAGAGTGCTGTTTGATAAGGTCCACGACAGCGGACATTGTTAACTTGGTAGATTGGCGAGGGCCAACATATTTGTAGCCCGCAGCCCTCCTTACTAAGTGCAGTTACATTTAGAGTCCTTTGATCCAGCTCCTTTTGAGGTAAACTGTCCTTTATTATACTTAGACATGCATGGCACGTGCTACCCAACAAATTTTGAATTATTAAATGTATGATAATAGTTTTTTAAGTATTTTTCGGTTTCTTTAAATAAGTATTATAATATTATAAATTTGTCACAATTTCGCTGAACTTATTCTAATATTTTCCTTTTATACTTCTGTATACTATCTGAAAAAAAGAAAACGAAATTATAATATCAATTATATATTTTTAAACAAAATTAATTTAAAAAGAATAGTTCACAAGAAGTTGTGTTCAGATATCAAAAATAAAAGTGAAAAGTTCATTGGAGTTAGTATACAAGGGATGTTAAAAAAATCGTTGTGTCATTGAAATTTTCTAAAAGGGCTAAAAGTAGTAAAAGAAACAACTTCTTTCAATGAATTAAAATATATTTTTAAAAATGTAACAATTTATAGTTTATAAAGAAAATGCAAAATATTCAAAAAAATGAAATTGGATTTCTTCGAGTCCTTACTTTTAACACTTTATTAAAAACATACAAAATTTGTTGGGTCGCAAGTGTACCTTCCCCAATATATAATTATAATAAAGGACAATTTACCTGGAAAAGGTTAATCAAATAATCCGGTCACAAAAGTCCCGCTTTCAGGAAAAGTTTGCAAATATCCTGACACGAAATTTTTTACACTCCATTTTGTGAATTACACATTGAAATGGTTGCAGGTACCATATACTGAGGGAAAAGCTGGTATGATAGCAATAGCAGATCCATCAAAATCAATTAATACTAAAACATTAGCAGAAGGATTAAAATCCAGTTTACCCTCTTATGCGATACCCCTTTTTTTAAGAATTATGGATTCTTTACCACTAACTGGTACGTTTAAAGTGAAAAAAACGGAGCTACAAAAAGATGGTTTTGATATTAATAATGTTAGAGATTCTTTATATTTATACAATGCCAAATTAGTAGATTATATTCCATTAAGGAAATTTTATGAAGATATTGTTACTGGGCAACACAAATTGTGATTTTTTATAATAATTTATGTATTAAAATTAAATAAATATTATCTGATTGTAAAGAAGTAGTCTACTAACTTTTTGATAGTTTAATTAGTAAAAACACCTCTCATGAAATTTTTGAAGTTATACTTCTATTCGTGCACTCGGCGGAAAAGATTTGTGTAGAGTTAAATGGGAAAAATCATTACATATGTAATGGTGTGAGTAGGAGAGAGACAGAAACACTTATAAGCTATATTGGTCGGTAAAAACAAAGATGAAATATTTACAACATGTAATTAGTCACAACTATAAGTCCTTTGAATACCGTTTTAACATTCAGAACATTGAAAAGGGATAGATATACAAAAAACAGTCTGAATACTAATGGATAAAAATCATAGTGACGGACCACATCATTATTTGACAGATTATTTTATAATTCTGTCAAGTAAGTATACACATAAAGTTTAGCATTTTATATAGATAATAATATTCAGTAATGAGTATTGTATTGTAGTCTAAAGTACCGTCACATGGTTGCAGTATATTCTGCTCTATGCTTTTAAGGTTGTTGGCTACATACAGTTTTTATGAATAGTCGAGGAAATAAAGCACTAAAACCTCCGAATTTTGTAACGTAAGATAGATCGGAGTGCGTTTTTTTGTCACTATTTTTTATAATGTAAAAATGGGAAATTGCATTTCTGCATTCGAAAAGTGCATTCCGAACAGACAATAGAGAGAAAACTTACAACTCTGTAGGTATTGCTGAAAATGGGTTCAATTTATATACCTACTCAGGGTTTTTGGGGTCGCTGAGCACGAATATCATGATGCCGAAAGTCTCCGCGATTTACCTCTTCTCCTGAGGTTTTATGTAAATTCTGTACGAAATCAGTGCACACTTGGTACTCGGTGGTTTTTTGAGTCGCTAAATACGATTATAATTATGGCGATGGTCTTCGAAATAATTAGTGCTTAAGATTTTATGCACATTCGATACAAAAAGAGTGTGCACTCGGTACTAGGAGGTTTTTGGGGTCTCTGAACATCAATATCATATAATCATTTTTCTAAATCATTCGCATACAAATTTATGAATCCGGGCGTGTGCATAGAAGTATAACTTCTGCCGGCAGTCCCACTGACTGTCACACTCGTTTTTTAAATTTAGGACTTACACAAAGAAGAAATGATAATAAAGAGTAATTGAAAAAATATGACAACAGACAGGAGTCAAAGATGCTGTCTCTATCTATAGCCGATAGCGCTTTTAAACTGCTTGGTTACGAATGTACGAATCCTGTCCGATGTTAATATGAGATATCTTAAATAATTACTTAATTTTTTTTTTAAATAGATAGAGTGATTTAAGAGGAATTTTAGAAGTTTCTAATGCGATGTCGTAAATGAACTCATTTTTTTGCGCTTGCTTTGCAAACGCTGGCTAAACCCTACGAGACAGATCAAAATAATGTACTACAGTATTGTATACCTATACCCACCTTAAGAAGGTCTACGAAAAAGTCCGCGATGGTATATGTTTATCTCTTAGGATAACACACAATAACCATTTTTATCCTTTATTTTTTACCAGAAATAATGGCTTATTTATAAAACCATTTTAAGCAATACAGCATTGTTCCTTATCCAATTAAGTACCTTAAATACATTGCGTATCTAATATCGATCGATATGACCGCCGGCAGTATGTAGGTAATTTAAATTAATATTTTATTGTGGTTGTGGCGGTACCGGCCGAAGAGTGTCACAGTAGGCTATTCAGAAATATTTCGTTCGGGAATCATTTATCTAACAATAGAAAAATGGTAGAGAAAAAACGGGTGGGACTGCCAGTAGAAATTATTCTTATATGCACGCGCCAGGGTTTAGAAATTTGTATGGGAATGATGTAGCAAAATCATTATATGCTTGAAGCATGGACCTACTATACTATAAATATGAACTTCCGTGTCCATTTTATAGGTTAAAATGCAATGTAGGGTCAAAAAAATTCACATCGTATAATAAAACTCTTCATCTTTCCAATAGTATGTTACAAAATATGGCTTGTCGATCAAAATATAAAAATATTTATTACAAAATATATATCGTGTTTTCATAATATCAACTAAAACTGATTTCAGTGTCCTTTGTGTGCAGAATGTTATTTCAGTTTAGTGGTTGTTCCTTTAAAATTAATTCATTAATTAGTTAATTAAACCATTAATAGTTGGGGAATATGAGTGGGCATAAGGACGGGGATCCGCCCGATAAGGGCGATTTTTTGGGATTTTGACAGGAGGAAATGGAAACAAGTGAAAATTTATCTGGTAACGTAGGAAATAATCTCGCATCGAACGCAGTAAGTCAGTCAGATCCAAATATTGGGGAATTTTTTAAAAATTTAACCAAAATTAACAATAAAAATAAGGGAAATGGAAATACAAGTTCACAGGTAAATAAAAACGGCGAAATAAATACCGATAGCGATAACGACAACAACCAAAAAAAACCAGTCACAAACAGATCAAAATAAAACACAAAATAAAAGAGAAATTTATTTGTATACCGCGAATGATACAGGTCCGTTTTCAGTATATATTGAAAATAGTACATAAAACTTTTCTGGAAAACTTAGCGCAATGAAAATAGGAGAAATTATTTACAATACCCATCCAGAATTAGATAAACATATTAAAAATATTGATACGATAGGAAGAAATAGAATTCGAGTAAAATGTAAAGACTATAACAGCGCCAATACATTGGTTAAATCGCTTAATTTCAAGAAATATAATTTAAATGTTTTCATACCGCGATTTATCGTTCACAGAAGAGATATTATCAAAACGGTAGACTTAGAATATTCAGATGATTACATTAAAAGTAATATTAAAAAACACGATTTACACTGTAAATTCTCAGTAGATTCAGCTAAACGTTTTTCTAGAAAAATTATCGAAAATGGTACTACGAAATTTATACCAACACAAACTATATTAGTTACCTTTAAATCGCAGACATTACCAAAAGATGTCGAGATTAACCATGTACTTTTTGAAGTTGAAACGTATGTGGAAAAAGTAGTGCTTTACTATAACTGTTTTAGATACGGTCATCTCGGAAAACATTGTAAGAGTTCAAAAAGATGTCTAAAATGCAAACTAAACCATGACACTAAAGATTGCCCAGAAACCGAAACAGACCCCAAATGTTTTCATTGCAACGGTTCTCATTATTCAAATGCAGTTAAGGAATGTCCAGAATTTACCCGACAACAAGAAATAAAAAAAAATAATGTCTCAAACAAATCTGTCATACAAAGATGCACGTGAAAAAACATCAATGCATACATATGCATCTGTAACGGCTAACAATAGACAAACCACAAACACACCTTCTTCATCCTCATTGAGATCTACACATTATACACAGAGTATAGTTCGAAACAAAAGACCCCGACCCCAAACCCCTGACCCAGTATTAAATAAACATAAAGAAATTGTTGCCCCTTTTAATCTTCCCTCCACGTCCGGAGGTATTCTCCAATCACCCGCGTATACCCGAAACACACAACCCTTTTATCCCAATGCTTACCAAAACAACTTTAATCCCAATGCTTATCAAAACAACTTTAATACAAATACAAATCTATTATTAGATATTGTTCAGTCAGTAGTTAACATGCTTAAACAAAAAAACACTTTCGATGTACAAGAACAAGACATACTAGAAACAATACATACAAAACTAAGTAACTCAAACCCCCTTTTTAAACCCTTCACATCTTCAACTCCTTTCGGACCTCACACTTCTTAAAAAACCGTAGTTTTTTCCTATCTCTTTTCTCTCTCTCTCTCTCTCTTTCTGTATCTTTGCAGTTAACTTTATATTTCTTCTATTTAATCATTAATGGAAAAACTTAACGTTTTACAGTGGAATTGCAGATCAGCTAGAGCTAATAAAGAAAATTTAAACAATTTACTATATAATAATAATAATATCGATATTGCTTTACTTTCAGAGACTTGGTTTAAGCCAGGAATCTATGAAAATTTTAACAAATACAATACTCTTCGATGTGATCGACCAGACGGTTACGGAGGAGTAGCAATATTGGTTAAAAATAATATTAAATACAAAGAACTCAGATTACTTGCCTTTCCTGAGATATCAAATATTTGTATAACAGTACCATTAGATCAAAATAAGTCTATTACATTTGATTCAATTTATATTACACCCAGAACAAAAATCAATGTTAATAGATGGAACCTATTTTTTTCCTCAATTCCTTTTCCTTTTGTTATTTGTGGAGATTTTAATGCTCATAACAGGGCATGGGGATGTGTGAGTGATGATACCTTCGGTAAATATCTGTTAGAATCAATAGAAGAAATGAATCTAATAATTTTAAATGACGGCTCTCCGACTCTCGTCAACTATACACCAAACGGTAATGCCAGCGCTATTGACTTGTCAATAAGCAGTCCAACCATCAACCACCTGCTAGAATGGGAAACAATTGAGGATCCACACGGATCCAATCACTTACCAATTCTTATTAAATGTCTTGTAACACCTAAGATATTAAACACTAAATCATATAGGAAATGGAATACAACTAGAGCGGACTGGTCACTATACAGAGACACTAGTGAGAGATTGTCAAGTTTGCAACTGGAACACTCTATATATCGAGATATTGCCGATCATATCAATGAAGTATCTGAACTATCTATTCCCCACAAAAATAATAATTATAAAGCAAAAGGAAAACACTGGTGGAACCAACAATGTCAAGATGCCACTAACGACAGAAAACAAGCTTATAATACCTATAAACTAAATCCAGATATGAATAATTTGTTAAAGTTTAAACGATTGGATGCTGTAGTCAAGAGGGTTACAAAACTGGCCAAAAGAAACTCCTGGAAAACGTACTGTTCATCTTTAAGCAGTAATACGCCCATAAAAGAAGTCTGGAAAAATATAAACAAACTTAAAAATAGGAAACAAGAAAATTATACGCCGATAGACTCAGAGGCACCATGGATACCAGACTTCCAAAATAAACTAGCCCCCTCATGGGCAGTACAAAATTCTCCAGAGTATGAAGAGTTGAACGAACATGAAGACCTTGCAAACTCCACGAATCTAGTCAAGCCATTTTCACTAAAGGAACTCAATACTTCACTAAAAAAACATAAAGACACTGCACCAGGTAAAGATCAAATTCAGTATGCTATGATAGGGAATTTAAGCATAGAAGCGAAGAAGCTGCTGTTGACAATATATAACAATATTTGGAAAAATAAATTACCAATTCCAAAGGAGTGGCAAGAATATGTCATAATTCCTATCCAAAAAAAAGGCAAACCACCAGAACATCATAATTCTTATAGACCTATAGCTTTGGCTTCTTGTGTCTTAAAAACATATGAAAGATTAGTTACCACAGTGGTTTACCACAGGGTAGTATACTCAGTCCCCTATTGTATATAATATACACACATGAATTACAAAGTATAATCCCGAGAGGGTCCAACATTGTAGAATTTGCAGACGACGTGGGAATATATACTGAAAGTGACACAATCGATGAATGCAATGAAAAATTGTCAGTAGCCATGAAATCAGTTAAAAAATGTAGCGATAATCCAGGTTTTACAATATCAGAAACGAAATCATCGGTATGCACTTTTACAAGGCAAAGATTCTCTGCCCCTCCACAAATCAAATTATCTACCATGGAAATAGGATATAAAACACATGTTAAATTCTTGGGGATATTTATAGATCAAAAACTTAATTGGAAACACCACATCAACTACATCAGGGGTCGGGCGGAAAATGGCATCAACATTTTAAGATCTATTTGTAGTACCAATTGGGGTGCCGATACTGCCGATCCTAACATAACACTACTCTTTTATAAAAGTTTTATAAGATCAATCTTAGATTATGGATCCATTTTTTATGACAGTGCACACAGAAGTTACCTGGAGAAAATAGATAAAATTAAAAACAAATGTATTCGACTATGTGGGGGACTACTAAAGAGCACTCCAATTATCGCACTAGAAGCAGAATTTGGAGAACCTCCACTCCAATTGAGAAGAAAAAACCTTTGACAAAGATTTGTTTTAAAATTACTAGCTAATGAAAGTCCCTTAATGAAGAAAATTAATAAACTAGCAGAACTCAGTAGGAATCACAGATATTGGAGAAATAAGAAAAAACCATCGCTAGTGGAATGTTACAATGTAGTTAACCCATACTCCCAAAACATCTATATCTCCAGTTATCCATACACAAGAATACCATCGATTGATATATTTGAACACATACCAAATATAATAATAGAACCCTACTTAAAATCATCACATAACAAAATTTTGGAATGCGATATAAACAGAAAATGGGCTGACTTTCAACAAATCTACACAGACGGATCTAAAATAAAAGAACAAACAGGCTGTGCTTACCTCTTTAAAAACAAAAATTTAAAGCAAATGTTTAAACTGCCAGAAAAGGCTTCAATATTCTCAGCAGAATTAACAGCGATTAGGGAAGCAATTAAGGTATGCGTAGAGTTAGAGGATACACGATTTATAATATTTTCAGATAGCAGAAGCTCTCTCGAAAGTATCAGGTCGGCAACACCATCTTCTATTAATCACTATATTATAATAGATATTTTGCAATATTACAGTGAATTAAAAGCTCAAAATAAAACTTTATCTATGGTATGGATTAAGGCACACGCAGGCAACAAAATGAATGAGGAAGTAGACCTTCTAGCAAAAAAATCAACCACTGAAGGAAGCCCTATAACAGACTGGAAATTTCCTCACACAGATATTTATCGAAGCCTTAAGGTAGACCTCCAAAAAAAGTGGCAGAACATGTATGAAATATCTGATAAAGGCAGTTACTATAGGAATCTCCAACCACAACTTCCCATCAAACCCTGGTTTCAAATCTACATCAAATAGGAATCTAATTAAAGTTATTTGTAGAATGCGTTTTAATCATGCAACTTATCCCGAATATCTCCATAGAATTGGATTATCCGAATACCCCAATTGTAATTGTGGAGGAATAGGTGATTTACAACATGTGATTCTAGAATGTAATAGACATGATATTAATAAATTGTACAAAAGTCTGTATGAAAACAAAATTGTCCAACCAATAAATTTAAACACTCTATTAAGCCATAAGAAATGTTTTAAAATATTGTACGATTTCATAAAAGAATGTAAAATTGAACTATAAATACCCTCTCTATTGTCACCCTTCCAAGGATTAACACCTGTGATCGTTTACACCCTGCTTAGGAGGTCCTCTAGGCAAATATAAATCCCTACTTGTGTCCCCAGTTAATCATTATATATATATATATATATACAAAAAACAATGTAAAAAATATGTTTAAAAAAAACACTGTTTAAAATTATTGTAAAATTATAACTAAATAAATGTGAAGGAAAGGCAAAAAACCTTAGTTATATAAATACATTAATAAAATAAATAACAAAATACAGGATTGTATGAGTAGAGATACAGAAGGTAGAGAAAGAGTAAAATTCCTATACGAAGCTTTGGCCAGTTGGTTTAGAACCAGAGCCAGAAACAAAGAAAAAAAAAACTAAAACTGATTTCAGTGTCCTTTGTTTTGGCGCATACCGTATTTTAATTCTGCTTTTCTATTAATGGATATTACCGATCACATGGGTCCATTCTTTCTTGTTTCTGATGACGCTGAACAAATCACCTATTTTTCTTAGCCCCGTCCATTGTCTCACATTTCTGAACCATGACATTTTTTTTCTACCAACTCCTCTTTTCCGTTCGATCTTTCCTTCGATTACGAAGTTGCAATATTTGATATTTTTTAGTTGTTATTAAGTGGCCTTAATATGCTGCTTTCCTATACTTATTGGTGTTCAGTAATTTACGATCTCTGTTAACTGTTCGTAGGATTTCCCTGTCCAGGGAACTTTTAGTATCTGCCTGTATATCCACATTTCGAATGCCTCAAGTGTGTTCATGGCGTTTACTTTTAGTGTCCAGCCCTCCATTCCATAAAGCAACACTGACCACACGTAACATTTTGTAAATCTGATTCGGTCAAATTCCGTATTGATAAGAACCCTTTTGAATTTCATGAAAGTACTTCTGGCAATCTCTATTCGACATTAGTGCCAAATCGGGTTCTGCCAGCGGTCTTGAAAGATGCTTTCAGAGTATATATTAAAGAGGAACGGGGAGAGAACGCATCCTTGTCTGACCACTCTAAGTTTTTTATTTGCTTCGTATTGTATGTGGGTGTTTTTCGTTTTTATTATTTGACTTTTTTTGCTTATTGTTTGTACTCAATTTTATTTTTGATGAGACAAGAAATAAAAATATATATTACTTAGATTTTATAAATCTGATCTCTTATTAACGCAATTTTGACTTCTTTGAATATGAGTCTCTTTCTAGGACCTAGTGCTGTTTTAATCCGATACATTTAGCCGCCTTTGGAGCTCTTCCTGTGATATTGTGCTCCAACTTTCGTACCATCTTTTGGGTGGCCCGCCTACTGGTCTTCGCGTATTTGTTTTTTGCGACTTTGCCCACTTTGCGCATCTTTCTTCTGGCATCCTTTCTACATGGTCTCTCGAATACCGCTTGCGTATTCTTACCCATTTTACCATATCCTGTATTCCCAATTCCTCTCTGATATCCTGGCTCCTAATTCGATCTCTGAGGGTTACACGCTTGATGGTTCTTAACATTTTCATTTCGCTGGTCCTTATTATTCTTGAATATGGGTGATTTCCAAAAATATTCTTTTATGTTCATTTTTCTCCTTATCCACTATACATGTGTCTGTGAAATTAAATTCGTGTTTATATTATATAAAATATTAATATTGTTAAAAACTGTATACCAAATACACTTTTAATATGAAGTTTGGAGTTGCGGGGTTATTTTGCGTTAGAAAATTACCACTCCTGAGAAGAAGTGGCAATCATCCCCAAGGTGGAAGCTTACATCAACTCTACATGAATTCCTTAATTAATTGTTTGCCAAAACACAAAATCATAATTGAATCAATTTAGTTGTAAAGAGTTTGTGGATGAAAATCCTCAGTTACTTACTCGTTGAGTGCCATTTCGACAGATACATATAACTAGTACACATTTTTATGTACAATTCACTTGATTGTTTATATAAAACATTATCTATTGGTAGTTTAAGATAATTAATACATAAATAACAAATTTGTAATATTTTCAGACCTGATTATGAATTAAAATCATAATAAATGTCGCTATTTTTAAATTCAAATATCAATTAGCTCCAAACAATTAACATTTGTAAAAAAAATTGTTCATACCTATGTTCGCCACTATTATAACGCATTTAAGAGTTTTTAAAACTAATTTAGGATCTGTGTGCAGTGTATAAGTAAATTCATATTTTCGCGATATAACCGATAAAAACAACATAACATTTAATAAACCTATGAATTAACTATAGCTTGATACCAATATTAAATAAAGAATTTTTTAATGAGGTACGTATGTACGCTGGTGTAAACTTAACAGTAATTTTCAGATGCGCACTTGTAAAGATAAATAATAATATAATTAAAATTATTAAACACGAATGAAAATTATTTTAACTTAGTATTGTTAAATGTTTGTTTTAAAAATTGTTTCTTTGTAGAAATTACCATAATGATAATTGTAATACAATCAATATATACTTTACAAGTTTTATTTTGTAGTTGGTGGTATGTATATGTATATAAGTACCATACCTCGAAGGTCGTAATCGTAACTGACTGAATGCAGCGAACAAAGCCAGTACTGTATCTGTAGACAACGACGGTCCTTGAACTTTTATAAACACGATAACATTAAGAAGTAAGAAGTAGGTACCCTATCTATTTACTTCATATTGAAACTATTGAAAGCATTTTACTTTAACAATTAACTGTATTTGATAAGTAAAAGTGGTGTTTAAACGAAAATAACTATACATTGGACCACAAATTTATCAAATTGCAAACAGACTATTCTTAATCGCCTTTGTACAAAAAGTTAAACTCTGGGGTAAGATATGCATAATATTTATAACATTGTTAACATATTGCATGCTAATGACACTCATGAGCTTCAATATACCGCTTCAGTCAAATGCTAATGACGCACATATGAGGTTTTAAGATACCTATGTTTTTTAATCTTTAACATAATTACCTTTGCGTATAAACTTTTCCTTATTTTAATTTTGTAGAGGGATCTATATGGTACCCTATTTATCAGGCAGTTCTCAGAAACCTTTCTTTGAAGTACAAATAATAATTCAATAGTTTTTTTGTAAATTTACATTCTGTATTATCCTTATTTTGCTATGCCAATTTTATTAACATAATTAATTTATAAATAATTAGTCATTCTCTTTATTTGAAGTTATACTTCTATTCGTGCGCCCGGCGTGTAAAATTTTTATGGGAGTAAATCGGCAAAATCATTACATTACGTTAAATATGTAATGGCGTGAGTAAGAGAGTGACAGAAACACATATTATATTAAGAGGGAACAGGAAAACAAGTATTTTTCTTTATTATTATATTGGTCGGTAAAAACAAAGATGAAATATTTACCATATGTTATTAATCATAACTATAAGTCTTTTAAATACCGTTTTAAAATTCAATACATTGAAAACAGATAGATATAGAAAAAACAGTCTGAGATAATGTTTTAGTATCATAGTGACGTTTCACATTGTGTTGGATAGATTATTTTATTATTCTGTCACTTAAATGTACATATTAAGTTTAGTATTTTATATTAATAATATTAATTATAATATTAAGTAATGAGTATTGTATTGTACTCTATAGTACCGTCACATGGTTGCAGTATAGGTTCTATTATATCTTGCGCTATGCTTTTGAGGTTGTTGACTACATAAACAGACTTTTTAAGAAATGTATTTCAGTTTTTCAGTTAACTTTTTGGGAATTATAACGTATTTTATTAATATTCTTTCATTAATTCCACAAAATTATTATAAATATTCTTTCATTCATCAAATTATATATGCGTATGTGTTACTTCTTAGGGAATTTTCAAGTTCACCTTTTTATGACTTGGCATGAATACTTGGTGCTAGAGGTAAAGAAATACGCTACCTACGTGACTTCTTCTTAAAGTTTTGCTATTTAATGCTAGTTTTAATATCACTCTCTTTCTTCGATCTTGCTCTATTAAAGAGCGATAAGCGATATTTTATAACATACTATTGGAAAGATGAAGTTTTATTATACGATGTGATTTTTTTTGACTGTAAATTACATTTTAACCTATAAAATAGACACGGAAGTTCGGATTTATAGAATGGTGGGTCCATATGCTTCAAGCATATAATGATTTTGCTAAATCATTCCCATACAAATTTCTAAGCCCGGGAGCGTGCATAGAAGTATAACTTCTATCGGCAGTCCCACTGACTGCCACATCCGTTTTTTTTGTTATTAAACTATAATATGTTGCTCATTTATGACTATATTTTCTTATTTAATTAAAAAAAATTATTCAGATTTTCACAATCAAAAACTCAAAATTATCAAATCTCTATTATAGTAATGTACTTACTGATTACTAAGCACCTTTTTTTTTGTTGACTTGTTAAAAAATAATTCAGAGGGGAACTATCGATTGCGGGTGATGTTAATCCTCTACAAAATGTATTATCGGTATTTGTTTTGATTGCACGTGTTGGTCTATATTTGTAAAAGATATTTATTTTAAATACCTCTACCCGGTTATTACGCCAGTAAAAATAGCCGTTTTTTCGGGTCAACTTTGCACTAAATTTCCGATCCAAAATTTTTTTTTTATAAGATTTGGGATCACTTACTGAGCATAAAATCACAAAATGCTGACAGATCCAGGTGACGCTAGAGGCGTCATCTTGAAAAAACGTTTTCGACCGATATCTTGGAAACTAAGCACTTTAGAGCAAAAGTCATAAAGACCATTATTATAGAAAATAAAATTTTGCATCTTTTGTTTTCAGTAAACTTTTTTGTAAAACCTACAGTTTACGATTTATGGCCCATTTAATGAACCGGTTTTTTGATCGCGGCCAAAAACTCTTGAAATATTAGATTAATCAATAAAATGCATCAATTCATTTTTAAAGATCCGTTTATTCTGTACAACTTTTGTGTTAAACTTTCTTTTCTAATGTCTATACTTTTTGAGTTATAGGACGTTTAATGGAGAAATGTCGACGCTCGGTGTGTGACGCGGCAGCGAAATATAATTAAGTAAAATAAAAAAATGTTTGGTACTATTGCAGGTAAGAAATTGAACTATTATTTGTTAACTACATAAACAATCGGGATATTTTTTTTAATTTATTTGTTGAATTTGTACTATTAGATTCTATGCGTATCTTGAAATTTTCAACTTTTTGCTCGGTAGTCCAACATAAAACGTCCTATGACTCAAAAACTATGGACAGTAGAAAAAAAAGTTTAAAACAAAAGTTGTAGAGAATAAACGGATCTTTAAAAATGGATTAATGCATTTTATTGGTTAATCTAATCTTTCAAGAGTTATTGACTGCGATCGTAAAATCGGTTCATTAAATGGGCCATAAATCGTAAACGGTAAGTTTTACAAAAAAGTTTGCTGGAAACAAAAGATGCAAAATTTTGTTTTCTATAATAATGGTCTTGATGACTTTTGCTCTAAAGTGCATAGTTTCCGAGATATCGGCCAAAAACGTTTTTTCAAGATGGCGCCTCTAGCGTCACCTGGATCTGTCAGCATTTTGTGATTTGATACTCAGTAAGTTATCCGAAACCTTATAAAAAAAGAAATTTGGATCGGAAATTTAGTGCAAAGTTAAATGCTATTTTTACTGACCTATATCTTTTAGGTCAAACTTGATAACATAGAAACAAGATTTGTGCTTAAATTATTTTTTATTTAATTTGTACGAAACGCATTTAACCAATTATTATTTTTTTTTCTTTTTCTACCAATCATCTAAATTTAATAAATATAAATATCTTTTTAACCGACTTTCAAAAAGGAGGAGGTTCTCAATTAGACCATATTTTTTATGTATGTTACGGCATATATCCGATACTTATAATACGATTTGAAAAACCTTTTTGCTTTGAAAAGAGTAAAGTGTCTGTGTGGTCCCATAGAAATTTGGTTAAAGTCTGGTCATCAATGTGGAAGATATTCCAGGGAACATCTTAAAAATCACCAGAATAAGCTCTGCAGTTAAGTTAATAATATATGTTAATAATGGTGTATAACATAAAAAATAAGCATAAAAAATAATCAGCCCATTACTGTCCCACATTTAATCACCACGCTTGCTCACTACGGGTGGGTGATTTCAGACAATTAAGTCCACGTTTCATCCGATGTTTTTCTTTAGCTGTCTACAAAAAAACACATTGGTACATGTCGGTATTGTTGGCGATTGAACCCACAACCTCTTGCACGGTATTCGAAAGGTTTTGAAGATAGTACATCATGAATTTGCGCCAACATCTGACAAAGACAAGTAGAATGTTAGTAACACAAATCTTTTACAAATATATAAACCATTGGAGTCGACTTTAGGGAAATCGAAATCAGATGCCTTTTTAAGAAATGAAGATTCTATTTTTTGATTTTTAGTACATCTTACACCTTATAAATTTTCTTAAAACTACCTCTTAAAATTATACATTGCAAAGATACAATTTAATAACTGGTTGGCAGTTAGTCCCATTGCTTTCCATACGACGGGTTTTTTGAATAGGAAACTTAAATTTTTCTTTGTGCTATTTTTATTTTATTTGTTGTATATGTATTTAAAATTTAAAGAAGATGTATTTTGCTAAGTAATTACTTATTACACATTGACATTTATTTGAATGTTTTTCTTTTTATTATACTTTGCTACTTTATTTGGTTTAAAGAGTCGTTGAAGTCACCCCTTACCTGGGCCCAGCGGGATGCCAATAAATGAGACCTTTTGCACTCACGATTTTACAATCTGTTGTTTAGATTTAACAAATTTATAAATAAAAATAAATAAATACCCGAAACGTAAAGATAATTCTTTTTTGATTTCAACCATATATAATAGTTACGCAAAAATTTGAAGTTTACAGATATGATACTAAAATATTCTAAATTACAATGAGAAAAAAACAACACTCAATATAACATAAAATACCTCTAACTATTTACTAGATCTCAGTCAAACCAATTGTCGGTGAAAATTTACATGATAATGTTCATCATATATTTTTTTAGTTTTCTTATTCTAGAAGTTACAAGGGGGGGGGGGCACACACATACATTGGAAGAATCTCTCGCGCAAACTATTCAGTTTAAAAAAAATCATATTAGAAACCTAAATAACATTTTTAAATACCTATTCATAGATACCCCATACCCCACACGTATGGGTTTCATGAAACAATAGTATATTGTGTGGCAAGGGGTGAAACAAGACGATTTCTGACTAGGGCGAGAGTTGACAGCCCAAGCGAAACGAGGGCAAAAACAACTGACAGTTTCTGACTGACAGTTGCATTGGTCTGAAATTGTCTTGTTTCGACTGGCAAAACAGGGATCAAAACTAGCTGTTGCAATGCATGTGATATGAAAAAACATTTTTTTTTCTATTTTTGTATAAAATCTTAAGGCGGTTCACAGAATACATCTTACCAAGTTTCAACAGTATACTTCTAAAAGTTTCGGAAAAAAGTGGCTGTGGCATGACGATTCTATAAGGGTTCCGTTTTTTTGCCATTTGGCTACGGAACCCTAAAAAACACTTATAGCATTAGATTAATTTTACCAAATCTTCTGAAGTAATAGTAAATATTCCAGGGACTGGTTTTCCGTACAATTTTTTTGCCTTATTGTATAAATCATTTTTTGAAAGGATAGTACAGAAAACAAATATTTATGCTGAAACGTAATTTTTAACTGGTATTGTAATGGTTGTGTGTGTTACTGAATTTAAAACTTTTTTTGTGCTTATATTACATACCAATAGAATCCAAGACTTTTGGAATACTGATCCTCTTTTTCCAGAAATCCAGAAAACGGCATAATAGAAAATAAACTGTATAAAACTAAGGCACTTTCTTTTAATTACTTCAATAATATAACGACTGAAATATATAAACCAGGAGAAAATCTATCCCTTGGTGAAAGTATGGTATTGTGGCGTGGTCAAAGATAATAACATAAATTTGTCTATGGGCGCGGTAGATTATCTTTTCGAATCTATAGGAAGAACAAAGGTCACTAATACGGATTGAAATTGTATGTGTTAGTAGAACACAACAGTTTAGCCCTACGTATGAAATTGTTTACAGAAAGTTATGAATCTGTAAGTGGAAAAGACCACTCTAAAAAAATATTCCTAGAGTTAATGCGAGATAAAGTTAACGTTGGACATTCTCTTTTTATAGATAATTTTTTGTAAGTGTAGTTTAGCAAAAAACTACAAAATAATACCATCTGCACAGAAATTTTAATCTCTAAGAGAATATGATAATCTCAAAAGTTTTAGTAGGTAAATTGGCATAAGGACAGACAGTAGCGTAATACAAGATGGTATGTCAGTAGAAAAGTGGAGAGATAAAAGAGAATTTATGTACATACCTACAGAATATAAAAATTACCTGATCGAAACTGAAAGCAATAAATTAAATAAATAAATAACTAAATAAATAAAGCCTCCACCTAGCTTCAAACATAATAAGTTTATGAGTGGTGTTGACAGCAAAGATCAAGTGCTCGTATTACTATGCATATTAACGAAAGAATATGAAATGCTATAAAAATTAAGTTATTCACATATTTGCAGTTTTATCATTAAATCTTTATTTATTGTAGTAAAGTTATACTCCTTACACTGGTAGAAAAATGAATTTATGTGAATATCATATATAAATTATTATCAGACATCTTTTACAAAAACCAGAACCAATTTTGGTTACTCTAAAAATAAACGCAATAACAAACATTGGACAAACCCAACATTTCAAAAATTTTAAATGTTGATAGTTAATTGTATACCAAGACTACAGTAAGAGTGAAAGTTAGAAGCGGTCTATCGCGAATATTCCAAATTAACAAAGGCCTAAAACAGTTGTGCTGCCTTTCGCCGACATTATTTAAGATCTCGAACAAACTCTAAAATTTTGGAAACTTAAATGCATGGGATTACCGATCAACGACAAAACTGTAAAGGTCCTTTCCTTATTCGGATATCAATGAACTATTCTAATTATTTGAACTCTCCTTAACTGCCCATACATCCCCTTACATAGAACAAATGAACATTCTAGAATGTACGCAAAACATAAATCGAACCTAAACAGTACACACTAGAAAGAGAGAGAACATTTTCGAATAACCTACAAACAGTCTTTCATGTAAAGGTCCTTTCCTTATTCGTATATCCCGTTACACTTTTCCCCCCTTAGATTCATTCCTCCTGGAATGTTATTTCCTAAATCGGGATCCCACTCACTCCTTGAGTCAGCCAACTTCTTGGAGCTGCTGCACATTTCCACTGTGGTTTCCCTGATAAGGCACCAACCGATGATGATGGACCACGACGGGTTTCCCTCTGGGAATTTTCACGATCCGATAAATGACATCGTTAATCGTTTTCTTGATGATGTATGGACCTTCCCAGTTTTTCTGTAATTTGGGACAAATGCCTCGACGTCGTCGGGGGTTATAGAGTCAGATTAAATCTCCCACTTGGTAACTCTTTTCCATTGTCCGCGTGTCATAGTACCTCTTCATCCGATCACTAGATAATTTAAGTTTCCCACGCACCAGGTTGTGTATATTCTCCATTCGATTCTGAAGATTGGCGACATATTCTTCACGGACCACTTCTTCACCAGGTTTGCAACCAAACACCAGGTCACATGGTAGCCTCATTTCTCTACCGAACAGGACTTTCGCAGGCGTTTGGCCTGTTGATTTGTTTATGGCAGATAAGATTGCCTTTAGAAATAGTGGAATATGTCGATCCCAATCCCTCTGACACTCAGACATCACTTTTGACAGGTAGTTGGTTATAGTCCGATTCATTCGTTCCACCATTCCATCAGACTGAGGGTGCATCGCTGTGGTTCTCGTTTTGTGGATGCCTAATCTTTGGCAGACTTCTTGAAACAGCTTGCTTTCAAAATTTCTCCCTTGGTCTGAATGTAATTCCAGTGGTACTCCAAAACGGCCTTATGAATTCTTCAACTAATATACCTGCTAAAGTGGTGGCTTCCTGATTGGGTACTGCGTAGACTTCAACCCATTTAGTGAAGTAGTCCATTACAACAAAGATGTACTTATTTCCTACATCGCTCTGTGGAAGTGGCCCCAATATATCTACTGTGATTTTTTCAAAAGGACTTCCTACCAGGTATTGCTGCATTTCCACTTTCGGTTTTCGATGCGGACCATTACTGGCAGCACATGTGGTGCATTAACGACACTAATCTTTAACATCGTTAGTGCAGTTTACCCAGTAAAATCTATCTCGGAACTTTTGCAGCGTTTTCATGATACCCAGATGTCCTCCAGAACTATCATTATTTATCTGTTTTAAAATTTCTGGTACAGCATTTCTTGGGACCACTATTTGTTTCCTTGTTTCTGTGCCCTTGGAATTTTCTAAAAGTCTTTGAAGGAGCCCACCGTCCAAAATTAAAGAGTTCCATTGGGCCCAATATGCTTTTAATGAGGATATATCTCTCCACAACGGACGACGGTCCATTCCCTTCTATTCCCGAATCTTTTTCAGAACGGGATCGTTTTCTTGTTGCTCCTCCAGCATAGAGCTCTCGTCTTCTGGCACAACCTGAACTAATGCAAGTTTTTCCTCTTTCTGCTCCATGCGGGTACAATGAGGGCAATCAGGTCGACATGGCCTTCTGGAGAGTACATCAGCATTACGATGTCTCGTTCCAGGTCTGTGCTCGATTTCAATATCATATTTCTGCAGTTTTTCGAGCCATTTTGCTATCTGTCCTTCTGGGTTCCTAAAGCTAAGTAGCCACTTTAAACTGGCATGGTCTGTTCTGATCAGGAATTTTCTGCCATACAGATATTTATAAAAGTGATCGACGAATTTTACAACTTCTAATAGTTCCCGCCGAGTTTCACAGTAGTTCTTTTCAGCTTTCAATAAAGTTTTGCTGAAGTATCCAACCACTCTTTCTGTACCATCTTGTAGTCCAAGACTTGTTAACAGTTATACATGAGGAATTAAAAAGAAGATTCCTTTTCTCGTGACAAATTTGGCTGTGACGAAATGACATTGTAGGTAGTTTCAACCTTTTCAATCAAAAAACAATGTTTGTTTTGCAAAAAGTGTTTTAATGTTTGTATATTTTTAAAGATTTTTACCCACGACTCATAAGTAAATTACGTATTTTTTAACCTATAACTCTGTCAGTAAGTGTCAAATTATTGAGGAGTTGTGTTATAGTTTCATTTACTAAACTAGTGGAGTAAGTAAATAGAAACCTGTATTATTATGTTGGTTACCTACAGTTTTCATTAAATTAAACTATCATTTGACATTTCTCAGACAGTACTGTCTGCGAAATCGAATATTTTTGACAACTTATGCCAAAAATTTAAATTTTATATTTGTTATTTTTAGTTTTATACAAAACCATTTGGTTAGTCGTGGGTAAAGCATAGTACTTCACTCGAGGAACAAATTGCATATTTAGCTCGTTTCTTTAGCCCCTTCGCTCGCAAGCTCGCTCATGGGCCAAACACACTCGCTATAATATGCAATTTACTCCACTCGTAAAGTAATATACTATAACATTTTCTACATTTTATTAATTTTAATTTGGTTTTTAACAAAAATTGTTTAATGTAGGTATGGTACATACATGTAGTCACAAGGGAAACCCGAAACAAAATTTCTCTGTAAATGTTTGTAGTTTGTAACTAACTGTATACTTACTTACCAACAATTTGTATATTTTTTCTCAGGTGCTGATGAAGGTCTAAAATCACACCGAAAATTTCGCAATTAGAAATAAAAATTCTTCAACATCGTAGTTTATTCCATCTTCCAATGTCTGCTTGTGTGTTGTTTATTCATTAAAAGCCACGATGGTTTGTTACCCGTGTTCTTAAAGATTAATTTATCCTCTTGATACATTCGAAATTCAGAAGTGGTTAAAAATGATTCTACTTGAAACTAATTTTGTAAAAGGGATGATTTCTGATTCCTTCTCTTAAGCTTACATCCATCAGTCGAGGAGGTGTTACATTTAGAATAGCTTCAGCTTTAGCATTATTTATATGTATTAATTTGGTTAAGAATTCAGAAAAGTTTCTGTTTATTTTTCGAGCTACTTGAAATAAGATATTAAAAGGTCCTTACCCAGTTCTCAAAAAGGACCCCAACGATTTAAGAGACCATTTTCAGAGCCTACCCCAAGATTTCAGAAAACTATCAATTTCTAAGATAAGCGATCTAATTTTTTCTTTCTTCATTGTACAGTATCAGGTGGTAATCCGGTCATCAATTCGCCAGCTTCCTTATTTTCAATCTTAAATTAATTTCGTTAATATGGACCTTTTTACAGCTACTATAACGTGTTCTTTTAACCAAATACAATTTTTGTAATTTTGAGCAATGTTTGGGAATCCAGATCTAACAAGTTATACACCGTTTAATTGAACATTTTGCACTAGCCAAATGGTGGCAAAATTTTATTATTTCCCCTTGTTAGTAGAATAGTATATTGTGTATCTAGTAGGAAAAGCGATACATTCCCGGGCGACAATGTTCTTAAATAGCTTTTGTGAAACCAAATAAAAACAATTATTGTGCTACTGGATATAATATAAAGAATCTGTCCCTTTCTAGAAAGTAATGGCTCTAGCGGCGATATCAATGGCGTCAATTTGATACAGTCACTGATACAAGGGCTTCATTTTTAAACTTAACTTTCAATTCCATCAGCTCCGCTCAACTTCATTTCGCACTTCTCGCTGCTCGTCAGTTTGATTTGCTCGTATATTTTTACTTGCAAAATTTATAGATTAAAAAACTTTTTGAATAAACTTCTTAGCGGATAGACGTTCTGGTCGAATGGAATACGCATCAAGAAATGTATATTTTTTTGATCGATGCGATTGTAAAACTACATTAACAGCGCGTGAACTGTCAATTGCGAACCAAACTTATATTGTTTGAACTTTGTGTATAATCTCTTTATATATATATTTTTGGACACAATTATTCAAGTACTTCCTTTTCGATTGATTTTCATCAAAAAATATGTCGATGACATTATTGTCGCACTCCCTATCCATGCATTAGATGAGATCTTAGAGATTTTCAACTCTTACAATACATATATTCAATTTACATTAGAGAGAGAAGATGCTGAAAGATCGATACCATTTTTAGATACTAAGTTGTCGAGAGACCAAGGAAACTTAATACTCGTTGATTGGTACAGAAAACCCATCGCATCAGGTAGATTTATGAATTTTAATTCATACCACAAACTATCTATGAAAATAAACCTTATTAAACAAATGAAAGCTCGAGTTCTCAAATTATCTGATGAAATCTTCCATCAAAAAAATCTAAGAATCCTGTACAACCTTTTCACAGACAATTCCTACCCACCTTCATTAATAAAGAAAATCTTTTTCAACACTTCTCCTCATAACAATCAAAATTTATCTCATATAGATAATGTTAATAACTTACAACCACATCCAATTATACCTGTTGCAGATGTTAATAATGATAACCAACTTATACTTTTTGCTTCATTACCATTTATTAAGGGTCTTACACATAAACTATCTAGAATCTTAAATTCATATTTAAATATAAAAATAGCTAACAAAACAGTCTTAACAACATACTCTATTTTCTCCAAACTTAAAGATAAGTCTCCAAAAGAATTAACTTTCAATGTAGTATATTCCATTCCTTGTTGTCAATGTAATCAGAAATATATTGGTCAAACTTCAAGATTTATTAAAGAAAGAATTAGCCTTCATAAAAGTGATATAAGGCTCCATCCTGAACGTTGCTCTTTAGCTGAACATGCTAACAAAACCAACCATAACTTTGACTATTCTTCTATTAAGATTCTTTCCACTTGTAATAACTACAAAAAAAGACTTTTCTTAGAGATGACACATATTTTACAAGAACCTAACAGCATGAACAAACGTACTGATATACAATATCTCAGTGAAATTTATAGTTTCTTATTATACTTAGATAATAACCACCTACCATCTAATATCAGTTCTTCCTCTATAAATGAATAATCTCATCCTTTAAAAAAGTTTACATCTATGTTCATCTCCAATCATTCATAATAATTTAATCCTCTAAGACCTTAATAATTATTAACAAAATAAATGTATTTAAAACCCAAAAATACTATTTATTTCATCAAAACTTAACATTCGCTCTTTCTGTCTATCTCCATACTAAATAAACCTCGACCTATTAAGTTCACCTTAACAAATCAATAATATTAACTCACTCTCCTGGCTTTGTTCTTATATTTTTTCAAAAAATCGAAGTAGTTACGTCTCTATTTTATGTTAATCCAACATAACGATGACGTCTAACTCAAAATCTATTTTTCAGCAGTTGTAGAGTGTTTCTAATTGTATTTTCTTCTGAAAAGTTTTATTAATAGTGATTGTTTTTAATATTTTATTTTCATCAAATATACGTCCTTCCAATTCCATCATTGGCTTCATCCTCATAAGAGTAAGTAAAACATTATCAGAACATAACTAGTTATTATTTTAATCGAATTGTAACATTTGTAGTAACTTCCTGAAGATGTTAAAATATTTTTAACGAAATATTGAAGTAATTAAATCTTAAAGAGTACACTTCGCCTAATTTTTGCTAGATACCCACTATTTACCTCACTGTGTCTTAAATAATCAGCAAACGACTAAGAAGTACTTATATATATATATATATATATATATATATATATATATATATATATATATAACGTGAAGTCAATCGTGGAGTTGCAGTCAACGTTTGGCCAAGGTAAGTAAAGAAAACTCTTTGATTTCAGTCAAGCTTTCGAATTTATTTAATTCTTCTTCAGGACATCTGTGGTGAAGAACAATTTTTATAAAATAAAGAAATATTGTTACAAATGTGATGACTTACTAATCGTGAGGTTATAAGAAAAGCGACGAATTCTGTTTGACAACATTACACTAATAAAACATTTTAAAATTCAGGTACATCACTATTAAAATACATAAAAATATATACATTTACACCATAAAACTTATTATTTTGTTATTTTTAGCATGGAGGTTTGTCTGTAAATGATTGAATTTTAATGTGTCTTCAATTTCCTTTTTTATTTGTGTGTTTTTTATATATGGTTTTTATTTTAACACAGTAGGAGAGCAAAACATTTTGATGATTTATTTATTTAGATTTTATTATTATATCAAGTAAAATTCTGTAGTAATGAAATGCGGGATTTTAATTTCAAAAATTTATTTGTTAAATTTTATGAACGTTGTTGTGTTTTTATTTTTATTTATTTTAGTGTTATATTAATCTTTATGTTTGTAATCATGTTTTAATTTATTAATAGTTTATTTATCTTTATATTTATATATTAATTTTTTTTTTTTTTTTTTTATATTTTATATTTATATTTATTTTTGAAACGACAGAATGTAACAATAAATATTACTCAGCCCTTCTATATCCGATTTTCTATTAATACATGTTTCCCTTCTGTCAATGTGTGTCATTTCTAAGAATAATCGTTTCTTAAGGTTCCTTTCCCTTTCTAAAATTTTTGTTTCTTCAAATTTAAAACTATGACCATTTTTAATTGCATGTTCAGTTAGTGCGCATGCTTTATATTTATTATTTTTAATGTCACTTTTAAAGCATGCGCACTAACTGAACATGCAATTAAAAATGGTCATAGTTTTAAATTTGAAGAAACAAAAATTTTAGAAAGGGAAAGGAACCTTAAGAAACGATTATTCTTAGAAATGACACACATTGACAGAAGGGAAACATGTATTAATAGAAAATCGGATATAGAAGGGCTGAGTAATATTTATTGTTACATTCTGTCGTTTCAAAAATAAATATAAATATAAAATATAAAAAAAAAAAAAAATTTTAATATATAAATATAAAGATAAATAAACTATTAATAAATTAAAACATGATTACAAACATAAAGATTAATATAACACTAAAATAAATAAAAATAAAAACACAACAACGTTCATAAAATTTAACAAATAAATTTTTGAAATTAAAATCCCGCATTTCATTACTACAGAATTTTACTTGATATAATAATAAAATCTAAATAAATAAATCATCAAAATGTTTTGCTCTCCTACTGTGTTAAAATAAAAACCATATATAAAAAACACACAAATAAAAAAGGAAATTGAAGACACATTAAAATTCAATCATTTACAGACAAACCTCCATGCTAAAAATAACAAAATAATAAGTTTTATGGTGTAAATGTATATATTTTTATGTATTTTAATAGTGATGTACCTGAATTTTAAAATGTTTTATTAGTGTAATGTTGTCAAACAGAATTCGTCGCTTTTCTTATAACCTCACGATTAGTAAGTCATCACATTTGTAACAATATTTCTTTATTTTATAAAAATTGTTCTTCACCGCAGATGTCCTGAAGAAGAATTAAATAAATTCGAAAGCTTGACTGAAATCAAAAAGTTTTCTTTACTTACCTTGGCCAAACGTTGACTGCAACTCCACGATTGACTTCACGTTATATTGAACCAGTCACTATACCATTATTCGTATATATATATATATTAATTGTTATGATCTCTATACTCATATAATTGTATTCTTGTGACTCTTCAAGGTTGGGTTCTTCGATAATATTAAACTAAAAATTCCATCTCAATTTTAACATCATTTAATATATAAATATATTAATTCTTTACAACACTTTAAAAAAAACAATATAACATTCATCATTTATCCTGTCATAAACTTAACACTAATTAATTTTAAATGAAATTTTGCCCTCTTTTCCTAAAATCCCCGAATAACTATTTCTAATATACCTCTATTACCAGCTGATAACAAATTATACCAGAAATACTTATCTTTATAAACTATGCTTATTTTATTTTGAAAATCCAATCTATGCAAATATCCAATTAATCTTCTCTATATATATCCATTTTATTCCATATTTACCTCTACCATATAGTTATTATAACATTCTATTCATACATTAATCTTCTTTTATAATTTTTATATTTATATTCATTAACATTCAGTATTTATCTTCATTTTCAATTTCTATTATTATTATATTTACTTTATAATGGTTTTTAAATTTTTAAAATTCTATATAATTCCCTAAAACTTTTTCTCTGACTTTACTCTCCAAAATTCTATGACATTCCATTCATTTTTTTTTTTTTTTTTTTTATCCCCCTAGAAACCTCGCAACCCAAATTTTTTTTTATTTATGATCCCTTGATAATTTGCATAAATTGATTATTCAATTCTAATATCTAGTTAGTCTTAATTACACTTATATTACATATAAAGACCAACTATTGAATACCATAACAATTTCCCAAATTTAAAATTTTATAAATTTTAGAAAAAAAATTTTAATAATTTAAAATTTAAAGTATATAACAATTAACATATTAACACAAATTCTGAATACTCTAAGTTTCTTCAAAATACCTATATAGGCTTTCAATATTAAATACTCCTCTAACATTTCTTGTTATCGGATCTTCAACAATATAACTATTAACACCTTCCTCATTTACTATTCTATATGGTCCTTCAAATATAGCTTTTAATTTCCCTGATTCATTTTTCTTTAAATTTCCACTTATATATGCTTTTATTATTACCAAATCTCCTTTCTTAAACCTTACAGGATATTTCACTTTTTTCTTAATTTTTTTATAATATTTTTCCCACGCATCCATTAACCTTTTTCTTACTTTTTCTATAATTTCATCATATTTTTTTCTTTCTTTTTCTTCTTCCCAATTTCGTTTTGGTTTTTGACCTAACATTAAATATGTTGGTGTTTCTTCTGTTATTACATTTGGAATATCATTGATATACATTTCTACTTTATTAATATAATTTTCCCTACTCACCCCTTGTTTTGATTCACCCCAGAAATATTTAAGAAATTCCCTTTCAAAATCATTAAAGGTTAATATTTCATTTTCCTGTGTTGCATACCATAATGCAGCATTATCTTTCAAAGAACTTCTTATAATTTCTTTCCAATCTCTTTTGTTCCTAGTCTTAGTTTTAATCATATTCATATACGTGCATGGATGTAATATACTGATATTCCCTGTAAATTTTACTACTCCTTCTCCTCCATGTATTATCATATAGGAACCATCCTCAGTTCTTTCATTTTGCATTTCTTGTAATTTTTTTGTTTCATCTTCAAATTTCTTTGCTACTTCCATTACATTCCTTTCCATAGTTTGTAGTATTCTTTCATTTTCTTTCTTATTTTCATTTTTCTGCTCCTTCACATTTTTTTCTATATTATTAATCTTCTCCTGGTCTATATTACCCATTTCCTCCATCGCCTTAATTCCATCTTTCAATTGATCGACTTCTTTTTGTATTTTGATATTTTCTTCTTTAATAATATTTTTCATTTCATCTTTAAATGTTTCCATATTCTTGTTCATATCTTTTATTTCTTTTTTTATATCTTCTCTTATTTCTTTTTTCATAGAATCCATTTTTCTATTATTTTCATCAAATTTATTTTCCAAAAATTTAAACATTTTCTCCATCTCTGTTTCTTGATGTGGTTTTGAACTAGTCGCATCTCCTATCACATCAGCTTGTACCACTTGAAACATTGTTTTTTCTTCTCCTTCCGACGATCCATCATTACTTTCTGTTTCATGCATATTTTCATTAGATTCCTGTATTCCATCTTCTCTCCTTCTATTTCTTCTATTTTGTCTTGTATTCATTTTATTCAAATCTTTTAATTATTTTATATATTTATTTAATTTATAATGTTAACTTATTATATTACTTTATTATATTTATTCGATTTGTATTTAGTTTTAAAATTTTCAAAATTTTATGGTCTTTATATATAAATATAAATATACTTAAAACTCTCACCTAATCCTCTTATTTCTATTATAATGTATTTATGTTTTATTTCAATTCTTCACTGTTCTAATTTTCTAATCACTTCAATTGTCTATATCACCCTCTCAATTTCAATATACTGTTCTATTTTAAACTGGATTCTTGTTTTATTCACGCCACACGTTGGCTCGCCATAATTGTTATGATCTCTATACTCATATAATTGTATTCTTGTGACTCTTCAAGGTTGGGTTCTTCGATAATATTAAACTAAAAATTCCATCTCAATTTTAACATCATTTAATATATAAATATATTAATTCTTTACAACACTTTAAAAAAAACAATATAACATTCATCATTTATCCTGTCATAAACTTAACACTAATTAATTTTAAATGAAATTTTGCCCTCTTTTCCTAAAATCCCCGAATAACTATTTCTAATATACCTCTATTACCAGCTGATAACAAATTATACCAGAAATACTTATCTTTATAAACTATGCTTATTTTATTTTGAAAATCCAATCTATGCAAATATCCAATTAATCTTCTCTATATATATCCATTTTATTCCATATTTACCTCTACCATATAGTTATTATAACATTCTATTCATACATTAATCTTCTTTTATAATTTTTATATTTATATTCATTAACATTCAGTATTTATCTTCATTTTCAATTTCTATTATTATTATATTTACTTTATAATGGTTTTTAAATTTTTAAAATTCTATATAATTCCCTAAAACTTTTTCTCTGACTTTACTCTCCAAAATTCTATGACATTCCATTCATTTTTTTTTTTTTTTTTTTTATCCCCCTAGAAACCTCGCAACCCAAATTTTTTTTTATTTATGATCCCTTGATAATTTGCATAAATTGATTATTCAATTCTAATATCTAGTTAGTCTTAATTACACTTATATTACATATAAAGACCAACTATTGAATACCATAACAATATATATATATATATATATATATATATATATATATATATATATATAAAACGAACAGAGCGTTTTGTGACAGTCTAAAAATGTCCAAAGATGATACATAAAGTATCTAATGCCATACTGTCAATAGTAATAATTTCAGTTGTGAACTGAAATGGTGTCGGTTAGAAATTTCTAACACTTTAAAAGACACCTTGGATGCTGCCATATAAATAGATATAAATATCATTCAACCTATATCAGGGCAAAACCAAACTACAGACACGTGTTTCGCTCTTGTTTGAGCTCGTCAGTGTAGTACAGGTTATGTCTCTCAAGTCACTAATCAAGAGACATCCCTGCCATAAATTGAACGATATCTATAGATCTCAATTGCGAAACTGATAAACAGTCGCAAGTGGTTCCATCTTTAGACTGTCACAAAACGCTCTGTTCGTTTTATCATTTTACCTTGCCTAAGGTTATATACAAGATGCAAAGATACCAATGAAGTACCATTTTTGGTATATATATATATATATATATATATATATATATATATATATATATCTATATATAAAAGCGAAAGTTCACTCATCACCGTATCTCAGAAACTATAGGACATACAAACTTGAAATTTGGCAGGTAAGTTCCTTATAGGGTCTAGACGTCCACTAAGAAAGGATTTTACGAAACTCTACCCCTAAGGGGGTAAAACGGGGGTTGGAAGTTTGTATAAAAGTCCTATGTTTTTGATATAAGGGTCTTGAAAATTAAAATGTTTTCTTTAGAGGTTGTGGAGGTGTACAAGTTTCGTTCCAAATTAGTTAGTAATATTTGTTTTTTTCTTCGTTGATTAAAATTATGTTTATTTTAAAGTTTCATGCCAATTAGGTGCTATAGTCCATTTCATCGTTTTTGGCCGATTTGATATTAGAAACCACTGAAATAAGATTAAACTGCCATCCAAGTTACCAATGGCGGACAGTTTTTTTTTCTAAATTAGGTCGTAAGTTTCTGAAACTATCAGTGTGGTTTGACATCTACAAAAATATGACATTAATAATTATGAAATTCAACCCTTCAACAACGAGCCGTACATGACGGTTACTAGGAATGTGAATTAAGTCAAGACTTCCGTATTGAATACTTTTTATCTACCGGTGAAACAAGCAGTTACGTAAGTGTTGTATTAAAAAACAAATGTCCTCATTTAAATTTCTAACTTGCCTGTATCTGAGAGAGATGTAACTCTAAATTTACTTCGAGGATGATTTCTGTCATCGGCCAAAATCCGTGAAATGGACTATGGCTTAGATTTGTTTTTTTTTTTCATTGATTATACTGACGTTTATATCAAAGTGTCATATCGATTACTTACTTAAAAAAGTTTGTATTTTTCGTTAAGTAAACTTACGTTTGTTTGAAAAATGGATGGATAAATCGTAACAGTCACAGTTGAAGGATTAGCAATCCGATGAAGAGTGAAAGAGATACCTATGGCAATGGAGCGTGTTTATTTCCATCTTTGTCTTATTTGCTTCATGGAAATATTTCAATGGCTGCTCAAGTTAGAGCTAATATAGTAAGCCATGTGTCCAACGATTGGCAAAGATTTAGGTGTTTTACTATGGACCGATCCGCGACCCCTTACGATACAAAACGCCTTTATGTAGCCGATATGGGTAGGTTGTATACTTATGGCACAACTTGCGAACTGAAAGCAGCTGGAGAAATATTTCCATTTGAATTCCCACTGTTTCAAGGTAGCAAATTTTGAGAGTCGATACAAGAAATAAAAAGAACGCGTTTTAACGGACATTTTAACGAAGGACATTTTGACGTATTGATTCCCATTAATTCAACTAATATATCGAATGTTGGTGCAATAGCAAGTATGACAACTCTAAGCTCTTGCACAGCTGAGTTGCAGCAACCTGCTCCTGACTATGATTATGATTTAAATTTGTCATAGAATATGATTAACAGCTCTTCTCCGAAAGAAAATGCAATAAGTTTATCTTTTACTGTGACTGAGTCGCAATTTAATACAAGTACGGATACTTCTGAAGAACCAGACATAAATGTTTTTTTAATTTAATCATTTACAATGCTATTTTGATGTGATCATTTTATATTTCAGAAAAAATAAAATTATCACATATATTTTCCGTCGGAGCTAAGTGGAGTCATTACCTTTTTTTGGTTTTCCTTTAAATATAAAATATACCAAATAATAACTATTAAATTTTATTGAATAGTAGTTATAAAAAGTTCCATTTATTAAAATTGCATTTTGATAAGCATTTCAAGTGACTGGAAAAATTCAAATAATTTGCGTTAAACAACTTAATAGTAATGCATATCTTTCTAAACACGCGGACGAACGTAGAGCTATATACCTACAGAATGATTAAAATTAAATTTTTATATGTAAAATAGGCAGTCATTAAATCATTTGTGAATGTCCCAATTCCACGCGGGCAAAGCCGCGGGTAAAAGCTAGTATATATATATTTATCCTTACTCTGTTGCTACTAAATGGAAAAAATCTAAATTTTTGACAGTAAATCTTTCTCTACAGCACAAAAAGTATAAAATAATTTAATCTACAAACCATACAAAGCTCTTCTAGATAGGCAAGACAACCAAGCAGAAAATCTACCAATTTTTTGCAGTAAGGTGGATTTATATACTTCTTGTTGCATTGAATTCACAATAGCGTCAAGAAATTTTGTGAACAAAAGTATTTATGTAAAAATGGAAAATGCATTTTTCTTATGTATTAATGCATTTAACTTTTGCAAGAATGCATTTAACTTCTGCAATAATGCAGTTTCCATAGTGCAACTCGAAGTGATAAAAATTAAATAAAATATTTCGGAAAATATCGACGAAAATTAGTTTCAATTTTGCTACTTTTTAAGTGAACACGAATATGGATGAACCTCATTTACTGGAGTTTTATGTAAATTCCATACAATTCCGTCCAAACTCGGTATTTGGAAGTTTTCGATATTGTTGAATACGTATATCACTATAGCGGTGGGCACCGAGACACCTGGTGACCAAGGTTGACATCGTCTTTTGGGGTTTAATAGAAATTCGATGCATATCAGTCCAAACTCGTTACTGGGAGGGTTTTCGGGGTCGCTGAACTCGAATATCACGATGGCAATGATTAACATGGCTCCTGGCTGTTTGAATGTAAGGTTTATTACAAAAAACTGATTTTGTTTCGAATTTTCATGAAACCCAAGAATTCGAGGTCAATCTTGGTGACCGTTGCCGTCTTGATATTCGTGTTCAGCGACTCTGAAAATCTTCGAGAAACGAATTTGGATTGAATTGTAACGAATTTTCATAAAACTTTAAAAATGAGGTTCACCCTGGGCATCAGATTTTTCAGTGACCGACGCCGTCGTGTGTCCAGTGTCCTCAAAAACCTCTGGGTAGTGTAATTTAACTAATTTCCGTCAATATTTTCTGAATTAAATTTTTTTTATCACTTCCAGATGCACTTTGGAAAATTAATTATTACAAAAGGAAAATTTATTTCTCTTTTTTACACAACCATTTATGTTTAAAAAATTTCCTAAGGCTATTACTAATCGCATACAACAAGAATCATAAGCAGAAAGTTTAAGAACTTTCTACACAGTATTAGAAAAAGATGGTGGAAGTCAATAAAGTACGTAAAAAATGTTACTAACATAAAAAAATTTAATTTTAACAGTAAATTCAATTTTACGATAATACGATAATAGTATATTATTCAACGAGCGTATAATGGTAGCTATTATTCACGAAGATGAAGTTTACAACACGAGCCACAGGCGAGTGTTGTAAATCATCTGAGTGAATAATAGCCATTATACACGAATAGAATACTATACTTTGTCCACGACACAATCACAACTTTAAAATTCTAAATTTACGCTATAATTAAGGTAATTGAAGTTTCAAATGTATATGACTTACACTAACTACGATCTAAATTTAAAGATTAAAGTGTGTAGCCTAGATGTAGTGGTAAAAGGTAGGTCGATTCTTTAGACATGTGTTTTGTTTGTTTACACCATTGACATATAAATACGGAATGAAATGTCAAAGGAAAATATAAAATTTGTCTAATATGAGTTATTCTCTTATAAAGTTTGGACATACGTTCTGTTGTGACGTCATGCAGTGAATAATGAACCATTATTTACTAGTGAATAATAGGTACTATTATTATTTATAAAGCACTAGTATAATGAATGTTTTGTAAAACAGTCGTGGACAAAAATATTTTTTAACATGTATAGGTACTTGTAATATTAGACTTAAGTTTGTGAAATTTACCAAAATTAATAATGAAGCAGTAAATAGCATCGCTAAAAATCTGTAGAGAAAAACTAAAATAATTTAATGGACGTGGGACACAATGAGAATTATACTATTTTATTTGTAAACAAATGCCTGTAATTTATTTTGTTATATTTTTATACCGGTATTACATCTACAATTTTAACGTGAAGAAGTTCATGAATTTATTCAAGGTCACTATTTCACATGCAATTTTATATTCTCCTCAATTTCTTTATCTAAATTTCGAAATTAGAACATTTTTATGAAATATTATTGTGAATTCATGGGTGTCAACCTTTATACAGGAAAACAAAGAAATGAAAGGTTATTTTCAATGTTTGTTCCACCTTTGCCAGAATTTTTTATTATTAATATTTTATTGGCATTAAGGAATGAAACAAAGAGCAAAAGATGACAAATAAATAAGGTACCTACATTAAATTACTAAAATCTGTAAATGTTGGTAAACCTGCTTTTCGTCAATCTATTTGGTAATACACGTGGATAGGAACTGTATCTTAAAAATAACTTAATAAATTCATGAATTTGTTAATCAAATTTATTCATGATTATTTTTTTCACCTGTCAAAATATCACAACTTTGTGATTTCGTCCAATGAAAACGCTTAATCTTCAATGTTTTATGCTAAATCTAGCCAATCAATCCGGTTTATATTGATAAAACCACTAAGTGGTTTTACTAGTATTGATAAAATTATAGAACTGTCAAAAATTCAATAACAATATTGAACAATCAATTTTCTTGTTTATAAGTACCTTACTATAAATCAACATTCATTTATATTATCTAAATATTCTTAAATATATTTTGTTATTATTATTATCACAATTCAATTCATCTAAACCATAATCAAAAATCAAATATGTAGGTACTTCAAAACTAACCTGCTTCCTGGTTCTGCATGCATTTAAAATTTTTATATGCCTACAGGCAAATGTGGTCTTGTAGGTACACTTTAAATAGATATACCTAATAATTTTTATTTTGGTAATTTTCTCTTTAACAATATAATTGTATAAATAGGTATAAAAATAAATATTTATTCAAATTATAACCCTGTTTTCACGACGCTCACGACAACTGTCAACTGTCAATACTATCTAGTGTACAGGATAAGTTAATAGGAGGGGTAACGGCATTTCGTTTGTGTTAATTATGAAATATAAGTTGTTCTAGGAAGTTTTTTAAATAAAGTAGTTTTTGTACAGAATGGTTCAAAAAATAATCTTCTCAAATACCACTCGTCCTGTAATATTTTACTAGATAAATTTTTAAGGACTCTTGGTATTACCTTTGATAAAATTGTAGATATAATACCGATATTAGAATTAATATAACATTTTTAATGTTTTCAGAACGCAGTATTGCTTCTACCAATGAATTTTGTAATTTTGGCCATAACGATTTTGCTATGGATTATACTTAGAACAAAACAAAGTCGTAAAAGGGTATTTATCATATGGAAAATAGCACGAAGAGATTTAAGGTATCTATAAACTATAATTTAAGAGAATAGAAAAGTTTGATATATGAGCTAAAGTTTTTTATGAGTATGACGGTTAAGCACGCGTGGAATAGTATTCAAAACGAGTCAAACACCACACTTTTTCTACTACTACTGCTATACAATCTGTTTAATTTGACCATTTTTAGAATGAGTAATTAATCAGCTTGTCAACAAACTTTTGTTGTATTACTGTGGTGACGTGGTGTAGGTATATATTCGATTGTCTGTGACGATTATTTTTTTATTAAGTTATTTTCTTCAATTTTTTTTAATTAATAATCAATAAAAATAACTGGTATATTAAAATAAAAATAATACATAAAATTAATTAATACTTTAAATAAGCATTTTAGAAATGACTTTGATATTTTATCTTCAACATACTTTAAGAGTTAAGAACATTTTTTCAATTAATAATTTGCATACACTAGGTATAATGGAATGACATCGATTACATATATGTAAAAATGAGTTCAGAATGGTTGTATTCTGTTGTAGTAGTAGAAAACTAAGCTTGCAAAAAGCGTGGCAAATATTGCGCCACCCAAACAGCGCAAGACAAAATAACGCCTCCAGGACAAAAACATCGCCATATTATTTATTTAATAACTGAAAAAGGTTTACCATATAATCAATATAATGATTGGTGAATGGCTGATCTTAAGAATTAGCGTATGTAATGCTCGCTTGTGTATCTACACTACTGTTACGTGCCAGTCCGGACCTGTCGCCCAGGAAGTAATGCCAGACAGACATTGGCAGGTAGCAATCCATCCAGACGACAAGGAGAAGACGGCATTTTTAACCGGTAATGGGCTGTATCAATTCCGAGTAATGCCATTTGGACTTTGCAACGCTCCTTCTATGGAACTGGTACTTCGAGGGCTAACATGGAAAACATGCCTGGTCTACCTCGACGACATAATTTTAATGGGAAAAACGTTTGACGAACATCTATCAAATTTAAAAGGCATCTTTAGCAGGCTGAGGAATGACAATTTGCAGTTGAATCCCAAAAAATGTATCATTTTCCAGCCTGTGGTCAGCTTCCTAGGGCACGTCGTATCCTTGAAGGGAATTGCAACTGATCCGGACAAAATGTCAGTACGAGAGTGACCAATACCTAAAGACAAGCATGAAGTAAGAAATTTCCTTGGACTTAGCAGCTACTATCACCGATTCGTAAAGGACTTTGGAAAGATAGCAAGATCCTTGCATTCACTGACTGAAAAGAGTACACCATTTGTTTGGTCACCGGAGTGTCAACAGGCTTCTATTACCCTAAAGAAACACCTTACTACTGCTCCAGTGCTGGCACATCCGAAGGAAGATGGTCTTTTTATCTTGGATACAGATGCTTCTCAGAATGGCCCGGGAGCCGTCTTTTCTCAGATACAAGGTGGCGAAGAACTTGGTAACTGATGACGGCTTAATGAACAACAAGGTGAAAGATGCACAAAGTCAGGACCAGACCTGAAGCTAATCCGAGAATGGATCAACGAAGGAGCGAGGCCGCAGTGGCAGAAGGTCGCAAAAAAAGCTTGGAGTGATATTTCAAATAAGGGATTAAAGAAACCAGTTAATAAAGGTGATAGACTAATTATTGTTCATGCAGGAAATGGGCTTTATAACGAATGGCAAGTTAATTTTTAAATCGGTATCAAAAAGTGGAGACTTCCACGATGAAATGAATTTTAATAATTTTTCTAAATGGCTAAAAGTAAAAATGTTTCCGAACCACCCTCCAAGAAGCGTCATTATTGTTGATAATTCTCCGTACTATAATTTCCAGGTAACTAAAGCACCAACATCAACTTCTAAAAAAGCTGACATGCAGAATTGTTTAAGGAATCATAATATTGCTTACCAAGAGGATATGGTCAAAACAAAATTATATAGTTTAGTGTTATTGTATAAAACACGATCTAAGATGTATGCAATTGAAGAAATGATAAAGGAACACGGTTTTAGTTGTTTGCGTTTGCCACCGTATCATCCCGATCTTAATCCGCTCGAATAAGTGTGTTCATCATAAGAGGAGTGGCGATCTCGTTGTCATAATGCTAAAATGTGGGAATCTAATTTTTATGCCAGAGAGGTCTCTTTGGATGAGGCAACAGATAGACTTAACTTGAACAGTGACAGTGAGAGTGATTGCGAATCTAATATAGAAAATGAAGAAAGTTTTTCGTAAGACGATTACAATTATTTCTGCACCTCAGATATTAAGTCTAGATAATGAAAGTATGTAGGTTTTCTTCAAAATTCATTTAAAATTTAATTACCCAAAAGTATTAAAAACTATTTAAAATACCTTGTTTAGTAATGTGTACAATAATAGCTATCTTAGTCACACGTAGCGCGTTTTCTGTCTGGCGTCGAAACTCACCAAATATTTGATGAACTGTATATGATATTAGAGGGTGATGATAGATATAGAGTGAACGAAAAATCATCATGCTGACGCAGCACATCGTCGATTCCAAGCAGAGTAACTCTCTACGGATCATCCAACAATTTGGAAATTCGTTGACACTCTTTGAAAAATTCAAAGTGGACGAAATGTGTAGGTATTGAAAAAAACTCTTAACTGAAAATAACCCAAAAAAACTAAAAAAAAATTATTGAAGCAAATACCTGCATTGAGTTCTAACTGGTTATATACTATCTCGTACCTTCGTAGAATATTTATGGTCAATAGCTTTTAATCATGAAATATTGAATGGAGGTGGCTTTTACTTGATGAATATCCATGTTAACGATTAAATCACACAAGTACTTTTCGATATTCACTTCTATTAACTAAAATTAATAATATTCCCAATTCCTAAAAATTGTAAATCTGCATATGGTACATCTTTATCAGTTATCAGTTAAATAATATCGATTTGTTTAATCCTGGTGCACTTTTATTAGGTGCTGCTTTGTATGGCGCTGTTTAGTGACGGCGATGTAAAGATGGCGGTATTCTAGTCGCACTCTAAGGCTAAGGGCTAGTGCATACATACAACTTTTAGTTGAACAACTATTTAGTTGTTTATCATATGTTTATATTAAACACTCAAAATCGCGCATACTGTCAACTCGATAGTTGCTCGACAAAAAAGTCAAAAAGCTGTATCGATTTGATTTTGATTTAAAAGTTGGCCAACTATCGATCAAATGCTTAATTTGTATTGCATTATATTGATGTGCGCATACCATCGACTAAACAATCGATCCGCGACTGCCAGTCTCGCATAAGCATTCGAAGCGGCGCCACGTGTCTTGTCACAATGGCGGGAACTATTACGGACGACACGGAGGAGTTCATTAATAGCGTAGAAAAAAGGCCTGCGCTTTACTGAAAGAATCTGAAAGAGTATTCAGACATAAATTTGAAGGAAAAGCTACGGGAGAAAGTATGCATGGAAGTTGTATCTGGATGGTTGGAACTAGATCCAGAAAATCAAAGAAAACGAAGTAAGTTTCGAATTTATTTACTGTATTATTTATTAAACAAACATTTTATACTATGTCGTATTGCCATGGTACAGAGCCTTGAGGAGAAACAAAATAGGAAGTTAAGTACTTGCGGACATTTACACCACCGGTGAGATTTCTACCTCTGTGGTCACCATGAAATGTTATATTTTCTAGTGGAGCGTTATATAGCTTATCTTTGAATTGTATTCCATCTCTAATTCGTACGATGTTATGTAGTACACAACATGTTTTTATTGTAGATTCTGCAAAATCTAAGTTTACATCAAGCCCTCTATGAAATATTCGCCATTTGTTGGCTAAAATACCAAAAGTGCATTCTACCATCCGGCGAGCTCTTGTGTGCCTATAGTTGTAGACTTTTTTTTCATAAGATAAGTTCCTTTTTGCATAAGGACGTAAAATATTATTAGAATGTCCAAACGCATCATCAGCTACAAGATAAAACGGCATGTTTTTCCCCTTATCGTCATGGGGCAATATTCTTCCATTCGGAATATTCAAACTATTTTCCTCTAATCTTATTCCCATATTTGAGTTTTTAAATACGCTAGAATCGCAAGAACCTCCATATGCACCAACATCAACAAAAATAAATTTGTAATCAGCATCAGTCCAAGCCATCAACACCATAGAATGGTATTTTTTATAATTAAAAATGAAGATCCAGAGTTATCTGGTTTAATTAACCGAATATGTTTGCCATCGAGGGCGCCAATGGCATTAGGGAAATTAGTTCGAGTGTAAAATTGATCTGCAATTTTAACCCAATCTTCTTCTGTCTTTTGAGGCATGTAAACTGGTTGCATTGTTGCCCAAATTTGATCACACGTATCTCTTGCGATGTCTCTTATAGTTGTTGCTCCTATTCGGTATGTAAATGAGAGCGTATTGAAGCTGTTGCCAGTTGCCAGATATCTGTAAGAAAAATACATTTTTTATTGTATATACAGGTGCAGAGGTCCAGCAGAAATGGCTTAACTTAAAAACTTGCTTTGCAAAAGAATTGAAGGCTCAAAAAACAACATCCGGACAAGCGGCAAAGAAACGTCGAAAACGACCTACTGATGGTAATCTAGATTCCACTGCCGCTGAAGACGAAGATGAGACTGAAACCTCTGACACTATGGAGTCGAATGTATCTATAAGACAAAACACAAGGAACAAAAAAGTTAACCCAAGTTCGAAGTTCGAAGAATCTTTGTTGAACGTACTGAAAGATGATTTAAATGAAGACAAACATTTTGCGCTCTCTTTAGTTTCTACTTTACAGTCTATGACAGACGACGAAAAATTTCAAGCTAAAATTGAAATACTGCAAGTATGTCGAAGAGTAAAAGCCAACAGACAATCCAACACTAGACAATTTCATGAACCATCATTAAATAGTTTCCTACAACCTTCAACAAGTAATTTCGTACAACACAGAAGTCAGCAACCTGGATATTACACTGGTTCTTCCACACCTCATATTGAAGCTTCTAGATCGGAACATATCTATCCGACAATGCCCATCTACTAGTTCTCAAAACTCTGAGGATAGCTTGCAAAGCTTCATATCAAATTTCACACCTTCTCCGCATAGTCCTCTACTTGACTTAAACTGACATTTTATTTAAGCTCTTACAAACTCAGTTACTGGCTTTAATTAATAAAAATAAAACGTTGATTATAATTATATGTGTTTTAATTTATTACTTACCTTAAAGTAACACCAAGTCTCTCTTCTACTGATATGGCGCATCTCCATCTTGTATCACGACGTTGTATATAAGGACCCACAAATGATATTATTTCATTAAACGTTTCTTCGCTTATTCTATAGTATTTGAAAAACTTATCTGGATGCTTTTTTAGCTTAGAATGTAGAGTGTGAAAAATTCCACATGATAATCTGTCACTGAGTATAGGATGTACCTACACAGTATCTTCTTTTTTTATATCTCTTAAAATGTCTATAAAGCAAAGCGCAAACTAGAACTTTCTTGTTAATTGACATTGTTTGTAACACCTTGACTCGAGCGTTGCTGAATTACGACTGGTCGATTTGAAGAGATAAAAAAATCGATTGTATGCGCACCTTCATCAACTAAACTGTTTAGTTGAGTATACATCGCGAAAAGTACAAAACTCGACAGAACAGTTTAGTCGATGCAAAAGTTGTATGTATGCACTAGCCCTAAGGCTACATGGGCGTGATTTTACGCTGCGTTTCGGCGTAAGTAAAATTTAATTTAAATTAAAATGAATGTATTTCCAATTTTACTTTGGATTTATCTAGATCTTGGCTAACCACCTAAAAAAAAGAATGAGTTGATAATCTATATATCTATAGAAACCAAAAAAACAAATCAAAAAATTCAAAAACCAAGCTTTGCATTAGGTAGAATAGGTAGTATATGTTAGAATTTTTTATCTTTGAAAACGATAACCGATCTGGTTGTCGAAAACTAAGAATTATTAAGAAAATTATTTTCATTTTTGTTAGGTATTTTCAGTTTTGAAAAAACGACCCTTGACAAATTTGACGTATCTATCAAGATTAATAAGCAAGGGCCATTTTCAAAATATTGATTTATATTTTTTATTAGTTTGTATTTAGTGGCAAAAGTTCCCCAATTAAAGAAGTGTTCGTATTTTTGCACTTCGGTACTATACAATACTTGTAAGATGGTTTTTTGGCTTCTTCCATGATGTTTATAGCAATTAAAAATAAAAAAAATAAAAATATGTAAGAAGTAACTGAAAAGTATAAGGTAAACAAAAACTGGACGTGACAAGTGACGTCACGCAAAGCGCGCGCAAAATGACGGCGTTTGAACGGCTCAAATTTAGGTACTCAACGTTTTAAATTTCACTTTTAAAGATAATTAAAATATTTTTCAAGCCCAGTTATATTTTTTTCTACGATATAAAGAAGTAAATTATTGATTTGTGACAAAAAAAAATTCATGAATATTCCCTATTGGCGGCGACTTCAAGAAAATAAAGTCAAGTGTCTAACCGATAATATTAAAAAAAAAATGTTATTTTTTACATTTTGTTTGATTTTCCTTGCTGAAGGTGGTTTAATTTTTCTGTTTAAACAGTTTTATTGCGCGTATTAGTCGGGAATTCAAACAGCATGAACGCAGTGTAAAATGGTGTAGACGTAGCCTTACGGCCGCGCTATATGTATGGTAATAGAGAATTATGGCACACTTCAAATACTGACCGGCATTATTACTGCTAAAGCTACGGTTTTTAAGAAGTGTGCGCGTCGCGCGTCTTACGGCTTAAGCAGAATAAGCTCAGCTTGACTCACAGTCCGCTTCGCGCGGGTCGGTTTTTATGAATTCTCAGTTTTTAATATTCTGTTGAAGTAAACGGATAGTGCAAAATGAATAATGCTATAGTTGCGTTTTTGATCGAAGAAATTGAGAACGATGAAGAAGACTTATTGTTGCTGACAATGAAAGAGCCCAATAGAAAAGTTGATGATTTATTTTCCTGTTGCAAATCCGAAGGAACGTATGCAGTTACAGTAGAAAGACGACTTTTTGGGAATGAAATAAAATTTCGAGAATATTTTAGACTTTCTAGGGAATTGTTTGAGATTGTTCTAAACTTCATAAAAGAAGATATTGTTAAAAAACCTTGTAACAGATATAGTCAACCAATCACACCAGAAGAAAAGCTGTGCATCAAAAATATGTAGTAATATGTCTTTAACAACTTAATTTTTGTGTTTTAGTGTAATTGATCACTCTTCACTAGCCACCACTTCGATATAATTTGCTTCAGCTTATGTCGACGTCTGCGTCCAAACCCAACCAAATTGATCTCAGCGCACAACTCAAACTCACACTGCTTTGTTAAACTCATGCGTTCAACTAGACAGACTCTTACAAACCGCATGCATAAGACACCTGATGTTAAATTAAAGCGCACGTGAGCTCTGCTCAACTTACTGTCGGCCGTACGCCGCGCATTGTTCTTAGAAACCGTAGCTTAAGCCGTATTTAATTACGGACTGACTTTATTTTGTCAGTGTAAAACAGTATTCCGGCACGTATCGTTTGGGATTTATTTACGTCAAGCCTTATTTTTGTTTTCATTTCGGACACCTAACCTCTAAAACGCGTTCTAGTCGTTTTTCTGAGTGAAATTATGGAAGATCAATTGGAAGCTGCAATTTTGGGGAATGCAAATGATGATGAGATAGAATATCTTATATTAGATAACATTCTCATTAATAGGGACAATTTGCAAAATGTGAATAATGGAGGAAATCATTTTTCGGCTGCGGGATCTCTAAACGGATTCTCCGATAGAACTTCTCTCAACAGCGTTAAATCGTCATTATACGTAAAACGTAGCCTTTTGGACTTATTTAATTGGGCCATATTCACTTTCACCGTCTATCACAAAATTTAGCCAAACCAAATCTTTTTTCAAATTTAAATTAAAACAGTCAAAATTAGAGGTTATAGAAAACATGAAACGTAAAACAAAATTTTGTCCTATGATATAAAGGCATGGTTGTACCAGGAATAATCTAGCCACAAATAGTGGCAGGCAGTAACTTTAATAATTCCAGGCGTTATTTTTGTTTCACTGCGCATGCTTAGATGTCAAATACGGCCAGGATTTATTAGTGCCTGGCGTTATGAATTTGCCATAATTCTCTAATAACCAATATTAAACATGGATTTAAAAGAACTAAACTGAAAGTAGTATACGAATTTCTGTTTCAGCAAAGTATGGATGTTAATAAAAATTTTTTATAACATTATTACAAATAAAAGAAAAAACCTTACTTTACCAAGAATATTTACAAAGGTAGCAAAACGTTATCATAACAAAGTTGCAATAAAGTTTGAAGACCAAAACTGGACATTTAAGGAAGTCAGTATTAATACACTACAAACCAATATGAATAATAACCTAAATAATTTGTTCTCCTATATTTTTAGCTAGAAGATTTTAGTAACAAAGTAGCAAATTATTTTATATCTCGAGGATATAAAAAAGGAGACGTTATATCACTTTTATTAGAAAATAGACCCGAATTTGTAGGTTTATGTTTGGGATTATCAAAAGTGGGTATAATTCCTGCTTTAATAAATACAAATATTGTATTTGCATCCTTATCTCACTGTATAGCCGCAGCTAATTCAAAAGCTTTAATTTATGGCACTGACTATACTGAAAGTAAGAATTAATACAATACAAGAATAGTAGGATCACTTTGCCCGCTGCCTTTAATGTACTTTGTACCACATTACGCTCCGATTTGCCGACGTTTTTTGTTTAGTTTTGTGAGAACTGGTGAGCAGCAATGCCAACTGTATCGATATACAGTTATAATTTTCTTTCATAATTATTTAAATTTTTTATAACTTAAGTTAAACTTACATTTTTTTTATTAAATATACACTTTTTTAAATTTGCCGCCATCTTTTAAATCTACTTATATTTTTAGAAAGTTTTTTATATTTTCGCCGTGTTCTGTGTCTCTGTGTCATTCCGTGGAATTTGTAATCGAATTTAAACCTATTTCCCGACTACCTATAGCTCTGAAATTTTCAGGATAGCTAAGAACTGGATGACAATGCATGTTTCAAGTGTATTTAGGCATATACATAGATTTCGAAATTTATACCGAATTGATATTAAACATGATCTAAGTTGTGTATAGATAATATTATTTTGAAAGTTATTAAATAAATCGTTCGTAGCGTAGTTGGTTAGGCGGCGAGTCAGTCCACTTTTGACAGTTCTGTTATGTTATCATAATGGGATCGATTACGCTACAGAGAAGTTTTTTTTTTCTTTTTTTTTTGTTCTTACATGTGAAAACAGTAATTATTATTTTAACTGGTAATAAAATAAACTGTTTTAGAAAGTTTTTAGATACAACTACCCTTGATTTTGTTAACAAGGAAACAATCTTCTCTATGATCAATCACAGCGTTGTATGACTTAATATTTTTGCAAAATCAGGGATGCTGTGCATTGTTGAGATGACACAAAATATGACCTATAAATCAGTAAAAAACTTTCTATTATAAAAAGTTCTTTTTGTAAATTGTGCTTATTGTATCAATCTACTGATTTCAGAAATTTTAGGTTGGCAACACTGCTGGTAAGTGATAACGATGACCGAGAGCTTCGGCGGCATGCATGAAACCTACTATTCTTCTCTATTTACCGTGGAATTACTATTTATTATATTAAACAGACCAGGTTGTAGAAACTTTCTCGCTAGAAAATAGATTATGGTAGTTTTTTTACCCTTATAGCAGATCTGGAGGTTGCCAGACGCCAACTGAGGTCACAAATTATTTAAACAATTTTTTTGAACAAATTATATTTCACCTTTTTGCTACGGAATATATTTTTTGGGATATTATAAGAAAAATTCACTCACTTGTGATTTTTCTTTCTCCAAAATTGATATTTTTTGAAAAATTTTGAAGTTCGGATTAAGTCCTAAATTATTCTTAATTCTAATGACAGTTTGCTATATAAATATCATTTCCAGAAGACCAGAACCGTTTTAAGAAAACTGCCTGAACGTGGAATACCGAAACCAAAAGTCAATTATTATTAGTCGAGGCAATAAAGCCTGGGGTGTCCGTGGGGTGTTTGCCGATGCCATATTTGACTTCAGCGCCCCAAGAAACCACCCGTAACAATTTTCGGTTCGTATTTTTCAATTGTGTCTGGGAAAACCTCCATTATGTTTGATCTTTATCCACCTGTCTCTCTGTCTAGGTTTTTGCTCCATCTTTTACGGGGGCGGCCTACGGTTCTGTGCCCCATCGGGGATTTGTCTCGAGCTATTCCACTTTTTTTTCTCTTTAGCACCCAGTCATTAATACTTTGGACCTTACGTGTATTCTTATGCTTTCGCTTGTTTCTCTGTCTAAAAGTGTCTTTCCAGCTATACTGCGTAGAACCCTCATTTCTGTTTTTTCTATTAATCGTTTGGTTTTTGTGTCTTAGGACAATTCGACGCAGCCGATTCAACGCCGGCCATTCGACGCGGCCGTTTCGACGCGGATGTAATTCAACGCTGGCCCTTTCGACGCAGGGCCGATTCGACGCGAAGGTGTCATTACACTTATGGTCATAATATGGCTAATCTCAGTGTGTCATTTTTGTTTAAAATAGCAAATACAGTTAATTACCCTTATCGGTAATGGTCATTAAGCAGCTTCACGTATCTCAGGTAGGTATAAGGCTTCAATTTTTGTAATCGGCTTATAGGTCGAAGTATTAAAATCACGTCCTTCGAAAATATTTTAAATCATTTAACTGGATCGTTCACTGAACAGTTACTTTAATGCTTTTCCAGTATTGAGTAATCATTAGTGCCAAAGGATTATATGGGCCTTTCTTTAAATTTATAATGGCAAGTACTTGAAGATTATAAATATGCTCACAAATTAAAGCCTTTATCAGTTGTATAACTTGTTTCATTGCGAGATTTTTTATAAACATGGAATTTTTTAGTGAAAAAGAAAAACGCAAGTTTGCGTGCGATGGATTTTTGCGCGTGTTTGACAAAGCCAGTACTTCCAATACTACTTTATTTTGGAGGTGTGACCAGAACTTAGTTGAGAAAAAACGGAGTAAAGCACGAATTTACACACAACAAATCGTGGTTGTTAAAAAAATAAACGAACACTGCCATGTAAGTTCCGTGGCACAAGTAGAAGCTGCTGCAATAAAAACGGTCATAAAGAAGAGGTGTGTGGAGACTATAGAGTCTACAGCTGAAATTATTAATCATTGCGTTAATGGTGCTTCACGAAGTGCCAAAGTTGTGCTGCCTAACCACAGTGCCATGAAAAAGACCATAAGAAGGACAAGGCAACAATTGAATGAATCCAACAACTGCTGAAAAGTTAGAAATACCTGAACGATACAGAACATACAAAGCAGCCAATAACATTTAAGAAAAATTACTCTTAAAAGACAGTGGTCCTGCCAGAAATCGAATATTGACTTTTGGAAGTCGTCGTAACTTAAAAGTAAGTGTATCTATCTAACGCAATTTTTCATTAAATTAAAGAACCACCGAGAATGCGACGAAAGATTTGAGACCTTAGGAAGAGAATATGCAAATCGTAATATTATAATATTATATATAATATTTTTTACGAGCTTTATCTCATAATTATGTAATGAATGTTTAGCGCAGGTCCATTAACCAACTTGATTTTAGAAAAGTACGTAATTTTAATGACTTTATAATATTAATTTTAGGATAGAATGTACACTTATAAAAGAACATTTCAATGAAAAATAAATTCGTTTTACGAAACACCTCCGTGTTTCTATTATCTCCGAATGTATAAGTATTTCGCCTTCTACTTCGCGTCGAATCGGCCCTGCGTCGAAAGGGCCAACGTTAAATTGTCTCCGCGTCGAATCGGCCGCGTCAAATAGGCAGCGTTGAATCGGCCGCGTCGAATTGTCCCATTCCGATCGTTTGCATAACACAAGCTATTTATTTCTTTCTCTCTCATCTTATATCCTTTGATTGGGACCACTTTTCTTAATATTTCGTCCATAATGATGATAATGAAGAGAATCGGGTTGAGTGAATCTGCTTGACGAATACCATTTCTAGCTGGCATCAGATTGGTAAGTTCCCCATTTATTTTAGCTTGGATTTGATTTACTTTATATATATTTTCTATTGTCTTAATCAAGTTGTGTGGAATTTGTCTATCATATAACAGATATACGCGATCGAATGCTTTTGACAGGTCAATAAAGCATATAAAAACGGGCATATTATATTGTATTGATTTTTCTTTTATTTATCTTAGGACGAAGACCGCGTCCGTGTAGGATCTGTCTAACCTGAAACCTTATTGTTTTCTAGGGTAATAAGGTTGTTAATCTTGTTTGTTATGATTTTTGTAGTGAGCTTTAGCGTGATACTTAGCAAGTTTATGCCTCTATAACTAGAGGTCTTATCACCCTTTTTAAACATAAGGATCGTGGTGCTAGTTTGCCATTCATTTGAAATTCTGTGCTGATAGAGGATCATCTGGATTAATTCTGTTAATTGTTATACAAGGGCTTCTTCGCCGTATTTTAGTAGTTCATTTGGCATTTCGTCCTGATCGGAGCTTTTACTGTTGTTGAGTTTCTGGAGGGCCAATTGTACGTCATCTCGTTCAATTTTTATGTGTTCATTTGTTGTTATTTCTGGTGTGTTCCAAATTTATTCTTCTGTGTCTTCGTTTTTATATAATTGGGTTAAGTAAGTAATCCAGTCCTCCTTGGAGATTTGGTTTGTTTCAGTTTGTTCATTAACCTCTTTTCTTCGAGATCTGATTAGTTTCCATATTTGGAGAAATCGTTTTCCATTCGTTTCGAGAAACTTTCCCAATATTGATTTTTTACTTATTTTAGCGAAGTTATTGTTTTGTTTCTAATTCTCTTGTATTCATCGTAGGATTCTGATGTTCTTGCTATTCGATATTTAAGGTAGGTTGCTTTTTCTCTTTGCACTTTTGTTTGACTTCTGGCCAGAACCATGGTGTCTTTTTTGTGTCTTTGTTGCTATTACTTTTGACCGTCCTTGTGACAAGTGCTTTAAATGCCGCAGTCAGTATGTTTTTCTTCATTTTGCCCCAACCATTCTCAATTCGTCTCTTCCTCGTGCTCTACTTTACTTTCAGATGAAATTTCATCTCTTACAGGATCTATATCAAAACATCAAAACGCTTATTCAAAAACTAAATTAAATTTGTAGTTTAATAAATACCATCTAGAACATTTTCAAAAGGTCTCCAATACGTCATATTATCACAAAAAAAGAGTTTTCACAAAATAAAATTTCAATAGCTAATCAAAATACAATACTGGAAAACCATAAAAAAGACCAAGGACCCAGTAAACAACACAAGGTTTTGAGAGTACCGTGGCGCGTGCCAGACACCAATAAGTTTTAACATAAGCTGAAAATTGATTAAAATGATTGGTTTATTTTACTCCACGTTGACCAGAAACCCAACTATTTTCAACCAATTGTAATCAGTAACTACTGTAACTAGACAAATTGACCAATAAAAATTACGAATTTTTCGGATTCTAGGATTTGTCTGTAAATAATGAAGAACAAAAGCCAAGTTGCCAAGCATTATTTAATGCTAAATATTATAGGTTTATAAATACTAATGTTTAATATAAGAGTCGATATTTTCTGTGTATTCTGTTGCAGATTACATTTGGCAGCTATTATTTTGTATCTTTTAGTGTGTTATCGTGTGTCGGCATTTTTTTCTGTACTTAAGTGATGATGCAAAAAAAAGTAAAAATTAACTTTGAACGAAACTATACCCTATACCTAAAAGAAATATAAATTTTCGAAGAAAATCACAGTAATTTTATGTTTAGAATATTCCTAAAAACTTAAAAAAACTGTTAAGAAGCAAACAAATGAAATTTTATCATTTGCTTAATAAAATTAATTGAATAATTTTCTACCACAGTTTGCGCCTAGTAACCTCTGAATCAGTTACAGGGGCCTTTTTTCTATAAAATTGTGAAAAAAATTCACCAAAATCTATTTTCTAGCGGAAGCGGTCCTAAACCCTGGTCTACATCATACTCGTAATGTCGGATATTAATTGATCGAAACTGATTTTACAGACGTCAATGCAATTTTGTCCCAATTAGACGGCATAGAATTATTCCACTTATGTACATCTAGTTCGAAGGTTGAAATTAAGAATTCGATCAATTTCATACCATGCATTACCGATAAATCAACGGAATCACCTACCAAATTTATTGATGAAATTCTTATGACTGATGTGTTTCTCTATGTTTATACATCAGGTACAACAGGACTTCCAAAAGCAGCTAAAATTACATACAATCGGTATGTACAATTAATGAAATCTAAATACCCTATACACGGATCTAGATTCCTTGTAGTTGTATGCTTATTTTTAACATTGTTTTTTCAGGTATAATTTTCCCAATATTGGTTTTCACTATTTTCTTGATGTAAAAGAAGATGATATTTTATACAGTGCATTACCATTATATCATGCTTCTGCTATCTTAATTATATTAGCACAATGTTTGAATCACGGAAATACTATAGTACTACGCAAAAAATTTTCAGCATCAAATTTTTGGTCTGACTGTATTAAGTATAAATGCACAGTAAGTATTATTAGCAGAAGAGCTAGAGTAATATGATATTTCTTTTTTGCGACATGTTTATTTAGTACAGGTACACCGCTGAGGTGGACACCCTAATATATACAGGGGACAGGGGGTGGACAAGATAAAGAGGGCCAAAATTTGGGAAAAAATCGTCATCGATAACATGTTCGCCATTTCTACCTCATAATGTTGGACCCTTGAGGAGCCTAAATCCGAAATAGCGCAGAGCTAGGTGGATGCAAAGGAGGTGACGGATTGGAGTATAGAGGGCTAAAATATGCGCAACAAATAGTCATCGATAATATGTTCGCCATTTCTACCACGTAATGTTGGGCCCTTGAAGAACCTAAATCCAAAATGACGGACAACTGGGTGGATACAGGGAACAATAAACTAAGCTCAAATGAACCACTTACTTAGAGCACTTATCTCGATGACTAGTCGATCGATTTTGATTTTTCTCTTTTTCTTTTTAGGAATTGTATAAAAAAATCATCGGTGATATTCCTAATATATTCCGTACAATCATTTAAAAGTAGGTAGGTACTATTGAATAACTTCGATCTTTACTTTCGTTTGACGAATTTTTTTGTCTTACCTGAACCGTATAAATGTCAAACATATGTTTCCTAAAAAACATTCTCACAGTCAAAATCATAATCTTCAAGAAGTGGCGAAAATATTATCGTTGACGACAGTTTGCCTAAATTTTGGCCATTTTTACCCTTGTCCGCCGCCTCCTTTGTATACACCCAGCTATCCGCCAATTCAGAATTATGTTCCTTAAGGGTTTAACATTACGTTGTAGAAGTGACAAACAAATTATCGATGACGATTTTTTGGCTAAAATGTTACGTCACCTTCTTAGTATCCACTCAGGTGTCAGTCTGTCGGGATTTCGAATTGTCATATCAACACATTCGACTGGGAAAATTTCCATCCATATTATCGATGACGACAATTTTCCGAAAACTTGACAACTTTCACCCCTTATAGCTGTTTCCACTAGGGTGTCCGCCTGTATTGAATGGAGATGTTGCAAAGGAGAAGTATCATATTAGGTACGGATGACGGCGAAATTTCGGCTCCAGCTCTTAGATTATATGTTTTAAACCACTCATTTGTTCTAACCATTAGATTTTATAAATAGATAGCCAATTATATAGGAGAAACATGCAGATATATTTTACATGCTCATAAAGGGAAAACAAAAATAAAGCATACAATTAGAGCAATGGTAGGAAATGGAATGAAAAAAGAAATTTGGAAAGAATTTGTAAAAACTTTTGATATTCCAAAGGTATATGAATTTTATGCATCAACAGAGGGTAATACAAACATAAGTAAGTTTTAATAAACTTGTGTACATTTTTTTTATTTCTGAAGTAATTATTTTTTAATTCGTTAGGTATTAAAATAATTATTTTTAGTAAACTTAGATGGTCCTGTGGGATCAGTAGGATTCATACCATTTTATATTCTTTCGTTAAAAATGATGCATATCATTAAATGTGATAATGATACAAAAGAACCGCTCAGAGATGCAAATAATTATTGTATTCCATGTGAACCTAATGAACCTGGTTTACTTATTGGAAAAATCAGTAAGAAAATTGACATTAATAAATTTGAAGGTTACCTGGATGCAAAAGAAACAAATAAAAAAATTCTCACTCATGTATTTAAGAACGACGATGCTTACTTTAATTCTGGTGATATAATGGTTATGGATGAATTACACAATGTTTATTTTGTGGATAGAACAGGAGATACGTTCAGGTAATACTTGTAAAAAAATTGGTTATATCTATAGGTATAAGAGACATTTTCTTAAAGGTGGAAAGGGGAAAATGTGGCAACTACAGAGATCGAATCTATAGTATCAGGAATCATAGGACTTTATGATCAAGTTGTTTATGGAGTTGAGGTAAATATAAAAACTATTGAATATTATCATCATTGTAACTAATAAACCATTTAGGTCCCAAAAAATGACGGTCGTGCAGGTATGATTGCAATTGCGGATAAAGAACGAACATTAAATACAAAAACTTTAGCTGAAGGTCTTAATGCAGCGCTACCAAAATATGCAGTTCCGATATTTTTAAGAATAATGGATTCACTTCCTTTAACTGGCACGTATAAGGTTAAGAAAGTAGAATTGCAACGAGAAGGATTTGATATTAACATTTTGAAGGACCCGTTATATATATTTGATAATAGAAAAGTTGATTACGTTCCAATTTATAATATATATAATGATATTTTGTCTGGTAAACATAAGTTTTGATAATATAGTTTATATTGGTAATAATGTTTTTTTTAACCTTACCATGCTCGGTAGACGAATTAAAAGCCTGGAACCTGTAGGTACCCAGAACAATAGATGAATTACGACCAGCAGTGTAGGCGATTTAGTGGAAACCATTCCGAGAAGAATAAATGCTGTGATTCAAGCTTGAGGGTTTAATACCCGGTATTTTGTCTTCGTATTTTATGTGTTATTGTTTAATTAAGTTATATTTGATTGTATGATTCAAATAAAATTACTTTCATGTGTTAGCGTTTTCTTGAAGACTGTGTAACTTCAATAAAAATTAAGGTATCGAATTAAAACAAAAAATAATCTATCGAGCAAAGATGAGTCTTGATAATTACATACTTTTTTGTTTTTCCTCGTATAAAATGGCATAAGAGGACTTTTGTTTTTACCTTAGAAGTAGGTTATAACTTCAATCACCTAGCGATAAATTTTTGAAAAAATGAATAGGTACAATCGACCGAATCACAAAAAGTTATGAAACTTTCAAAGTGACCGTTTTCCGTAGGTGAGTGTACCTATATATAATACATGGCAAAATAGCAATATTATTTATAATATTATAATTACTTGCTTGATGTTGATGTTTTATTTTATTTTATGGTATCATTTCGAAGTAAACAAATTGGCAAAAAACAGGGCGATACTAATCAGGTATTTAAAAACAATAGTTCTGAGAACTATTTGTTAAACTATAAGTGGTTAAGGAATGAAAGAATTTAAACTTAGTTTGAAAAGGAAACAAACTATGAGTAGAGCCCCAACAATAAAGAGCAGTTAAAAATGTTACTCAAGAAAAAAATTCAATTCGTCAAGCCAAACATATAGCATATCTAAATACTACATAAAGCAGTTAAAAGTGCGCTTCAACTTACTGACTCAAACAATTTTAAATATGCGGCCAACATTGGAAATAAACGTGTTTACGAGTCAGCAAGAAACTTGCCTAGTCGAGTATCTCATAGCAGCTTTAAAAATGTGTTATGGATTGGGCCATGCATCTTTAAGGCAACTGGTTTATCAATATGCAAAAGGTTTAAACACGAAATATCCAGAAAATTGGGACACAGATTTAAAAGCAAGTATCGACTGGCTTAAAGGCTTTAAAAGGCATCACAGGAATTTCCTATCATTAAGAAAACCTGAAAAAAACAGCTTATCCCGGGCAACTGCCATTAATAAAACAACCATTATAATTTTTTCATATTACATGCATTGAAACAGCTAGTTTTGATCCCTGTTTTGCCAGTCGAAACAAGACAATTTTAGACCAATGCAACTGTCAGTCAGAAAAGGACAGTTGTTTCTGCCCTAGGGGAGAAACAACGTTGTTTCTCCCCTAGGGCAAAAACAAATTTCATTATTTCAAGTCTGTCAGAATGTTTTTGACTACAGCATGATCAGAGTTACCTAGGGGAGACAGAACATTTACATTATATTGCTCAGGTTAAGTGGTCAGAAAAAGATCCAGAGTATTAGAAATAGAACTGTGGTTGGCAGCTCTGGGAAAGCCTGCCTTCTGTGTCCGTTTTGTTGGACTTAAGCCACTTTTCATGGTGAACATTAAAGTCCCCAAGCATAATTATCGCAGTAGAAGGGTACTCACTATTAAGGTAGTCGATCTTTTGTAATAAATAGTCTAGTAATTCGTCACAATTACAGTCTGATGGCCGATAAATACAACATATAAATTTGCTAGAGGCTCTTAGTGTTAATTTTAGCCAAAGGATGTTTTCTCTGTTGTTTTCTAGTACAGGTAATCTAGAGCAGGAAAAAATGCTTCTTACGTAAACACATACTCCAAAGTGCCGTTTAAAGTTGTGGTAAAGTTCGTAAACTGATAATTTAAGATGCTTCAGGCTATTTTTCCTAGAAACCTGTGTCTCGGTAAGAACAAGAACGTGAGGTTTTATAGACTGGAAATAGTGATGGGTTGCGTTAATGTTGGCATTTAACCCGCAGATATTAGTGAATGTTAATATGCAGTCTGTTTTGCGTTTTGGCTTCTAGGTAAAATCGGCTGAACTAGAGGTTGGTCTACTAGTAGACTGATCAATGGCTGTATTATTTCCATCATGAGTAATTGGGTATTTCAGCAAAACCCTGTCAAGACCAAAGCGCAACTACTGTGTTACTAGGCGAGAACTCCCGATCGCCGTAAATCTGTGGAATACTTTTACAAGTTGTTACATATATGGAAGACGATTTGTGTTAGTCTGAACTCTTAGAATCCGAAGTATGTAGCGAACTATCGGATCGTTTTAGTTAAAAATTCACCATACTATTGTTTCGGTGAGATTTATTTTAATGTAATCGCCTTAATTATAAATTGTACCGCTAGTGATGTTACCTCTTTCGTCCTGCGATCAGAATTTTTCTTACTATCCGATTGCTTAGTGGTACCTTCTCTTCATATACAAAGTCAATCCATATCTGTGAGGAGGGCCACATTAAAGATACATTTTTTTTTGAGGCGACACCAAACTTCCGCCATATTGTGGTGAAAGCAGAACAAATTGGAAACCCTGGTTACGACTAATACAGAAATTGTGGAAATTCTTCCCAGGATACTATCCCGATAACAACAGCAGATAGCTGATGAAGCAGATAAGAGATAAAATTAATTTAAAAAAACCTTGATTAATTAAATTAATATTCAGATAAACCAAATTTTTTATTATTAACTTAAATAATTGTGTTTATAATTATTTTAAATAATTCATTTAACGGATGTTTGCGTATAATTTGTTTAGCTAGCTAGGGGATTTACGCCCTTTTTGGGAATTTTCATGATCAAGTACAAATTGCAAGATAGGTGTAAACTGTTCTGGAATATGACCTAGATTAAACATCGACTCGGTTTGAAAATCCGCAATACCGACACACTTTCCAGGACCCCATGCTCATCTAACTGCTACCATTGTTGTTGTTAGGAACCGAAAAAAGCTACCTTGAGTCAGATTACATTCCTCAGTTACTACGAAAAGAATTTAGCAGCGCCATGAAGTAGATACCAAGTCGGAATGAAAATTGGAAAATCGTCGTCCAATCTGACTAAAATCCTATTGAGCACTGTGGATTTCTTTGGTAATTGAAGATGGTTTACTGAAGCAACTGTTGATTTAAAGAACTTGAGTACCTGAAGTGATCTTCACGATGCAACATCTGGAGGACACCTATATGTTAAGAAAATATTACAGAAGATAGGCTACTGAATGAATGATTTTGATGATAAAAAGGATTGGTGCCGAAAATGTAATTTCTTTAATGCAAGTAATAAGTTACACACGAGACGCGATGCTGCTATGCAACAATATCTTAAAGGAAATCTGTTCGAAAGAATGGGAATCAATATTTTGGGACCGTTTCCGGAAATGAGTGCTGTAAATAAATGCGTCTTCGTTGTAATTAATAAATTTACGAAATCGATAGAAGCTTATGAAGTACTTAAGAAGGAAACTTTTACTAACATACCTTAGCCAACATCTTGACAAAATCCTAATGTATTTGTCAATAGGTGTGTGTGCCTTTTGAATTTCACTCGAATTAAGAAAGATTTTTTGAGAGTCGGTTGTTCCAGGAAGTCTGTGAGAAACTAAAAATTTGTAGGACGAGAACTACTTCACTGTCTGATATAGTGGTTGAAAGAACAAACTGAACACTGGTTAATTATTTCTCAAACATTGTTTCTAAACATTAACGAGACCGGGTCGAACATATGTCATTATTTCTAATTGCATAGCGATCAACTGTCGATGATTCTACAAGACCAACTCCATCCAAAGTCCTCTTCGGTCGGGAAATGAAACTGAGGATCGATTTGATCTGTGGCTCCTAACGCTATGAAGATGTGTCTGGTGAAATATATAACATACAAGAAAAGATGTAGCGTTATAAAGATTGAGGCCATTAATCTGACATCTGAAACCACCTAGAGCTGTCAACGACTGATCAAAAATTTTCAGGAATACTATGTGTGGGGTTCTATAAACTTCAAGTATACTCGATAAAATTCTAAAACAACTGATGCAACTTTATTGAGAAGAGAAACGGTGATAAGCAATTTGCAGGACAATCAAATGCCGAAGACATAGAACCATGAAATACATATACAATGATACATAAAACGTGAAATTCGTTGATTTAAATAAAAATAAAAATTGATTAATTAATTAGCGTGATGACATAATCTAACATTAACTGACAAATACAAAAAGACAAGTAAAGTAATATTAACGCAAGTGTTAAATATTTATATTTGATTGTCCTGCCTGGATGACAATTTCCGTTTTTAAGTTTCCGCGCATGCGCATTAGTCCTTCTTTATACTACTATTTGTCGTGTTGCTTCCATCTTCGTTAAACGTGCTTCTGCCAACGCCTACATTTCTTATGAAACAACAGCTGTTATCATCGAAGTTATTCTCATACACTTTCTGTGTTAGTGCTTTGTTATGGATCATAATGGTTCTGGAGCTGATGTTGCTGACAATGGAGTTGATTTAGATATCTTACATCTTTTTTGTCGATTCTTTTAAAGACTTTCTCCGTATATGCCTCTGGTTTAGCCTTGATTTACATACATCTCCACCATTTGGCTTATTACTACGTTGCATAGTCTTTTCTTACATCGTTCTTGGATGTTCTAGATCCTTCCTCGTTCTGTGGATGTTTCTTCCACAATTTTTCAATTTCATCAGCTTCTTTTCTAAGGTCAGAGAATTTCCTGCTCATGCACATCATACATTAACGGTTCTTTCGTTAATTTCTGGTGTTTTGCCACCCTTACAAATTAAATATCTGGTTTTCTTTAAGCCCTTCGATGGCTTTTATTATTTTTTGACCTTCATCCCACCTGATTTGGATTTTTCATCTCCAAGTTTTTGGCTTATGCCTTAACCGATGCTAAAGCTCTCACTTCCAATTCCACATTTTAATGTGTTTAATTTCTTTATAATTTTATTACTAACTTTTATTGTTCCTGAGTTAGTTAATTTTTCGTACCACATTTCTTTTGATCCTCTATGAGTCTACCTCTACCTGTTGGCTCTTTTACTACACACTTTGTTTGCTGCCGTTGGACTTTTAGTGTTGAAGATATAGAAACCTGATACCACTTAGTTTTTTTCCATTTAAATTATTGTTTGGATATAATTGTATTTTATTACTTTATACTTTGAATTTGGTAAGTTGTTAAACTCTTACTTTTAATATTATTACTTTTCTACCTTTTCCATATTTTTTCACAGACCTGATGATGACCTTGTTGGTTGAAACTAGTTGTCAACCTTTTTGATCTTACAATTAAAATATTTGTGTGGTACGAGACTTTGTGTTTTCTTTGGTATTAATAATATTTAAAATAACTCCCTTTTCTATGAAAATTATTATGCGGAAAATTTATTGAAAACGATAAAAACACTATAATTACCTACTAATAAAAGACTTACGTAGGTAGGTACTAAATACCTACTATTATATTTTTAGGACCTTTATTTTAATTTTTCACGTTTTTGAAGATGTTGACTAGAGTATAGGTATTAAAGCTGCAAATGCGCTACAGGCGTCCGCCTTTATTCAGCTGTAAAAGATAACATATTAACTTATGAGTTCATTTAACAATAATACAAGATGTGTAAATGTGAAATGTAAAAAAAAACTCACATCATTCTTTTGTGCGTGTATATGTCACTGAACTGTTCCTAAAAGTCTGGACCAATTTTAATTAAATTTTTTGTTTGTTTTCAAATGGATTCGAGAATGGTTAAAATGTACTATTTGATCCACTATAAAATGTTTTTAAATTAATTTTTCACTGATTTGTATATTTATTGTTTAGTTCTACAAATTCCTATTAGACTGTGGTGTAAATTAATTGATATATTTTTTCATCAACGTTGGGTAGACACCTGGTAGATAGCGTTGTATATCGATTTCGATTTTTAAATAAAAAAGAAACGAAAAACTACTTTTAAGTAGGAACTAGTCAAAAAAACAGAAAAAATTGCGGTAAAAAAGAAGATTATAGTATAAAACAATATATCTCATATATTTAAACGAGCAATTCTTACTAAATTAAGTTCTATGGCGCAACCGTAAGTTGGCGCTGTTGAAATCTCATATATTTATAACAAAAAGACGTCTGTGTTAGGCGGTAAAAAGTTCACCAGATCAGCTAATCAACAATATTACAAAACCATTTTAAGGATACTACATTAAAAAAAATTGTTTTGATTTGTATGAGAACTGAATTTTTCACGCAGAATACAGAAGAATTTACAACAAATTTCGAGTACGTACAGTCTTGTGCAAATGGATATGTTTTCGTAACCTCGAAACACCACCGTTACCAATACCAAAATAACTGCCAGTAGATGGAAAATAAAGATTGAATATATTTGAAAATTTAAAACTGCTGCTTTTTCGAGCTAGAAATAAACGAAATTTTTAAGCTGTCGGACAGCAAAAGCGTGGCAATAAATTTGTCGGACAATGTGAGCATTTGATTTAATACTTAATTATAAACAAATTGTGTAAAAATGAATTTTAAAAAACGTAACCGTAAATTTCGCATTTTCGAGGTTACGTTTTTTATTATATATAATACTAGTTGTACTCGCAACGTCGTTCGCGTGGCGTGTGATTGTTGTATAAAAATTTCTTACCGCACCCCATTTAAGGAATGGGAGAGAAATTTTTATACACCTGTGAAAACTGCATTTGAATCGGATCAGTAGTTTTCATGTGATGCGCGCACAAACATACAGACAGACAGACAAAAAAATCTAAACACATTTTTGAGTTCTATTTCGATGTACCCGCGACGTCGTTCGGGTGGCGTGTTGATTTTTGTATAAAAATTTCTTCCTCACACCCTTAAAAGGGTGGGGAGGAGAAAGTTTTATACACCAGATGTTAAGTTGAAAGAAGACAAATACTTCTTTGAAAACCGCATTCGAATGGGATCAGTAGTTTTCATGTGATGCGCGCACAAACATATACATTTCTACAGTTTTATTATATGTATATATATATATATATAACGTGAAGTCAATATATATATATATATATATTGATATGGATTTTTCTTCAATGGTGCACGTTCTTTCAATGAAATGTTGGAACGTGGTCATGATTTTTAAATCGGTTGTCTGGATTAAGTATTTTTTTGATATTGTATTTGTTTTTGTTCAATTGGCGCCCAACGTGGGGCTGCTTCGGCACTGAGGGTAAGAGATTTTTCTTTACTATTAGGTGTCAAGCTTGCTTTATTAAAAACAAAGTGTGTGATTCTGGAGTAAAAGATTAAATAAATTATAGGTATATTATATGAAATTAAGAGGGAGAAAGGAAATTACAGATAGAATGTCAGAACAAGGGGATAATATTGATAATCAGGAGAGTCAGGATAGTCAGGGTATTCAGGATAGTCAGGGTAATCAGGGTAATCAGGATAGGCAGGGTATTCATGATAGTCAGGATAATCAGGGTAATCAGGATAGTAAGATAGGGGATAGAAGGGATTCATCATGGGAACAAATGATGGAAATGTTAAAAAATATAAACAAAAATACTGAAGAAAATAAAGAAGACATGAACAAAAAGATGGAAGCAATAAACAAGAATATGGATTCTATGAAAAAAGAAATAAAACAAGACATGAACAAAAATATAGAAGCAATAAACAAGAATATGGATGCAATAAAAAAAAAATAAAACAAGATATGAACAAAAATATAGAAACATTTAAAGATGAGATGAGGAAGCAAATGGAAATAAACAATCAAAAATTGGAAGAAACAAAGAAAGGAATAAGAACTGAAATAATAGCAAGCATAACGGAAATAGAGGAGTTACAAGAAGTAAAAATTAAAACAATTATTAACAAGGAATGTAAAGATGAAATAAAAGAATGTAAAGATGATATAAAAGAAATTAATGCTAATACAAATAAAAAATTAAATGACTTAGAGATAATTATAAAACAAGAGAATGTGGAAAAGAAAAATGTAATAGAAGAAATGCAAAATACAACAAAGAAGATATATGAGATGGAAGAAAAAGAAGAAGAAAGAAAGATAGTACAAGAAAAAGAACATGAAATGTTATTAGAAGAAATGGAAATAAGAAATATAAATAAAAATCAAAATAAAATGAAAATAAGTAAAATTAAACATAAATTTAATGGAAATATTGATAAGATTCATCTAAAAATTTTCATAAGAATGGTGAAAAATAAGTTAAAATGGTGTGAAGATCATGAAGAATTAAGAAAATACCTGCGTGAGATGTTAGATGGGCAGGCATTGATATGTTTTGCCAGTAAAGATGAAATATTTGTGTTTGAAAAATTTAAAAAGATGTTTTTGAGTTATTTCTGGCGGAATTTTGTTCAATCTAAATTTAGGAAAAAGTTATATATAGGGAAATATCAGGAAAGGGGTAAAATCACAAAATTTATAAAAAAAAATTATATGTAGGAAAATATTAGGAAAGGGGAGTATATAAAAAATTATATGTATAGGGAAATTTCAAAACAGGGGGAACAAATTTAAAACTATAAAAAACACAATTTAATAAATGTTAAGAAGGGGGAATGAATTTTATAAAAAATAGTAAAACAGAAATGAAAAATTGAATAAAGAAGAATGTGAAAATAGGTAGATATAAAAGTAGATATGATAGGGGACTCATATGTTAAGGGTAGTGTATTAGGTAAAATTGAAATATTCCAAATTAAAAGCTTGACAACTGATGGTGAAGAAAAATTTCCTACTGAAAGGAAATTTGATTTGGCAAGGTGAAGTGATTCACCAAGTCAAATCAAATTTGGGGGAAATTGATATGGATTTTTCTTCAATGGTGCACGTTCTTTCAATGAAATGTTGGAACGTGGTCATGATTTTTAAATCGGTTGTCTGGATTAAGTATTTTTTTGATATTGTATTTGTTTTTGTTTAGTTCATAAGTTATGTTGTTAGGATTATTGTTGATTGAATTGTCAAAGATTGGAATTTGGTAAAAGTCATTAGAAAAATAAAATTGATAAAATACATAGAATTTGATTTAACTAGTAAGAAATATTGAAATTTAAATTGAAATAAAAAGAGTTGAAGAAAATTATATAATCAGAAGAATTTATAAATAAATAAATAAATAAATAAATAAATAAATAAATAAATAAATAAATAAATAAATAAATAAATAAATAAATAAATAAATAAATAAATAAATAAATAAAAAGTAATTGGAATTGGATAAGAGGATACAGGGAGGTCACAGTTGGAAAATTGTAAAAGAAGAAAGTATAGAGAAAGAGTTGAGCAGTAGAAAGGTATTAAATAGATGGAAAGGCAGCAGCAAGAAGGAGTTGGAAAGTAGTTGGAAGAGGAAAATATAGAGAAAGAGTGGAAAAACGGAAGAAGAAAGATTTAGAACGAAGCGATAATTTTTTTTTATTTATAATTTTTATATTTTAGGACAATCAATTTAAAAATTTTGGAATCCACGACCGATAAATTTATTGAAAGAGGGTGTTCCAGAAGGAAGATCCATTTCAATATATATATATTGAGATGATATGAGTTACTATGCTATATTAAATAAGTACATATAAAGAAAATATTAATGGAAATAGAGAAAGAAAAATATTCTTATTCTAAGGCAGAGTGGAAAGGCAGTAAAATTGGTATAATTTATCATCATCTTCTTTACAATTCCTGAAAAAGAAAAATAAAACAAAATAAGAAATTAAAATATATGAGTACATCTAAGAGATCTTTATTTTAAAGATTCAATATAGTTTAATCTATTATATATAAAATTCTAATAATCATGTACTAGATATGTAATAAAATTAAAGATTTAAAAGTTTATAAAGTTTACAATACTTTGGTAATTAAAAAAATAATCTTAAATGAGTTAGAATAGAATTAAATTAGAAAATTAAATGACAAAATATGAGAATTCATAAAAGAAATATTAAAAATTTTACTTATTTTCAAAACACACAATCTTTGTTTTCAAGCCATATTGTAATTTGTTAATAGTTTAATTTCCAAATGAAAAGTTCTGAAAATAGAAAAATGTTAGTTTATAGTTATAGCAAATTTAAAAAAATTCGAAAAGAGGTTGACCTTAAAGGCCATCCTTGCAACTTCCCGCTAGTTTTAACCGCAAAGCTATAGTAACGTGACGTATATTGACGTTTTTGACTTTTTTTGAAATGTTTAAAAAGCCATAACTTTTTAACGCCTTATTCGATTTTGATGTTCAAGATGGCATTTGACGCAGTTTTTTGAGACCTAAAAACGTTACCGGGAGTGCAAAATCGGTTAGTAAAAAAATCTTTGTTATTGAAAAAAAAAACACTTTTTTTAAAATTTTTCGACAACGATATCTCACGAACGAATTAACCGATTTTAATTTGCAAAACGGCTTTCGACGTGGCTTTTTAAGCTTAAGAGCTGATTAGGTTATGAAATTGATCGATGCAATAGCCAAAAAGATATGCCCAAAAAACATCATTTTTACCAATTGTTTTTTTCGATTATTTTGAAATTTCTCGAAATCTACCTGCTCGAATCGGTTCAAACTTACAGGGAATCTAAGTTAGATGGAACTCTTTAAAATGCTTTTTATTTCATTCCGATCGGTCAAGCCGTTCAAAAGTTATAAGAGGTTTACATACATCCACACACACACACACACATCCACACGTACATACAGACACCCTCGTAAAAATATTCAGAGGAGGTTCCTAAGACCTCAAAACGTTGAGATCCGGTGAAAACTCGATTTTCGAAAAACGGGATGAAACCAATAACTTCCCGATTTTAAAAAAAAATTAATTTTTTTTTAGCGGGAAGTTAAAAAAGAAAAAAGGAATGATTATTGTGTTAAATTTGAATAATGAATTAGAAATTAGATTTTTTTTGTGTAATTTTATTTGAAAACAATTAGTAGGCGAATAGGTAATAAGAATGTATAGTTTTAGTTTGTTTAAGGATTCAGTTGTTTAGTTGTTGATTTCTGAAGCGCTCTCTTGTTTTTGGTTTATTGAAGGGATAAGATGTAATAAAGTTTGCTCCGTTAAAATTTAGAGTTTTTTTCAAAATATTCCTAAAAGAAAGTTTAAAATCAATTAAAAGTATTATCAAACTTACAAGGAAGCTCCTGATAATAATTGGTAAGAAGTAAAGTTAAATTTTTATGAAGAAATAAATGTTGACGATTTCCAACTGAGCAGTTCATTGGTATAACTGCATCCTGAATTAATTTAAGAAAGTTAAAACAGATTCTAACAAGAAAGAAAATCATTATTTTACTTACCAGTGGATGTAATAGCTGTTTGTCTTCTAATTGGAAGAAGTTTTATTTGTCTAACTTTCCAAAGTGTCCTGATATCATTGTTGTCCAGAGGGAATACAAGATCTTCATAAGACGGTATTAATTTTCAATTTTTAACAATAAAGAACTTTTCTGTGTTTGATTTTTATATGTTTAATGAACATTTAATTTCACTGTGCACTGTTTCACTGTTTAATTAAGTTAATTTTCACTATTTGATAAGATTAATTTGATTTATCATTTACAAAATTCAGAACATTTCATTTCATTTGATTCAATTGCATTTGGTTTTTGAAAATTGTGTGTAGAAGGTAACAACATTATTGAACATAAGTAAGGTTAGGTTAATATAGAGTCATTGTCAGAGAATATCATTTGGTACATTATTGCTAAATTTTATAATCGTTTGTTAAAATTTTCAATATTAGTTGAATTTAAATCTATTTATTATTAAAATTTTTTTGAACTCTGACCATGAGAAGGAGGATAGCCAGGAGCATATTTTAAAGTAATAATATTTGAAATTAAAGAAATTAATTTGATATTTACCTTTCTAACCACTTATATTTAAATTTAAAATAAATTCAAGGTAAGGATTATTTTATAGCATAGTAACTTATAGAATACTACAGAGCAAGTTACCATATGTTATAAATTTTGGCGCCCAACGTGGGGCTCTAAATAATCAAAACTAGAGCCATTTTACCAAATTTTAAATAATCAAGATTTGAAAAATTTTTTTTAATAACAAAAACACGAGTCAAGCAAACTTTGTTTGGTAATTTTTTTTTTGTGTGTGATTTGTTTGTTTGATTCTGATTAATCAGAATGAAAAATAATTAAAAGGTATTTGCTTGGTAAATTTTTATTAATATAAAGATATTTAAAAAAAAAAATTGAACATTATTTATATTGATCTCTGGGAATTTAAATTGTAAGTATGGATAGAAAAATGAGATTGAGAGATGGTAAGGTAGTAGGAGAGGATAGTGAGAGTAGTGATGGAGGAGAGATTGAGGTTGAGAGTGTAGCGGTACAAGTACATGAAGAGAGAGTGTTAGGAGCAGGAGATTATCGAGTGGAAGAGCTGATACAAACAGGACAGACACAGGAAGAGGCAGAGACAGAAGAAGGAGATAATTTAATGGAGATAGGGGGAGAGCAGGATCGAACTAGGGTTGAAATAGAGACAGAGGCAACTGCTGGTGGAAATGAACAAGAAGAACAAGTGGTACAAGAAAAACCAAGAGAAAAGAGTCAACCTGATATGAACAGCATACTTGAAATCCTTATGATGAGATTTGATCAGCAGGATAAGAAAGCGGAAGAGACTAATCAAAATATCATGAAAAATATGGACAAGAAATTGGAAGAGACTAATCAAAATATCATGAAAAATATTGATAAGAAATTTGAAGAAAATAATAAAAAATTGGATAAGACGAACCAAAGCTTGGAGGAAATTAAAGCAGATAATAATATATTTAAAAGAGAAATTAGCAGTATTAAAGAAGATAATTTGAAGATAAGAGAAGAAGATATGAAAGAAGATATAAAAAAGGAAGATGTGAATAACAAACTAGAAGAAAATAATGAAGGATTAGATGAAGTAAAAGAAGATATGAATAATAAACCAGAGGAAAACAATAAAGAATTGGATGAGACTAATGAAAGATTGGATCAAATGACAGAAGGTATTAAAAAAATTATAAATAAGGAATTTGAAGAGAAGTTTGAAGAGAATAATGAAAAATTGGATGAAAGGAAAGAGGATATTATGAAAGACTTAGATAAGAAGTTTGACGAAATAAATAAAAGTATTATAATGACCATGGATAAAAATATTATGAATATAAATGAAACAATTGAAAAGAAATTTGAAGAGAAGAATAAAAAATTGGATCAGACTAAAGAAAGATTGGAAGAAATAAAAGAAGATATGAGGGAACATATAAATACGGAGTGTGAAGGAAAATTTGGAGAAAATAATAATAAAGTGGATCAGACTAATAAAAGAGTGGAGGAAAGAAAAGAAGATACTAAGATATTTAGAAGAGAAATTAATGATATAAAACAAGAGGATTTGAAGAGCACAGAGAAGGATACAAATAAAATAGATGAAGAAAGGGAGAAGATTATTAAGAAATTTGTAAATGAATATAAAGCAAAACAAATAGAAAAGTGTGAAAATAAAATAACTCAAAAAGATGAGTACAATGATATATTGCTAGGTGATAATGATAAACAAAATAAGACAAAACAAGTAGAAGAAATTCAAATAATAATGCACCACGAAACAGTTAACGACAGGGAAAAATGGTACATTTGTAAATATAAAGAAAGGGGGAAGAAATTTAAATTTGTAATAGTTAGGTATATAGGAAAATATCAAGAAAGGGGGAAGAAATTTAAATCTATAATAGGTTTTAGGTATATAGGAAAATATCAGGAAAGGGGTAAGATATTTAAATTGATTAGAAAATTATATGTATAGGAAAATTTAATAAAAAAGGATATAAAAAGGTAGATGATATTTAAAACAATTTTGTAAATAAAGGTTGTGTTGTAAATAGTAGTTTTAGGTGTACATAGTTTTTTTTTAAAGACAGGGTGACGTTTATAGGACAAACATTAAAACAATTCATATAAATTATATAACACTAGAATAAAAATTGGTTTGAATAAACAGTCTGAATGATTTTAATAAAAGATATTTCCAGGAGACGATATGAGATAAATTAATTTTTTTTGTGTTCATTGGAGATGAATAATTATTTACAAGCAAGTACATCATATATAAACAGTTTATAACATGAAATATAGAACAAAGAAATTTGTGTAATTTTTATTAAGATAAAATAGAAACTCTCATAAAATAAACTTTGGATAAAATAGAACATATTACTATGCTATATTAAATAAGTACATATAAAGAAAATATTAATGGAAATAGAGAAAGGAAAATATTCTTATTCTAAGGCAGAGTGCAAAGGCAGTAAAATTGGTATAATTTATCATCATCTTCTTTACAATTCCTGAAAAAGAAAAATAAAACAAAATAAGAAATTAAAATATATGAGTACATCTAAGAGATCTTTATTTTAAAGATTCAATATAGTTTAATCTATAATATATAAAATTCTAATAATCATGTACTAGATATGTAATAAAATTAAAGATTTAAAAGTTTATAAAGTTTACAATACTTTGGTAATTAAAAAATAATCTTAAATGAGTTAAAATAGAATTAAATTAGAAAATTAAATGACAAAATATGAGAATTCATAAAAGAAATATTAAAAATTTTACTTACTTTCAAAACACACAATCTTTGTTTTCAAGCCATATTGTAATTTGTTAATAGTTTAATTTCCAAATGAAAAGTTCTGAAAATAGAAAAATATTAGTTTATAGTTATAGCAAATTTTAAAAAAAGAAAAAAGGAATGATTATTGTGTTAAATTTGAATAATGAATTAGGAATTAGATTTTTTTTGTGTAATTTTATTTGAAAACAATTAGTAGGCGAATAGGTAATAAGAATGTATAGTTTTAGTTTGTTTAAGGATTCAGTTGTTTAGTTGTTGATTTCTGAAACGCTCTCTTGTTTTTGGTTTATTGAAGGGATAAGATGTAATAAAGTTTGCTCCGTTAAAATTTAGAGTTTTTTTCAAAATATTCATAAAAGAAAGTTTAAAATCAATCAAAAGTATTATCAAACTTACAAGGAAGCTCCTGATAATAATTGGTAAGAAGTAAAGTTAAATTTTTATGAGGAAATAAATGTTGGAAATCGTATGCTGAGCAGTTCATTGGTATAACTGCATCCTGAATTAATTGAAAGTTAAAACAGTTTCTAACAAGAAAGAAAATCATTATTTTACTTACCAGTGGATGTAATAGCTGTTTGTCTTCTAATTGGAAGAAGTTTTATTTGTCTAACCTTCCAAAGTGTCCTGATATCATTGTTGTCCGGAGGGAATACAAGATCTTCATAAGACGGTATTAATTTTCAATTTTTAACAATAAAGAACTTTTCTGTGTTTGATTTTTATATGTTTAATGAACATTTAATTCACTGTTTAATTAAGTTAATTTTCACTATTTGATAAGATTAATTTGATTTATCATTTACAAAATTCAGAACATTTCATTTCATTTGATTCAATTGCATTTGGTTTTTGAAAATTGTGTGTAGAAGGTAACAACATTATTGAACATAAGTAAGGTTAGGTTAATATAGAGTCATTGTCAGAGAATATCATTTGGTACATTATTGCTAAATTTTATAATCGTTTGTTAAAATTTTCAATATTAGTTGAATTTAAATCTATTTATTATTAAAAATTTTTTGAACTCTGATCATGAGAAGGAGGATAGCCAGGAGCATATTTTAAAATAATAATATTTGAAATTAAAGAAATTAATTTGATATTTACCTTTCTAACCATTTATATTTAAATTTAAAATAAATTCAAGGTAAGGATTATTTTATAGCATAGTAACTTATAGAATACTACAGAGCAAGTTACCATATGTTATAATATATATATATATATATATATATATATATATATATATATATATATATATATATATATATATATAATTCATTTTACACAATTTGTTTATAATTAAGTATTAAATCAAATGCTCATCTTGTCCGACAAATTTATTGCTGCGTTTTTAAGGTCCGACAGCTTAAAAATCTCGTTTATTTCTAGCTCGAAAAAGCAGCAGTTTTAAATTTAGATCATTTCAACCTTTGTTGGACTCGTCAATAGGAAGCTATACACAAAGTTTCAAGAATGTATTAATCATTTCGAAAAAAGGGTTGTGCGCGGTAGACTAATATCAAATGACATCAAGGATAAATTGAAAAAATGTCGCATCCAGCAGACCCTGAACCTGCAACCTTTAGCTCTACGCGCTAATGCTCTAACAACTAAGCTATAAATGCTTAACCATTAAAACGTCTATCGGTCGTTGAATTAAACTCATGTCACATGTGACACTTAGGTACTCAGTTTCTCCCTAAGCACATATAACATGAGAGATATCTCAAATAATTGTTTACTAAAGATTGAATATTCTAACCTACTTAAAATAAAATGAAATAGTATAATGCGTTAATTGTGATAACATATTCACAATAAAAAACATATTTTTTATATTCCTGAAATGAATAACTAAATATTACATACCTACCAGTCGATACCTCCCTAACAACGTTTGTTTGTATTTATATATTCCATCGAAAATTTTTACAATTTAGCAGTATACAACATTTTAAACATGGACAAAGTTGTTCGTCCTGTATTTACTTTGGAGTTAAATTATAAAATTATACCAGGGCTTATCACAATTGGAAAATATGATGGAACACATTCTTGTATTACAGCGGCAACAACTTCGGATAAAGTATGAGACACTTTATGGATATAAGTAAATCAATGGTAATAATTAAATGATTTTAGGTTTTAATTCATAGTCCTCATAGAAGAAACAATTCAACAACAGGAAGGGTATTATGGTCAGAATCTAATAAAGAAATAGCCCATTTAAACATAAACCAAACAATTACTTGCCTGGCAGTTGGAATGATTCTGGCAGAAGAAGAAAAAGATATTTTACTTATTGGTAACTGCATTAATAGAAAATGTACACATTAAATAAGTTTTATTATATTTTAGGTACTAGCATGCATATTTTAGCCTACCACGTACATGATAACAAAGATATATTTTATAAAGAATGTCAGGATGGCGTTAAATCCATTTCAGTAGGTAGTTTTAAAGACATTAAAACAGTCATTATGGTAGGAGGAAATTCCTCTGTTCACGGTTATGATAATCAAGGTAATGAGATCTTTTGGACTGCAGTTGGGGATATTACAACCTCTATTATTTTTATGGATTACAACAAAGATGGACAAAATGAGGTAATTAATTAATCATATTATATTATTTTACTCAATTTGATTTGTTTAAGTTAATTGTTAGTTCAGAAGATTTCAATATTCGAATATTTAATAAAAATGAACTAATATCGGAATACGTTGAAACTGAAGTAGTTACAAATTTAGTAGCATTACCTGAGAATAGATTTGCTTATTCAGTTTCTAATGGCACTATTGGTGTTTATGAACAAGAAACGAGACTGTGGAGGGTAAAGGTATATACATATCATATTTGTATAAAAATTTTGAACACTAAAATTAATTAATTTGGTTTTAGTCAAAACATTTTGCTATTTCTATTAACTTTTATGACCTATTAAGTCAGGGACAATCGCAACTAATAACTGGATGGTCAAATGGAAAAATAGATTGCAGATCAATCAAAACAGGAGAAGTTTTATTTAAGGATACTATGCATTGTGGGGTATCTGGTATAGTAGAAGGTGACTATAGATCCATTGGAAAGAATGATCTTATCTGTATTTCTTCTGAAGGCGAAGGTAATGTTATAATAATTCATTACAACAAATAATTAAACATAAATTAAGTTAGAGGATACACGACAACGAAAACACTAACAAATTCTGATGGTAACGGAGCGAATCATAATGTAATTAGTGAGTTATTAGCACAAAAACAAGCACTGGTAATGGAATTGAAACATTACGATATAAATACCAAATATAATGAAAATATATTTTACGAAACAGAAAGTTATGAGAATTCTGGAGTAATTCCAGCCAGTACTAGACTTGAGATTGCTATAAATACAAATGACACTGATCCAAAAGTAAGCATTTCTTTTAGAGGCTATGTTATGGAGTTATAGTGTTCATATTTTTTAGCCACATATTGAATTATATTTATGCACAAATAATAACACAATTATCAGATCTGTAATTATTTTTGCTGAAGGAATATTTAATGGCGAGACCAATGTTATTCATCCACACCCATCAAAATTAAAATCTCAGTTACTCGTCCCTCTTTATTTACCGAAAGACAGCCCTGTTGATATTCATATAAAAGTAAGTATATATTATATATCACTAATAATTTTATGCCGTATTTTTAAGATCTAAGGGTGGGTAATTTTATAAAATAATTTGATATACTTAGATACGGTTAAATAACCAGCCTTTAATTTTAACCATGCTTGGTTAAGAAGTACTGGTAGTTTGTTCAATATTTTTATGGATGTGGTTAATTCATTTTTTATTAGTTGAGTGCTTGTAATTTCATTTATGCTCAAATTTGGATCAAATATCTAATATATTTAAATATATAATTAAACCTGTTTATATTTCCAAAATTTGTTTATATTTCAAAAAATTTTCCACATCCATTGTTGTCAACATTCAATGACACATCCTTAACTAAATGTAATTGTATAACACTGTAACTATTGTAGAAATAACAACACTTTTCCAAGATTGAATGGAGGTGGTTTTACTTGATGAATATCCATGTTAAAGATTAAATCACACTAGTACTTTTCAATATTCACTTTTATTTCAGAAACTTACATAATATGTAACTGATAAAGATATTGTATATCGAAACATGTTATGTAACTTTGTGAACATCGAAAAGTAATCGAAAACTTTTTTATCTAGATCCGTAAAGATGATCTCAAAAGGGTGAAGAAAAAAAACTTATGGATTTAAAAGCACCTAGTCTTCTCAACGTTAAATTAAGCTTTGCTACAGAACTGAAATACTAAGGACTTATCCTTGACACCAAGCTGATATGGAACTCACACATAAAAGAAGGCAGATTTAAAAAAGCATATATATCTTATGAGCAATGCCGTCGAACCATAGAACAGACCTGGGGATTATCCCCCAAGGTCACCATGTGGATCTACACAGCACTCATAAGACCTATGCTAACATATGTTGCTGTCGTGTGGTGCCCTAAAGTGCAACAAACGACAGCTACCAGAAAATTAAACCAAATCCAAAGATCTCGTAATAGAAGCCATGCGAACCACACCAACCAGGGAAATGAAAGTAAAACTTGGACTCACCCCCCTTGACATATTTGTTAAGGAGATATCATTGATGACCATGGTATGCTTTCGCACGGTTGGTATCGAACCCACTGTAGAGACCAGCACCCATAGGGACAGTCTGTGGAGGGAATCACTAATACCACTCTTACAGGTGGGCACGGATGCCGTCGTACCAAGATTTGTCTTTGACAAACCCTACAAAATATCAACCGATAAGACAGCAGACCAGAAAGTAGTGAACGCTCTGAGCGCCTATACGGATGGATCAAAAACGTACCAAGGTGTGGGATGTGGAATTTAATCTAGATCCCTAAACCTAAAAATAAAATGGGCTATGGATGGCTTGTCAAGTGTAGTTCAGACAGAACTCACAGGCATAACCATAGCTGCAAAAGAATTATTCAATAGAAACATTACAGACAGGAATGTAAATATTTACATGGACTGCCGACAAGCACTACTGACCTTGAATAGACCAGGTATTACTTCAAGTTTAGTACTATAATGTCACTAAACTCTAACTGAGGCCAACCAGAATAACGTATCTAATCATTCAGACCAGGATCAAAGGACATGAGAACTCTAAAGCCAACCGCATTGCAGACAATTTAGTAAGGAGGGCTGCGGGCTACCAATATATTATTTAATAAAATGATCTGTTCGTTGACGAATTGTATATATTTTAACGTTATTTATATAAAAAATATCTTCGTCATCATTACTAAATGTTTCCTATTATTCATGTACTCAGACAAATTTTCAAAACAGTTAAAACATTATAATTCTGATTTTGTACAAATTCATTGGCTTTAATTTGAACAAAAACACCAAATTATATCAAGTTTACTTTAGAAGCAAGTTTATTTACTGTCAGGTGAGATTTATTTATTTTAAATTTTTCGCTTTAAGATGGCATATAAATTAGAAATAAAGAAAAAGTACCTATCAATAGGATGGTATGGTGGTTACCCAGGGCTTAAATCTGTTGAATATTCCAGGATGATTACATTTCATGCAAAACCATTTATAGAACAATAGCGGAGTGCAAGCAAGAAATAACATGTTTAAATATGCCAAAAAGTGGAAGAAGTCAGAGAGATTGGTGAAAAAATAAAAAAAACATGTTTGGATGTCAACGAAGAGACTGATTCATCAATAAGTATCTTCTAAGAGTACTATATCGTTGGATTTGGATAGAAATGGTATTAAATATCGAAAGTGCCCCAGATACTCCCAAGCGCAACTTCTTCGTCTACCAAGATGTTGTGTCAACTGAGCCAAAAAAAATTATTATTTTAGATAACATAAAGTATTCCACTTTGAGCAGTTCTGAAGCGAAATTTGCAGATAAAATCTTTGTCTGATGCGCAATTTCTCACAGGGATGTATCTCGACCTTTTGTAGGAAGCTTAGGGGGTGAAGCTTTGAATAGTCACACTTATTTTCATAACTGCTAATAGAGAGGTGTTGGGCTTTAATGTCTTGTAAGTTTTATCATGGAGGGTGGTAAGTCCTAGAAGATGAACCATTGAGACTGCGAATTTACGAAAACCTGAGAGAAATTGATCTGAATTCCATTCAGGACGACTAGGAGTCCATGAGATACCTTAAAAGATCGCGTTTAGTAGAACAGAATGGAGCTTTCCATATAATTCGATTAAAGTTTAGTTAAGTATTGAGTTAGAATTTATAATTACAAGTTAGTGTTTAAATAAATTCCTTGCAGAAAAAAAATTCACTCAATATTTTGTGCCAAAACTTTATACATACGTTATCCATTAACTTGCCGTATCAACCTGAATATATACATATATATGTTAATAGTTTAATTAACCATCCAACACCTGAATAACTAAACAAATTAACTTTTCGGACGGTCATTTTCATAACCAGGTATGAAAGTAACCTAAATTGGATGTTTAACAATAACTATGTGTTAATTCATTTTAACCAAGGCTGAAACTAGTCACTCTAAGAGAATTTAATTTGTAGGTATTAGTAGGATATCCAAACAGCTGCCAATTTCACGTTTATGAGTTAACACGGCAATTACCACGATTCTCTATGTATTCATTAAAAAACACTAGTACAAAAAGTACAAGTGATAATTATGTCCAATTTAAAGTGAATGAACGTCTCCAAAGAATATGTTTATGGATAAATCAAAATTTTTTACTGGCGACTGATGTTGAGTTAGATTCAAGTCCAAATTTAAATCTCAGTGTAAGATGTCTTAGAGATAACACTGATTTGGATTTGATTTTTGAAATGTCAGGAAGAGTTACTATTTACACACCGAATCTTACTTTAGCTGCAGATATGGTCCAATCACTTGCAGCTTATTTGAATTTAACCACCTTAGAGGTAAAAAGTATGCTTCTTATAATTTTAATAAAATTAGAGTTCATTCCTATTTATGTAGGTATCATATATAAACATTTTAGTCTACTGCGTCGTTTCCTGAAGAAGAACAAAAAATTAAAGAACTGATGGATAAATTAGTAAATATAGAAGATGCAAGATTGCGCTTAGAATCAGATGTTGCTGATAGGATGTCTCAGATTAGAGCAATGATTGTTCAAGCGGAAGACAGTCGAATAAATGATTTGTAAGCAAGTTATTTTGACTTAAAAACATTCATATGACATTGAATTCCGATTTTAGAGATTCGTTACCAAACCACTATAATGAATTAATGGCCTTAAATGAAGAGATTATAAATGGATATAATATTAGGCTTCAAAATTATAACGAGGGGATTGAAACTATGAAAAACCTTAATTCTATTGTTCAAAGAACTTCGAGGTTAAGAGGTATATAAAATCTGAATATGATAGGTAGTTTAATATTATTGTGGAAATTTTCATTTTTAGTTGGAATAAAGTCTACTAGTATGATAAATTTCTGTAGGACATGCATTAATAATAATAGTACAGAAGGTTTTATTAAAGTTATACGTACCGGGGAATTGTGATATATTTAAAAAAATTAAACCTTATATAAACATACCTCAAGACTACTTGTGTGTTAATTGTGAATACTAATTTTCACCACTATTCAAGAAAATTAAGTTAAATCTATGGTCTAGAAGCTTTGCTACAAAATAAGTTTCAGGTAATTGCTTGAAAGGTATCGAAAATGATTAAAACAACTCCAATCTACTCAATACCTATTTGTTATAAAAAGTAAAACACTAATATATTATAAAAATGGATTTAACTGGGACCTGTTTGAAAATAAAGATAATACTGCTGGAAAATATAAAAATGAAATTATTGTTTTACGTATTACATAAGATTAATTTTGAAATAAAAGCTTTTTCTTATATACTTATAAAATTAAGTCACAAAGAGTTAAGATCCAAAATATAGGTAGTTTTCTTAGTAATTAATATCATTATTAGATAACAAAATTTTTCTTGATATGTGAGGCCATGAAGCTATAACAAAACTTTCGATGTCACATTCGTTCGTTCCCCTGACTATTCTAAAATATCCTTCTTCTCCCCAGTTGGGACCCCAACTATTTGCTACTTTCTGAAATGAAGTAAAAAATGAGCGATTTAATAGTAGAACTAATTTAAATAATAAATATCTTACCCAATATTTCTGAATTCCTCTATATGTTCGCTCCTCACCCCAACCAATAATTCTTACAGAATGATAACCTTGTTTGTGATTCAGACCTAAATCTGAGTGACGATAAATTCCACCAGTATAACCATAGAAGTCATGGTACACTTTCATTGTAGCTAAAAAAATATTACCTATGTCATCCTGATATTAAAGAAAAAATCATTAATACCTTGTACTGGTCCTGATCTTGTTATTTCAAACATAATATCAGTTTCATTTCCTAATCGGTATGCTGGTCCTACTGTATACTTGGCTTTTCTATCACTGAATTTAGGTCTACAACCAGCTTGCTGTAAAGTTCCACGTCCTCTTATTGGACACTGAACATTCTTAGCTACATATGGGAAGCATTCTTCATCTACCAATCTACAATTAATAACAATTTATATGTGATTTTTTTATTATTATTTATTTACCCAAAAGCTTTAGTGTATGACCATGCTCTATCTAAATGACCACCACTGCAACTTTGTTGACCATCAGTATCGCACGAAACTAAATTTTGTGCACTAAGTTGAACTGCTTCTCTTCCTTTAGAGACTATAGCATATCTATAAAAATAACGAATAAGACAATACAAAGTGAGTAGAAATGAAGAATATTAAACCAGATATTACCTATCTGAAGCAACAGCAGCAGTAGAAATGGCCCAAGAAGCACCGCACCATCCTTGATCTTGAATTCCAGTAATAAATCCAGGCCAAACATCACGAGCGTCAAACTCTCTAGGAAGGGAATATGGGTCATAGATCCTTTTAATAGGATTCATACGCATAACAAATTGTTGAGGAGGAAGTGTTCCTAATCTAAATTGTACACCATCGTCCAAAGTCCGGCCCCAGAATTGAGAATAATTTGTTGCACTCCAACCATATTCCTCAGGTTCTCTGTTAATGCTTTCAATAATGTCATTGTCTACAAGGCAGACGTTTTGTTCACATAACAATTCTAGCTCTTTGTTAGACATTTGTTCACAAACGCTAAAAATAAAATTGATTTTATCCCGTCTTTACACTAATTTAATTTACCTTACCAAGTGTTGCAGTTGTCAGTAACCTTTTGTTTCCAGAAAAGTGCTCTATTTTTGTAAGTACAAGCTGTATTATTAGGTGGAGGTACTGGAGGATCAGGTATGCCTTTACAATGAGACCAAAAATCAGGACAACAATCATTGCCAGTTGAATTACAAAACTCATCACAGTAGCACAACGTTCCCAAAATTGGAACTGAACACGAATCTTTTCTATCATTACAACATCCAATATGTTCACAATAGGGTCCTCGTAAATCCGAAAAATCATCGTTGGTTCTTCTTGAATTAACTAACACCAATAAACCAAAGCTGACTAAAACGCAGCTAAATATAAATCGCAGCATCTAAAACAAAATCTTTGTTAGATTCTTTAATTTAACATACAGTTTATTTTTATCATTGAACGAAAGAAGCATTCACTTGAATTTTAAGTATTATAATTTATTTATTCCTTTATGTGTTATTTTTCTACCACCAATTGTTCAATTATACATTCATCTTACACATGAATTCCATGATGATTTTTTATTACCTGATATAAATTTTAATAAACAACAATAAAGAAAGAATATGTCGTAAATATTCAAGGATTTATTTTTGCATATGTAGAGTTTAATGTAACAGCCATCATCAATTCGAATCCAGTAGAAATAAGAGTAATTTATATTTTTCCTGTTAAAATTAAGTAATATTTTATGCCGTGTGTCTTACTGGTATTCAATTAAAAATACATTCCGAATCTTTATAGGGTGCAAAGAACTTTACGCAGCTGGAGGTAATGTGGGCAGTTTAAAAATAAAATATGACAACCACCACAATAAAAATGTTCACAAACAAGAATATGGGTACCTGTAACAATCCCAAACCCATTGCTCGGTTGTTTAAGAAGTGATGATAAAAAAATAATACAGTTCATTTCGTGTCAAAAAGACATAATGTAGGAGTAAGAAAACGACCTTTTCGCATAGTTGCCATTGTTTTTAAAAATTTAATGCGAGAATAAACTAGACTGAAGCATAAAATGTCTATTGTACGTTGCTCGTAAAATTAAACAAAGTAAGGAGATACGGAATGAACGGTCTAATAGTTTATTTTGGCATTTAGTACTTTTATTACTTTGCCTTATGTGGCAAACACTTGTTCTAGTAAGAACTTTACTTTTATGGTACTTTCAGAAATTATTTCTAATAGTACGTACCAGTTAGAATGAAATAAAAAAAGTTAACACATCTAAATCTACACCAGTTGATATTATTGAACTTGTGGTAATTACTTTTAAGAATCCCTTAATAATAAAAATATCTTCTGTAGTTGCATATATCATCTGTTTTAGGAAAACATATAAACCAGACACTAATGATGTATTCTCAGAAAGAATGTAATCTGTATAAATTCAGTTACAACACTGTGTTTATTAAATAAACTCATAAAATGCCAAAGCTGAACATTTAAAAAAACGATAAAACCCATTTAACATATCTTTGAGCATTGCTGACTTAACACCATGAAATAAACATATTTAAGATTGAAGGTAGGTCAGGGATAAAGATAATAAAAGTAGATGTTAATGTTTCTGTAAAGATTTAGATAAATGGTTTGTGTATAGGTAACTTAATGGATCTACTTTGTATTTCAATAACACTATCTACGTTAGACATTTTTTATTAAGATTATATTTAAACTTAAGTGTTTAATTATATTTTTTTTTATTATTATAGATTATAAGAACTGTTGTAGACCCTAATGAAAGCATTTTTTATACTTTTCGACATTCTATGGACAAAACCTCTTATTTCAGTTCTTATTAGCAATACGTTCCTTGTTTCTATAGTATATTGTTCGAAAATACAGTTGCAACATTGGGATTGCTTCAAACTTAATTAAATTAAATATAACTTTCTTGTTAATGAAAATATTCCTAAATGAAGTAATTCAGCTTCTTGTGGTTTCCATTACATAATTTAAACTAGGTAAATGTGTAAAAATTGACATGTATTACCTAACCTTGAGTTTGTTATATTTATATTTAATAATTATTTAATATGCATGTATTTAGCGCAATATTAAGATCAAATATACTTCACATCTAAATATGGAATATTTTTTTCTATAAATATATAAAAATGTTACACGTGTACCTTTGACTTATTTAAATTAATTGTATGATATAATCCCAGTTTGCATTGAACTTTTATTAGTAAAATATGTTAATAAGTTGATTAGAAAAAATAATTAGCATATCCACTAACACCTTAAATGTGTGTCCAAGCTTATGTGCTTTGAACAATAATTTTTCACAGTCTAATCTACACACTATCTTAGATTTCGCCTTGAATTTATTAGTATCTTAAATATAATCAAAAATGGTTTACTATATGAATATAAAGTAAAATAATGAAATGATATAAAATTCATTCCATACACTCTTGACTGTAAACATGTCAAAACAATAGTGTTAACAATGAGAGTAAATCGTACTTTACTTATGTAGAGTTCTGTAATGTACAACTTACAGCACGATAGGGGTAAGGCGGATCAAATAATGAGCATGCCTCAGGACAGGATAGTCCCCAGGTATAACTTTGTGAGAAACTTTCGAGTAGAAATACTGGAGAGGGACTCATGGAACAATGGCCCCCCAATCCAAGGGGAGTCAATCTGGTATACCGATGGCTCAAAGACTGAGAAAGGCACAGGGTCAGGTATATACAGTAGAGGACACAGGATAAAAGTCCAACTAAGTCTAGGTGCGTATGCCACAGTGTTTCAGGCTGAAGTAATGGCCATACAACACTATGCAACGGAGATCGTAAATCAGGGTATAACGGGTAAAATCGTAATCATATACTCGAACAGCCAAGCTGTAAAGGCGATAGTCTCGGCACAATAAAGCTCACAGCTGGTGTGGGACTGCGTTGGGGCCCTGACACATGCCGCAAGTCAAAATTCTCTGAGACTGGCATGGATACCAGGACACTCAGGGTTTCGAGGCAATGCGAGAAGGCTGATGAATTGGCCCGTGCATTCGGTGGAGTTGCTGACACATTCAGAAAGGCAGCCTTTGAGAAATGGAGGCTAGAGAAGGCCCAGGAGTGGTGGGAAAAATCACCGGGCAAGCGACAAGCCAAAGTCTTCATAAAGGGACACTCGGCGAAGTTTACTACAGAGCTGCTATCACAAAGGCGAAACGATGTCAGAATGATTGTCAGTCTCTTGACAGGACATTGTAGGCTCAAGAAACACATGAGTCAGTTGAACTTAGCAGATAAGGACATCTGTTGATACTGCCAAGAGGAGGAGGAAACCGCATTTCATGTCCTATGCCAATGCGAAGGCCTTGCAAGGACGCGGTATCTAGTACTGGGAGATGAGAAACCGGCTGCTCAAAGTTATGCAGAGTGGCCACTGTCGGCTATTCAGTCTCATTAGTGCAGGGCTAGACAAGGTTCTTTAATCTTATTCTTTAGATAATGGGTGGTCACAATAGATCTACAAAGGTCGCAATGAACAGCCAACCCAATAAACATGTAATCTAATCTAATCTACAGCACGAGCAGAATTACTGCCTTAATATCTGTACGTTTAGGTATACAGATTTAATACTATTTGATATAATAAGAAATTTCTTGTAAATACTACCTACTAATACTGCAAGAGATTACAAATATTAATGCAATTAATATTATATATTAACAATTTAACTGTGTAAGGTAGCTGGTGGTTGCAGGTATTTCATCTCGTATGATGGAGAGTTCAAAACTGCCAATAGTCTCACTATTTTTAACATAATCTAATGAGCAAATAGGTGTTAAAAGGAATAAAAAAAAATTGTATTAAAATATACAAAGTAAGTCTATTGGCAGGTAAATATATATTCTAACCAGTATAGACTGGCTAATATTAGTTATTTTTGTTTGCGAAAATTAAACACAATCGTAAGTAACGCTATATAGGTCGTTTTTTTTGTAATTTTGACTGTTTCAATATAGAAGAAAGGTACGGATTCGTACAGATGCAGTCAAATCTTTATACAATGAGGCCAGAGGAAAAGAAAACTTTTTGATCTATTGTCAAACTTTCCGCTCCGCTTTGACTCTTAATATGGACACTCTGTAATTTATTATAAAATTAATATTAAATTTTAGAATAAATTACAGAATGTCCTGATGAAAAGTCAAACCACTGGCTTAACATAAAGATATAAAAAGATTTGACTGCATCTCTACGATTTGACCTCTTCCTTCTTATGAGAAATACTTCGGAAACGGCTTTAACGATTTTCATGAAATTTGATATTCACGGAGTTTCGGAGGCGATAAATCGATCTAGGTAGGTGTCATTTTACCCGTGTTTTCAGGGAAAGTAAAACTCTTTTTTGAATAATTCAGCTTTCAGAATATTTTTATACCTTCATCAGAACATCTACAAGGTGATAATTTATATAAAAAAACAGATTAAAATACATAGGTTTTTTTGCGTACCTAAGTGAATTGGTATTAAGGGAAGTTGTTGAAATAGTTTTAAAGAAGCGCAACTTATTATCAATTGTTGTATAACACAAAAGAGACTACAACTAACTGAGAACAGCTTTTTTGTTTGTTTTTTCACTGTTTCTCATTCATTGGTAATAAAACCAAAACAGTAAATCTGTTAGAAATCACTCCAAAACTCGTTCCAAGTCTCACTTGCAGACATTCATTACAATTAAAATTGATGTTAAAAATACTACTAGAAGTTTAGAACATTAATAATGTATTTTTGAATCTCGGAAACGGTTGTAATGATTTTAATGAAATTTAGTATTCAGGGTCTTTTGAGGGCGATAAACCGATCAAGCTAGATTTCATTTCATCGGTGTTTTCAGGCAATGAAAAACTGTATCAAGAAACCGACTAGTGAAGAACAGTAATACCTACTACTATTATTTTTGAAGTTATACTTCTATTCGTGCACTCGGCGGAAAAAATTTGTGTACCTAGAGTTAAATGGGAAAAATCATTACATATGTAATGGTGTGGGTATGAGAGAGACAGAAGCACTTATAAGGTATATTGGTCGGTAAAAACAAAGATGAAATATAAACCACATGTTATTAGTCATAACTGTAAGTCCTTTGAATACTGTTTAAACATTCAGTACATTGAAAAGGGATAGATATACAAAAAACAATCTGAACTAATGTTTGAATATCATAGTGACGGACCACATGATTATTTGACAGATTATTTTATAATTCTGTCACGTAAGTATACATAAGTTTAGCATTTTATATTAATAATAATATTCAGTAATCAGTATTGTAGTGTAGTGTAAAGTACCGTCACATGGTTGCAGTATATTCTGCTCTGAGCTTTTAAGGTTGTTGGCTACATAAACCGAGTTTTTACGAGTAGTCGAGAAAATAAAGCACTAAAACGTCCGAATTTTGTAACGTAAGATGGATCGGAATTCGTTTTTTTGCATTGGATTCGTTAGAGTATCAGGAAATTTGTCGCTATTTTTTATGATGTTAAAATGGAAAATTGCATTTCTGCATTCGAAAAGTGCATTCCGAACAGACAATAAAAAGAAAACTTACAACACGAATATCATGATGCCGAAAGTCTCCGCGGCACTTGGTGCCTATGGTATTTACCTCTTCTCCTGGGGTTTTATGTAAATTCTGTACGAAATCAGTGCACACCTGGTACTCGGCGGTATTTGAGTCGCTAAATACGATTATAATAATGACGATGGTCTTCGAAACACCTAGTGCTTAAGACGGACCTGGTCTCTAGGAATTTTATGCAAATTCGATACAAAAAGAGTGTGCACTAGTAGGTTTTTGGGGTCGCAAACCACGAATATCATATAATGATTTTGCTAAATCATTCGCATACAAATTTATAAATCTGGGAGCGTGCATAGAAGTATAACTTCTGCCGGCAGTCCCACTGACTGCCACACTCGTTTTTTTTTAATTGATACAACAAATACAGCAACCTGAAAGATACCTCAGTAGATGGCGTTAGAAGTGAGACCAAGAAATTCAAATGTTTCCTTATATTAAATCAAGTAATTATAAAAAAAAAAAAAAAAAAACGCTTATAAAAAAACCTAATTTAACGAGGTCGCAACTCATCTCAAAAACACCTTAACGAAATCGTCATCAAATACAAACAGGTAAGATTTCTTAAACTTGGCGTAGTCAAAAATAATTTCATGAGGTTTCTGCAAGTCCCAGAAAAGATAAACATTATAATTTAGATGTTTCAGGAGCAAAGTATGGTCATTCAGGTACTTACTAATTATATGAAATATTTTTTTTTCAATTCGACTGTATTTTTTCAGATTAGTAAACTAAACAAATAATAAAATTTTTTAGCAATCAGCACAATTGCTAAGTTAAGAAATAAGCATCTTTATTAGGCTATGCTGTTAGTAGTTCATTAAAATCTTTTGTGGTGCGTTAAACATTTTCTTTATGATGTTATTATTGCTTTATTAGAAGATATATTGAATGTTATTGATTATTCTTTACAAATAACATATATAATTTACATATTATATATTCAAATAACAAACTTATTAGAATTTTAAATTATGTGTCGATTTGTCCATTTTAACTATATTCTTTCCTAATAGATTTTTTTATACTTGACATTAACATCGATCACATTCCAGTTTTATCACATCACGTCTTGTAATCCTTTGCCGTATTTTCAACATATATTTGCTGCGGATGTTTAACCTTGTGACAATTTAAATATTATGTATGATAATTTTTAATATATTACCCTTGTCTTGAATGATATTAATTTTCTTTTACAAATTTGGTTATGTTTTTAAATAAATTTATTTATAAATTATAATAATTTTTCAATTAAAAATACACTGCCTCACTGACAAGCATCAACTGGTTTGTATATAAATTATTTTATATGTAAACATATTTTAAAGCATATAAAAAATTGCTATTATTGTCATTATATTATTTTTAAGACTAACTAACTATATCAAACAGATTAATTATGCATGTTATAAACTTCTTACTCGTGTAGAATGCATTTTTCCCTCCGTTCGTGTGTGCTATAACTCTTGATCGGAAAAACACAGCGTCATGAAATTAGGTATATAGAATCCTCATATTATAAAGACGAACCCTATTGATTTTGGTCCTGATCGGATAAAATTAACGGTAAAATTTTAACCGAATTTGTGTATATAATGCGTATATATATAATAATAATAATAATAATAATAATAATAATAATAATAGTAATAATAATAATAAACAAAACACAGTACACATTGTACCTATAATTCTGTCAACTACTGGAATAATACCCAAAGATTTACATCGCAGTCTTCAAATAATTAACATGAATCCACTTCTATATATTCAACTACAGAAATCAGTTCTTCTTCACACCACAGCAATAGTCGGGACTTGTATGTGAATACCGTTCCAAATCAGTAAAAACCGCATGTATGCGAGATCAAGAAAAGGAATAATAATAATAATAATAATAATAATAATAATAATAATAATAATAATAATAATAATAATTATAATAGCCTTTATGGCCCAACAGATACAAAATCTCTTTACAGAGCAATACCAATACACTCTACATTATTGTGTGAATACACCAAATACACATAAAAACATATAAATTCGATGGTACTTTCTGACTTTTTGCATTGACTTTGTTATAATAATTAATATTATAATTAATCTAATAACAATTGGTATGTATATAAATATATATATATATATATATATATATATATATATATATATATATATATATATATATATATAATTAATATTAAGTAATATTATCTAAGAAGATAAATGTTAGTAAAAATGAATATTGGGTTAACAGCAATACTTAACGTTAATAAAACTGTTTGAAATTTCTTTCCATGCTATTTTATTTTATTTTCATTAGTGACAGAATGTAAGTAGAAATGTGTTATAAATTTAAACTTACATCTCTGCGATGTTACAACGTTTGATGTTTTTTGTAAATTAACATTAACATAAGAGTAAATATTAAAATGGAAAATTAAAAAAATGTAATTATTCAAAATTGTGTGCTTCTTAAGATATATGACAATAGGGAACCGGACAACTTTTCAGATAGTGTTTAAAAATAATCTTTATTCATATATAAAGCCATAAAAAATAATATTTTAATTAAATAAATCCTTTGGAGTACTTGAAAACGTCAAAAACATAATTTATTTAAAATTGCCGCGAAAACAGCACTTCATGTCAATTCAGATCGCGTGACGTCAACTGTGGGGTAAACAAACTACAAGCCATATTACAAGTGATCAGTGCTTGGATAAATTAAGTATTTTGTGTTTCTTATGCCTGTATGCACCGTAGGGACTTTATCGCGATAGCTCGATCAATCGCGATTAAACTGAATTTTTGTTATGCACCGTCGATCTAATCCCGATTAGAGTATAGTTTACCCAATCCGCCCTTCTTGGCGGTTTAAGCGGGTATTTCTAACCTCAAAATTTGCTTTCAGTTTTTTATTTAATATTTTGGTCACTGTTTTAGTTTTGTGTTTACATTTTTCTCCTGTTTTTGTTATTTGTTATTTAAAAAATGGAAGTACAAGATGAACTATTTTTCCTCGCCAGAGATGGGAAAGGTCAGAGTACTTTTACCAGAGACTGGCCTTTACTCAATGGACAATTTGACCTTTTTTCGGAGATTCCGCCTTCCACTACAAATTTAAATTTTCCAGAAACTTCTTGACACTTCTATTTGAATCGACTATACGTGCAATTGTTATAAAGAATGTAGATATCTTTTATATAATTGTTAAAAACAATATTTGTTGTTTTTGTAAAATGTGCAAATGGTAAATAAATAAGTTATTAAAAATAAGAAATATATATGAATAAAGCCCGTAAAGTATGTTTTAACCATAAGATAGTTATTGTGTTTTTAAAAAGTCGACTTTTAGCAATGAATAATCGACTTCGAGAAACGAAAAGTTTCAAGTTGATTCTAAAATCAAAAGTCGAATTTTTTCGCGCGGTTTCCAGCCCTAATTGACATAAAGACCGACAAAAACAACCTGTTTTTGCGATGTTGTCACGTTATTAATCTGGATCGCTCAATCGTGGCCGATTAGCTTGCGGTGCATCAAATTGTAAGCGGCTTAGTTTGAGCGGGATTGGCCAACTAGGATTAGACGTAGAATACGGTGCATACAGGCATTAATCATCATGGACCGAAAAAAATATCGTTGGTGTGTTGTACCTCGATGTGGAAATACATCAGTAACTACTCCAAATAAAATTTTCATTGATGTATCTCGAAGACCAGACATACGAAAGAAAAGGTTAAACCTAGCAAGACGAAAGTGCGATGGAATGTCTGTTACTTCACCAGTTTACTTTTGCGAAGATCACTTTGATGTAAGTACTGTACCTAAAGTGTTATTACACAGCCCACAACACAAATAATCATATTGAGTGTGTACGTAATATGGGAAAATAACTTGGTAAATAATGGAAATAGTTTTAGGTTGTGTTTTCTTTTGTTATTTCTTCAATCATTTCTATGGTTAAGATAAACAAAAAGAGATTGAAATACTCACACAAATGTTCTCACATTTCTAAATTCAGCAGAACAAAAGTCGGAATTAGTGGCAAAGAAACTGCCGACCATGAAAATATCAACTTTTTTTAGATAGATAGATAGATAGATAGATAGATAGATAGATAGATAGATCTTTACTTAGAAATAGGTTTATCCTAATACAAATATAAATAAACTTTTTGTTGTTTACAGATTTATTGTTGTTTTTTTTTTAATTTGGAATATTTTATTTTATATTTTCAATTTGTTTTAAATTATGTATTGGTATTTTTTTGTAGATATAAGTTACTTAAACTACCAGTTAGCATATAGGGATGGTCTCCCTCTGCGATTTCTTTTTTCGAATTTGTACTATATTGTATTTTCTTTTTTTTTTGTATTTGTACTTACTGGTAAATAAATAAATAAATAAATAAATAAATAATTCTTACATAAAATAAAAATAAAAATACACGATTCCAATATAAAAGAAAATATACAAATCATAACATCTAATTTCTGATGAAATTTTTTAATTGATGCTTAAAACTATTTAACGTATTACATGATTTAACAACATACGGTAATTCATTGTAGTCCCTAAAACATTTAAAAAACAAAGAATTCATTGAACTCGAATAATTCATTCTAGTTACATATATATTATTTATATTTCGTGTATTATATTCATGAATATTACTAGGAAAATTTAAAAATTCTTGTAAATATAGTGGAGCCAAGTTATGTAAAATTTTGTAGACGAAAATCATTGAAAAATAGTACAATCTTTGCTGATGAATAGAAAACCAATTTAAGGATTGTAGCATTAAATTTATAGGAGTACGACGATTTGTTTTTAAAATGATTCTCATACCACGATTTGGGAGATTTCTATTGTCGGCTTTTGTATAACCTTGTTCCATGATAAAAACTTAACAAAAGGCTTCAAGCACTTGTGACAACTTCGGTTATGACTATAGTCCTTCAATTCGTAACTAATTACAATTAAATATTTTTAGAAAAATGCAAATAAATCGTAGAAAAACGCGAAATAACATACAAAGCAGTGTTGTTTACTTTATTATGGCTAACCACAAATGACGTCACGCACTGTGATTGGCGTTTGGGTTCTTACGCTGCACAGATAAATTTACGCAACTTTATTTATTGATTTAAAATTATAAATCATTGTTATTTCTTAAAAATCTTTATTGAGTGATATTGTTGTATAACAAACTTTATTTTAAAACACATCTTAGATTTTTTTTCGATTACTGTCCGGTACCCTATTGATATTAATAAATAAATAATCATGTAACTATGACATTAGTAGCAATATGATAGAAAACTATTAGACTTTAGTATTTACTCATAAACTAACTCGAAAGCTCTTTAACATATCTGAAAAATGATTTAATTCTAAATGAAGTAAATGGTCAATATCTGATTTTTTTTATTCATGCTATTACTATTTTGATAAAAAAAGCTATTTTAAGAAAGGTTCGTTTTGTTACATTTAGTTTAGAAATTAAAATTTTTGTTTCATTAACATGATTAGCTACAGCACATGGATGGTACAATAACTTTTGTAAGCAGTAATACATTTTTTTTAGTAATCTTTTAGTTTGTCCAGTGTCATTTTTTATTACAATTACTGCAAGGAATCATGTAGACTACATCTTTATTTTTCATTAAAGTACTTAATCAATCCATAATTATCAATAAATCAATTTTAATTTTAAACAATATTTATAACTCCTTTAATATATCATATATCTTGATAAGCACAAACTTTTGAATAATTAAATTTTTTAATATTTACTCTTATATGTTAATGTTAATTTATAATAGATTTCTACTTACATTCTGTTACTAATGAAATATTGTAGCTCCTTGAAAATATATTCCGAAAGCTTGGAAAGGAACTATAAAGGGTTTTATTAACGTTAAGTATTGCTGTTAACCCAATATTTATTTTTACTAAGTATTAAATATATATAAAATTATTCTATATGTAAACATATTTTAAAGCGTTTAACAAATGGTTATTATTGTCATTACACTATTTTTAAGACTAACTATATTAAACAGATTAATTGATGCATGTTATAAACTTCTTATGAGTGCATTTTAATAAAAATTTATTTGGACTTTAATGCATATGAGGAAACACACTCAAAATAATTAATTCAATTAGTAAGAATTATGGTCGAAGATATACATACGCGACGAACTTAAATCATATCTGCTAATTAATACAGAGGGACGAAAAATACTTTGTTATATCAAAAGATTTTTTGATATTTGATTTTTATTTTACACAAACGTTATTTAAAGAAACTTGCAAATTTTTTTAATTTCAACGTTGACCAGACAAAAGTATCATTTCTAGTTCAACGCGAATTACCATTAAATTCTTTGAAAATAAGTGCGTAAAATGAAAATACATAGAATAGAATAAAACAATAAAAAAAAAGTAATTTATTTTAATGTTGGATCCAGATGGCAACCAGAGACACCTCATGGTCTTTAGGACAAAAAGATGAAAATTTTTTCACATTGTTAGACAACTTTATAAATCTTATTGTACAAGATCAAATTTTATATTACAGAAAAAAAAACTGGCTTTAAAAATATTAATTTATTATTTATCACAATCTGGATAAACGCATAAACCTTTAGCGATCTTTTTAATTTAAACAAATGTAACGTTAACATTATACCTGTGAAGTTACAATACTCGTAACTATTTAATTGAAGAGTTTAATTCGAACATATTCTATGTACAAGATTGTGAGATTACGAAAATTTTATAAATACAATAGAAATAAGCAAATTAGTAAAAATTTTAAAATAAGGATTTATAATTATTTTTAAACGTATTTTTAATATTCCAAACAATATATTTACAAAAAAATACGTTAATATAATACTTAAAGCAAAACCAAAAAGGAGAAATGATATGAAAAATGAAATAAAATGAAGTATGGAAAAATGAAACATAACGAAAAATAATTCAATTAAAGTAAAAATACACATATTGATGATAGTTATTATTATTATATTTATATTAGGATACTATAAGTTGTTGTCGTTAGTATAAAAAGGTACAGATACAAAATGTAAATTAAATATCGGAGGGAAATGCTTACTTAAACTTTGGGTATATTTTTAAATATCACATTTTACATTAGAAACTATAAATAAATTTCAATAATAAAAAAATAACTAAAACCAAAGTGGTTTATTTATTAAACTGCAAAAGTTTACATGGGAAATTAGTTAATTCCTTGATAAAAATGATTTTTTATTGAATATTTTTATTCTTATTTCTATAATTTAAAAGTTTGTCAAAAAAAACAAAAGAAAATTATTAACCCTTTAATAAAAAAAGAAAAAATATTAAAGAAATATAAAAGTAACGCACCTTTAGCTCTTATCACTTAAATTGTCACCGACCACTTCGTTTCACAACCAGACGTTGTATGAAGCAGAGTTTACTAAGATTGAGATGCAAAAGTACAACCCACTAGTTCGACTTACTTATTTATTTGATTCCTTCTTAAAACTAACGATATTTATCAGTTTCAGTATAACAGGGATACAGAACAAGGTAATTCTGATGTGCCAGAATACCTTTAGCAAATATTTACTATTTTACTATGTTATCTAAAAAGTTAAATATATAAAATTAGGAATGGGAATAGATCTGGTTCAATTATTAGATTAAAAGTATCGGTTCTGAACAGGCTTTTCGAAAAAAAAATGTACCTCGTATACGAGTATGGCATACTTCTCCGATAACGGGAGCGAGGGGACTTTAAAATTAGAAATAATTTTTACTGGATTTTAATTTTATAGAAAGATAAATTAGAAAATCTAATTGAAAGGGACAATTTTTAATCAACTTATTTTTTTTTTCATTTAATTGTTTTTTAATGTTGCGGTTTGTTAAAATTAAAATCCTTTTACGGCATATTTTTTTATAGTTTTATAGTTTTTGCTCTCGAATACTACAAACAAGATACTATCCAAAAACCACCTCATTCAACCTCTAAAATTCATTGCTACCCCTTATAAACGGCAAAACTGACGAAAATTTATTTTACAAGTAAATAGATAAATCTTTGAGAAAAAGCCAGTATAAATTCTCTTTGTCGAACTAACTGACAAATCATTTATGTAGATTATACTGATATTTCAACGGTAGGAGTGAAATTTAAAGAATAAAGGGAATGGTTGTGATTATTAAGGTATAAACGTCATCAAATCAAGCTTAGAAATTAATCAAAAAGTACCTGGATGGCACAGATCTTTGCTCGTGAAACATCTAAATCTGCATCTTACTTTAGAAGCACATGTAGAAAGGGGAAAACCTGATTATATTCATAAAGTTTTTCTTAAAATGTTAGACTACACGAATTTAAAAAACCTTACCTCTTTGTGTAGTTCTTCAAGGTGTTCTTGAGACGAGTTGCGGCTTCGTGAAGTAAGATGGTTTAAAAGGTTTTTTTTAAAGATCTTTTAGACATTTTTAATAATCACTCGATTTAAAAAGTATATAAGTAAACAATTTAATTACTTGGTCTAACCTCAAACACCACCTACTGAAATAGCTTTATTGTTTCTGGGTCAATAAAATATAGTAGTCCTGTTTTTTAGTTTATCGTAACAGTTTTTCATTGCCTGAAAGCACGGGTAAAATGAAGCCTAAGCTAGATCGATTTATCCCCTTGAATACTAAATTTCATGAAAATCATTGGAGCCGTGTTCGAATATATATATACAGGGTGAGTCGGGAGGATCGCACCAAACTTCAGGAGTGTATTGTACATGAAAAATAATAATAAAAAACTCAAATGTTGTTATCCGATTTTCCTTTGTTTTTAAGTTATAGTGTTATTACAAAATTTCTTATCCTAACATTGATTTTATTTTAATTAATAGCGTTCATGTAATAGGTTTTCAAAACTACCACCATTGGCCTCCAAACATTTTCTGCTTCGTTAAAAAAGAGCACCCGTTACTCTCTTAATTGCTGCATGTCTTTGTTTGATATCGGTTGCAGTATTTATAATGTGTTAAATTAGTGCATCCCGAGTGTCGACTTTAACTCTGTATACTTCATTTTTGAACCAGCCCCATAAACAATAGTCTAATGGTGTGAGGTCTGGAGATCGTGGAGGCCAACTAGTAGGACCTCCGCGACCAATCCAATGCCCTGAAAACCTTTCGTCCAAATGTTCCTGACCTGACGAGTGAAATGTGCAGGAGCTCCATCGTGCTGATAATACATTTGGATTCTGATGTTTAGAGGAAGGTCCTCTAGTATCGACCATTCCACACCACACATTTACGCTAAACTTGTGCTGAAAATTAGTTTCAACTGTTGAGTGAGGATTTTCGTCGCACCATACATGGGAGTTGCGACTATTATTAATGCCGTCACGGGTGAATGCTGCTTCATCGGTAAAAAGGATGTGCGATACAACACAAAGATTGCTATTTATCCACCGACAAAATTGCATGCATCTGGCATAATCTTCTGGTTGTAGGTGCTGTACACGCTGTAAATGGTATGGATAGAGACCTTGTTCGTGGAATGTTTTAATTACTCTGGTTTGAGGAATGCTCAATTCAGTAGCAATTCTTCGTGAACTGGTCATTTCTACTAAATGCAGAATATTTTCTACTTCTTCTAAACCTTGTCGTGTAGCTCGTTCGGATCTTATGTTAGCACTGGAAAGCCTTCCGGTCTCGCGTAGTTTATTGAAAACTCTGATAAATACGTTTTTATCCGGAATTCTCTTACGTGGAAACCGTCGACGATTTTCTTCAACAGCAGCTGTAACATTCCCATTACAAAACCCATACACAAACACCTTATTTGCATATTCAAGATTTAAATAAATTTGTAGCATTTTGTAACACTTGGAATCGTACAAACTCTAAACGTAAATCATTTTGACAATAAGCTGACATTGACAAGTATGAGAACAACAAACGAAAACGAGAAAACGTTCTGAGGTCACCTTAGTTATTTTTGAAAACTTATAGGAATATTAAGATAGGAAATTTTATAATAATGCTATAGGTAACTTAAAAACAAAGGAGAATCGGATAACAACATTTGAGTTTTTTTAATTATTTTCACATGTACAATACACTGCTAAAGTTTGGTGCGATTCTCCTAACTCACCCTGTCTTTAAGGAAATCGGTGCCAGTTTTAGTTTTGAGTTTTGTGAATAGGGTAAAAATCTAAGATGTGTTTTAAAATAAAGTTTGTTATACAACAATATCACTCAATAAAGATTTTTAAGAAATAACAATGCTTTATAATTTTAAATCAATTAATAAAGTTGCCTAAATTTATCTGTGCAGCGTAAGAACACAAACGCCAATCACAGTGCGTGACGTCATTTGTGGTTAGCCATAAGTAAACAACACTGCTTTGTATGTTATTTCGCGTTTTTCTACGATTTATTAGCATTTTTCTAAAAATATTTAATTGTTATTAGTTACGAATTGAAGGACTATAGTCATAACCGAAGTTGTCACAAGTGCTTGAAGCCTTTTGTTAAGTTTTTATCATGTAACAAGGTTATATAAAAGCCGACAATAGAAATCTCCCTAAAGGTGATATTTTCATGGTCGGCAGTTTCTTTGCCACTAATTCCGACTTTTGTTCTGCTGAATTTAGAAATGTGAGAACATTTGTGTAAGTATTTCAACCTCTTTTTGTTTATCTTAACCATAGAAATGATTGAAGAAAGAACAAAAGAAAACACAACCTAAAACTAGTTCCATTTACCAAGTTATTTTCCTATATTACGTACACACTAAATATGATTATTTGTGTTGTGGGCTGTGTAATAACACTTTACAGGTAGGTACAGTACTTACATCAAAGTGATCTTCGCAAAAGTAAATTGGTGAAGTAACAGACATTCCATCGCACTTTCGTCTTGCTAGGTCTAACCATTTCTTTCGCATGTCTGGTTTTCGAGGTACATCAATAAAAAATTTATTTGGAGTAGTTACTGATGTATTTCCACATCGAGGTACAACACACCAACGATATTTTTTTTGGTCCATGATGATTAAGAACTACAAAATACTTAATTTATCCAAGCACTGATCACTTGTAATATGGCTTGTAGTTTGTTTACCCCACAGATGACGTCACGCGATCTGAATTGACATGAAGTGCTGTTTTCGCGGCAATTTTAAATAAATTATGTTTTTGACGTTTTCAAGTACTTCAAAGGATTTATTTAATTAAAATATTATTTTTTATGGATATATATATATATATATATAATAAAGATTATTTTTAAACACTATCTGAAAAGTTGTCCGATTCCTGTAGTAGATAGCAACTAGAGCAGCAGAAAGAAGGAGTTGGAAAGTAGGGAAGTAGGGAAGTAGAAGGTAGACCAGTCACAAATAGAAGAAAGAATATTATATTTTGTTAAATCATTTTTGTGTTATAATGATCTATTTTCATAAGTGCAGAGATTTTTAGTGATTGGAAGGACTCTCAGCGGAGGAATTCCATATCAATTGGCGCCCAACGTAGGGTTTCGGCACTTTAATGCTGGTAATAATTTTTTTCTTATTTGTCAGGTGTCAAGCTAAAAAATTTGTTTAAATATTTTGATAGGAGGTGTGTGATTTTTGAACGAAAGGAATAGTATTTGGTGCAATATTTATTTTTTTTAATTTAATATATATATATATATATATATATATAATAAACAAAGTGCCAAGAAAATGCGTATTAATATAATTTTCCCCTTTTGTTTATATATATATATATATATATATATATATATATATTTTGATAGGAGGTGTGTGATTTTTGAACGAAAGGAATAGTATTTGGTGCAATATTTATTTTTTTTAATTTAATATATATATATATATATATATATATATATATATAATAAACAAAGTGCCAAGAAAATGCGTATTAATATAATTTTCCCCTTTTGTTTATATATATATATATATGAATAATGGTATAGTGACTGGTTCAATAAATAAATAAATAAAAGAGTTTTCTTCATTTACATTGGCCATAACATTGACTGCAACTCCACTATTGACTTCACGTTATATATATATATATATAATAATGATGGTACTAGTGACTGATTCAATACAACGTGAAGTCAATTGTGGAGTTGCAGTCAACTTTGTGGCCAAGGTAAATAAAGAAAACTCTTTGATTTTAGTCAAGCTTTCGAATTATTTTAATTCTTCATCAGGACAGCTGTAGTGAAGAACAATTTTTTTATATAATAAAAATATTGTAACAAATTATTGTGACTACTTACTAATCTTGAGGTTATAGAAGAAGCGACGAATAACATTTAAACAACATTACAGTAATAAAACATTTTAAAATAAGTACATCACTTTTAAAAAATACATAAAATTAGATAAAATTGTATACATTTAGACATTAAACGACTTATTTAGTTCTTATTCGTGTGGAGGTTTGTCTGTAAGTGATGATTGAGTGTGTTTTAATGTGTCTTTGGTTTCTATTTTTTAATATAAATGTTTTATATGTATAAGTGTTTTTTATATATAAATATATGGTTTTTATTTTAACACAGTAGGAGAGCAAAACAGTTTGTTGATTTATTTATTTCTGATTTTATTATTATCAAGTAAAAATTATATTAAGCAAAATTTTGTTGTCAAGAAATGTGGGATTTTAAATTCAAAGATTTTTATTATTATTGTGTCCAGTTCTATGAAAGTTGTTTTTATATTTATCTTAGTGTTATTTATCTTTGTATTGATTTATTTATAGTTATATATTAAATTTTATTTATAATTGTTTATTTTTATTTTTGAAAAGATAGAATGTAACAATAAATATTGCTCAGCCCTTCTATATCAGATTTTCTATTAATACATGTTTCCCTTCTGTCAATGTGTGTCATTTCTAAGAACAACCAACAGCCAACTTTTGGTTCCTTACCTTACATCCCACAACTTACTCCTAAACTTTTAAAATTATTTAAAAATTATGAAAACTTTAAAATAGGCACTAAGAATATTAAAACCATTTCTAGACTATACACCAGAACCAAAGATCCGTTAAGTACTTTAGAAAGTTCAAATGTTGTGTATGAAATCACTTGTTCGGATTGTGAAAGGGTGTATATTGGAGAAACATGCCGAACTGTACACAGTAGAAACATCTCACATAAAAGTGATATTAAAAATAATAAATATAAAGCATGCGCACTAACAGAACATGCAATCAAAAATGGCCATACTTTTAAGTTTGACGAAACAAGAATTTTAGAAAGGGAAAGGAACCTTAAGAAACGGTTGTTCTTAGAAATGACACACATTGACAGAAGGGAAACATGTATTAATAGAAAATCTGATATAGAAGGGCTGAGCAATATTTATTGTTACATTCTATCTTTTCAAAAATAAAAATAAACAATTATAAATAAAATTTAATATATAACTATAAATAAATCAATACAAAGATAAATAACACTAAGATAAATATAAAAACAACTTTCATAGAACTGGACACAATAATAATAAAAATCTTTGAATTTAAAATCCCACATTTCTTGACAACAAAATTTTGCTTGATATAATTTTTACTTGATAATAATAAAATCAGAAATAAATAAATCAACAAACTGTTTTGCTCTCCTACTGTGTTAAAATAAAAACCATATATTTATATATAAAAAACACTTATACATATAAAACATTTATATTAAAAAATAGAAACCAAAGACACATTAAAACACACTCAATCATCACTTACAGACAAACCTCCACACGAATAAGAACTAAATAAGTCGTTTAATGTCTAAATGTATACAATTTTATCTAATTTTATGTATTTTTTAAAAGTGATGTACTTATTTTAAAATGTTTTATTACTGTAATGTTGTTTAAATGTTATTCGTCGCTTCTTCTATAACCTCAAGATTAGTAAGTAGTCACAATAATTTGTTACAATATTTTTATTATATAAAAAAATTGTTCTTCACTACAGCTGTCCTGATGAAGAATTAAAATAATTCGAAAGCTTGACTAAAATCAAAGAGTTTTCTTTATTTACCTTGGCCACAAAGTTGACTGCAACTCCACAATTGACTTCACGTTATATATATATATATATATATATATATATATATATATATATATATATATATATATATATATATATATATTGTTATGGTCTGAACTAGTTGGTCTTTGTGTAGTATGCAAATATGATTAAGACTAGCTAGATAAAAAAATGACGGTATGAATCTATGGAACTTTTATCAAGTGATGAATATAAAATAATTGAAAAAAAAAGAGGATACCTGGGAGACGTTTGTTGATTATTGATTTTTGTTCAGTCATAAAAATTTTTTTTGAGATTGGTTGTCAAAATATTAAAACGATATAATTGAATAAAATATATTAGATGAACATTTGTATATTGAAGAATCACAAATAGAGAGTATGGAAATTGGAGATTGAAAAACCATAGATTTATAATGAAATTTAGTTATCAAGAAGAAAATTAATTTTAAGATAAGTATTTCTTTTATAATAGTGGTATCAGCTGGTATTATTGTTTATAATTGAAATAATTATTAAAGAATTTGTTTTTGGAAAAAAGGGCAAAATTATAATAAATTAAGGTTGATTGTACTTCATTGATTGAACGTTTTTTTTTGTTTTGTTGTTGTATTGTATTGTACCATTGTATTAAATGTTATATAAAATGTTGTATTAAATGTTGTATAAAATAGAAAATGAATTTTTAGTAAATGCTAATCTATGAACCCACCCTGAAGAGTCCACCAATATATAGATTCTGATAGCATATCATAACAATATATATGAAATTAAGAAATGGAAAACATACAACATCAGAGAATACTGAGACAGGGGACAATCAAAATAATCAAGTAGGAAATAATCAGGAGAGTCAGGTAGAGAATAACGAGGATAATCAGATAAGAATAAATCAGGATAGTCAGTTAGAGGATAATGAGAATAATCAGGTAGGGAATAATCAGGATAAGCAAAGGATATTTACGATCATGGAAAGTAATGAAGCACAAAATAAAAAAAAGAAGAAATAAATAAAAATACAGAAGCAATGAGAAAAGAAATGAATAAAAATACTGAACCAGTGAAAGAAGAAATAAATAAAAATAAAGAAAAATTCAAAAATGAGATGAAGAAATATATGAAAATAACTATTTTTAAGACTTAAAATTTTTATATTTGTTACCCAGAACTTTCGACTGAGTAAACCGATTTTGATGATTTTATTTTATTTTAAAACTGGTGCTTTATTTTGATTTGGTCCAGTTCTAACAATGGCATCCATGGGAAAACCAAGTCTTGCAATTTGCATGCATTAAATATCTGGGAGACAAATAGACGAATTACTCAATATCACGTTAACCCATTTCGATGATTCTTTTTTCATTGCAAAGGTTGTACTTCAAGGGTCGTTTGGTTGGATTCTGATTATGGGATCAATGACAAAGTAACCGAAATCTTCAATTCTTGGGAGCAAATAAATGATACTTGGGCGAATATTTTAGGCTATCTGGTTATTTGAGTCAACTACCGTAAAATCGTTATGGTTAATTAATTTTCGTAGTCGTACATGATGATGATCAATGGAAGGTATAATAGTAAGAGTGTGATCTATGGCAGAATTTCTAACTGCATAACTACGTATATTGCTGTATTGAGACATGAGACAAGGAAGAGAAAATGTAATAATCAAATTGTATAGTACTAAAACAAAAAAATATTACTAGGGAAAAATTAAAAAAAAAAAAACTTTAAACAACAACAAAAATTAAGAAATACAACATTTTTCCAAAAAAATTGAACCAGCTTAAAAAAGGAAAATACACTAAAAAGCAAAAAATAAAATCTTTATTTCTTTAAACCGTCGTAGGTAGGCAAGGATTAAAATTCTTTTTAAAGACATTTTAAATTCCTATAAAAAAAACTAAGCATTTTGCAATATTTTGTTTAGTTTATAAAATCCCTTTCCCAATTAGCACTTTATATTGTTTACTTATTCTTAATCAATATGTTCTTGATAGAGTTGTTTGGATTATCTATAACTGCATATAAATGTCAATGTGTGATTACAATAATTATAAATTCCAGTGAAATTGAGTATTGACGATAAAATTCAAATTATTCGCATTCTTGGAGGAAACTATAAAACATTTAGACAAACAACAAAAATATTTAATAATCGACTCACTAATAACACAGCCGATTTCAGAAATGTTACAAGTAAAAATACAGCTAGAATTTTAAAGTCAAATAAGCACAATTTATAAAAAGAACTTTTTATAATAGAAAGTTTTTTACTGATTTATTGGTCATATTTTAAGTTTCATCTCAACAATGCACAGCATCCCTGATATTGCAAAAATATTAAGTCATACAACGCTGTGATTGATCATAGAGAAGATTGTTTCTCCACGACCATTAATGAATGTAATAATTCCGACTTCATTTTTAATAATAGAAAGTGTTCATTCTCACTCTTGAGATAGAATATTCATTCTGAAACACTTGCTTGCATGTATTTCGTTTCTATAACTAGTGACGGAATGACATTCTGTAATTGCTCAACAAAAAACATAGATTGCCCTGCGAATTTTAAAACTGTCACTCAGTTTGTCAGTGCGACGTTCTAATTGTTTTGCTACATATTTCAATTTAAATAAACAGAATTATTACATGGTCGTGGAGAAAATACAGTCTGTTACACGGTTAAGGTCTAGACACACAGAACCGGTCCGTCAACGACACGAGTGTAGTCCGAGTGTCGTTCGTCATACGGTGAAGGATTTGACCAATGAAATTAAATGAGACTGCTTACACATTACCGGCTGACGCCCGAGAGACGGAACGGCAACGGATCAGCATCGGGCTGGATTAGTTTTGTTTTAATTTTTGACGGTGACGGATCGTTGTCGCCCAGCATGGAAATTGAAAAACTCATAGAAGAGGTTCGCAAATACCCGGTGCTCTATGATCAGAGCAGCGAAAAGTATAAAAATACAGAATATAAAGATAGAATTTGAAAGAATATAGCAGAAACCTTAGAAGTAAAAGCCTTATGAATCTATGAATCCATATCCTGTTCATTCATCTTTTATTTCTTTTTTTAAACTGTTCGTCATCTAAAGCAATTGCTATAATTGCCAAATCACTATTTGTAAAATTCGCTAACATGGTTTTGATAATCTAACCGCTACCTTAAAAAGGGACTAACTGATATTTAGGTATCAACACAACGAAACACGTTGGCGTTCTCCTGTCGGTAATATGTGGCCACTAGAGACGCAGACCGTCTGACGGACGACACTCGGCCCACTTTCGTGTCGTTGACGTACCGGTTATGTGTGTCTGGACCTTTAGAATGAAAATTCGATAACTCGTGGTTCCTCTCGCTCGCTACGCTCGCGTTCGGAATTCTCCACTCGTATCAAATTTTCATTCTAACCTTGTTACAGAATATACTATTCCTTGTTAACAAAATCAAGGGTAGTTGTATCTAAAAACTTTCTAAAACAGTTTATTTGATTACCAGTTAAAATAATAATTACTGTTTTCACATGTAAGAACAAAAAAAAAAGAAAAAAAAACTTCTCTCTCGCGAGATCGATCCTATTACGATAACCCAACAGAATTGTCACAATCAACCGCTTATCCAAATAGGCCACCGCAAGCTTATATGAAGTCTTTCAAAATGATAATATGTATACATATTTAATTTAATGACAATTCAGTATAAATTTCGAAATCTATGTATATGCCTAAACACACTTGAAACATGCATTGTCATCCAGTTCTTAGCTATCCTGAAAATTTCAGAGATCTAGGTAGTCGGGAAATAGGTTTAAATTCGATTACAAAATTCCACGGAATGACACAGAGACAAAGAACACGGCGAACATATAAAAACTTTCTAAAAAAGGACCCCGCACAAAATCAATGGAAAAGTACTTCACATCATATTGTCTAAAATGTTGTAAATAGGTAGTTCTCAGTGAAAAATCTCAATGGGCAGTAATCTCAAAAATGGACAATTTTTGGTATCGCTGAATTCGAATCCGAGGTCGGTTGACCTCTATCACGTCAGGTTCAAGGTCATTTTAGGGTCAAAGTGCAAATAAAGCATTTAAAAAAAACTAAAAAAATCAAGTAACAATTTTCGAAGTCTCTGAATTCGAATCCAGCCTTAAGGCAAAGTCACCCAAGGGTTATTTTAATACTATGCAACGCTATCTAAAATTCGTGTTATAAGATTCTTATATATGCAATGTCATACATCTAGATTACATATAGTACCTATATATGTGACGAACTTCCATCCCCTGTACTTAGCGTTACCCAAGGTTAACGACGGGGACTTAACAGGTTATTGATCCAATGTGCGCGTGTGTGTGACTTAGTGGTAGTGGGTATGAATATAAGTAGGTGTATGTATGCGCGCGCGCCTGTGTGTGTGTGTAAATGTGGGTGTGGTAGAGTTATATGTAATATTTGACTATGAGAGAAAACTTGTACGACCAACAATCACAAGACTTTTACGCGACTATTTTTGTGACAGAAGAAGTACATATGAAATACTGCATGAGAGCAAATATCATCTTTAATGGATCTTTGTTTTCTTTTTCAATTCAGTTAACATATATCAATTATTTTGAATTATGGGATCTATTATCACAATTTGAAAAATCTTAATCTGAGAAATCTAACCCTAAATTCAAATAACAAGCACCCTTATCAAAACTTTTAGTGTAGGATGACTAAAATGGTTTTCATATCTTGCATATAGCTTAGACTAGATGCTGCCTAGATGAGAGCAAGTACCTAATGTTCTAGCTCCTGCCTTGCAGATGCAATAACAGCCTATAATGGGTTTATTTTCTTCATTCTGACAGTCTAAATTGTCTTCAATTTCTAGGTTGTATATGTATGCAATCCATATTTGATGCTTTGTAGCGTTTTGAAAACGAGAATAAATTCTAATTTGTATGAAACGGCTTTATTTGTGTTTTCATTTACATAACTAAAGTATAAGCACCATCTTCATTTTGATCCGATCCTCAGAAAACTATTTTGTATATACGATAGTGCTAGGTATATCTAAAAATAAACAACCCAGTACCAATAAGTTTCACAACATTTGACTTTAAAATGGCCCTAAAATAACCTACGGGTGATCTGGTCAAAAAGGCAAAAGCAGGATTTGGGTTCAGAGACTTCGAAAACTGTTACTTAAAATTTTTCAGATTTTTTAAATCATTTATTCGTATTTTGACCTTAAATGACCTTGAACCGGACATAATAGAGGTCAACCGAGCCGGGATTTGACCCTAAAAACCGAAACTGGAGTTTTTGGGAAAAATTTTATTGTGAGATCTAGAAATACTCAGTACATCAAATGTTGATCTGTTCAGTAAATCCATTTTTGAGCTTGTTAAGACTTTTGTTGTACTGACTTAGAACTATCTATTTACAATATTTCAGACAATTTGACCGACAAGTAATTTTCCATTGACTTTATATACCTAACCTGAATTCACCCACAATTTTAAAGAAAGAGATGTTGATTGAAGGTTCGAATTTTGTGTTCTTCTCCAATTACAATTAGAAGTTTTTTGATACGACAAGTACTTTTCTATGGATATAGCAACGTTTATGTCTATTGGTGTTGAAAGTTTGCAGAATTGTCGCTGGGGAAGCGATGTTAATCCTCATTTCATGTCAAAACCAGAGATCAATATTTATTTAAAACGTGTGGAATTTATAAAGACTTTTTTTCGAAATTAGCTGAATATACAAAGATAAATGTTTGTTTGAATTTTTAGGATAAACATTGAATAAACGAAGGGAAATGAGGTAACAACATGATGAAGAACCATATCACTGCAGTAGAAATATTCGGAATTTTCTTCTCTCCACATAGGTCATTCAGGTCTCCAGACCTTACCCTTTCTAAATTTTTACAAGAAAAAGTATACCTCAGAGGTAATTTCATCTTGAATATTTACATAAAAATTTGCAGGTGCATTATCTGTTCAGAAAGGAGTGGTGTAGTGGTTACGTTGAAATTTTTAAGTATTTAAATAATTTTAGATGCTTCCAACAAAATTTAATTGTTGAGTCCTATTCATTGTATATAAATTGCTTTATTCAATAGAAAATTCAATTAAGTCCCACCGAGGTACTTTATAAGATCGGTTTGTGTATCCCTCCGTCCCTTCTACTGTGTGCGCTATAACTTTTGAACGGAAGATCACAGGGTCATTAAAGTTGGTATATAGAATCCTCATATATTGATTTTTTGACTAACTCATTTGTTTTCTGTCCCATCTTATATTTTTATTAGCTTAAGAGACCGGAATCATTGATTTTTAGTAAACTAGTTATTTTTAAGACACCTCTCATACGATTTTTGAATTTTGGAAATTTGATAAACAAGGGACAAAAAAATTACTTAGAGTTTGATGAGAGGTTGGTTGAAAAGTTTTGTAAGCGACACCGATTAACCAGTAGAGGAGTTAAAATGTAGGTATACGCTATTTTAATATTTGATCATCCATTTAAATACACAAAAAATTCTATTTTGAATTGTCAATTCATTCATTGTTTACAAGCCATTTGAACTTGACGTGTCAGTGTATTTTGTTATAATAGAAAAAACCGAATATCGTGTAGTGATAAAATTCTTTGTTTTGGAATGTTTATCAGCAACAGAAATTCATACAAAAATGGTGAATATGTTAAAGGCATCTGCTCCTTTATTTTAAACTGTGCATCGACGGGTTTTAGTGTTTAAACCAAGCGTCGAAAATGAACCACTATAAAAAATCATTGAGCATGTCTATGATATTGTTTGTAAAGATCCAAGTTTGACTAAGTGTGAAATTGCTGATACCATAGGCATCTCAGATGAACATAAACTCCATATTTTACACGAAGAATAACATATGGAAAATCTGTTCAGAAAGTTTTTGTCGCATTCGTTAATAAATAATTCAACAAAAACTAAATCGAAAACAAATTTCTCAGCGTAATTTGGAGCTTTTTAAGCAGAATAAAACCGATTTTGTGCGTTTTTATAACTATGGATGCTGTCAGAATTAATGTTGAAAATTATATAGTTCTATAAGTTATGCAGAACTTTTATTTTTTTTTAACCCCTTATGGGTAATATTGCAAGCTTGTTTGTCACATATGATAAATGAGTAATTTTAGTAAACGATTATTTGAGATATTTCTCATGGGATTTTTTCAATTTCTCCTTAATGTCATTTAATATATTCCTGTTTGTATACTTTCTAAAAACTTTTAAAAATTTAAAAAATTTCAAAAATGCGTAATTTTTAAAGACTTAATCTTAGCTAATGTTCTATTAAATACTAAGGTCTTAGTCTACAGTAATTCTTACTGCCCATTATAAATAAGTATCACTACTCTTGTACACTTTGCTCTGCCTTTTTTGAACTACCCTTCACTAATTTGATTGGTTTAGTTCTCTTGAGCAGCAGTCGATATGGCTTGTTCATTTTCAGATCTCTATGTAGTTCATCTACTATGACTCTTAGTACCTTGTTGTGGTATCGTTAAATGATTTGCAAATTACTTTTACTGGTACACCCCCAAAATTGTGCACCTTAGAGCTAGACAGGTTTCAAAATTTGTTTATTTATCAGTAACTTGTTACTTGTAGACAATTGGGATCCACGGCCTAGTAACCAATACATCTTTTTATATCAAAGACCAAGCTCCTCGCGTTTTTTCGTTTCGTCTGAGACGTGCGTCGTGCGTCTAAATGAATACCCAGATATTTGGCAACATTTTCAATCGAAATCTGTGTGTTATTAATTTTAACTGGCAAATTTTGTGCTCTTTTATTCTTAAAATTTACATGAACAGATTTTGCTTCGTTTAGCTTAATGTTCCAGATTTTAGTCCATGTAGAAATTTGTTTCACTGCAGATTGTAATTTTTCAGTGGATTCTTTATGCGTGTTTCCAACAGCTAGGATAGCCGTGTCATCGGCAAATGAGAAGGAATGTCACTGGTGTAAAGGACATACAGCATGGGCCCTATTACACTCCCTTGTGAAACTCTTGCTTTAATATGCCTAAGATCTGAAAAGGCCTCTTCTTGTTTAGTTCTAAAATATCTATCGGTAAAATACGATTCCAGAAGCTGCGAGAACCGAGTTGGTAACAATTTTCGCAACTTGTAAAATAATCCTTTATGCCACACTCAGTCAAAGGCCTATGCCACATCTAGAAAGATAGCTGAGCAGACCTTCTTCTCCTCGTATATTTTTTCGATTATATTTACTATTCTGGGTACTTGGTCGATAGTCGAATGGCTCTCTCTAAAGTCAAACTGATGATTGCTCGTTTCTTCAATGGTTGGTTTTATTCTCTTAATTAAGATCTTCTCATATAATTTTGAGCTGACTGGGAGAAGTGAGATAGGTCTATACGAGGATGTTTCGTTGGGAGGCTTTCCAGGTTTGGAGATCATGATCATCTCTGCTACTTTCCACATTTGAGATATGTTAGTTTTCTATTTGCTTTTTCTGGCAACTTTTTAGGATATCCCCGGTGATTAAGTCAAAGCCAGGAGCTTTCTTGGGATTGATTTCTGAGTGGATGACTTCAAAAACTTCTTTCTCCATAGTTGGTTTAATCTTTTGGTTTATCTGCATTGGTTCTTCCCAATCTGGATATTTATCTCCATCGTTTTGCATATTATCGCGAGCCCAAGTTCCATCAGATTTGCGTATTGGAGGGTTCTGAAGAATTGCTCTTTTTAATCGTTTGTTGGACTTCCATAGAAATATGTTTTTATGATATTATGTAAGTTTTTTTTTTTCATTTGTATAGGTACAACTGTTTTGTACATAAAAATTTAACCAATAGAAAACATATATGATTTATTTTACATATTAACATCAAGCATTTCTATTCTATCAAATGTAAGTTTAATAATTATATATGTGTAATCATTTCAACTAAAAAATATAATTAATACTATTTATATAAAATATTTATTTAATAAAAACTTTTACAAAACAGTTTCTATCGATACTTTTAGATGAAAACACTGTTGCGTTTTTAAAACTTTTATTTTCAAGGTGATATGTTGATTGTTTTTCTATGAATCTTCACATATTTCATCATTGTACACTTGACTTGAAGACCTATTTTACTTAGAGATTCTTGAAGGTCTAAATAAATAATTTAATTATAGTCCCTTTTAATATAGAAATATAATTAATGATAAAAATTATTATGAACGGTCATCTAATTAACTATATTTTCAACGACAAACTTTCAGCAAGGAATTTTAATTTGCATCTTTATAACAATTCATGTGATGCGAAATAACTGATCAATATCTCTCGGCAATGAATGAATGAACTTATTACCTACAGCATTTCCTGGTTTCCGACATCTCTAGACTAGAATGTAGAAAATAGAAGGAGCATAGATCTCTGTTCTTTTTGCTCGTGTAAAGTAAGTATAGCTTTTTTTGAAAAAATATTGTTACATATATGACAATGGCAGCGAGTTCATATAACTTAGGGCTAGATAACGTTATATTTACAGTTATATTACTGAAGGAAATCGTTATCTGTTCATTCAATACAATTTCTTTGATTTTGTCATGATTGTTGTTTACTGTACTCTAAACGAAACTAAAAAATTTTTATATTATGCATATATATTATAAAAGAATCGAGTAAAACTAAATATTTTTTTATCTATATTATATACTTTTACTGAGTTTTGGCGAATGCAAATATTTGCATTAAACAAAAAGTCACGATAAGATTCTATTTGGTATTAGTATAGGTTATCTTAAATTTTTTTTTCAAAGACATTATTGTAATCTAATGCTAACAATGGTACTTGATAAAAATTACTGAATAGGCTTTTTCATTTTTACAAGGATATCAAACAAAAAACTAAGCAACCTTTTAAGGTAACAAAGATTGATAAAGTTAATACAGAGTGAAAACTTTTACTAAATAGTTTTTAAATTGTACTTTCCGCTGTATTAATTAAATCGAATCAACAATCGAAAAAACGTTAAGGGTTCATCCATTAATTACGCAAGGGTCCCAATCGTTAAGGCACCGTATATAGACAAGAATAGTAGGATCACTCTACCCAAAGCCTTTGAAGTTCTTTGTACCACATTTCACTCCGGTTTGCCGACATTTTTTGTGTAGTTTGGTGAGAACTGTTGAGCAGCGATGCCAACTCTACCAACTTTTCGGTAGATCTACCAATTTAGGAAGTAATCTACCGATACACCGTTATAATTTTCTTTATAACTTTATTTTAAACTTGATAGAGAATAATAATAATAATACTAATAATAATACGTTTTTTTGCAAATAATAAAGATTATACAAAGATATATGCTATATAAAAAACAAATTGACAATGCAAAATAGGAACTAGAAGGCAATATACCTAATATTGATCGATGTACAGCCCTTTAGTAAATTTAAAAATAAAAATCCAAGATTTTGTTTTCTAAATTACTTAAAAAAATAGCTGGCTTAATTTTTTTTAACAAAAACGACATAGTTGTATACTAAAACATAAAACTAAATATAAAGACAAAAGTTAACAAACAATATAAATTTGGTAACATTTAAGAAATTGCTGACCGATTATGTTTTGATTCTAAGAAAATAAAATATATGCAGATTGATGGATGTACTAAAAATGTTTAAAAATCCTTAAAATTCAACAATGAATATTTAAATTGTAAAAACATCATTTAGATATAAACAAACATAATAAAGATATAAAAAACACAAAATTTAAAATAAAGCATAAAAAACTCCAAAAATATAGAAAAAAAATTAAATTGTTTAAATAAGGGTTACATTAAAAACTAGAATATGATGAAAATAAAGGTTTTATTTTTAAAATAGATTAATAAAGACAAACATAGATTTCAATAAAGAGTTTGACATTTAAATATACACAAAACAAATATCGTTAATAACTTCAGTACATTATGAATTTGACAAAGCCAAGCAGCAACTAAAAAGGATAAAATAAAAACATTTTTTTAAAAATTGAACGCATTAAAAAATGAAAAATACACTAAAAAGCAAAAAATAAAAAAATAAAATCTTAAAAAAAAGCAACTTCAAGGAAATCGAAATTAGATGCCTAGTTGCTTCCATTTTTTTATTTTTGCTTTTTAGTGCATTTTCTTCTTTTTTTTGGAATACAGTTCATTTTTTTTATTTAAATTAGATTAGATATTCGTTGATTTTTATCCAAAAATATTTTTTAATTGCGCATAAATAATGAAAATTATTAATTACAATTTAAAATGCTACTACGTATTGATGTCACATAAATGAGGATCTGAAAAGGAATGGTGGGGATAGTCGTCCGTCGTTCAGATCACAAATATCAAAAGATCTAATTAGAAACAATTTATTGATAAGTAAAAAATTTCAAAACAATTGTAATTTATCGAGATAAAAATAATAAAAGTTGTAATTTTAATTGTAAATAACTAATTAAAAAAATTAACAAATTACTGGAGCATTTGCACATTATATGAGACCATTTAGGGGGCAATTTTTTGATATTTGAGTTAAAAAATTCTGTTAATATTTCACGCAACCCAAAATGCGATAAAATGGTATTCCATTCCATAGAGTACATATTTATATACAATTATATGATAATCTGTAGCTCTGTCAGGTGGTGACTTTCCTTTCCCTTGCTACTCGTGGGACAAAAAAAACAACACCACTGAGGCTAAACAGAAATGTCCGCCTCAATTAGAAAAACCGAAGCACCGCAGAGGTAAACGAGTCTGCGGTGCGGAACTGAAGAGAAGGAGGAAGGCACGCGAGGCTGGGGGAAACACTGCAGCGCGAACTGCCTCTGAACCTTCAGAAGCACAACCTTCAGGTAATGTTGCTAGTTCTTTCTCCAAAAGAGGCAAGGAACACAAGATACCTGAAGGTAAAACAAAGAAAAGAATCAGGTCAGGCGCTTCCTTATCCGAGGTGACGCCTAAAACCCTGAAAAAGGTTAGGCAGGACACAACAGCCGCTTAACCAAAAAGCTACAAAGAGGTGGCCACCAGTCACCTTCGAGTAGCTATAATAGACAAGAGCAACCCTTACTGCAAAATTTCTGCCGAAAGGGAAGTTCAAGACATGCTGCCGGGAGAACTGGACAAAGTAATTTTGGCCGCCAGTAACGCCAAGCCACCAACGTTTCGTCAGTGGTCGCACTCTGGTGAAACCATCAGAGTTACCTGCAATGACGACGCAACGTTGGCATGGCTTACCAACACTGTTGTTGGCCTCCGACCGTGGGAGGACGTATCACTCGAGGTGGTGCGAGTAGACTGTCTACCTAAGCTGACAGAAGCATACCTCTGGATCCCGACCTTAAAGTCTCGAGATGGTGCTCTTTCCACCACGAGGCCAAAACAGAACCGAGGGGGCATCTCTTCGTCTTCGGAGTAGGGGACGAGGACTGGACTACCCTCAAACGGAAGTCGAAGAGGTTGAGCTATACGTTCACCTTATTGACTATGAAGGTAAAGACCGAAGAGGCCAAGAAGGGAGGTCAGGAGGAGACCAGCAGTGCCGTCGAGCTAGGAAGTCTGGCAGTCGACAGCCCTGTAGACGAGGCACCCGAGTAGGCATCTGAAAAGATGCAGACCGACGGGTCCTCAGAAACGGTACCCTTGACCGAATAATTAATTAAAAAAATAAATAAATAAAAATGGATCATTCATTCAGAGTAACCTCCAGCACAGCAGAGTGGCCATGGCAACCATCAGCCGCCACCTTGCTGAGCAACAGGACACAATTGCATTAATCCAAAAACCCTGGATAAGAAAAACCAGAATAATTGGTTTAAGCACTTTAACTGGTAAAACTTTCCCAGCAATGACCAGCCAAGGACATTACGTACCTAGGCAAATTAAAGTTCATCCTCTGGCACATCTCTCCTGCTCAGACTTGACTGCAGTACGGATGGAATGTGGTAGTTGCGACGGACAACCAAATACCGTATTCCTAGCATCAGTCTACCTCCTCTCTGGTGCAGCCGCACCACCACCTAGCAGGGACCTGGAGGAACTGGCGAAGTACTGCCAGCACCAGAAATTGGAGCTCATAATCGGCTGCGACTCCAATGCTTCACGTTAACTGGGACAGTAAGGACATAAAAGCTAAAGGTAAGTCACATTATGACTATATACTAGGGAATAACCTCTACATTATAAATAGAGGTACCACTACCACATTTGTAAACTCTCGAAGTCAAACCATAGAAGATATAACGTTGTGTACAACTAAAATATCAAAAGAAATCCGATGCTGTCAGGTGTCTGACGAAGTATCAATGTCAGATCACCGGTGGTTAGCATTTAAAATACATCTGAGTGCTGTGCCCTCAACTCTAGCTCTCGACCCTAGGAAGACCGACAGAGCAGCTTATGCTTCTCGGTTGGAAAGGGCTCTGCGGGAGTATGAGGTCACCACACCCGGCAATAATAGTGATCTGGAACGGTATACAACAACGATACAGAACACAATCATCAAGTCCTATAAAAGCTTTTGCCCCCTAAGGCTGACTAATAATGAAGGAAACTTCGCCCCGTGGTGGTGCCCGGAATTAGAACAACTAAGGAAGATGGCAAGAAAGGCTTTTAACAAGGCAAGTAGTTCAAAACTTTTCGTGAATTGGAACTTATACAAGCTTCACCTAAACGAATACAAGAAAGTCGTTAGGCAAAAACAGAACGGCATGGAGGATTTTCCACAGACAGCGATACTCCCAAGAGCGTTAACAAAGGATCCATACAGAGGTATTGGTATACTTACAAAACAGGATGGTAGCCAAACTACCAACCTGAAAGAAAGTCCACATGTCTTGCGAGAAATACACTTCCCCGATTCTGTTACCACAGTAGTGGCAAAGTGGAACGAGGAACATCACATACCCTCGATAGAGGACTGCCACATTGCCAGACTCATTGTTTTTTTTTTATTAAGGATGTCCTCGTAGGTAGAGACCTAAATACAAATGTACCGCGAACATCTATTGGGGCAGAAGAGACAATTTATTAATTTAGGATTTAAAGAACTGCAAGTTAGGACGAGTGGGGAAGACGAGGGAAGGTAAGGAGTTCCACAATCTAAAGAATGTCCATCTACAGCAACTTGGATGTGCCTGTTGGGGGGAAAGTTGGATATCCATCCGCGAGAGTCCATATGAAAGCAGTTTGTTTAAAAGAGCTGCATGCCACACTTGATCAAATGCTTTTGAATGTCTAGTGATACTATTTGAGTCTTCCCATAGCGGTGGATGGCATTAATCCAGACATGAGTTACATATGCTAGTAAATCGGCTGTTTACCTTTGTTAGCGAAAACCATATTGCCTGTCACTTAAAAGGTTGTGTGCCTCAAGGTAGCTCAGGATCTCGCGATTGACGTATTTCTCCATAGTTTTGCTAATAACAGATAAAAGAGTCTGTAGTTAGAAGGCTGGGTTTTACAGCCTTTCTTTGGGACTGGTTGTACTCGAGCAGTTTTCCAGGATTTTTTAAGGTACTTTAAGCATAAAAAGTGTGTAGAAGTATAGTGAATAGTTTTAAACATGGTGCACTGATGTCGGAACTTGTTGCCAACTTTATATTATGCATCAACACATCTGTTCTATTATTATCTCTGGTTTTGTAGTTGACATTGGTCAAAACATGGCTTTCGATAATACCTATGTTTATAGTGCCTTAGTCTTAATAAACTTATTTATAAATAAAATTATGAAATTATCAAGTTGTGAAAAAATTATATAGGTTTTAAATAGATTCGACAAAAAAGCGAATAAATATGGATATTAAACAAATTAATGATAAAAGTGACGAAGAAATAGTGAAAGAAAATGAGTGAGTATTTTATAAATATACTAGATGAAAATTTAATAAGTTTTAATTTTTAATTAATATAATTTTATTATTAAGCTTAGGTTTCGATCTAGTCTATCGTACTGCTTAACGAAATTATTAATATAGATACATATGTATGTACTTACATATTATAGATGTAATATTTGTAATATGTTTACTGTTTATACTTTATAGCATTAACCTAGGTATATTTTCATAACATCACAATAAGCACATGTGCGGTGTAGGTTTATCAAAAAAATAATAATAACCATTCCAAAATATCAAACATGCACAACGTTAATAATCAAGTTTTCACTTCTGCTGGCACTCCCGGAGTGCAACCCGTCGTTTTTTTCAGTTGAGTTTTTGATTTTTCTTGTTTTTTAACTTATTTTCGTGTTTTTTTGAATTTTTTTTATTTTACTGGAATTCGCAGAGTCTACGCGGAATCGAAGAATCTAAAGGCCGCAATTTCGACAATGGACAGTTCCAGATTTTTAGATTGGAATATATAAACAGAGTTCGTGATGCAATACAGAGAAGAGCAGTTCGACTAATAAACGACACCAGTATAACAAAAAACCTAGGCCTATTGTCCCACCGAAGATTAGTGTCTGATCCTTTCCTGTTTTACCGATACATAAACGGATTTGCTTCAAAAGAACTCCGCTCTATAATGCCTCCACTTGCCAGACCAGCCAGAGGAACGTGACCTGCCAACTCTATGCATCCTTATACTGTTCAGTGTCAGACATCGAGAACGGATCTTTAGATTGTGGAACTCCTTACCTTTCCACGTCTTACCCACTCGTCTTAACTTGCAGTCCTTTAAATCCCAAATTGTTAAATTGTCTCCTCTGCCTTAATAGATGTTCTCGGTACATTTGTATTTAGGTCTATACCTTAGAGGATATCCTTAAATAAAAAAAACGACGGGTTGCACTCCGGGAGTGCCAGCTGAAGTGAAAACTTGATTATTAACGTTGTTCATGTTTAATATTTTGGAATGGTTAGGGAATAATTTTGCACGAATTGCTTTATCAGTAAAAAATTACTATCATGTATTATTTGTATCCGATATATCGATATTTTTATTGTATTATTGTATCCGATATATCGATATTTTTATTTATAGTAACATCGAATATTCGCTTTTTTGTCGAATCTATTTAAAACCTATATAATTTTTTCACAACTTGATAATTTCATACTTTTATTTATAAATAAGTTTATTAAGACTAAGGCACTATAAACATAGGTATTATCGAAAGCCATGTTTTGACCAATGTCAACTACAAAACCAGAGATAATAATAGAACATGGAATACATCCATGAATAGAACAGATGTGTTGATACATAAAGCCGGCTCCACACATGCGTATACGAATATTCGCCAATTGTACGAATATTTGGAGCAAATAATCGTGTCTTAATATTTGCTTTTGTCTACCATCCACACATATTACTTTAAAAAGCGAATATTTGTATTCGAATAAAAATATGGAAAATATTCGGATTCGGAGATTCTACTTGTTTATATATAAATTGGATGACGTTTTATCTTTAAAAGCAAAAACATTTATTTAGATACATTGAAACAACTTTAAACATACAAGGTATATTGCAATATTTCTATTCCTATGGTCAGGATGGTGGGGATCCCAAAGGCACGGTTTAGCTTGATAGCCTTCCAAAAAATTTATAATTGCTTCATTTGTCCACACCATGTCAACTATCACTATTTTTAGCAATTCTATCACAATACGAAACAAATCTAACTTAAAAAATGTGTTGACATTCAAGACGAATGTGTGGACGGTAGTGCGAACACAGACAATACGAATATTCGTGTGCTTTGATGTGTATCAGTATCAAGTACCGACTCAAGACGGAAAACATTCGTGTTCGGAGAAATATGCTGAATATTCGCCAACGAACACAAATATTGTATCCACATATGCGGTATTCTCCGCAAACACCGATTATTCTTTGACGAATAACGCAAGTGTGGAGCCGGGGTAATATAAAGTTGGCAACAAGTTCCTACATCAGTGCACCATGCTTAAAACTATTCACTATACTTCTACACAAATTAAATTAAAATAACACTACTAGTACTTACCAAGGTACTATCCGGTTATAACTACTTTTCCGCTTTTCGCGCTACCAGCTGGTTTGGTTCCTATTTTCACCACTACAAAATATGATTGCACGTCTCTTTAATTTGTTTATTTGTCATCTTACGTTTTTTTGATCAGGGTCACGTGTCCTGACGCGAATTTAAGATTTTTTACCCATTACAGAAAATATGCTCAACGCGGCTAAAGAAGTTTTCACTTAAAAAAAAATAGAAAAATAGTAAAATTTTACTTGACAAACTTCATGCTGTTGGTTTTTCGTGACGGTGTGTGCACGCTTCTTAAACATTTCTCCGTCTCATTTTTTCCAAACGCGCTAAAATAAGTATAACTTCAATAAATACATGCAGATATATATGGAAAAAAATTTAAATGTTTTTTCCCAGGATTTAAAAAATTGCTCAGAGTAAACTAATAAATCAAACAGTTTTAGAATTCTATTCTGCAGATTTTGAGCTATTAGAAAATGCAATACTGCATTTAAAATACTTTACTCAGCACACGAAAGTTTTTCGCCTATTCTGCGATACATAAAAATTATCGTAAGTCGTATCAAGCAAGCGACAAACACAAAACTACAAAACACAAGATTCGATTATGTAGCTTGACACATTAAACTTTCATAAGTCCTTGAATAATTGTTTTTTCAATAAATAGTTAGTTAATAAATAAATGCAGTTAATTTTTTTAAAAACTAGTTTGAAATTTTTTTTATCGGTAAATAGTTATTAAAAAATTAGTTTTATTATATTTCCTAGTTTTTCATAAGAGCCATACTCGCTTTATATTAAGCTGGCATAACTTTATATAAATTTGTAAAGCAGGAGTTGAAATTTTCCTTCGTTAAAATATTAGTAAAAATTAATTCAAATATATAGTTAACCTTTTTTATTATGCTATCAGTGATATGCCACCGCGTTAAAGTTAGTTTTGTACTCTATAAAAATAACAAAATAATCAGGATTTTCTGTAATACGCAGAGTTTATCTAGTTGAAATATGTATTTCTTTTATTAACAATAAATAAATATGCAGCATTATCAGTTACCTACTCTACTTTTTATTCTTTACAAAAGCTTTTCTTGTTTGTAATAAATATATAATCTTTATTTAACCTAAATGTAATTAAATTCAAAGTAAAAAATAAGATTTGCATTGCGAGAATAAAACATTAATATTAAAATTTAGGTCATCTAATTTTTTATAAATATAAATAACTATTAATATTAATACTTAAGGCATTCAAGTGATTATATTAATGCAAAATTACTTTTTAAACATCATGGCAACCAGTATTTTGTATTTTTTCAAATAAAATTAAAGAATGAGATGCAATTTTACTAAGTAATCATATAAAATTCATCTCTCCTGTTTTCCGAGATTTGGGAACGCGATAATCTATACATATATATATATATATATATATATGTTGGGCGCAAAGCCCGAAAACGGCCAATGGTCGTTTTTTTTGCTCAATCTTAGGATTGGACTACTTAAAACGACCAAAGCCCGAATTTGATTTTAATTTCGGACTTTGGCCGTTTGCAAGAAGCCAAACCTAGGATCGTGCAAATACGAAACGACCAAAGCTGTTCAGCCTACTGTCCCTAAAGATTTAAGAAACGTTGAGCGTCGCGTCGTAGGGCAGGGATCGTCAATGTGAGTCAGCGCTTTAATCTTGTCGACACGTGTAGGTAGTGCTCTTATTTTTTACGTTTTGTCATATTTGCTATGTCTGCTGTAAGTGAAGAAGAATTTAAATTGAAATTAAATGCATATATCCAGCAAAGTAAATCGACTTTGACTCCAGAAAAGTACAATGAATAATTATCCGATATAAAAGTTTCTCTAAGTAAAAGAAGACAGGGAAAGTTGCTTACATCACTGGATTATCGACGAATTAAGAGGTATGACATTTTAACCATTGGGGATGTAGAAAAACTTATAAAAAAGCGAACTTCTAGTGAAGACGAAATAAAATATTTTTGCCATATGATGAATTGTATGAAATTATTCACAAAGTCCACATTGATACGGGACATATAAAAGAACTCGATGCATGGACAAAGAACTTAAAAAAAGTGCTGTAATATTACTCGTGATATAATTGATATTTATTTACGCTTATGTGGACAATGTCAGTTAAAGAAAAAACATCAAGAGAAGGGGCTAGTGGTTAGGCCAATTTTGAGCAACAACATGAACTCAAGAGGGCAAGTGTATCTTATAGACTTGCAAACAGAACCAAATTAAGATTATAAATTTATTTTAAATTATCAGGACCATCTGACAAAATTTGTGTTTTTAAAACCTTTAAAATCTAAAAGAGCTACGGAGGTAGCTTACAATCTTTTAGACATTTTTTGTATAATAGGTGCTCCTTACATCCTCCAAAGTGACAATGGAAGAGAGTTCACAGCAGCTGTCATAAATGAGCTTACTGATATGTTCGACGCTAAAATAATTCACGGTAAACCAAGGCACTCTTAAAGCCAGGGAAGTGTAGAAAGGGCAAACCAGGATGTTAGGGATATTTTGATGGCTTGGATGGTAGATAACAAGAGCACTAACTGGGCTAATGAATTGCAATTTGTTCAGCTAAAAAAAAAAACAGATCTTTTCATAGGGGTATAAACAGAAATCCGTATGAGGCGATGTTTGGGGTTCCTATACGTAATGGCTTATTTGATTCAAATATACCTCATGAAGACGTCTCTAACAGCTCAGAAAAAGAAAATCTTACAGTATCATACAAAACCTCAAGCTATCAAGCCAAACAAAAAGAAGTAGTGGTAAGTAAAAAAAATAAAACTTCAAATAAATTACTGTTTATATTTTTTTAGGCACAATATTCACTGACGTATTTTTTTTTTAGTGTAGCTGCAAACCTGAAAATCCATGTATGATTTACGTTCGAGAAGGAAAAATTACCGAAGCACGTGAAGCATCATCCACTTCCCAGAAAAGGCAAGCCGATGAAATGCTGCAGAGATCCAACAAAAAATTTGCACCTGTTGGTGTTGGGCAAAATATTTTGGTTAGAATTACAGATGTAGACCGAGGGCGTGCTGCACCAAGGAACCTGATGTCTGTTGTTATGGAATGAAAAAAAGACAGTAACCTCTATAAGCTAGGAACACACTCAGGTGTACCTACTTTAAAAATTGTACGAAAGAAACAAATTTCAATTAGCTGACCATAAGTTCATAGACATGGAGAATGTTCCAGAAAAAATGTTAACCCTAAGAACTGTCGCTGCTAAAGACTCTCAATCAAAGCAAGGTTTTGTGAGATGTGGTTGTAAAAACAATTGCGCAACCAAAAGATGCAATTGTTTAAACAAAGAGGTGAAATGCAACTCAAAATGCCATTCATCATCGAGTTGCTGAAATAAATAATTAATTAACAATACGAGTATTTGTTTTCTCTTTAGTTCTATATAATATGTTGTTTTTACATAGAATTTTATGCCGTTTATGTTTGCTAATTATTCCTTTTAATTCTATTTTAAGTATCCATGTTATGTATCATTTATACGTAAGGAAAAATAAAAAGGGCATTGCAGTTGACGGTTTATTTTATAAAACCAAAAATTTTCTCACGTGTCAACACGATTAAAAATCTTTAATGACAGTGCTGCCGAACAGCTTTGGTCGTTTCGTATTGGCACGATCCTAGGTTTGGCTTCTTGCAGACGGCCAAAGTCCGAAACTGAAATGAAATTCGGGCTTTGGTCGTTTTAAATAGTCCAATCCTAAGATTGAGCAAAAAAAACGACCATTGGCCGTTTTCGGGCTTTGCGCCCAACATATATACAAACATATTGGGTTCTAGTGCTGTGACTGTTTATTATTATTATAATACACACTATCTTAGTCAAATGACTGGATAACATTTAAGTACCCCGGATACAAGTATCAAAGGAGTTGGGCTCCACTGTAAAAATTGTCTTACGGTGCGGCAAGTGATTAAAATAACCGTTTTCTGGAGGTCGATGTAGGTGTTTCTGTGCAGTCTCAGTTTTAAAAGGCTAGTTTCTAGTGACTTTGGTACAAGTCCTGTTGCTGATAATATAACTGGGACTACTTCGGCTTTACTTTCTTGCGACATAAGTGGCATCTCGAACGCTAAATCTGCATATTTACTTACTTTCTTCTGATACTTACTTAATATGTTATTGTTATTTGGTATAGCGATGTCTACTAAAAGAACAGAGTTGACTCCTTTATCCACCACCACTATATCAGGACTGTTATTGGTCACCTATCTGTCGGTGATAATGGGCCTGTCGTAGTAGAGTTTAAAGGGGTCATTTTCAAGTACCTTTTGAGGTTGATACTTGATGGAGTATATGTGTTAATCACTCCAAATTTGTTGGCTAACCTTTGATAGATAATATTGCAGACCTGATGATATCTGCAACCCGATATTATGTGTTGAATTGTTTCTGACAGTTGATGGCATATTCTGCATTTATCTGTGCAGTAATGCGTTGCTCCGTGAGATGTTGCAGTTCGTGATAGTTTTTAACAAAAGCAAGTTGAAGAGCGTATCTATAAGTTGTTAGGTCGGTTTCCAATTTGGTTATCTTAAATAGTAGGAGCGCATTATAAAGGAATTGAATTCTGTGGCCCACTTCATGTGCTTAGTAGGCAGTCCAGCTTTTGTGGTCGTCGGCATATTGACTTACGTCGCCGCATCAAAAGCTGGTGGAGGAGTATTGTGATGGTTTTCCTCTGAACTAGTGGGGTTAGCAGTCACCCTACTGCCAGGTGATTTTTAATTATCTACAAGGTTTACTCCTCAGGAATGGAAAGGACGTTTGGTATGATTGGAAAATTAAGGGAAATGATAGATTCTAGGCTTAGGTCAGCGGCCAGCTTCTTCTCATAGTCGCCTTCTACGACAAGTCGGAGATACCCTGGGGATATTCTGTGCCCCGCACACCAAATAGGGGTTATTATTATTATTTATTTATTTATTTATTTATTTACAGCATCGACTACGAGGTCATTAGCGATGTTAGTGTAGTTATGTAACTATCTTTGGTTTATATTTTATCATATAGTTGTGTTACATGTGGGAATTTTATTGTGTTTTTTATTCCAGATTCCGTGTTCAGTTAGACAATTTGACAAATTGTGATCATCTATTAGATTTCTATGGATTGTAAAATTTGGACAGTGTATATTTTATCCAAAACCAATTGAATTGGCGTGGTCAACGCGCTGTTCGAATTTCCAAGAATTCTCTTCATGGGCGTACAGGTGTGAGTCGGGAAGTTAAATTCAAAATTAAATAGAAATTTTACTAGGTTCGTTCATATAATGACGTTCTTTTGAGTTTCCCCTGGTAAAATCGTAAAAATAATTCCTAACCAAGTGGGTCTAGTAATACTATAGTAGCAAGTGTTCAACTGTCAACAGTGCCTGGTTACATTGGCATCGTGGCTGCAGTGTTTCCAGAAGAAGGAAGGAGTGTGTGAGGTGGGTATAGCCTATCCGGAGTCTGGTGATTTTTATTGCTTCATTTCTTGTAAGGTTACTTGGAAACTTTCAGGGTTTAATGGATGGTGTGACACGTTTAAGAGGTGCTGTATTTTGTTCCCATTTTTTTTTGCCGCGAAACAAGTATTTTTGCTTTTAATTCTATTTTATAGTCGCTATTTCTAATGTTGATGTCTTCAGGAGTTTTATTTAGTGCAGTTTTTACTGTTATATCTGCATTGTCGTTTCCCTGTATGCCAATGTGGCTTGGTATCCATATGAATATAACATTTTGACCATAGTTTTAAGATGTTCAATGGTGGCAAGAATTCGATATACAAGAGGATCGTTGTTGAAAATGTTGGATATTCCTTCTGGATCTGGAAATTTGGGGAGGGGCGAGCTAGTGCTCTACCAGCACTGAGGCCACATATGGCCCATTGTGCATCCTCCCGTGTGTAGGGATATCCTTACCTCAGGCTGTCACCAGGCCTAGAGATTTAAAATAGGTGATGAGGTTCCCGGGAGGGATCTCCCTGACATCGGCTGGTGTAAGCCAGTAGGTACTCGCCCAACACGGATCTTTTAATTTCAGAAAAAGCAGAGCAGTCATACATTATACTGTTTCCTCTTCTTGTTCGTAGCCTCTGCATAGCGACGATTCTGCTAATTTCATCCTAAAGAGATGTTGTGGTAATTGGCAGTGACCTTTGGATATTCCTTGCAAAGCACTGAGAGAGTCTGTACATATAATATTTATTGCTTTTTCTACAAACTCAATGTATCTGAGTACTTGCGACATGGCTTATAGTTCAGAAGTATAAACGGACGCCGGAGATGGGAGAGTCCGAGATTATTTTGTTGCACATTCCACATAAATTGCACTAGCAGCACTATTTTCGTTTTTTGAGCCATCTGTGTATACAACTAGCTAGTTTGGATATTTATCTAATGCTGACAGAAAATTCTGAAAGATTAACCTATTATGGGTTTGATCTTTTGGATATTTTTGCAGATTTAAGTTAACAGTTGGTCTTGTAAATGTCCATGCAGGGATCTATTTCATACAAAGTTTTGATTATTAGTTCAGGAACGTTTCCTAAGGCATCTTCCATCATTTCTCTTTATCTGATTCTTAATGGTTTAGAAATTGTAGGTCCATTTAATATTTAACCCTAGAACCACAACGTGGGGTCGCCCGTGACCCAGCCGTTTCGTTTTTATTGAATACCCTTGCGGGCGGCCTAGACCTCGGGCTGTGGTTCCTTGTAGCTTCAGTACCGGTTGATAGCTTATAGTGCGTGTACATGTTTCTTGGCTAGATTTTCATAACGGTCGAAAATAAGTCGTTTCGTGTCTTTTGACCCCACGTTGTGGTTTACGTTATAATTTTTTCAGAGTAAGATTATATTTTCATTTTGTTTTTTTTTTGTCCTAATTATTATTATTATAGGAAAATGGATGATAAAAAGCTACAATTTGCTAAAAAAAGGACATTTTATGAAAGAAGGCACCCTCTTACGGAAAAAGAACTTTCGGACGAGCTATACAAAGATGAATCGAGTGAAGATATTAGTGGCCAGGAGTCTTTAGATGAAGAAAATAGTGAAGATGAGGATGGCTGTTTAGTCAACGATTCTATACCTGATGAATATACATTACAAGAAGTACAATGAGGACGTTATGGACATAGAACCTATCGAGAAACCTACAGAAAATCCTCCCGGATTTTATGGTCGTAATGGTTTTAAGTGGTACTCACAGCCATTAATGACGAAGAAAACAAGAACGTCTTCAAAAAAATATTGTTTTGCATTTACCTGGTCCAAAAGGAAGAGCTAAAGATGCAAAAAATGTAAAAGAAATATGGCATCTATCTTAATTTTTCCTTCATTTTTTTATTCATCATTTGTTTTTATGTTTTTTATGTATCAAAAAGGTTTGTTTTCTGTTTCATCGTTTATTTGTTAGTTATAGTTTTAATTACCTATATCTCTTAAAAAGTGTACGAGATATATAATAAATTATTTAAAAACTCAATTGAAACAGTCAAATTTTTTCCGAATTAAATTTGAAACGATTTTAAGAATGGGTCACCGGCGACCCCACGTTGTGGTTGGTGTCTCAGTTACTCCACGTTGTGGTTCTAGGGTTAAGTAGTATTCTGTTGGTTTCACTGGCATCTTTTAATATCAAATCATGAATAGGATGCTCTTACTGACATTCTTTATTCAAACAGTAGTATGAACTCTAACATCTGTTGTCTTCGATAGTTGAGGGGAACAATAAAGGATTATTATTATTATTATTATTATTTTTAATATTATTATTATTTTTAATATTATTATTATTCTATCTATATTGATTCCAGTAATGATGATTGTCTATCTATTTTGTGAAAAAATTTAAATATTTTGGTAAATTTAGTATATGCGCCATCTGTTGGTTGCCGTATAAAATTATTGATTACTGCTATAGGAATCTGTGGCATAATTGAAATAAGTGGTTGATTTTTCATTTGGTTTGGCGATTAGCGCATGTCTATTGAAGTCTGTTGTTTAATAAAATGGCAATGATAGTGTTCGAGCACATTTCTCATGTAAAGTTACTATTTTTTGTTTGTCTTATGTTATAACAGTGAGTGTTTATGCCCTAGAGTCACATATTGGAACATTCATTTATTAAGTAAGTAATAAATTTTATTAAGAAGTTTAATCAATAAATTAATTCGACTAATGCGTCTCACATACAGCAATGATAGGTACCTAAACTGAAACCACCTAAAAGAATAACACGCGTAAACGGGTTAATTGTATAATAAATACTTATTAACAAACCATTTAATTTATTTTACTTAAATATTTTTATTTTATATTTTTAATACAAATATTTACCAATTGGATTAAGACAAAGCATGGTGCTAGACAGTCAGAAATATAAAGTTGCTACCAAAGAGCAATAGTGTTTTTAATATAGGTAATTGTAAAGTATCAAGAAAATACGTATTATATACTAAATTTGGAAATAGATTACTATTTTATGTATTAGTTTATTAAAACTTTAAACTTGCTATAAATAAATTCGTAGTTAAATCAATCTAAGATATTACCGGTTTAAAGTTTAACCCTGCGGTCGTCGCGCCTCTTATTGAGACATTAGTCGTCGCGCCAAGTCTGTGAGACCCAAATTTTCTAACCGTGCAGTTTAACAAAAAAGACATATTTTTAAAAAATTATTGGTTGAACATAATGAGTGACATGTTTTTATGACGATTGTTACATACAAGACCATTTCGGACGTAATTGTTTATTATATTAGTGAGATAGGACAAATTATTAAAATTTTACACTATTTATATAAAGCATGATATAATTCGTCATAGATTCATTTTGGTCATTATAAACAAAAATAATACTAATGATAAGACGAATCAACAGCTAAATAATGTTAAAATTTTTAACAGGATACGTTTTTTCACAGTCAGGACACACATAATGTGTATGTTTCAAACATATAAATTTGAGACAAAATTTCCAAAAATATCTAGTTTTACTATCTTTTTTATAGAAATAACATCTTTTACTTTTTGTTGGATCTCGAGGATCACCAACTGGGTGCTCTGTTAAGGTACCTGCAAACTCTTGTCTTCTGTGGTGAATTTTAAGAGGAAGATTACTCAAATGTAATCTGCGAGCTACATGTTCTTCCGTCAGTTCTATGGCAATTTTTTTTAAGTGCACACGTCGCTAAGTTTCTGCAGCAGGATTATTAAACAGATAGATTAAAAACGAATTTATTGCTCCTACGTTTAATAAAAAGTAAAATACGATCATAGGCCACCTTCTAGTATTTCACGCAACAGTGTGGTGGAAGAGTGTTGGTCCACCGTGTCAATTCCTCCTTTTGTTAAATTGTAAAATGTAATAATATCAGGCTTACATTTTTTTTCACCAGTGTTTGTATCAATATTATCATCATAGTGCCTACTTGACGCCAACAAAACATTTTTTCCTTGTTTGGGAACATATGAGACAAGCGTTATATGTTCCTGAAATGCAAACATGCTCTATGGCAGAAGATGGACGACTTTTCGTGTTAGTGAATTCCGTTTATTCTTTTTTACATTATCCATGCTAACTGTGGGTACTTATACCTACCAAAATTAAAATTATTACACATTTCTTAAGTTTCGAGGTTTTAACCAAACAGTTACTTTTTGTTACACAAACCGTCGCGCCAAGTCTCACAGACTTAAAGCATTATTGCAAGTACTGTAAACAAAATAACTGCTGCAAATTGTTGTATAACGAATAAATATCATAAAATAGGAAGCTACTAAAAACCACAGTTCACCAATCCCTCCCAACTAATAAAGGGGTAGCCAAACATTTTCGTCGGGTCTCCTAGACTTGGCGCGACGACTGCAGGGTTAAGTAATTTATTTCTATTGTTATATACTAATTTTCTAAGATAAATAATTAACAATATTGTGTCCAATATTTTGTCAAGTTAAGCAAGGGCCATGACCCCAGGTTACTTCAATACAAAAAAAAAAACGGGAACAAACCCTAATTCCCTCCAGGATCGGATTCATAGGGTTTCTAATATAACTAATAAAATTTAAATCAGATATTTAAAAAAAGATATATTTGTAAATTTTCCAAATAAAATCTCTAACATTCCTCAACGTTTAGTTATGTTTATTGCGTGTGATTTTAAATTAACCAACGACACTATAAACTGGAAAATGCTCAATGATGCGATTAAATAATTATTATAATCTGATTGTTAATAATATATTACAAAATTCTAATTACCAAAAAATACCCATTTTTTGAAATTATACAAACTAAATAAAAATAAATAGTTATTATTTGTTCGTAAATAAAGTTTCTATGTTGACATCACACATTTATTTAAATAAATGAATTTAATTTGCTAACTCATAAATTTATAATTATCATTTCAAAATTTATACTTGTGATTTGTTTGTTTATTCTTATACTTAGTACTGTTACTCATAACATATTACCTATATTAATTCTTTACATGTAAATAGATTTGTCAGAGCTTTTTGTAATCGATACTCATCTTTCTTTTCAGAGTGTGATATCTTTGTATGTATTTTCTTCTATTAAATTGGGGATCTTCTTGTCACTCATAAATAAACAAAATAATTCAAAACATTCGAAAATAGTTAATTATTAATGTTTGTAGGATTGTCAAATTTGTCAAGTGTCATCTTTTAAATTGAAAAATGCCTAACAACGGTAGCTTGGGGCACGAGAGCTAATCTGACCACTACGAGAACAAACTTCTCGAAGATTCAGAGACTAGCCTATGTATGCATCACTGGAGCAATGGAAACATGCCTCACTGCTCCAGTCGAAGTAATCCTAAATCTCTCGCCACTACACATTGAAGTAAGTGTAAGAAAAAACAATATATAGAATGGTCATAAAGAAGGAATAATCAAGAAAATACGTCGATCACTTGGGAAATGCCCCAAGATGACTTGGCAAAGAAATTTAACTTTGTGAGAAAATTCACCACAATACTGGGTAGTAAATCTGAATGAGCTAAGCCAAAACGCCATAAAATGGTATACGGATGGCTCCAAGTAAGATAAAAGAATAGGAGCAGGGGTTTTGGACCTAGAACCAAATACTCAGAAAGCCTGGGTGCGTACTCAAGCATCTTTCAAGCGAAAATCCGTGCCATCGAAAGATGGGTACAATTTAATATCGAAAGGAACTATCGTAGACAAAAGATTGTAATCATGTCAGGTAGTCAAGCAGCCATCAAAGCTCTGAACTGACACACAATCAGTTCAAAGATGGTGTAGAATGCCTAGAGAAATTAAATGAACTAGGACAAAATAACACTGTTACCCTCCTATGGGTTCCAGGACACATAGGAATAGAAGGAAACAAAACATCAGATAAGATACCTAACTTGAAACCCAACGATATCCTAAATTTTCTAAGAAATTTGACTAGAACAGCTGCTATAAGTCTGAGGAAATCATCAGAAGTATAGCAAGAAAATGGGGACACAATAAATCTTATAGGTCGCAGGTGTGCCTGTTACCCCTTATTTGCTCATACATAGAACAAAAATTGGTTGAATGTAAAAAAAGCAATAATTTTCAAAGATACATAATAAACAGAAAATTCTTAAATATTATAACTTTTCTCTCTTAATATTTCTTGTTTGAAGTTAAAAATAAATGACAAAAAAAATAAAAATTAAAAAAAAAAATAAGAGAGAAAGGTTATAATCTTTAAGGATTTTTTGTTTGTTTAACCAATCTGGTTGTCCATAGGTTAGCGCCAAATCAAAAAAAAAAATACATTTAATTAAATTTTTGAAGTAATTTAAAACCTGACCTTTTTATTTCAAATGGTTAGAAGATCCCTATTTAATACAAGAAAGTAGCAGTAGAAAGAACGTACAGAGAATATTTGAATATGTTTATATGTATGTCGAAAAAAAGTCGTTTTTCCAATAAATTGTTAAGAAGGAAAAGTTATCTAAAGTAGACATAGTTAGGGTGGATTTCTATACCCCTATAGGTAACTCTAAATCGACGATTTTTTAAAACTTATAGCAACACTACCGAACGATTTAATTTACCTGAAAAAGTTCTTGATAACTGAAAGTTTATAACCTCAAAAAAGGGAAATTTATAATTGTGAAACGGATATATTTGAAGTTATTACGGATATTGATACACTTAAAAATTAACGGGAGACAATGTAAGGAATGGCTTTCAACATGTGTATATATATATTTTTAATTCTTTCAAATCTTTATTCAAAATTTTAAACAAACAGTCTGATTTCCATGTCGCATTCAATCTACTCTGTCGGTCCTTCTTTGGATATGGTGAGGTCCCTACTTTCTTAACATAAAAAGAACGATTTCTTCTCAGGAAAGACCTGTAAATTTATCAATCCTTCTTACTGGATCTTACTAACGGCCTGCTCAACAAATCCCTGATAGAACCGCTCGAACCAGGCAAAGCTCATTATTTCTTCTTTTTCTTTTTTTGTCTGCTTTTCCATTAATGGATATTAGCTATCACTTGAGTCCACTCTTCCCTGTTTCTGTTAGAGCTGAAAAAATGTCCTATTGTTCTTAGGCCTGTCCACATTTTTGAGCCATGACGTTTTCTTTCTACCAAATCCTTTCTTTCCTTCAATCTTTTCTTCGATTACCATTTGTAATATTTGATATCTTTCGTTTCTTATTACGTGGCCTAAATATGCTGATCTGTGCTTAATGGTGTCAACGATCATTAGTTTCCTTAAGGATATCGGCTAAATAAAAACAGTATACAATTTATTCTACATTTAATTACATTACTTACACCTCCTAAGTAAGAGGCATGTAAAGAACATATTTGCATAAAATTGCTTGCCAAAGAAATGATGAACTAATAAATAAAAATGAGCGAGCCAACTCACCACCAAGATTTTTATAAATTCTTGAAAGCCAACTGACCTCTCGTAATATCAGGTAAGTTTCAGAACCACACTTTCCGGACAGGCCACTCTACTGTGTTATCTTGTTAATTACATTTTAAAACTACAGTAAAGTTAATTTGCATTCGTTTTATAGCCTCATAGAATCATATGGTTAACCAAAAGGTTGTTATAGATTTTATGTTCAGCCACAAAAACAATATGTGATTAACGGTTTTAAATTTACTAAACAAAAAATTTTTCAATAACAAAGTGACTAGTAAGTACTCACGCGTAAATCTTCACGTAGATTTTTGTATAAATTATATATAAAAAAATATATTCGAATTTACTCTTAAAGCGTAAACGAACATACTTTAACAAATGCTTACTTAACCTTTGACTCTAATACATCGCCTTTAATAAAAAAAACATTGTATCTCTGATACTCTAATTCGTGGCAGAGTTCGGACATCAATTTTTCGTTACCTGAAGTATGTGGTAGAATTCGGACACCCTATCTAAAACACTTTAACAGAATCCATTTAAACATCATTAAAAAATCCATATTGTATTTTGTTTTATATTATTTATAGATACGTTCTACTAATTATTGTTGTCGATCATTAATCATTACACTAATTCGAATTACTTTAGCTTTCAATAATATTCTTTTTTAATTTTTCAGGTAGTTAAAATGTCCTTCACAACAGTAAACGGTGAGTTACTATTATTACTATGTTTATTTTTCTAATTTTTTTGTTGTTAAAAGAGTCAATAACATACACAAATTACAAAATGAAAATGGTCATATGGCTACTATTAAAAGTAAATGAAATTAATTTCAAATTTAACCCAACAGAAACAAAAAAAAACTAGTGTGGCAGTCGTGGGACTGCCAGCAGAAGTTATACTTCTATGCACGCGCATGGATTCATAAATTTGTATGCGAATGATTTAGCAAAATCATTATATGATATTCGTGGTAAGCGACCCCAAAAACCTCCTAGTACCGTGTGCACACTCTTTATGTATCGAATTTGCATAAAATTCCTAGAGACGAGGTCCGTCTTAAGCACCAGGTGTTTCGAACATCATCGCCATTATTATAATCGTATTTAGCGACTCAAGAAACCACCGAGTACCAAGTGTGCACTGATTTCGTACAGAATTTACATAAAACCCCAGGAGAAGAGGTAAATACCCTAAACACCAAGTGCCGCGGAGACTTTCGAAATCGTGATATTCGTGTTCAGCGACTCCAAAAACCCCGAGTACATAAATTAAACCCATTTTCAGCAATACTTACCGAGTAAGTTTTCTCTCTAGTGTCTGTTTGGAATGTACTTTTCGAATGCAGAAATGCAATTTCCATTTTTACATTATAAAATATAGCGAAAAATTTCCTGATACTTTAACGAATCCAATGCAAAAAAACGCATTCCGATCCATGTTACGTTACCAACTTCGGAGGTTTTAGTGCTTTATTTCCTCGACTATTCGTAAAAACTCTGTTTATGTAGCCAACAACCTCAAAAGCATAGTGCAGGATATACTGTAACCATGTGACGGTATTTTAGACTACAATACTCATTACTGAATATTATTATTAATATTATTAATATAAAATACTAAACTTAATATGTTAACTTACGTGACAGAATTATAAAATAATCTGTCAAATAATCATGTGGTCCGTCACTATGATATTCATACATTAGTTCAGATTGTTTTTTGTATATCTATCCCATTTCAATGTACTGAATGTTGAAACGGTATTCAAAGGACTTATAGTTATGACTAATAACATGTGGTAAATATTTCAGCTTTGTTTTTACCGACCAATATACCTTATAAGTGTGTCTGTCTCTCTCTTACTCACACCATTACATATGTAATGATTTTTCCCATTTAACTGTACACACTGTATATGTGTGTGTGTTATAACCAACATGGAACAAAATCTAATTCTTCAATATCAGTTTTTTGTTATAAATATTTGTATAATGAAAATCGTTACACGTAGGTATATAAATAAAATTGTAAACTGACTAATAAATTTTGTTCTCTAAATAAACTGAATAATGTAATTAATGAACATTCTCAATAAACAATTAAGCAAGATAATCTTAATTTGTACACAAGAACTGCGCAAAAATAATTTACCTGAAATTAATAAATGTTACATTTAAAATATTAATAAGTTGAAAAAATCAGGGTTTGTATATAATTAATGTTATTAGTAGGGATTTCATATTAATAGGGATGTGGACTATTTTTGGGAAAGTGTTTAAAACCATGCATAAGTACCAAATATAGTCCAAACTATTTATTATTTTTTTTTTAATACAACTAATACCTTTAAAATTTCATTTCATATTTCGCGCCACAACGTGGATACCTGTGAAACGTCGGCTGTGACGTCACTTGTTCCTAAACATTGTCGAAGTTGTATGTAATAGAAACTTATTTCGTAGTTTTGTATTAATAAGATGGATTCTACATTTTATAAATATTGTGCGGTGCCGCAGTGTGAAAGTACTACTATTAAAACACCTGAAAAACTATTTATTTACGTTCCACGTACAAAAACGATGCGGAAAATGTGGCTTTAACTAGCCCGTCGGGATCCGGTACTATATGTTCCGGGCAAATTTTGCACTTAACTGTGCACAATTTTTCATCTTGACGAAGGTGGACATATCCCACAGCATCGTCTCAATATGACTGCCTCGAAGAACTAAAACGAAATGAAACAATTTGTTAAAAAGATAAAACATAACCTCATAATCATATTATTTTATTATATTCAATTTAACTTTTCGAGTTTATAAATACTATTATAATGTATCCTGAGTATATAACTTCCATAGAGGTGTTCACATTTCTAAATTTAGCAGAGCAGAAGTTATTTGTTGCGAAGAAATTAGCCACCGTAAAGCAACCAATTCTTGGCAAATTTGAACTATCTGCCTTACTATATCCACTTTCCATTATGGGAAAACCTTTAAACATTGATTCAAAAAGATAATTGGTTAAATTTCGAAGAAATTTCACGGGAATCACAGTAATTATATTATCCAAATATCAACAACACCATATTACTTGACAGCGAAAATTCTTGTTTGGCAACAAGTGACGTCACGCATTTTGAATGGTGTTCATTGTCACGTGACTTGAGGGTGAAATATTTAATTACATTTTATTAAATAAAAAATTAATCCCTTGTTTATTAAAGAAAATATTGTGTTTTTTATTATTTTTATTATAGGAACTACCTTTTCGTGGTAAAATTAGATACTTATTTGAGTACAGTTCACATCCCTATTCTATTTTAATATATAAAGTTATAATCCACCAACAGATTGAATTAATACAACCTAAATACAAACTCTTTATACTGGATTATGTACATCGAGAAACAGTACATTTTAATTTCTTTGTTTACTTTATTAACGTATTTCGGAATATAATTTCATCAATTAAATTTAACTAAAATTAACTACTAAAAAGAATGCGGATCATATAAATACCAAACAAACCTGTATAAATTTACATGCATTATTAATATATAAATAAAAATTAGGGTAGGTTGTGATTTAAATAATATAAACTAATAAAATGCTGTAATCGAACAATTATTAGAATTGTTTAAACATGTAACTAACACGAACTTCGATTTCATGGAATTAATTGGCACTTTGATAACATTCATTTCATGCTATGCTTTGTTTATGTTTTGAACTCTTTCATAAATAAACAAACATATCATATAAACATTTTATTACTTCCTAAAATAACAACATATAACATAGCATCAACCTTACTAACTGATAAGATGTTGTTATATTTAAAACAATAAACAAACAAAAAATGTTGTTGTTCCAAATTTTTATCATTAATTTCATACATTAACCGTATCATAATTGAATGATTAACTTTATATTTTATTTATAATAGGTATCTTAATTTTACGCAGTAATGCCTTATAACTAAATTGACTTTTTGTTAAAAAAAAACGGGTGTGGCAGTCAGTGGGACTGCCGGCAGAAATTATACTTCTATGCACGTGCCCGGGTTAATAAATTTTTATGCGAATGATTTAGCAAAATCATTATATGATATTCGTGTTCAGGGACCTCAAAAACCTCCTAGTACCGAGTGCGCACTCATTTTGTATCGAACTTGCATAAAATTCCTGGAGACGAGGTCTGTATTAAGCACGAGGTGTTTCGGACACCATCGCCATTATCATCTTCGTATTCAGCGACCCAAAAACCGCCGAGTTCCAAGTGTGCACTGATTTTGAACAGAATGTACGTAAAACCCCAGGAGAAGAGGTAAATACCCTAGGCACCAAGTGCCGCGGAGACATTCGACAACATGATATTCGTGTTCAGCGGACCCAAAAACCCCGAGTACATAAATTAAACCCATTTGAAATACTTATCTAGTTGTAAATTTTCTATCTATTGTCTGTTCGGAATGCACTTTTCGACTATTCTTAAAAACTCTGTTTTTGTAGCCAACAACCTTAAAAGCATAGTGCAGGATATAATGCAACCATGTGAAGGTACTATGGACTACAATATAATACTTATTACTGAATATTATTATGAATATCAATAATATAAAATACTAAATTTTATATGGATACTTATGTGACAGAATTAAAAAATAATCTGTCAAACACAATGTTATACGTCACTATGATATTCAAAACATTAGCTCAGACTGATTTTTGTATATCTATCTCTTTTTAATATACTGAATGTTTAAACGGTATTCAAAGGACTTATAGTTATGACTTAACATGTGGTAAATATTTCTTTCATCTTTGTTTTGACCGACCAATATACCTTATATGTGTTTCTGTCTCTCTCTTACTCACACCATTACATATGTAATGATTTTTCCCACTTAACCCCATACAACTTTTCCGCCTAGTGCACGAATAGAAGTATAACTTCACTTTTAACTTAACCATTTCATTCTCTTAATAGTTACGTAAATATTTATATGTAATCGATTTTTCAAACCCTTCAAGTTACCATAATACTTGATTTGTATATTGCTAATTATGATTTTTAATTAGTTTAGTTTTTTAAATCTATTACTACGGCATTGTATGATTTAGAATTTAGATAAATTGAAATTTTAAATGCATTACCACTTAGTAACAAACCATAAAAATTTAACGTAACCTACAATAAAAATAAAGATATAACAAAATTAAACAAATAATTATATTTGTAAATATAATAATAATAATAATAATAATAATAGCTTTATTGCCCAACAGATATAAAATCCCATTACAGAGCAATATAATACATAGTACAAGATTCAACATATAAAAGAGGATAATAACATAATTACTTAATACTAATAAAAAAAAAACATAATTACTTAATACTAATTAAAAAAAAACACAGTTTACTAACTCAGATAATTCAAACGTGCGCTCTTTGTTATGACATTTAGGTTATCTACAAATAAATCACAGGATTTACATAAATAATTAAAATTACTACACATAATATTTATGGGCGATTTAAATAATAAATTCGTTCTTGGTCGTTCACAATAAAAGGTAAGATGTTGCCTATTATTATATCTGGGTACGTTAAAATTAATCTTGGCTAGAATATCTGGACAAATAATTTCACCATGAATAAGTTTATATAAAAGAGATAAGGACGACACAACTCTACGAAAAGACAGACTATCAAAATCAAAATTTCCTAAAAAAGACTGATAGCTTATACCTCTTGACGGATAAGTTCCATTTACTTTAAATGATAAATATTTTAGAAACTTTTTCTGAACTGATTCGACTCTAGATATGTGAATTTCATAATGAGGATACCAGATAATAGAACAGTATTCCATCTTAGAACGAATATATGAGAAGTAGAGTGATTTTAATGCTCTTACATCCCTAAATCCTTGACAATTTCTCACAACAAAACCATATAACCTAAATGCATTGGTTAAGAGTAAATCAATATGTTCAACAAAGCTTAAGTGCGAATCAAAAATTATTCCAAGATCCTTAATAGAGGTATGTCTAGATATAATATTTCCGTTAATCTTGTATTCGAAATCAATTATGTTTTTTTTTCTGGAATACGATACCGTTTTACACTTTGAAACATTCAAAGCCAGTTTATTTACGGAACACCAACTACATAACTTATCCAAATTGGACTGTAATAGTAAACAATCAGTTACATTTGAAACAGAAAGATATATTTTCATATCATCAGCATAAATCAATCTACCTGAGTTTAAGGAACAATCGATGTCATTTAAGAATAGAAGGAACAACAAGGGACCGAGATTTGATCCCTGAGGAACGCCTGATTTAGCAGTAAATCTCCGTGAGGTGTGCCCCTTATGAAATACAAATTGCTTTCTGTTTTCCAGATAAGATCGACAAAATAATATTAATTTAGGAGAAAACCCGAATTGATGTAATTTATCAAGCAATACACCATGATCCATACGATCGAATGCCTTCGAAAAATCTGTATATATTACATCTATTTGGCCTCCAGCATCTATAACTTCCGACAATACCTGGGTCATACTTAGGAGATTGGTCATGGTGGATCGTTTACTCATGAAGCCATGTTGTGAGGGCGTTATAAGATTACATACCGAAGGATATACACGATTATAAAGCACCATCTCGAAAACCTTAGAGAAGTTTGACAAAATGGATATAGGGCGATAGTTGTCTATTTGAGTCCGATCGCCTGATTTAAATACCGGAATAATTTTAGCCTCCTTCCAAGCTTCCGGGAAAGTTGAAGTTTTCAAAGATAGATTAAAGACAATTTGTAACGGATATGCTAATACACGAATACAGTCGCGAACCAAAAACGATGGAATATCATCATATCCAGCAGTCATTTTGTTTTTTAATTTCTTACCAGCCTCGACTATTTCCTTTTCGGATATGTTATTAATGTTTAATATATCTCCACCAAAATCAAAGTCAGCTGCAGATGCTCTAGCATAATCAGAGTCAGATTGCACAAAAACACTTTCAAAAAATGTAGCAAATGCGTCAACTATACCTTGTGGATTAGATATGTTTTCATTGACGAAGGACATAGAACTGGGGATGCGTGAACTTTTATTCTTTGCATTAATAAAGGACCAAAACTGACGCGAGTCATTAGATATATTATTTTCAATCTCTCTAATATATAATTGATAAGCACGTTTTATTTGGAATTTAACTTGTTTTCTCAGATGTTTATATTGATTATATGAGTATATAGATTTATTATCCTAAGTTGTCTTATCTCCGTCCGTAATAACTATTTTTGTTGTCAATAAACAATTTTAAACAACATTAAAATATTCAATCAAATTTAGTACGTATAAAAAATAATGAAATCTGCTGGTTATAAGGCTTGTTATTAATTTGAACTAAAATAATCAATTAAATTTTTTACTTTTTTCTACTGGATACTTCCTTTTTCCTTTTACCTCTTCATTATTCTTAATGTGTGAACTCTTTTTCATGCAGTTACGGTTTTCCTGTAACCATTCTTATGTTCACTTCTCCTATGATTTGTGGAATATTGATCTTCCACGTGTTTTAATGAAGTGGATGATAAAGTATCCTCTCTCTCTCAAGATTTAATTCTCTATGTAATAATAGTACCTCGTATTATTATACCTAATTTTTGTGTTCTTATGTAATCTGTTCTATTACCTGTTAATTTTCTTTTATTTAGCTGGCCAGCTCCTTATATTTTTAATTTTTATCCTTTTAATCAACTAAATACCGAATTACTTTTTGGTTTGTACTTCAATCCACATTAAACCTTTATTGACTTAGATACTGATGTTACCCATATTTTGAACATTACTTACACTTTTAATAAGGTTTGTACAATATAATTACCATTATATTTTTTGTATCTAACTATCTCTTTTATAACTTATAGGCCTGATGATGGGAATGTTTTCCCGAAACTAGTTGCCAACACTTTGTAGAAAATTTTTACCAACAAATATATTTTATGTGGATTGATTTTGAGTTTTCGTTTATGTAATTAAATTTTGTTTGATTTCTCAGAAACGGCTTCCTAATAATAAGTATCCGATAACATAGTTTACATAGTTTATCTTTATGTCTCATTGTAAGAAGTAAAATGAATTATGTTAGTACCGTAATATATATTGGTAGTTATATTCACGCCATATTTTTCCAATCACCTATTGAAATATTGCTCTCACATTGTACCAATTATCAACTTTTAGTTTAATATATGTTAAAAAAATTAAAAATGATTACAATTATAGTAGAAAGAATATTAATGAAATTCGCTCCTTGCAAATATAACCTGTATAGTTATGTGGACCTGTCGTAGGTTTTTTGGAAGTTATGTGGACCTGCCGTAGGTTTTTTGGAAAACATGGGGTATTAAACCTAAAATGATCTATTGGTCATATCTAACGGTTGTTACACCCCTAATCACATATGCTGCACAAAAGACTCTGTTTGTATAGGGATCATTGACGCAATCAGATCGTGTTTTAGTGCGACCTTGGAGGCAATTCTAAAAGAACGAGGTTAACAAGGACTTAATCTTTAAAACCTAGGGTTCTTACAGGGTCGAAGCAACCCAAATGAAAATGCCTACACACATTATTTCTCCAAGACGAATATTCGACCTTAACCTTGATGTTAGTATTAATGAGTGTGAGTTAACACAAAACAAAATCGCTCAACTTACAAAAGGATTTCTCCCTTATTATACTGATGGGTGGGTATAGGAGTTACAGGTTTTAACGTTAGGCTGTCAATAACTCTGGGAAACACACCTACATTCTTCCAAGCAAAACTTTTAGCAATAGACTTCTGAGTTCATTAAAAAACGCTTCAATTCATCCAGAATATTTATTGCCTCAGTTAGCCAAACTAAGCTACTTTGAAGGCTCTACAATCTACCACGTTCGACTCCAAAACAGCGTGGATTTACAAATAATCTTTTAAGCAACTATCTAAACACAACAAAGTAACTTTGCTGTTGGTACCAGGCCATAAAGCGATTGTCGGGAACGAGATTGCTGAATCTTTCTGTGGCAGCTCACAATACCGCATTATGAATTACGTTCGTAATTTGAAAAACGAAGAAAGACAAGCAAAAATGTTAATACGCCCTTCACTGCGTTTGAACAAAAACCTAAGATAATCTGTTGGTACATATTATAGAAATTTTTAAACAAATTCGTATTAGCTTGAAATTAAGTCATTAATATTTATTCGATATTTTAATTTTAGTATTCTTCTATCGGAAAAATAGTAACTTACGGAACAAAAAAATAATAGATTACATTTCTCTTTACTATTTATTCTATGAATGTTTTCTATCATAAGAATTGTTTTAGTTCATAACAAATAGCATAACTTAACGTATTTTCGAAATTATGTTTCCTAATTCTAAATCATGTTTTAAGTAACATTTAAATAATTGAATTATTATATTACACTGTCAAACGTATCAACCATATGTGCTATAGAATAACAAGAATACTTTAGGTAATTAAAATATAATCGACATTATATTTTTTTATTGCGTTTATTCGATAAAATCAGTCTTTGAACGAAAATAAACATTCATGCTTTGATATATCAGTATTAATTTATCTTTTTATTTATATTAGGTTAATTTGTCCAAGATTAATTACTTTTCGTCTGTATTTATATTTTAGAACATTTCTATTGACGTGTCTTGTTGAGTATTATACTTAGTAATATTTTTATTGTTCTATATAAACGTTTGGTCACAAGATCATTGACTAATAATACGCGTTTAAATGATGTAAATGAAAAAATTGCCGTGGATATAAATTTAAAGGTTCTTTTATTCTTTTAAATTCAAATTGAAACACTTTCTTCTAGGGTTTCATTTAAAAGACGGAAAACAATAACCTTATTTATTTTCTTTATTCAAAACAGAAACCTTACTTACTCTTTAGGAAATTTTTTCAAACTCTTTGGAGCACTACCTTTTATTTTCATTACAAAAATCATGGATCTATATCTACTATTGATTTTCCTCAATAGGGAACCGGACAACTTTTCAGATAGTGTTTAAAAATAATCTTTATTCATATAAATAGCCATAAAAAATAATATTTTAATTAAATAAATCCTTTGGAGTACTTGAAAACGTCAAAATAGTTATTTGTGACACAAGGACGGAAAATGCCATTTTGCAAGAGCGAGTAAAGTTGTGTAGCCGAGGTGCGTAGCACCGAGGCGAAACAATACGAGCACTTGCAAAACATTTTGCGGACGTGTAACACACACTATTTTTTGGTCCGACCAATTTTTAATATTTTCAAAAGTTCAAAAACTGTTTACTTTGTGACATACAAGATTAGGTGTATATTGACATTATTGACATCTATTGCACGATTAAAAGAATTAGTAATAAGGAATGATTTTCTGATAATCGATTTCACGACCCTTAATTTTTATACAAATACTGTGCTAATAAGCAGCACAGTAAAAATTGTTATATTGATAATATTAATATTAATATCTAATAATTTTATATAAAAATAGCAGAGACAATGAACTATTATAGTTTAATGAGCAATAATAAAATCGAGATATGTATTTTCATAATCGAATGATAAGTAGTTGTAAATTGACATAAATGTCAAATTTAAAATAAAAGTTGTGAGAGAAATTAATTGTAAGTTTGAATCCTGCTTACCTTTAGAAAAAGTTATTAGTTTAGTATTTAGTATATTATACGCTGTTTTTAAATAAATTTAATTAAAATTTGTAGTATTCATTATGTATTTTTGATGACTCATAGCGCCATCTCTCTAAATAATCTAAAAGCTACTTTGCCGGCCTAGGCCGGAAAATGTCATTTTCCGGACGATTTTGAAGTAATTAATAGTATTGTTTCTGGACGGAGGACCAAAAACATAATTTATTTAAAATTGCCGCGAAAACGGCACTTCATGTCAATTCAGATCGCGTGACGTCATATGTGGGGTAAACAAACTACAAGCCATATAACAAGTGATCAATGCTTGGATAAATTAAGTATTTTGTAGTTCTTAATCATCATGGACCAAAAAAAATATCGTTGGTGTGTTGTACCTCGATGTGGAAATACATCAGTAACTACTCCAAATAAAATTTTCATTGATGTACCTCGAAAACCAGACATACGAAAGAAATGGTTAGACCTAGCAAGACAAAAGTGCGATGGATGTCTGTTACTTCACCAATTTTTTTTTGCGAAGATCACTTTGATGTAAACTGTACCTAAATTCTTATTACACAACCCACAACACAAATAATCATTTTTATTTCTTTATTCGGGGATCTTTGTTGTCGAAAGCTCAGAAAAATTATTTTTAAACAAATTATTTTCATTTTTGTTAGGCATTTTCAGTTTTAAAAGACGACCCTTGACAAATTTGACATATCTATCAAGATCAATAAGCAAGGGTCATTTTCAAAATATTGATTTATATTTTTTATAAGTTTGTTTTAGTGGCAAAAAGATCCCCGAATAAAGAAATAAATAGACATTATTATGCCACAAAGAAGCTATCGAGAATATTTAAATACAAATAATCATATTTAGTGTGTACGTAATGTAGGAAAATAACTTGGTAAATAATGGAACTAGTTTTAGGTTATGTTTTCTCTTCTTATTTCTTCAATCATTTCTATGGTTAGAATCAGAGATAATAGAACAGATTTGTTGATGCCTAATATAAAGTTGGCAACAAGTTCCGACATCAGCGCGCCATTTTCCTATGGTAGAAGCTCATCGATTTAAAAATGGGCGGGATATACCAGCATATCTATGAACTATTATACATATATTGGAATACATACGCTTATATTTTAAAATTTTATATCCTTACTGTGAATATATAAATTTTAAAATATAAGCTATATATTTTCATACTAGCAGAAATAAAATCAAAATAAAACAAGGATTAATAATAATAGTTTTTATTTGAACACAGAAAATATTTAATCATAAGAAAAAATAAATACAATAATAAAAACAAATTTTATTTATAAAATAAAATATTTTAAAAATAACATTATTAAATCAAACATAAAAACACATTTTAATAAATACAATTTTTATTTAATCATAAGAAAAAAATAAATACAATAAACAAACCAAATTTTATTTATAAAAAAACATAGGTATTTTTAAAAGAGAACAGTTTATTTAAAATAAAAACAAGATTTATTTAAAAAATGAAAATACTTTCTAATCAGACCAACAGAAGCACATCTTTTAAAATATCTTTTTATCTATAAACTCAAATATATATAAATTTTGAAACTTAAATTTAATAATAAACAACATAGTTATAACTTAAATACTAATATCACAAAAATCGTAGATTTTATACTATTATCACACAAACAGGTACAAGTTAAATTATTTCCGAAAAAATATTAAAAGTGACCAAAATAATAAATGATAAATTGTAAGGTACAAAAAAGTTGTTTAAAATTTGCTTGTAGTTACAAATACATGTAGGTACATATTATTACACTAATGTCACAGAACTGTACGATAGGTAATCACTACTTTTATAACAAGTTAAATTTTATATTAATTTAACGAAATAAGAATTAAAATTTACATTACACATTGCACAAATTACATAGTTAATAAACACATGAAGCTCCTTATTACGAAAATGTTCATCATAACAGGATTGAAAGACTTACACACTACAACACAACATTTATATCTAAAATAACCTGGTAGTGACATGCTTAAAACTATTCACTATACTTTTGCACCCTTTTTACGCTAAAACTACCTTCAATTTATATTAAACTAAATCCACTTGCACTTCCCTGTCACTATGCCGCCATTACTGTTTTTTCGCGCTACCAGCTGATCAGATTTTTGGTTTAGTTCCCATTTTCACCACTACAGGATGCGATTGCGCCTTATGGGTTGCGCACAAACATGTTGGCGCCTTTGGGCTATATTTCAAAAAGTCTCTTAATTTGTCTATGGTTAGAATAAACAAAAAGAGGTTGAAATACTTACACAAATGTTTTCACATTTCTAAATTCAACAGAACAAAAGTTGGAATTAGTGGCAAAGAAACTGCTGACCATGAAAATATCAACTTTTGGGAGATTCTATTGTCGGCTTTTGTATAACCTTGTTCCATGATAAAAACTTAACAGAACAAGCACTTGCGACAACTTCTGTTACGACTACAGTACTTCAATTCGTAACTAATTATAATTAAATATTTTTAGAAAAATACAAATAAATCGTAGAAAAACGCGAAATACTATACAAAGCAGTGTTGTTTACTTATGGCTAACCACAAATGACGTCACGCACTGTGATTGGCGTTTGGGTTCTTACGCTGCACAGATAAATTTACGCAACTTTATTTATTGATTTAAAAATATAAATCATTGTTATTTCTTAAAAATCTTTATTGAGTGATATTGTTGTATAACAAACTTTGGTAATTGTTTACATTTTCACCCCATCCCCCTAGGGGGTTGGGGTTGCGGGGGGTGTTAAAGGAAGGCTACTCGAGTACATCCCCGTTGAAATTGAGTGGCGGTCACCCTTAGAAATTTTTTTACGAAGGGTTGAATTTTCAAAAATATGGTAATTGAATGTATGAAAATTCAACCTCGTTTGAAAGCTTATGATGAGTGCTTTTCATACCACGCATTATGCTTAAAACCCATATTTAAGAAAAAAAAAACCTCAAAAACCCTCCACTCAGGTTAACCTAACCTAACCTATGTTAGATTAGGTTAACCTGAGTGGAGGGTTTTTGAGGTTTTTTTTTTTTGTTTTTTTTTTAAATATGGGTTTTAAGCATAATGCGTGGTATGAAAAGCACTCATCAACTCATCATAAGCTTTCAAACGAAGTTGAATTTTCATACATTAAATAATATAATAATTTTTACCATATTTTTGAAAATTCAAGCCTTCGTAAAAAATTTTCTAAGGGTGACCGCCACTCAATTTCAACGGTGATGTACTCGAGTAGCCTTCCTTTAACACCCCCCGCAACCCCAACCCCCTAGGGGGATGGGGTGAAAATGTAAACACTTACCCAAACTTTATTTTAAAACACATCTTAGACTTTTTTAGATTACTGTCCGGTACCCTATTGCCGTTATTGTGACATTTTACAGAATGACTTTAATTTTATTTACTTTATTTTTTGTGGAAGTTCAGTATATCTTTTGATAATCTATAAAATTAATAAATCTTTTTTATTTACAATTAGCTTAACCGATATTCTATATAATTTAAAATTGACCACAATGATTCTGCCTTATAACTAATCGAGGTCATTTTAATGATCTTGGAGGCCACCTCATATTTTTTTAATCTATGAAAAATGAGAAATTGTCGATGTGTTAATCTATTTCTGACAACAAGATAATGAAATGTCTACTTAGTTTTTTGACCGTATATCCTGTAATGTCATTCTACGATACCGCTTCCTTTGAATTACATACTTATAAAAAAAATGTATGCTTAGTTTAATAGAAATACCTTGTAGATTTTACCCATTCCCGATTTTTAAAATATTTCCAACATTAAAATAGGATCGCATTAAATTTTTTTGATAGCAACTTTTATCATACATATCTACTTAAAGGTATACTAATCAAAATTGTTTTAACTGACGTCGTATCATTGATTTATGATTTCATTAGTTAGGTAATTGGGTTAAATTATTTTTCTCTGTTAAAGATAATTATCTTTTAATCTTATAATTTATAGTTGTTCATCCAAATTACTATTAATTACTTTTTCAGATATTTTTTTTTTAGTTTCTTATCAACTTTTTACATTTGTCATTAATAGGTACTAAGAGTTTATATTTTGAAAAAGCGAGATTAATAAATTCCGTTTTTTTATCTTACTAATTATATCGTCGCAAAGTTTGTTTTGATATTTATTTAGCAAAATAATAACAACCTTAGTCAATATATAAAATATGTGCTCTCACAGAGACAGGTACGAAATGCACTGACGTCTGAAGCCATATAATAAACTAGCAAATCGGTTAGTTTATTTCGACTTATTCCAAGTTCAGGGTCAAAACTTTTCAAGGACGATAATACTACAATAATCGAATCCGTTTGAATTTCGATGAAATTATTTGCCGGTTCCGGTATGTTTAAACTGTAGTCTCCATGGATAAGTCAGTAAATGCGACAGAAAACTTTGACAGTAAAAGAGTATTTAGTATACACACAACCAAACTTATACGGAATCACCCTGTACTTTAGAAAAATGAAGTTAGGTTAAAAAAATTATTTCAGTTGTTACAATAATAGAGAAAACAAAATTGTAGATTTCTGAAAATGGCAATTTAACAAGAAAGCTATTTAAAATATGAATTTTAATAATTAGTATTCACATCTCTAACATCGAACCAAGCACGAATTCAACGAAAATTGCTATTTATCAAACTGTCAATATCTTGAGTAACATTTGCCAATTCCTCTAAAACCGCTTGTATAAGTTGCTCAGTGTTACCAGGACCATTTTAACGAGTTATTATCTTTCTTTTGATCTTATCGCATAAGTGCTCTATAGGATTAAGATCCGGCCACTCTAAAACTGCAACATCTTGCGTTTCTAAGAAACATTTTGCAACACTGCTGGTATTTGGAGCGAAATTATCTTGCATAAATAAAAAAAAACGAGTGTGGCAGTCAGTGGGACTGCCGGCAGAAATTATACTTCTATGCACGCACCCGGATTCATAGATTTGTATGCGAATGATTTAGCAAAATCATTATATGATATTCGTGGTTAGCGACCCCAAAAACCTCCTAGTACCGAGTGCACACTCTTTTTGTATCGATTTCGCATAAAATTCCTGGAGACGAGGTCCGTCTTAAGCACCAGGTGTTTCGAAGACCATCGCCATTATTATAATCGTATTTAGCGATTCAAAAAACCGCCGAGTACCAAGTGTGCACTGATTTCGTACAGAATTTACATAAAACCCAAGGAGAAGAGGTAAATACCCTAGGCACCAAGTGCTGCGGAGACTTTCGGCATCATGATATTCGTGTACAGCGACCCCACAAACCCCGAGTATATAAATTGAACCCATTTTTAGCAATACTTACAGAGTTGCAAGTTTTCTCTCTAGTGTCTGTTTGGAATGTACTTTTCGAATGCAGAAATGCAATTTACCATTTTTACATTATCAAAAATAGCGACAAATTTCCTGATACTCTAACGAATCCAATGCAGTCCGATACATTTTACGTTACAAAATTCGGAGTTTTTTGTGCTTTATTTCCTTGACTAATCGTAAAACTCTGTTTATGGAGCCAACAACCTTAAAAGCATAGAGCAGAATATACTGCAACCATGTGACGGTATTTTAGACTACAATACAATACTCATTACTGAATATTTTTATTAATATAAAATGCTAAACTTTATATGTAGACTTACGTGACAGAATTATAAAATAATCTGTCAAATAATCATGTGGTCCGTCACTATGATATTTATACATTAGTTCAGACTGTTTTTTGTATATCTATCCCTTTTTAATGTACTGAATGTTGAAACGGTTTTCAAAGGACAGTTATGACTAATAACATGTGGTAAATATTTCATCTTTGTTTTTACCGACCAATATACCTTATAAGTGTGTCTGTCTCTCTCTTACTCACACCATTACATATGTAATGATTTTTCCCATTTAACTGTACACAAATCTTTTACACCGAGTGCACGAATAGAAGTATAACTTCAATAATTAATTGTAAAATTCTACAAATGGATACGTATTCGCGAATATGTCATATATATATGTGTGTGTTAATAAATTTTGTTCTCTAAATAAACTGAATAATGTAATTAATGAACATTCTCAATAAACAATTAAGCAGGATAATCTTAATTTGTACATAAGAACTGCGCAAAAATAATTTACCTGAAATTAATAAATGTTACATTTAAAATATTAATAAGTTGAAAAAATCAGGGTTTGTATATAATTAATGTTATTAGTAGGGATTTCATATTAATAGGGACCAATATACCTTATAAGTGTTTCTGTCTCTCTCTTACTCACACCATTACATATGTAATGATTTTTCCCATTTAACTCTACACAATCTTTTTCTACAGAGTGTACGAATAGAAGTATAACTTCAAAAAATACCAAAACTACCTCGCAAGAGCCTGATTACAGGTTGCAATACTAAATCTACACATTTGACCTGTTAGGGTTTGTCGAATGGGAATTAAAGTAGTTCTTTAACCAATCATAATATCACCTCAAAACAGCAAAGTTCGACAGCTTGTCTCCCTCTACCTCTTAAAATGCGAAGCCGCCGGTTATTGGATCGTGGGCCGATTCTGGTTTCATCCGAATCTAAGACAACACTAATTTTAACAGTCAATTTTATTTTGCGTTCTAGAAAATTAGACAAAAAAAATGACATTAAGGTGACATCAAAAAAATGTCACATCTGGCTATAGGTTCGAGTAATGCCTGATATAATTTCTCCTTAATGTTACTTATTGTTTGTCCAAATTCTAAATTTCAATGTCTCAAAATAATTAGTAAAAGGCTAATGCAAAGAGTAAAGAAATTAGGAATATAAAAGTGGGTTTTAGTATATATATTTTGTGTAAAATGTTTTTGAATTATATACTAATAATTTGTTTATGATATTTAAATAAAATTTACTTAACTTTTAATGGATGAAATACCTTTATTTATATTATTACTGCCGTTTTCTCTAAAAACATGGGTTAACGCAAAAGATAAAATTTTTAGAAAGAGTTTTATCTTGTTACGCCAAAGAAGTATTACTTCTTATGTGCGTAGAAAAGTACACATACTTTTTTATTAATTTTTTATTCACTCATAGTCTTTGATAATTTTGTTATTTATTGTCTTATTATTAATTTTCCCTTCTTGTTCACTTACTCCTGTTATTCCGTTATTACCTTTGTTGTACTATTTTAAAAGGAAGTTATACTTTAATCTTTTAATTGATAAATTATGGTGTAATTATTTTTTGAATGATTAACGAAATGAAAAGTTTATACTGTGTTTAATAAAAATGTCAAATACGTATAATAAAAATGCTCTTAAATAAAAAGGGATCCATATCCATACTAATCGCCACAATTTATAGACCATAAATTGTGAATTGTTGATGTTAGCAATAAATACTTGAATATTACAAGGATCAACTATTATGTTAGTTTTAAAACGAATATTTAAATAATCCCTGTATACTTCTACAAATTTAACAATTGGTTGTCGTATCGATGTAAGTATCTAATTATAGATAAAGCAGTTAACGAACAACTTATTAAAAAGTCAAGGTGTATTTAGGTCGTTAGCCTGTATGTTCATTTAGATTGGATATGGTTGCTTTGAAAAAAAACTATGAAATTTTTGAATTTTCATCTGAAAAATTAAAATTTATCGTTAACATAATGATAACCGATAAACTTGTTAATAACACCAACGCAGTTTCTTAATTTGAAATTGAAAATGTTACCCAATAAATTTGGCACTAAGTATTATTTAGCCACTTTTGTTAAAGATACATTGACCTTAGCGAAAGTTAATTATTAACAACCGGTGGTAGAGTTGAACAATTTTATTACAAGATATCGAAAAAATTCAATACATTAACCACTTAGTCAAAAAGACATACTATAGGAAGAATAATAAAAATAATAAAAAACTAAGGTTTTTTATTATTTTTATTATTCTTAATAAAATGGACTTTCAAACAGTAAGGGTCAATACAATTAATTTAACATACTATAGGAAAGTCGGACCACGTAGTACTTAAATTTGAAGTAGTATATGAAACAAAAACGCATAAGGAGAGAAAATATCGGCAAATAATAAACTATGCTGAACTTAACAATGATTTAAATCAAATAAACTGGATTAAAACGTTTGCTGATAAATCTATTCAAGAAAACTGGTTAACATTTAATAATATGATAACATCATTATTAGCGATGAATAGCCGCACTATCTCGATTACAACATTTTCTTTAAAGCCCTGGATAAGTAATGAAATTCAGGAGTTAATCAAACGCAAAAAGGTATTATGGCAAAGATATTTACGATCCAGATCAGAAGCAGATTATACAGCTCATAGAAGATTTTCAAATCACGTTAATTTAACAATTAAAAATGCTAAAAAAACCTACGAAAGTAATATAATCAACAGCGATAACCCTAAACGCTTCTTCAAATACATTAGAACACATATAACGAGCAAAGTTCAAAGCCCACAGATTCGAACAGATGACAATACGATTACGCAAGATGACCTTAAGGTTGCAGATACCTTCGCTAACACTTTTTATGAAAGTTTCACCACTGAACCTGTAGGAGAACTCCCAATTGTTGATTTAAGTCCAAGAACCACCTTGTCCTTTACAGACGTGCAATTCACTGAAGAGTTTGTGTTAAAAAAATTAAATTCTCTTGATACTTCTAAATCTCCTGGACTGGACAATATCCCGGCTTTTTTTCTAAAAAAATGTGCCACATCTGTTGCAAAACCTCTTTCTATTCTTATGCAACAATCATTTGGAACAGGTATTTTACCCGATATTTGGAAAACAGCTGCTGTCAAACCTATTTTCAAAAAAGGAGATAAATTTGATCCAAAAAACTATCGACCTATTAGTCTTACTCCTATTATAGTAAAAATTATGGAATCAATAATAGCCGATGTCTTGTATGAATTTCTAAAGGAAAATCATTTGATACCTCAGGAACAACATGGTTTCTCAAAAGGAAAATCTTTAGTCACTAATCTTCTTTGTTGTGTATCAGACTGGACTGAAGCTTTAGACAGAGGAAAACCAGTAGATGTGGTGTATTTGGATTTCAGCAAAGCATTTGATAAGGTACCAAAAAGTCGTCTGCTTCTTAAACTTGAACACTTGGGTATTAGGGGTGCTCTACTTTTATGGATCAGTGCATTTCTCAGTGACCGTACATTTCACGTAAAGATTAATAACTCTTTAAGTGTACAAAAAGAAGTTTTAAGTGGTGTACCGCAGGGATCCGTGCTCGGACCAATTCTTTTTAATATATATACTTCGGACATCCGATCAGCGGTTAAAATGGACCTCTCCATGTATGCAGACGACACTAAAATTTATGGTGAAGTGGACTATCATAATGACATTCAAACCTATCTTGATCGCATTTTTTCGTGGAGTGTAAAATGGATGTTACCCCTGAACACTTCTAAGTGTATCGTTCTCCATCTAGGTAAAAATAATCCTAGGACTGATTATATTCTTAATGATGAGTTGCTCCATCATACAAACAGGCATTCAGATCTCGGAGTTGTCATTAATTCGGATCTTTCGTGGTCTGAACAAACCTTACAACAAGTAAATAAAGCTAATAAAATTAGCTACGTACTCTCCAAGGTATTCTCGCAGTGTGATATCCGAACGTGTGCGATACTGTTTAAGAGTTATGTGCGACCTATCCTCGAGTTTGCAAATCCAGTATGGTCACCACATCTGGTTCGTGACATTAATTTGCTCGAAAATGTGCAACGAAAGTTCACACGATTACCTTTTAATTTCCGTCAACGCCCGTCCTACGAAGAACGTCTTCACATGATGCATCTGATACCTTTAACACAACGTAGGCAACGAGGTGACTTGATCCAGACTTTCAAGGCCCTGAATAGTATTGACTCTCCTGTGCGTCATATTTTTAAACGGAATGATGATGCACGCTTGAGAGGACATTACCTTAAACTCCGTAGGGAAAATTTCAGGACTACTTGCCGCCAGTATTTTCTTCCTAATCGTGTGTTTTACGAATGGAACACTTTGACTGATGAAATTGTTTCTGCTACTAATGTAGATCGTTTTAAAATTTTGGTAGATAGTATTTAGTTCACTATTTGCTAGTAATAATTTTGTTATCTTGTATGTAAAGAGTTTTATAGGAACTTAGTTCCTCAACTCTTATCTTGTATTATAATAATAATAATAATAATATTACTGTTATAGTATTATACGTTACATAGTCGGTAGGTGACTTATTACAGTATGAGTTAGTTTACGCACGAGGCAACGTAGGAGCCGAGTCTGGAAATAAAAACGAGTACTGTAATAACACCTAACAACCATGTATCGTATTATATTTTTTGGTCCTCCGTCCAGAAACAATACTATTAATTACTTCAAAATCGTCCGGAAAATGGCATTTTCCGGCCTAGGCCGGCAAAGTAGCTTTTAGATTATCTAAAGAGATGGCGCTATGAGTTTAAATTTTGTCATCAAAAATACATAATGAATAATACAAATTTTAATTAAATTTATTTAAAAACAGCGTATAATATACTAAACTTACCTATAACTTTTTCCAAACATAAGCAGGATTCTAATTTACATTATTTCTCTCACAACTTGTATTATAAAATTTGACATTTATGTCAATTTAGAACTACTTATCATTCGATAATGAAAATAGTTCATTGTCTCTGCTATCTTTATTTATAAAATTATTAGATATTAATGTTAATATTTTCAATATAACAATTTTTACTGTGCTGCTTATTAGCACAGTATTTGTATGTATAAAAATTAAGGAACTTGAAATCGATTATCAGAAAATCATTCCTTATTACTAATTTTTTAATCCTGCAATAGATGTCAATAAACATGTAATCTTGTATGTCACAAAGTAAAAAAGCACAGGTAAAAAGTTTTTGAACTTGTTGTTTGCAACATATGTTAATTAAAACACTAATAACACTAGTAACACGTATATTCAGTATCAAACAAGTTATTAAACAACTATAAATATAATTATATTAACATCACGTCATACCAATACCAGTTGACTGACAGTCTGTCGTCTTCTAGTCACTGGTCTAACTTCAGGTAGGACTAACAGTCAACTGTTGAACATAACAGAACTTTTGAAAATATTAAAAATTAGTCGGACCAAAAAATAGTGTGTGTTACACGTCCGGAAAATATTTTGCAAGTGCTCGTATTGTTTCGCCTCGGTGCTACGCACCTCGGCTACACAACTTTACTCGCTCTTGCAAAATGTCATTTTCCGTCCTTGTGTCACAAATAACTATATTTCATACTGTTTTTATAAATTAATAAATTGATAAAAAATTTAAAAACAGTTCGTAACTTGACTAGTTACGTCAAATTACCTTAACTGTCAGTTACTGTCAAATATTTTAAAATTTTTGTATTAATTGTTAATTCGTATTTTAAATTAAAATAACAAAAAGTAAGTTATTAATTATTTTATTTTTATTTTATAGTCATTATAGTGTTTATAAATGTCAAAAGTTAAAAGTAATTGTCTTCCCTTAAGCATTCAGAGCAGAGTTGCTAGGCCATTACAGTACATGATACCGTAATGTGTTACTTACCGGTGCCAAATTGATTATAGGAAAGTTTATTTACTGGGCAGGATGAAATAATAGTAGTTTACGTAACAAGTCCGGAAAGTGGTCTTTTACTGGACGAGTGGGCAAATTGCAGGGCGAGCTCTGCAAGCCTGCGAGTCCACTAAAAGCACTTTTGGGACGTATTACGTATAATATTTTTTTTAAACTGGCATTGTTCATATTATTCAGTTTACATTTTTATAACAAGAACTCTTTATTAACTAATTTTAACATTTTTTTTTAACAAACCTTGCTTGGTTGGCCGCCTTAACCATCTTCCATTAATTCACAATCAAATGGATCATTTTAAATATCCATTCAACTAAACGTCAAAATATGTCAAGTTATTTTATAGTTTTAAATATATACAAAACTCGGTTACCATAGAAACCAATTGACCGCTATCTTAGACTAACTATTTTATTGTTTTTTTTTTTCATTAAAGATAGGCCGGAAAGTAAATAAAAATGAGTCCGGTAAAAGCTTTTACCGGACTTATTTTTATTTTCTGGCCTTGTCCGACAAAATGAGATTTTCTGACCTAAAAATAAACCGGAAAGTATTAATTTGTGGCCGGTTTTAAAAAAAATACTTTAAAAGACTGAACTTGGTTAGGACTATACTTAAAACACATTTTCACATATTAGCTATTTTTTACTATTTTAATTATGTATTTAATCTGATAATCAGTGATTTATTTGAAAATTTGTTATTACAGGTAACTCTGAGTCTCCAAAAGAGGAAGAGATCCAAGAGATCGAGGAGGAGGAGGAGGAAGAGCCAGTTGTCCACTTGGAATATTTTGATGAGAAACTCCAAATGCACGTCCTGAAGTCCCTAAACATGATGAGGAAAAACCGTCATTTCTGTGATGTTATTCTTCACGTATGTTCCTGACTGTGCCAAACGCATATTTTACAAGTTTCAAATACTCACTGTGCATGACGGTATAGATTTATATAAGTACCTATGACAGTAACTAGAAGATGGATAAATATAAATCCTTAGGGGCTTAAAAATTGAAATATAAAATCACCATATTTATATGCTAGATCTCTGATTCTATATGTCGTAACGCTTATAAATAGTATATTGTGTGGCAAGAGGTAAAACAAGACGATTTCTAACTAGAGCGAGAGTTGACTGACCGAGCGAAGCGAGGGCTGTCTTCGCCCGGTCAGAAATCGTCTTGTTTCACCCCTTGCCACACACTATTTTTTTCATATCACATGCATTGAAACAACGAGTTTTGATCTCTGTAGCCAGTTGAAGTAAGACTATTTCAGACAAATAGCGTAGTAATATCTTGACAACGATTTGACGACAGCTGTCAGACGATTATGATTTTATTCGCTTTTGTTTATTACAAATGCGATTCTGACAGACTTAAAATAAAGACATAAATAATAAATAAATGAATGTGCCGGGCAGAAATAATGTTGTTTCTCCCCTAGGGCAGAAAAACTGTCAGTTTCTGACTGGCAGTTGCATTGGTCTGAAATTTTCTTGTTTCGACTGACAAAACAGGGATCAAAACAAGCTGTTTTAATGCATGTGATATGAAAAATTAATTACTAGCTTTTAATTATAATCAATAATAATTAAATATTTTTTTTACATTGAATTAACCAAAAAAACATATATTGCAGTTACCCGTTTTTTCATTAATTTCACAACAAATTTGCAAGATGTACGTTATAATTATTTTTTAGTGTTAAAAACAATGATACACAAACGCTTCCTATACTTATCATTCGTTTTACGTCAACAGAATTGTTACGTCAATAGTTAAATAACGGTATATTGATAATATAATTCACATTTTATTATTAAAATTTAGTACAAAAGGAGGAAATTTGAAAAATCAAAGCTGTGCTTCATAGTTGGCTGATAGCCACCATTAATTTTTATTAAAAGAACTGTCCAATAGTTTGAAGAGCTCGAAAAAATTATTTCTTTCTGAGATACTTAAACACCTAAATCTAAAATATTTCCAGAAAATCTTGAAATCGAGAACGTATAGCAGTCCGTTCAGACGGCATGTCCGGCCCGATTTTAAATTCGAAAATGTATTTTTTCTGAAATCGCTGAAATATCTAGTTTCTCGGATCAAATTCGAGCCGCAAAATACACTATTCTTGTATTTTAGTCCGTTGCTGGGCAACGGACTTTTCCGTACCTGTGTACGGGAATGATCCATAAAACGTTTATAAGCAAATTCATATTTTGCGCCTTGATTTTATTTGGCAATTAATTTAAAAGCACATTCGCAGCAGTGTTTAGTAACTCTGGAGCCGTTTTGCACCTCTGGACATCATCGTCACTGTCCATTTTAAATATACACTTTTGTGACATTAATAAACAATGATTAACAAACAATGTCAACGAAACGGTTTCATAGAAAATACGATGATAATCAAAACTATTTTTCTCCAAAATAAAATAGAAAATTTTTATAATTAAATAAGTTGTTTTTCGATTTTTGTAATTGCTGAAAAAACAGGGCAACATTAGCAGTACGTATACGGATTTTTCATCTACTACCTCCCAAATACCATTTAGAACCTTCAAATACCTGAAAAAGAGTTTTTTATCGTGTCACGCCATTTGCAGTGTCAAATCGAATGTAAATTTGGCCGGATCCGATAACATTTCCTAACCCGATACACGATCGAATCGTGTACATTTAAAACTATGCGCCACTAAGCAATCCAACATTTTTATGATTCAGATAAAATATCCGGATCGTTCCGTCTGAACTGTAAGACTCACAGTGTAGCATTAATGCCTAATATGATTTTCGATATTTTTAACTTCCCGCTAAAAAAATTAAAAAAAAAAAATTTAAATCGGGAAGTTATTGTTTTTACCCCGTTTTTCGAAAATCGAGTTTTCATTGGATCTCAACGTTTTGAGGTCTTTGGAACCTCTCCTGACTATTTTTAAGAGGGTGTCTGTATGTATGTGTGGATGTATGTAAACCTCTTATAACTTTTGAACGGCTTGACCGATCGGAATGAACTAAAGAGCGTTCCAAAGAGCTCCATCTAACTTAGATTCCCTGTAAGTTTGAGCCGATTGGGACCGTTAGATTTCGAGAAATTTCAATAAAAACATTTTTTTTTTTTTAATGATTTTTTTTTTTGGGCATATCTTTTTGGCTATTACATCGATCAATTTCATAACCTAATCAGCTCTCAAGCTTAAAAACCACGTCGAATGCCGTTTTGAAAATTAAAATCGGTTGATTCGTTTGTGAGATATCGTTGTCCAAAAATTTCAAAAAAAGGTTTTTTTTTAATAACTTAGAGATTTTTCAACTAATCGATTTTGCACCCCTAGTAACATTTTTAGGTCTCAAAAAACTGCGTCGAATGCCGTCTTGAACATCAAAATCGAATAACGCGTTAAAAAGTTATGGCTTTTTAAACATTTCAAAAAAAGTCAAAAACGCCAAATTCGCCACGCTACTATAGCTTTGCGGTTAAAATTCGCGGGAAGTTGAAGAATGGTCTTTAAGGTCAACCTCTTTTCGAATTTTTTATTATATTTATCAATAAACTTAAATTCGTAGCTGAATTTTGCTTGTGCTTAATTTTAATAGTATATTACTTTACAAGTGGAGTAAATTGCATATTACAGCGAGTGTCTTTGGCCCATGAGCTAGCTTTGTATAAAACTAAAAAAACAAAATATAAATTTTGGCATAAGTTTTCAAAAATATTCGATTTCGCAGACAGTTCTGAGAAATGTTAGTTTAATTTAATGTATACTGTAGGCAACCAACATAATAATACAGGTTTCTATTTACTTACTCCACTAGTGGAGTAAATGAAACTATGACACAACTCCTCAATAATTTGACAATTACTGACACAGATATAGGTTAAAAAATAGGCTATTTACTTATGAGTCGTGGGTAAATGTAATTACTAATACTGCATTTCTTGTAGATAAATAATCAATATCGTTTTAATAACATTTTTATGATAAAGGATTACATCAATCAAAACTTAGTGATTATATTGTTAAAATTGATATTTGTATTAAATTGTTATAAAGTTTAAAATAAATTACTCATTTTCTAGTTTAAGCTAACACCAACTAGTTTAGCGAATCATTTCGGCGCCTACATTGATAAGATATTCATTCAATAAATAGGACATACATTCCGAATTAAATAAATAATTTGCTTGATTTATTTATTGCTCTAGCAGTGGATATCATTCTAATATAATTAGTAAACATAATAACATATTTCAATTTTTAATGGTCTCAAGGAAGTTAATAGTAATTTAACAAAATATTTTTGATAATAACATTTAATTTCCAAATTATCACCATTTAATACCATCAGTTAATTTTCTGATAATCAATATTTAATTAATTTATTCACACTTTTTAAATGTCGTTTATCATCAACCATCTATGCTGTCACTTTTAAAAGGTGTAAATAAATTAATTTACCTATTATTAAATGAAAAATTGCTTTTATTCTATATGAAGAAACTAATTACAATGTTCTTTTTACAATTCTATCAACATTTCAATTAAGTTTTATTAATTGTTACAATTTAGATTTATAGTTTACATTTATAAAATCCAAGTCATCAGTTCGTAATTTGGTATATTTGAGGCAAATTTTATTATTCTGGTTAAAATGTCTGGGATTGATTGATCGTCATATAAAAATATGTATTTTATTGAAACAAAAGGTTATTTCTTAAATCAAAATATTTTGATATCAAAGATCAAAGAATATTATTATTCTAACGCTTTACAAGTTTTTGAACAACATTTTCAAAGACAATGACCGTTCAACTAAGAAGAAACAACTACTTCCTGGGCTATATGCCCCAACGGATATTGGATTACACTTCAAAGTCAAACGGGGTTGGCATATCTAATAGATAATTTAAACCAACCATTCTGGTTTGCAGTGAGAAGGGATAACATAACTTGTAGACCGGTTTCGGTGTATTTGCACCTCGTCAGTACAAGGTATATGTTATCCGTCAGCGAGCTTAAAGCATAATCGCTGACTGAAGACTACACTAAAATCACAATCAATCTATATCTTTCAATAACGAAAGTGTAAAAGATGTGATAGTAGTGACATCTTTACCTCTAACGGCAAACCAAAATTCGACTTGACAACAAGACTCACGTCTTGATACTATTAAAGTTTTATTACAGAAAACTGTATCATTGCAAATACACCGAAACCGGTCTACAAGTTATGTTGTCCCTTCTAACTGCAAACCAGAATGGTTGGTTTAAATTATCTATTAGATATGCCAACCCCGTTTAACTTTGAAGTATAATCCAATATCCGTTGGGACATATAGCCCAGGAAGTAGTTGTTTCTTCTTAGTTGACCGGTCATTGTCTTTGAAAATGTTTTTCAAAAACTTTTAAAGCGTTAGAATAATAATATTCTTTGATCTTTGATATCTATTGATAACACGCTTTATTAAATACGACAATAATAGTTTTCTGTACTAATACTTCAAAATATTTTATTTTCATTATGATTTGGAGTTTTTATATGTTTTATATGATGATAATGATAATTTATATGATGATAGAAATAATAGATGAACATTGTTATTGTTGGCTTGTGTATAATTTAGTAACTGAAGTCACTAATTAGGTATATAATGTAGTCGTGATTATTTGAAACTGTAAATATTGTTATTGTAAACAGTCAGTTACACTACTGGACAGCTCTAAAATCATCAATCAAATTTGAAATTAATTTTACCAGTAGTGAGTAGATTTTAAGTCAATATAATCGTAGTAGTAGTATTAACTCGAAAACAGTTTTGATTGCATGAAAAAACTAAGCCTAGTTTGCAGTTAATGTCAACAACCGAACGATTAGGTAAAAACTTTTCATAATCTTTATGTCGTTTCCTATTTCCAGAAAGCGTTTAATTTTCTCTGTTTTAGAACAATACACGATGTTAGGTGACGGTAATTTTTTTTTATTATTTGTGCATTAGTTCTAAGTTCATCATTTTTTTAATCAGTTATTACAATTTTTTCATGATAACTTTTTTACTTATTTAGGTTGGAAACACAGAAGTACACGCCCATAGAGCAATTTTAGCCAGCGTTTCACCATATCTTTTCGAACTGTTCACAACAGATCAAGATCAAAAAAGAACAGAAAATGTGATAACCTACAAACTGAATGGGGGATTCGATCCAAATGCCTTTCAAATTTTAATTGATTATGCCTACACAGCTAAATTACAAGTGAATTATAACAATGTAAGTATAAAAAAAATTATATTATTAAAATTAGTATCTGTTCTGATAATAAAACAAATTCAAATTAATTATCAGAAGTAAACAAAAAGCTGATAACACTTTTTCTACCTGAATGAGTATAAATATCCTATTACCGGAATAATATAATATTATCTAATAAAAATATTCAATTTGCATTAAAATCTACATTGTCGATAGCAGAATAATATATTCAATAACGAGTATGGAATGCGCTATATTTCACGCGAGTAAATGTCATACGAACAGAAATGTATAATAGGAAACCAAATAAGACTTGTTTAGTTTGATGGTTTACAACATAAAAAAACGGGTGTGGCAGTCAGTGGGACTGCCGGCAGAAGTTATACTTCTATGCAGGCGCCCGAATTCATAAATTTGTATGCGAATAATTTAACAAAATCTTTATATCATATTCGTGTTCAGCGACCTCAAAAACCTCCTAGTACCGAGTGCACACTCATTTTGTATCGAATTTGCATAAAATCCCTGGAGACGAGGTCCGTCTTAAGCACCAGGTGTTTCGAACACCATGGCCATTATCATATTCGTATTCAGCGACCCAAAAAACCGCCGAGTTCCAAGTGTGCACTGATTTTGTACAGAATTAACATAAAACCCCAGGAGAAGAGGTAAGTACCCTAGGCACCATGTGCCGCGGAGACTTTCGACATCATGATATTCGTGTTCAGCGACCCCAAAAACCCCGAGTACATAAATTGAAGCCATTTGGAATACTTACCGAGTTGCAATTTTTCTATCTATTGTCTGTTCGGAATGCACTTTTCGACTATTCTTAAAAACTCTGTTTGTGTAGCCAACAACCTCAAAAGCATAGTGCAGGATATAATGCAACTATGTGACGGTACTATGGACTACATTACAATACTCATTACTGAATATTATTGATGTGAAACATCTATAGCCGCACGTGAATCAGATTTCTCGCGTGGCGACGGTGACGTATGATTCGTATGACGTAAAAAACCTAACGCATCGATAATATATAATAAAGAGATGTACTGATACCTTATATGAAATTGGTCTCATGTTTTGAGCGACGCCGACGGTGGCGCGCCAACAATAGGGGGAAGAAGCTCATCGATTCAAAAATTTGGCGGTACAGGGTATGAATTGTTTCATAAAAACCTAACTCGATTCCGCCTACTATCTATTCTATAGGTAAATATAAAAATGTTTGTTTGTATAGGCAACATAATATACCTACATATTTTGCTGACCTGTAAAATTGACAGCTTGTTAATCAAAATAGATTGTTGGTGAATAGTCCCTGTAAAATTTGTGTATAAAGTGTTTGTTTTAAATATGAATAAACAAAGTGTTAATAAAGAAAGTGATGAAAAAATATTGAATAAAAATGAGTGAGTACCTACCTACCTACTCTATATACATTAGGGTGTCCGTTATTTCCCAAATTTGGTTTTGTTCTCCAAACACCCATCAAATTTTTAGATTATGACCTAACAAAAATTATCAGACCCAAACCAGCCCTTAATATTCACATTAACCCGTGCCTAAATCATAATACATTTCCCATTTAAATACCGTTTAAAAGTTATTCAATGATAAAGTTGTATTCATAGTTAAATTCATCATTTTCCTATTTTTTATTTACTATCGCTTTTTGTTTGTACTAAAATTGTGAAGTAACTACAATTATATTAATATAGTAACGTACTTCTATATAAATTTGTGTTTTAATAATTTCCTTTTTTAAGATTATTGAATTTAAGGTAATTAAATAAAAAGCTAAACGAAATCACGTTTTAAATTTATTTTCGTTCTGTAATCTATCGACATCTGTGAGCAATCTGAGAAAACGTACAATAAATATTGTGATACCATTGTGATACTATTATTTATAAGCGATAATATACTTTATTTTGTATCCAAATTTTGTATTTGTTAATTTTATTACCTATATATATGTATTTAGTTTGATATAAATAAAAATTATGGTGAAAATTACAAAAAAAAAATCGTGAATTTAACTCTGATGACAAATTTATTGCAAATTTCCTACCAGAAATAGATATTTAATTATTTTTAGCTACATTTGTTTCAGTAAAAAAATTAACGACAAAAAGTGCAAAAATGCCATTTTATTTAAATTGGCAATGTCTTATGATTTAGGCACGGGTTAAGGTCAATGTTTCACATCTGCCAGGCGTCCCGTGACGGCTCACATTTTTTTATTAATATAAAATGCTAAACTTTATATGTTTACTTACGTGACAGAATTATAAAATAATCTGTTAAACACAATGTAATACGTCACTATGATATTCAAAACATTAGCTCAGACTGTTTTTTGTATATCTATCTCTTTTCAATGTACTGAATGTTTAAACGGTATTCAAAGGACTTATAGTTATGACTAATAACATGTAGTCAATATTTAATCTTTGTTTGTACCGACCAATATACCATAAATGTGTTTCTGTCTCTCTCTTACTCACACCATTACATATGTAATGATTTTTCCCATTTAACTCTACACAAATCTTTTCCGCCGAGTGCACAAATAAAAGTATAACTTCAAAAAGGTTATTATTTTGAGACATCGTTCACGGGATTTTTGAAATTGAAAATTTAGACAAACTGTAAATGACATTAAGGACAAATCAAATAAAAATATCATATTCGGCTGGATTTGAACCTATGACCGGATGTGAAAATTTTCGATTACTTCTTAATGTCATTTCTTGTTTGTCTAATTTCAAAATTTTACAAAAAAAGGTTGCCAAACGAAATAGAGTGCGACCTTCATCCATATACTGTTTTAATGCCCTCATTCGGATTATGTGAAACCATTAAGTTTTATTTGAATTCCTATTATCCATTTACACAGTCAACTTTGGTAATTTCGTCTTATAACGACTCTTTAAAACCGCATTTCATTTCAGTACTATCAGAATACGAGCCCTAACAACTAAATGTGCGAAAGGACAAACGAAAATTTATTGAAAACTTTCATCTACATAACCTAAATTATTGAATTAAATAACGATATATTAAACTACTAGCTTTTGCCCGCGACTTCGTCTGCGTGTAATTCGAATAAAAGCAAGGTCTTTATGTATCAATAACTGGTGCCCGCGACTTCGTGTGCGCAGTATTAGTATTTCGAGTAGCTTATATTAGCGTGAAAAGAACTAACATTATGACATTAAAATTATAACATACATAATTTTTGGGTCGTATTTGAAAAATATAACAGTCTGACAATATTGAGATGTTACATTCGCACTGTAATAACGTAACAATATTGTCAACATAAGAAATACAGTAATTTTTTCAGACTTAAATGACATTTATCGTTATATTTTGGACAATTCACACAATATCTTTATAAATTATAGCCTATATGTTATTCTGATCTATAAGCTACATTACTGTAAAGTTTCATTAAAATCCGTTTAGTAGTTTTTGCGTGAAAGAGGAACAAACATCCATACATCCATACATCCATCCAAACAAACTTTCGCCTATATAATATTAGTAGGATTAATAATAAAATATTGAAGTGACCAAACTATTACAGGCGGAAAAATAAACGAAAATATTGCACAAGATGGTTGCAATTGAATGTTGGAAGTTGGAATTATCAAATTACCATGTATAATAAATCTTCACAATTGGGCAAGATCGAAGATTTCATGTATCGTTGATGACTGGTCCAGAGTCATATTCAGTGAAGAATCGAAATTTGTTGTTTGTGTGAAAGCCATTCGATAAACGGATTATCAGAAGTAAAAAATGAAACATGCCATAAATATTGCCTCAAAGAAACTATGATTTTACCCAAAGAAATCATGATTTTGGGGGTGCATGTTATTATCGGGTCTAAGAAGATATGAGGTGGTGAAAAGTACAATTAACGCGGCAGATATCAAAAAAATTTAAAAAATAGTCTTGTACCAAGCGCTCACAGTCTCTACCCAGGCATAAAAAACTAAAAAATGGTTTGTAGACAATAAAATTAAAGTCCTCTGATGTCGCATACTTTAAAAATTTGGGAGAGAATAGTTGAAAAGAGGCTGAAGGAAAAGACAAGTATAAGTGAAGGGAAGTTATGTCAAGGAAAGGAACGACTGATGCTGTTTTGCTCTGAGAAGAGTGATTGGAGAAATGTCGTCAAATGCAAGCGTATGAGTGAGTGCCGTGACAAGTGAAAAGATGTATGCGAATGAAAATTATTTCCGATTAGTGCATGAGATGTATGAAGGAACAAAAATGGAAATAAAAAGCTGTGTTGGAGTTACGGAGGGATTTGTGGTGCATGTGGGGCTCCACGGTGCTGATCCCCTATCTGTTCAGAATGGACTGAAGGGATAACAGGAGAAGCCCCATAGGATATAATAATAGCTTTATTGCGCAACAGTAAAACACCATTTAAAGAGCAATGCATAGTTACAATAATTGAAAATATAAAATAAAATGCTGTGTTGGAGTTACGGAGGGATTTGTGGTGCATGTGGGGCTCCACGGTGCTGATCCCCTATCTGTTCAGAATGGACTGAAGGGATAACAGGAGAAGCCCCATAGGATTTAATAATAGCTTTATTGCGCAACAGTAAAACACCATTTACAGAGCAATGCATAGTTACAATAATTGAAAATATCAGGATATGATGATATGCGGATGTTATTGTGATTGTAGATCTTTTTGAAAGAGAAACCGGAAAGAAAACTTGAGAAATTGAGAAAAGCGCTCCAGAGTAGAGGCTTGAGAGTGAGGAAGACTGAATATACGACAACAGATCAGACGAATGGGCTTAAAATCAATCTGCAGGACCAAGTGCTGCCAGCTGTCCAAAACAACTTCAAATATCTAGGGTCTATGTTAAAAAATAATGGAGGATTAATAAGTGAGATGAATCATAGAATTACCTGTTGACGAATGAACTGGAGAAGAATGAGTAGAGTTTTGTGTGACAGGCATGTAAGTGAAAAAAGTGAAACAGAAATTACGTAATGATCCCAGAGCCGACTTAAAGATAAAATTAGGTGAATTATGAAAAAGTTTCGACCATGACTTATTTCAGTCCTTAGTAAGAACACTTCCAGACAGGATTGCTGCGGTTATAAAGGCGCGTGGCGATGTAACCCCATATTAAAATAGTATTTTCTTGCTGTGTCCGAACATGTAGTTGGCACCATATTGTGCAACATTTTCGTTTATTTTTCCGCAAACACTGTAATTCAATGTTTATAGAACCCAATACTTGTCAATATTTTATTATTAATGATATAAATTAATGTTTGTTGATCTCGTACTTTAATTCAATAATTTAGATTGTGTAGACGAACGTTTTCAATAAATTTTCGTTTGTCCAAACATTTAGTTGCTAGGGCTCGTACTATATTCTATAACGAGTAAGGAATGCTATGTATTTCACACGAAGGGAAAAATTTGGCATACGAGCTGAAGGTAAATATAAATAGCATCGCTATTACACACGAGACAAACTTTACTTTTTCTAATACTACCAGTAAAATCCATTTGGATTTTTCAATACTCTCTGTAAATTATATTACACTTAAATAATGTATAGCCTCGTCCGTATGCTGTTATTTCTGGTACTGTTATAACAAATTTTGGCGGGAATGACAGTATTCTATTGTTGTAGTAGAAAAATTTGGTTCTTTGTAATTTTTCAGCTAAATTGAAATAGGTATGTTAGTTGTAATTTTGTGTTTTAGGTGAAAGCAGTATTTTTGGCTGCAAATAATTTAAAAATGGAAAGGGTGACTAGAATATGTGCCCAGCATCTCATTAAACATCTATCCGTGGAAAATTGCATTGAAATTCGTTCATTACCAGGTATTGCCAAGAATAAAGATTTTATTCAACAAGTAGATGGTTTTATTGCAAAAGAGGTAAAAATAACATAATTTTATTAAATGATCTGTTAAATATGTCTTCTATTTTAGTTTACCAACATTAGTAAATGCAGCACTGTTCTAAATTTATTTTGTACTAAAATAGAAGTTCTCAACCAATCTAGAGAAGAAATGTCATTGGTAAATGAGAACTCTCTTTGTCGACTAGTTCTTGAGTGGATCAAACGTCAGATAAGTGAAGAAACTCTAAGCATTACTGATCTCTCTGAGAAAACATTTATGTTATACCTCGCTATAGATAATTCTTTACAAGACTGTTCAAGAGTTCCATCAGGGGATATAAGTGACACTGAAATCGTCCAAGACTACAAAAAACTTTCCTTGAAAGACAAACAAGGAGTTAGTAAGCCGAAAAAGAAAGTATTAGGTCAACCATCGAAACCTCGTGTATTAATTTACAACAGAGAAATTGGAGACGAGCTCGAAAATGAACTGGAACCTGATTGGAATCTTATAGCTACCGCTACTCTTGGAGACCACAGCTTTTTAGCTCTAGTAACATTAGCCGGGAAATTATCAACGCTCTCTATACAATTAAGGTATACTTATATATGGCTTATATAATAGTTTTCCTACAAATAAAGTAGTTACAGACCTTGATCTCATATTAGTCGCATTTTTTTTTTTCAGCTCGAAGAATATTTTATTTTCGATTTTTAAAATATTATGAGTCATATAACTAACAATTTGTTGGAGCTTTGATACACATTTTTATGGATCACTGATTTCTTAATCCAGCAAAATTTTAATTACTAAATTATTATTAAGTTACTTTCAAATCTCCTCGAATTTTTCTGTCGAAACTCAAATCTTCTTCACTGAATTGATTTTCTATGTATGATAAATAATTATATGAAAATGCTTATTGAGATATGATTGTGAAAAAAATACATACGGGGTATTATGTCTGTAGATTAAATACACCATCAACACCATCTCCAGTACAAACACCAGATGCAAGTAGATCTGCTAGTGAAGACAAACCAGATTTATATTGCGCTGTAGCTAATATGTTATGTCACAGGTGTGCACATGGTTGTGCAAATTTAAACGGCACCCTTATCGTTTGTGGTAAGTTACAAGATATAAAATGTGGATTTTTTTATGAGCTATAATTTGCAGGGGGATATGATAGAACTGAATGTTTACGATCTGTAGAACAATACATTCCAGAAACAAATACATGGAAAAATCTACCACCAATGAGGGAAAGTAGAGGACGTTTCAAAATTGCTGTTCTAAATGATAAAATTTATGCTATAGGTAAATATAATAGTAAAAAAAATTGTCATCGTAAAGAAAAGTATGAGAATTAAATGTTTTTAGGTGGCAGTAATGGTACAACCGAACTAGACTCTCTTGAAATGCTTGATATCTCAGCAGGAAAATGGACCAAGTTGCCAAAAATGCCTCTAGCTCGAAGTAACATGGGTGTGTGTACGTTGGATGGTAAAATTTACTGTATTGGAGGGTGGAATGGTCAAGTTGGTATCAAACAATGTCACGTATACAGTCCAGAAGCTGGTATTTGGACTTCCATTGCACCTTTAATTACAGGTAACAAGTTATGTATAAAAACACATTCTCATTATTGCAGCTATTAAATTGAGTTGCTAATCTAGCTTTTATTAACTGTACGTTCTAAAATATGCAAGCTGTTATTTTGGACGTTAACTGGTAGGTGTCTAAGAATATGTAAGTTAGATTACATCCATTTGTTTGATCTTGATGAATGTTTTATTAGAAATTATCTCACAGAATATAAAACACATATTCACACTTTCTTTTTTCTTTAGGTCGATATCAAGCTGGTGTTACTTCCTACAATAATTTTGTTTATGCAATTGGTGGATCTGATGCATGGAATTGTCTGTCTTCAGTTGAAGTTTATAATCCGGAAGATAATACTTGGCAACACTCCAAATCTATTATTACAGCTAGACGTGGTTGTGGGTTGGCCGTTTTTAACAACAAACTTTATGTGATTGGAGGTAAATTTTGTTATTTAAATTTTAACTAATTAAACTAACTTAAATTTAATAATGTAGGTTCGGATGGATCACACTCATTAAGTTCGACAGAAATTTTTGATGAGGAATCGCAGACTTGGACATTTGGACCTTCTATGACGACTCCAAGAGCTAATATGGAAGTAGCTGTTGTTGGAGATAGGTTGTATGCTGTTGGAGGATTCTCAGGTTAGTATTTTATGTAACTCAGTATTCCATCTACTTTACTAGAAATAAAAAAATAGTAGAATAAGTTTAGCTCACCTAAATCAAAGTCATAATTGCTTACAGCACTTCAGGGATAAAAATAGAGTGAATCGTGAATTCTATTGTATAGGAAATGATGTCAAAGTTAAGTTAATTGCAGAGTTATAAATTTGTGAACTTTATATAAATCAAAAGGATATTTATACTGGGCACCACCTTATAAATGAAAACAAGGAAACACTGAAATTTTTCTTCGAATACTATCTTTGCTTATAACTTATAACTGTTTCAATTATATCCACACACTTACCTTCTTATAGTATATTTAAAAAAAAATGTAAATTCTAAAAAAAGTAAGACACACTATCATTAATAATATAATATATACGCGCTTCTCCTCAAATACGTTTTATATGACTTAAAATACCGACGAATTCTGAGAGTAGGGTGTTTTTCTATAAGTATTCAAAGTTAAAAAACGCTTTGTACTGAATCCAACTAGCTAGTTTTTCGCAAAACAAAATAAATTTTAACCTCATTTTTATATAAGTGAAAAAATATAAGAATCGTAGTTCCGAGTAAATAAATTCTTTTCTTTTCAAACATATGATTCTAAAGAACTAGAAGGAGTTGTATAGAAACAAAATTTAAGTGGCAATCATATAATAATAATCACAATTTATAAAAGAACTTTTTATAGTAGAAAGTTTTTTTTGGTGATTTATAAGTCATATTACTATTATTAAATTATTACTCCCTTGGCAAATAGCGCTTTACAAGATAGATTACGGCATAGTCCACAGTATAGTCTAAAATTTTTAAAAAATTTCTAAATTAGTTATTTTATTAACAGTTAAATTAATAATTACTGTTGTCACATGTAAAACAAAAAAAAAAATCTCTCTCGCGTAGTCGATCCCATTATCATAACATAATAGAACTGTCACCTTGATTCATATCCGACGCTTAATCAACTAGGCTACGAACGACATATTTAAAAACTTTCAAAATGATAACATGTATACACAATTTATATCATATTTCATATCAATTCAGTATAAATTTCGAAATTAATGTATATGCCTAAACACACTTGAAACATGCATTGTCATCCAGATCTTAGCTATCCTGAAAATTTCAGAGCTCTAGGTAGTCGGGAAATAGGTTTAAATTCGATTACAAAATTCCGCGGAATGACAGAGAGACAAAGAACACGGTGAAAATATAAAAAACTTTCTAAAAATCATGGTCAATGATGGCAAATGTTTTTTTAAAATCTACTTCTCTATTGTTCCTGAAACTTTGAGAAACTTGAGTTGTTAGGTAACTATAAACAAATGGTAAAAGAATGTCACCGCACTATAAATCAACTACTTAAGAAAGAAAGAGACAAACTTTGTGATTTAAAAATATGTTGTAATCAGTGCACATCATTAGTGATTTCATACAACAACATGGAGCATATGCGGAAAGCTCTACTTTTTTGCTTTAATTTGAAGAAATCGGATGCCGAATCGCATTGAATGCTTGTGGAGTCCTATGATGACAATCTGTTATCGGAAACAACTTACAGAGACTGGTTTCGTCGGTTCAAAGATGGCCATTTTGTCCTGAATGACAAGAAGTTTGAAAATCAGCCCAGAAAAGTTGAAGTCCATGAATTAAGGCTCTTTTGGATAAGGACGATAAGCAATCGCAAAAAATGCTTGCCGAACAAAAAATCGAAAAATGAGTACGATAGGCAGATGGAACGATGCCAAAACACATGCAAAATCTTGTGATGAATGACGATGAAAAGTGGATATATTGGAGAATCCTAAACGAAAACAATCGTGGGTCGATCCTGGCCAACTATCAACTTCTTCCCCAAGACCAAATATCTTTGAATACAAGGCGATGCTGTGCCTCTGGTGGGATCAGTAGAGTGTCGTCTACTATCAGCTGTTGAAACCTGGTGAAACTATCGATGCTCACCGCTACCACCAACCACTAATCAAATTGCGCCATGCTTTGCGTGAAAAAGGGGCGGGTTATGAAAAAAGACATGAGAAACGGATATAACTCCACGACAAAGCCCTATCGCACACGTGAGGTGCTACCTCATCCCGTTTATTTATCAGACCTGGCCCCTTCTGACTAACACCTATTTTCGTGGTATAAAAAAATTGTCCGAAAGATGGGAAAATATATAGATAGCGAGGGCGAATACCTTGAATAAATTAGTTTTTTGCTTTCTATAAAGAAAGAATTTGTTTTCTTGACAAAAAACAGCTGAGGTAAGTTTATGCAAAAATTTGTAATTGAACTCTTTTGGGAGGGATTAGTCATTCTACAACATTAAGGATCAATTTATGAGATAAATCAAATTGCTAAAGAAGTGCGAAAGTCTTTCGTTAGCATGTTTCAGAAACATTTAAAATTCATGCATGTTGAAAATTGTTTAGATTTTTTACCTGATAGGAGAAGAATTTGGGTTGTGGTCGGCATAAGCTGGAGATAGTGTACACGCAGAGTTTCAGAAATACGGTACAAGATTAATGTAATTTTAAATACAAACTACGCTGAAAGGCTATTAATAGTATATTGTGTGGCAAGGGGTGAAACAAGACGATTTTTGACTAGGGCGAGAGTTGACTTCCCGAGCGAAGCGAGGGCTGTCTTCGCCCGATCAGAAATCGTCTTTGTTTCATCCCGTGCCACACACTATATTTTTCATATCACATGTATTGAAACGGCGAGTTTTCATCTCTGTAGCCAGTTGAAGTAAGACTATTTCAGACAAATAGCGTAGTAATATCTTGACAACGATTTGACGACAGCTGTCAGACGATTATGATTTTATTCGCTTTTGTTTATTACAAATGCGATTCTGACAGACTTGAAATAAAGACATAAATAATAAATAAATGCATTTGCCGGACAGAAATAACGTTGTTTCTCCCCTAGGCAGAAAAAACAGTTGCATTGGTCTGAAATTGTCTTGTTTTGACCGACAAAACAGGGATCAAAACAAGCTGTTTCAATGCATGTGTTATGAAAAAGAAGTTATTGACTTTTGTTCGTGTCTTATTTAATGCAGTCAAAATTGTTTTGTTAATATTTCAATTGCTACTTTGTACTATTTACTTAAATAATGTAAAATATTACGTCTAGAAACCAGAATTCAGTTGTTTAATTTTGTTTTTTTTATCTTATAATGAATATATTTGTAGCAAATGCACCAAACTTATTTATTCATTTATTCAGAATTGTGATTGTCATATTTTTTACGTACTAGGAAAAATCGAAACGCTGACTGGAGTCTGATATGGTACAAACCGTTTTTCTAGCCCTGAATACTAGAAAAACACCCTACTCTCTGAATCCGTCGTCATTTTAGGTCATCTGAAACATGCTTGAGGAAAGGCGTGTATAATAAAAAATCAGTACAAAAAAGGTGAAAAACTTCTTTTCAAACAAGTATTAAACTTAATTTTGCGTATATATTTAATATTTAAACTACTTATAAAAATAAATTTCTCTTAAAAACAAAAAAATATTTGGTTTAAATAGAACTCTGTTTACTTTAATTGTAGAAATGTTTCTATTACTGGTTCTTATAATCATGGAATATGGCAGGGAATCGATACAGGTCTATGTCTCACAATCTCTATATCTGAATTTTAGCTGATAAAAAACCATCACATATTACAATCCTTTCTATCTTTAATCACGCCAGAGAAATGGCGTCACATCATCAAAAATGAACCAGATCAATAATAATATTAATAATAAATAATTAGTACTTTTAAATACATACATTGTTGCTGTTGATAAAAATACTGGAGTATATAAACTCACTTAATATACTTTAAAACACTAAAGTAACACTACGCAAATTACAAAATATCATTCAAAATAAAACTCAAAATTAGTGATCTAGCCGCTGTGGAGCTGTACCGATCAGAAACGGACTTTTTTAGTTAAAACTTTATTTTCGGTACGTGTGATAGTAGAGCATTAGGAGATAAGTAGAGATATAGATCGCAGTTCGGAGAAATGAAATTACATTATAATATTCACATGCTGAGACTACAGAAAGCTATTAAATACATATAGGTACATTACGTCAACGTCTTCAAAAACGTGAAAAATTAAAATAAAGGTCCTAAAAATATGAGCGATAGCTCATTGGATTCGGAATCACCTCTAGAAAAATGTTTTTAAAGGAAAAGTGTGCAGGCAAAAAATTGCAATTGTTATTAACAAAATAAGAGGAAAAAAACAGATATTTATGTTTTTGTTAATAACTCGAAAAATATTAATATTTAAGCCATTTTGAAAAAAGCTCGTTAAAGAGGAGGAAATTTCCGAAAAAAAAGTCCGTCCTCCCGGAACTCTATCTCCATTATTTATAATTTTAATTTGACGTTGAAAATAGGGCTCCGCGCGGCTTTTACGGCATGCGCGCGCCACCGCAAAACGGGGTTTATCAGATAAAATATTATTTTTATGACATAAAATGTTTATTTTAAAAATTTGAAAAAATTCCAGTATTTTCCTAACACTTGAAAGAATCTAAATCAGTTGGAAAAAACATTTTATCACTGTTTTTTTTCACTGTTTTTCAAAAAGTTATTCAATTGTTAATTAACAAATTTTTTCCTAATCTCTGTTGACATAAACAATGAGATAAAAGGTATAAATAATTGGCCTAAAAATTTGAAACTTCGTGGATCCCTTTTCATATGTATACTTTACAAGATTTTGTGATAAATGTTCATAAAAGTTTATTAATTTTTTAATTATGATTTTTCATAACTATTGCAAAATATTGCGAAAAAGTAAAAAAAAATACAGAATTTTTCTAAATAAATACATGTAGTATCTAATAAACAATAAATACGAACTTATTCTTAGAATTATTTGAAAGAGAAATTTATTTTCAATAAAAAACACCTTAATATCGTTTATCATATCTCCAATAGTTTGAAAGATATATCATTTTTTAATTGGCAAGTTAAGTAGGCGCTACAGTTAACGTGACGTATGATATTAGAAAGTATTATTAACAAATTAATAAACTTTTATGAACATTTATCGCAGGATCTTGTAAAGTATACATATGAAAAGGGCTCCACGAAATTTCAAATTTGTAGGCCAAATATTTATACCTTTTATCCCATTGTTTATGTCAACAGAGATTAGGAAAAAATTTGTTAGTTAACAATTGAATAACTTTTTGAAAAACAGTGATAAAATGTTTTTTCCAACTGATTTAGATTCTTTCAAGTGTTAGGAAAATACTGGAATTTTTTCAACATTTTATGTCATAAAAATAATATTTTATCTTTCATAAAAATGTCGACTCGCGCAGGAAGACCGATTTGACGTTTAAGCATTGTTTTTAGATCTTTTAAGTCTTGTTCAACATATGATGTTGTAGAACGTAATTTTTTCCGGGGTACATACTTGTGTCCACAGTGGAAATTCTTTGACATTTTTTATAAGGGGATCTTTTAATAACGGAATATAAAAACAGTTTAATAGGTACTTTACCAGTTGTTTGAACATTACTTGAAATAGCAACAAGATCTTTCACCCATGAACTAATAATGGATATATCACTACTTAGATCTTCGTTTTGATCATTCAAAATAGTACTTTTTTCGGCATCGAAGTCCATACTTTTCATATTTTCTTCAATTTCATGATACAAACTTTGCTGATAAACCCCGTTTTGCTGTGGCGCGCGCATGCCGTAAAAGACGCGCTGAGCCCTATTTTCAACGGCAAATTAAAACTATAAATAATGGAGATAGAGTTCCGGGAGGACGGACTTTTTTTTCGGAAATTTCCTCCTCTTTAACGAGCTTTTTTCAAAATTGCTTAAATATTAATATTTTTCGAATTATTAACAAAAACATAAATATCTGTTTTTTTTCATCTTATTTTGTTAATAACAATTGCAATTTTTTGCCTGCACACTTTTCCTTCAAAAACATTTTTCTAGAGGTGATTCCGAATCCAATGAGCTATCGCTCATATTTTTATGACCTTTATTTTAATTTTTCACGTTTTTGAAGATGTTGACTAGAGTAGGTACATAGAATTAACTGGAAAATAAAAAGTTGGATTATAATAATAAATCTAATTTTTTTGTTACAGGTAAAACATTCCTGAATACCATTGAATATTTGGACCTTAAGTCAAATGAATGGACCACATTTGTACCAAAGGGTTCATGCGAGATGTTAGTTCGTCGAAAACCTAGAAGTAGAAGAAACTCAAGGAAAAGCGTATCAGAAGAAAAAAAATCTCTAAGCTCACCAAGTACACCATCTGATATTATGGAAAATCAAGTATCAGGAAGTAATATGAGAACAGGGGCAGAAGTTGCTGATGCTTCGTAAGAGTTTTAGACAATGTATCTTATATATCTTACTAATCAGTGTACATCTGATAGGTCTATATCTAATCTAAAAAGTATTATTATATTCATGTTGTACTGATACAAAACCTTTAGCTTCATCAATTTTTTTAGATATAATTATTGAATTTCTAAAACATTGAATGTATGGTTTTTGCATTTAATTTAAATTAATCAGTTTATTAATCCCAACAATCCAACATATCTAAATAGAAGACTTTCTGAGCAGAAATATTTAAAAAAAAAAGGAATTTATTCGATATTTTAGAAATTCTCACAACCTAATTTTCATCTACATACGTTTTTTTTTTTAGTATTGTGTCATTCGTATAATATAGTTAACTTATATAGTAGTAAAGCTGCTTGAAGTCTGATTAATTTTATTAAACTAATCATATTTAATTTCCAAGTTATACAAATTTGCACAAATATGTTAAATTTTTATTTCATTTATATGTATGAAATAAATATTAAAAGTACAATGGAAAACTCTTTATTGTCACTTTTTATTAGATAATAATCGCACCCTGATCTCGCTGATGTTTCGATGCTCATTTGGTGTACTTTTAAAGCGAACCTTTTAATGTTAAATTCGGAAGAGTTGTTGCGACTTAAACATTGTGATAAAAATTAGTTTAGGAACCTCTGTTGGCTTCTGTATCTCTCGGGGCTCTCACTTTCGCAAACTCGCATAATATCGTGTATATTTCGTATTTGAAAAATGCGTGTTTAATGTTGTCTGTAATTTTCTTGTATTAATTTATGATTAGCTATATCAAGTGAAAAATATTCTTAAACAAAATTACTCCAAATTGATTTTTCACCCTTTTGGGTCGCTTTCATCGGACCTCACCGCATTTCAAGCGTATTTATTTTCATATTTCCCCATAAACATACAGTTATTTGAGAGTTTATTTACCTTTGTACATTATATGTCTATGAGTAACTTTATCTGTTAATTTGCAAATAATTCTATTGGATAATCAAAAATATTATAACATGTTCTTCGAAGTCCCTTATCTGTATGTACACAAACACATTTATTGATAATCATTTAATTACGTCACTGGTTTGCTAAAATGTTGTTTATTAAGGTTTTACACAATCTTGAATGAATAATATAAAGTTATGCGTGTCTTGAATTTTCAACTTAACATTGTTAGTGTCGTTCTTTTTGATTTGTTACAAACTATTTTTTCTCAACTGATTCAACAGATTATCGCATTTGTTCCAATTGGGTCTCTAAAACTTGATTTGATCTCTTTAATTAATTCAGTGATAATATTTAGTTATAATGACTTCAAAAATTACTAAAATTAAGGTTTATCATCATATTAAGAATCAAATAATGATATTGAGACATCAAGCAGCTATCTCATAGGGTTAAGTATAGTGATAGTTTTCATTTGCTCATTTATCAGCTATGCCAGATAGTGTATTTGTTATCTTTATCATCATAATAAAAATAGTTATTGAATACTGTAAAAGTATATAAAAAAAGATATATCTATATATTTTAAATACTCTTTTTTACTTGCAATAACACAAAAATTTATATCAATGTGGATTTATAGTATTGAATTTGTAGAAATGTTTATTCTTGGAAGCAATCAATAGATAAGGCACTAATAGTATGTTTTGAGCTTTATTACTTAAACATGAATTAATTTATTGAATAAAAAAACAAATGGGCTGTCATTTCCAAGTTTCTCAGGAGTAAAACAAAAAAAATGTATATCTTGACTAGAATGCAGTTTATGTTGTGATGATTGTTATTGTTTCTGTGGATGTACAAATTACTAACTTATTATAATATGTATTTTTAAAAAAGAATCATAAAATAAAGAAAAATCTATAAAAAAAAATGGCCGAATTTATTGTAACAAATTAAATTATTTAATGTTTAAGTAAGCTCAGAAAATGCTAGTCTGTTGTAGATTTGTTGAAATTGATTTGATTAAAATAATAAGTATTGTCGTTTGCGGTCCTACTTTTACATTGGAGTAATGTAATAATAATAAATTAATTTTAGTTTTAATAATTAGTATTTAACGTATAGTGTAACCGGTGATGAACCCTAATATCAGGTTTTAAATATATGGCATGATTTTGATATTAGATGTATGAAAGGATGAAAATAAAAAATATAAATTCTTGACTTAAAATAATTACTCAATGCTCATACATTTCCAAGAGTTGTTTTAATTCAAACAAAATATATTTTTTAATGTAATTTTGTATCAACAAATTGTTATATTTACATATTAGGAGTAAAAATTTAGTTGTATATTAATGGGATCAAAATAATCAAATCAATCTTCGACTTAACATAAATATATGGTTATTGAATTATATTAATGAAATTTCAATGAAAAATTATATTTTTATTAATTAATTATTCCCAAACAGAATTTTATTCTTCAAGAGGTATTAAATTTTTGTTAGAAGCCTTTGATAGAAATATTTACACAAGATGGCCATTTGTCTTATAGAAAATTTACAGTTACTAAATAAATGTTTTATTATAACTTATTGTAGTTTTTTATACTTTCACATATTAGGCAAACAGCACATCCCTAATTCAAGGCATAAAAATCGAAAAACCGACCATCTTAAGTAAATTAGTCTAGTAAACATCTTGAAAAACGTGAAAAATAGTGATAAAGGTCCTAAAAATATGAGCGATAGCTTATTCGATCCGAAATGACAATTAGAAAAAGGTGTTTTGAGGATTTTACACCATGCAAAAAATTCCAATTGTTATTAACAAATTAAAACGAAAAAAAACAGGCATTTCGTTTTGTGCTTATAACTCGAGAAATATGAAAAGTTAAGGAATTTAAAAAAAAGATTCTTAAAGAGGACGAAATTTCCATTAAAAAAGTCAGAACTCCCGGAACTCTATCTCCATTATTTATCATTTTAATTTGACGTTGGCGTTTTTGGATGAAAAATCAACGGAATAAGACGATATAACACATTATTGAGGAAGTCAAGATGAATAAGCAGTGCGTGTAACCTTTACGCGTGATTGAAGTAAAACTTGAAAAATTTTGAAAATTCTAAAGATTTTGAAAATTTTGAAAAAAATAAATTTTCATGATTTTCAAATTTTTGAAAAATTTTGAAAATATTGAAAATTTTGAAAAATTTAAAGATTTTGGAAATTTTGAAAAAAATTAAAAATTTTGAAAATTTTGAATTTTGAAAATTCTGTCTTCAAAATTTTGAAAATTTTGGAAATTTTAAAAAAAAATTAAAAATTTAGAAATTTTGAAAATTTGAATATTTTACAAATTTTCAAAATTTTAAATTTTTTCAAAATTTCCAAATTTTCAAACATTTTGAAAAATTTTGAAAATTTTAAAAATTAATTACAAGATTACCATAATAAAATTTATTAACGTCTGCTCCTCACATAGCTGACGTCACACCGTTACTTCCGACAAATTCTGACGTCAGAATTACAACGTTCCGTCAGAAAATAAATCTGAGTTACTCCTAGTCGCGCCTAAAGAAGTTTTACTTCAAAAATGCTGAAATGGTTTAACGATCTTATATAAATGAATTTAATACTCTAGTCAACATCTTCAAAAACGTGAATAATTAAAATAAAGGTCCTAAAAATATGAACGATAGCTCATTGGATTCGTAATCACCTGTAGAAAAATGTTTTTAAAGGAAAAGTGTGCAGGCAAAAAATTGCAATTGTTATTAACAAAATAAGATGAAAAAAAAACAGATGTTTATGTTTTTGTTAATAACTCGAAAAATATTTTGAAAACAGCTCGTTAAAGAGGAGGAAATTTCCGAAAAAAAAGTCCGTCCTCCCGAAACTCTATCTCCATTATTTATAATTTTAATTTGACGTTGAAAATGGGGCTTTGAGCGGCTTTTACGACATACACGCGCTACCGCTAAACGGTGTTCATCAGATAAAATATTTTTTTTATGACATAAAATGTCATTTTAAAAATTTGAAAAAATTTCAGTATTTTCCTAACACTTGAAAAAATCTAAATCAGTTGGAAAAAACATTTTATCACTGTTTTTCAAAAAGTTATTCAATTGTTAACTAAAAAATTTTTTCCTAATATCTGTTGACATAAACAATGGGATAAAAGGTATAAATAATACGCCTAAAAATTTGAAACTTTGTGGAGCCTTTTTTATATGTATACTTTACAAGATTCAGTGATAAATGTTTATAAAAGTTTATTAATTTGTTAATTATGATTTTTTATAACAATTGCAAAATATTGCGAAAAAGTAAAAAATAATACAGAATTTTTCCAAATAAATGCATGTAGTATCTAATAAACAATAAATACGAATTTGGTTTAAGAATTATTTGAAAGAGAAATTTATTTTTTATAAAAACTCCTGAATATCCTTTATCATATCTCCAATAGTTTAAAAGATATATCATTTTTTTAATTGGCAAGTTATTTGGCGCTACAGTTAACGTGACGTATGATATTAGAAAGTATTATTAAAAAACATAAACATCTGTTTTTTTTCATCTTATTTTGTTAATAACAATTGCAATTTTTTGCCTGCACACTTTTCCTTCAAAAACATTTTTCTACAGGTGATTCCGAATCCAATGAGCTATCGCTCATATTTTTAGGACCTTTATTTTAATTTTTCACGTTTTTGAAGATGTTGACTAGAGTATAAAGACTTTATACAAATAACAGATAAATCACTATCTGAATTGGGTGATCCAAAATGGATATGTCACTTAGCATTTCTGGTTGACCCATAGACAAATTCTATTATCTCTGGGGGGTTGACCTTACTGACTATTTAAATAATTTAAATTTGAAACTTCAAAAACAAGGACACATATAGTTAATGATTTGTACAGCCATTAGAAAGCGTTTCAGAATAAAATCCTCTGGTGGGAGGCATAGATGCTGTCTGGTAACAGTTACCATTTCAATTTCACCACGCTCTCTGCTCGCTAAAGAATTCAAGGTAGGTCCTGTCGGAGCAATTTTCGGATAGATTTAGCTGAGAAACAGTTTCAATTTATTTGCTACTCTAACAAAAAGTAATGTACAAAATGCTCCAATACACTTGCAAATCGATTTGACCGAGATTAAAGAAAACTCACTCCGAAAATGTAAATTTTGAAGACGTGGAGTTGTGCGATTTCTACAAAAAATACCTCGAAAATTGATGTGTGCGTCTAGCTGTAATTATAAATGCGAACAGTTCTTTTCATTGATGAAAATTAATAAATTAAAACATCGTACAGGGTTGCATATGTTTATATACATGGCTTTAAAACGCTTATGACCACAGATTAAATCTTTGCTTGTGACTTATGAATCGCTATAGGCACAAAAACGGCGTAAGTGGTACAATAGCGTGAAAATACTTTTTTCATCACTCCGTGCGGAAAGCACTGCTTTCGACCATCAGGACCGTGCGGAAAGCAATGCTTCCTTCGTTACGAAATATAAAACATTTCATCACTCCGTGCCGAAAGCACTGCTTCGACCATGCGGAAAGCAATGAATGACCAAAACAGAGTTGATAAGTGTTTCCCAATCGAAAATAAATCAGATAGAAAGTGAATTAAGAGAAATTGAGGATGAATTTTGTAATAGTTTTGCATCTGATAACGCGGTAGTAAATGCACCACGATATAATCAATCAAACGTTTCATTACTAAATAAAGATTTTGTTGATTCTCAATTATTATCTAATATACTTAAGTTAAATAAAAAAAATATTTCTATTGAATTAAGCAACTGTTCAAATATTACATTTAACGTATTCAACAAAGATTCATAACTATATATAATTTTGTAATAAAAAAGTGTTTTTTTTTAACTTCCCGCTAAAAAAAAATTAAATTTTTTTTTAAAATCGGGAAGTTATTGGTTTCACCCCGTTTTTCGAAAATCGAGTTTTCATCGGATCTCAACGTTTTGAGGTCTTAGGAACCTCCCCTGACTATTTTTACGAGGGTGTCTGTATGTCTGTATGTACGTGTGGATGTGTGTGTGTGTGGATGTATGTAAACCTCTTTTAACTTTTGAACGGCTTGACCAATCGGAATGAAATAAAAAGCATTCCAAAGAGTTCCATCTAACTTAGATTACCTGTAAGTTTGAACCGATTCGAGCCGGTAGATTTCGAGAAATTTCAAAATAACCGAAAAAAACAATTGGTAAAAATGATGTTTTTTGGGCATATCTTTTTGGCTATTGTATCGATCAATTTCATAACCTAATCAGCTCTCAAGCTTAAAAAGCCACGTCGAATGCCGTTTTGCAAATTAAAATCGATTGGTTGGTTCGTGAGATATCGTTGTCGAAAAATTTCAAAAAAAGTGTTTTTTTTTCAATAACTTAGAGATTTTTTGACTAACCGATTTTGCACTCCCGGTAACGTTTTTAGGTCTCAAAAAACTGCGTCGAATGCCATCTTGAACATCAAAATCGAATAAGGCGTTAAAAACTTATGGCTTTTTAAACATTTCAAAAAAAGTCAAAAACGTCAAAATACGTCACGTTACGATAGCTTTGCGGTTAAAACTAGCGGGAAGTTGCAAGGATGGCCTTTAAGGTCAACCTCTTTTCGAATTTTTTTCATAAAAATGTTATTTCTTAACTCTAAAAATTTTTGTTTTAATGGGGGGGATCCGCCTCCCCCAACCCTCCTTCAGCGCCTTCGCGGTGCAGGCGGATCAGACCTGATACTACTGTTATTATCTTCTTTCCTTTTATTTTAGACAAATTCAAGAGCTTTCCTGACGGAGTGATGAAAAATAGAAAACGCAACTCGTGCGGTGCACAGGTAACCCCATCACTCGTGCTTTTTATCGCGTTCGCCTTCGGCTCACGCGACAAACGCACTCGTGATGGGATCACCTGCTTTCCGCACTCGTTACGTAATGTACTATTTCTTTGAAAAGGTAACAAAATTTTTTCAGGTTTTTCGGTCATTTTTTTTATATAAAAGCTACTTCGCCACATATTGCGCATTGGAGGTGAGGGATTTGCATTTTTTTCGTCTTATTGACAGTGCCGAGCCGTCCATATGGGCAAGTCGGGCGGCGCCGAGGTGATAAAGGCGCCGCTCTCAGATTTTAGACCGGATAAATCTACAAATGTGGTAGCAAAAAAAATGTTTTTACGTTTTAGATTTTTTTTTGTGACTGTAATTTTAAACTCAATTATCAAATTACATAAAAAATAAATTTAGCAACCCCCTATCATTTTTACAATTTTTCATCTCAGCAGTTTGGCAGTATTTTGGAACTTAAATGAATGCAAATGCGCTAAATACATTTTAATGATATCATAGGGATTATTCAAAGGCTATCTTTCAAAGCGTTATTATCCTTCAATAAAATAAAGCCCAATAAAACATTTTCTTCATACCTCGGTCGAAAGTACGTTCTTTCCTCTCTAATTGCAGGGAAGAAAGTTTAACATTTACTCCCTGTTTACGGCGGGACGAAAGTTGAATTTTCGGCCCTGCGCGTCATGATGTTTTGTCGTCTTTAACATTTACTCCCTGTTTTGCTTTATAAATGTTATTATAATTAATATAATTTGTTAAACTAATGAAAATAAATAAAACTTTGATAGAACGGAATTAATTTATTTTTAAAAAATATGACAAAACTTGACTCTTCGAATGTATTTGATGCCTGTCCCACGACCAGCTGCACTCGCTTCGCTCGTTCCGCAAGTACTTTCGACCGAGGTATGAAGAAAAATAGTATACACTACACGGGCCAAAAGTTGAAATTTCGGTCCTGCACGTCATGATGCCCTCGGCTTCGCCACGGGCATCATGACGTGCAGGGCCGAAAATTCAACTTTCGTCCCTTGTAGCGTAATATACTATTTATAAATACTGACAAAATGCAAAACAAATTTTTGAGTTTACCGAGCAGATGACCAAAAAGAATTATCAGTTATCGAAAGTGAGTGGCATGGAGCAAAGCGTTATTGCCCTTCAATTAAATAAAGCCCAATAAAACATTTTATAAATACTGACAAAATCCAAAACAAATTTTTGAGTTTAGCAAGCAGGTGACCAAAAAGAATTCTTAGTTATCGAAAGTGAGTGCATGGTGCAATATCGAGAGTTGTTTTAGTATTTGTGTTTTTGCGATACTTAATAATTTGTGAATATTGTGATGAGTGATAAAAAAAAAGAAATTGTCTGGCTACCAGAATTTAATAAAAAAACGCATACGAGAAGAAGAGAGTGATAAGAATGCCACATGCAAAAATACAGCAATATTTTGTGTCTTCGGCACCGTCCACATCAAAACAATTGCTAGCTAGGTGTCGAGGAAGAGATTTACGAAAGTGAGGAATTAAAAAACGTGTCCAGTGGTATGTGCTTTTATTAAGGATATGTATATATTTTTAAAAGCTATAAAAAATTCAGCATTTTATTTAAATTTTAAATAAATATATCAAAACGCATTTAAAATGCATTTGGTACCTATAGTGGGCGATATTTACTTATTTGTGTGTTTGTATTTTAAGATGATGTGCCTAAAGAATTGCCTGGACCTGCGCTTGATGCACCGCCGCCCGCCGCCACCAAAAGATAGATCAACACCAGCACCAGCTTTTCCTAAAGATGACCCAGGACTTTGGCCAGAAGTTTTGACTTCAAACATGGTTGAATATTTAATAGAAACCCCGATTACGCAAGTAAAAAATTATAATTTTCCGCGTGATTCTTCGGGACGAAAATTTTCGGATTGTTATTATGAAAGACATTTAGGAAATGGTGAAAAGTTTCATAGAGAGTTGGTTGCTTTATTTTAAATAAAAAAATGCGGTTTTTTGTTTATGCTGCAAATTATTCGATTCAAAAAACAAATCTCCATTTTGCAACGGAACAAACGATTGGAAACATTTGGCGGAATCTTGCAGTAAACACGAAAAAAGTACAACTCATTTTAATAATTATAAAAAGTGCACAAATTTAAGTCAATCGTTAATTTTTGTTTTATTTTTTAAAGTAGTTGCATGACATCCTGATTTATAAAAATCAGAAATTTTATATTTATAGCTGTAATTAAATGTCTATATAAATTAAACAAATTTTAAGAAAGGCGCTTCGTAAGTTTTGCCCGACGGCGCTGGTAGGGGTCGGCTCGGCACTGCTTATTGAGACCTAGAAGCTGCCTAGAAGACTCATTGAAAGTTATATAGTAATGGAGTAATATTTTTGATTTTGGTACTGAATAACAATAAACGATAAAGGCCATGGCTATAAATCAAAATACAATTGAACTAATTGTCAATAAAATTTGACGTTTGTTGAAATTCATATTCTTCAGTAGGGAAAAAATTATGTCGTTTTATTATATAGATGTATCAAACTAAAATAGTTGTCTAGTTAAAACTACAATGGCAAGTCATTACGAAGTTCCAACCTGGTAATACAAACTATTAGATGCAAAATAATTATTGGTGTTGTTTGAGGTTATGTCTGTTTAAATCTCAATTTTAGGGCAGGGAAGCCTCCTGTTGGACTTCATTTGGACGTTCTGAAAGGTGACAAGCTGATTCAAAAATTAATGATTGACGAGAAGAAATGTTATCTCTTCGGAAGAAACGCGCAAATGAATGATTTTTGTATTGATCATGCTTCTTGTTCCAGAGTTCATGCTACATTTGTTTGGCATAAACATCTCAATAGAGCATTTCTAGTCGATCTTGGTAGCAGTAAGTACTAATTAATTTTGTATTTTGACAATTCTCTATATTCAGTGAACAATACGGGGTTAAATAAATACATATAACTACAATGTATTCGTTTAGATCAGTACATAAATGTTGCAGAGACAAAACTAGAATTTCTGATGAAAATTTAATACAATTACAAAAATGTGTGGTTGTTTTCTTTCATAATTTGTCACTTTAGTACTGCTTTTTTGTTGTACGATAACTGTTCTTTTTAACAAATTTTAAATTTTGTATCGTGTATTACATATATGTAAAACGTGGTTAAAACTAAATCGATTTCAAAGGTATCTAATCAGTTGTGAAACTGCCATTATAAAGATTTCATCTTTTTTATTTTAGCACATGGTACATATATTGGAAATCTACGTTTAGAAGAATATAAACCAACACAGCTCCCAATTGATTCAAGTTTTCATTTTGGAGCATCCACTCGAAATTATATTCTCAGAGAGAGACCTCAGACTGGAATTAGACCAATAATCGACGAAATTGAAAAGGCGGGTGAAGATTCTGAGGGCGGGCTATTAGGTTTACCTGAAACAGAAACCGAATTAGATGTAAGTGTCGAAAGCAATAATTTAAAATGTCTCTTCATTTTTGAATCAATTACTGCAATACAAATCCATAAAATTCTAAAGCGTTTCACCAATAAACGATTGATTCATTAATATAAAATATTTTAGAACCTGACCGAATTTAACACCGCTCACAACCGTAGAATTTCTATGTTAGGCATAACTGATGACGCAGAAAAAAGGGCACAAAGAAAACGAAAACGTCAGTATGTTTCTTTTAACGAAGACGAAGAAATAATAAACCCGGAAGATATAGATCCCAGTGTAGGTAGATTCAGAAACTTAGTACAGACAACTGTCGTGCCAACATCATCTAAAAGAGCAAAAATCGCTGAAAGCATGGGAATAATGCCATCAGATTTTAAGCAACCCAAGACAATACAACACAGTCCAATGAACACTCCAGATTTATATCAGGATTTACCCCCAGAAGCACACCCGAGTAGTTCAAGTAATATGGGTATTTATAGTTCGTTAAATTCAAGGCTAGGTATGGTTTTACCTAATCCAGCACCGGATGTTGATATGGGAGAACCATTTATAAATACTACACCATTTGTACCACAACAAGTACAAAGTGGAGATACTATTGAACCTAAAAAGAAGAAATATGCTAAAGAAGCATGGCCTGGAAAAAAATCTATTCAAACTTTATTGGTGTAAATATTTGTATCATTGTTGTACTGGTATATATTTGTTTCAAATTTCCATCTGTCTGTATGATATTTATACGTTTATTTTAATTAATTTATAAGTATTATAATAAAGGACATTTTGTTTTTAACTTTTGTTTTGATCGATCTTATTTATTAAGATATTTAGAAAGTAAAAAAATATTAAACAGGCGTTAATATATATAGTTTTCCCATCGTATCATTTTTTAATAGTTCATTTTCTTGTAACTATCTTTTATTATAAATTTTTCACAGCTTTTTCTCGCTTCTTTTTATCATCACTTAAATTTGGTATTTAATCTATACTTATAATAAATCTGTAGAGAGGTCAATTCTGTACATGAAATATATTTCCAAAATAACTATGAAATGAAATCAGTAAAATTTTTGTCTGTCTGTCTGTATAACCGTTATAGAAACAAAAACTACTCTACGGATTTTAACGAAACTTGGTACAGTTATTATTCATACTCCTGAGCAGCTTATAGTATACTTTTCATCACGCTACAATTAATAGGAGCAGAGCGATGAAGGGAAATGTTGGGAAAACTACTTTTACGGTGTGGGAGAAAATTTTTTATACAACAATCACGCGAACGATGTCGCGGGTACATCGATATAGAACCCAAAAATGTGGTTAGATTTTTTGTTGTACGCGTGATGTTAGGTATAATCTTTGGTAGTAATGAAGAACATACATAAATCATTGCAAAACAATAAAGATTATTTAAATTCTCCTAAAATTGTGGACTCAATACATCAACTTTTCCATATACAGGGTGAGTCGGGAGGATCGCACCAAACTTCAGGAGTGTATTTTACATGTGAAAAGAATAAAAAAACTCAGATGTTGTTATCCGATTCTCCTTTGATTTCAAGTTATAGCATTATTATAATATTTTCTATCGTAATATTCGTATAAGTTTTCAAAAATAACTACGTTAACCTCAAAACGTTTTCTTGTTTTCGATTGTTATTCTTATATCAATGTCAGTTTTCAGTTTATTGTCAAAGTGATTTACCGAGAGATAATTTGTCTATGACTCACATAGTAGTCTATGATCGTTGTCGTAAATAGTTCCTTTGATAAGTTGTAGAGGACACTATAAAATAAATTTAAATATTCAAAATTGATTACAAAATGCAGTTGTAGTTAATATAAGAAAAATAATTATGATAATACTTTTATTTACCATTAGGAACTATTATAATTATTATATAAAGTTGGCTTTGGAACCATGAAAAATTTATAGTTGTGACTGTGACGTTTACGTTATAATAAACATCTTGTGTGGTGGTTTACAAATAGTTTATGTAAAATGTCTTCTACACCAACTGAAATTGTAACAGTATTAAGAGGAAAGCCACAAAATAGCTCTATAGACATTTCTGAAGAGGAAGATAATAACATTGAAATTGGTAATGATATCAACTTGTTATGCATACTATTTAAATCTGGCAAACTTGCAGTCGCTTATTATAGTTTTCTTAATAAACAAGTAAGTGTATATAATAATTAATAAAAGCCTCTATAAAATAAATACATATTCAGTAAACGAAGTGTAACCATATTTATTTTGTAGAAGTTTAAAAACGTGCATTATTAAAAAAAAATACAGTATTTCTAAAATTTACATGAAATCACCTAATTATTTGGAAAAATAGAGTTTAGTTTAAGAAATAGTCATTGAGGACAAGGGCACTTTCTCAAAACCAAGTTTATTACAATTTTCACAATAATAGAACAAATACAAAAGTGTAGATTTCTATGTTTTAATAATAAGTTTTGGCACCTCTATAGCATCGATACAAGCACGAATTCGACGAGGCAAGCTATTTATCAAATTGTCAATGTTTTCTTGGGGAACCAGAGACAAATTATCTGTGAGGAACATTTGTCCATTCGTCTAAAACCCCTTGTAAAAGTTAATCAGTGTTACCAGGGCCATTTTGACGAGCTCTAATCTTTCGTTTGATCTCATCCCATAAGTACTCTATAGGATAAGGTCCGTTGAACAAGAAGGCCACTCTAAAACTACAACACCATCCGTTTCTAAACATTTTACAACTCTGCTAGTATGTGGAGGGGCATTATCTTGCATAAATAAAAAAAAATGCCAAAACCACCTCGCTAGAGGTTGCGATGCCAAATCTACATACCTTTGACCTGTTAGGTTTTGTCGAATGGGAATTAAATGAGTTGAAACTATCACTTTAAATCTACACTAATTTATTTCACTTACGCGACATGTTCCAACAGGCAAATGGTATCTTAATCGATTAACAAGAGTATTTATAGGTCTAATAGATAGTGCATACGCATACTGTATCAGTATTTAATGATTTAAGGTGATAGTTTTATTTTCATTAATATTATATATATATTATGGATCTACACCAAATTTCGGCTAAATCAATTCAAAATTAAAGGAGTTCTTTTAGCAATCATAATTTCACTCCAAAATATTACTCCTTAATATTTCGGGATAGGTTTGGCAGGTTTGTCTTTCTCTATCTCTTAAAATGCGAATCCACCGGTCATCGGATCGTCTGGTTTCATCCGATAATAAGACATTTTTCCAATCTCCACTGGTCCAATTTTAACTGTCAATTTTATATTGTCTTTAAAGTTCTGGAACCGTTAACTGCAATCTTCTTCTAATAGCTTAGGATGGTGATAGTAATCTCTGGATGAGATGTTGTGGGATTTCTTCTTGTTATTTGAGCTAAAAAACGATACTGCTTTTGTATAATTATTCTTTCACGACTTCTTTAAGGTTCCCAATTTCAGAAATCTTAAACAACCCTCATGTAACCCCCATCGTCCTTGCTATTTGTCTTTCTGACATGTCTTGTTCTGCCAGAGCAATAATTCTTCCTTTCTGGACTTCCGATTACCCAACATATGTTTAATTTTATAAAACAAATGTTTTTGATGGTAAATATAACTTAAAAAAATATTTCATATTAATACTAGGAGATTCCATATAAGTTTGATTGTGTTTATAGGAATGTTTAATTTATTTATAATTATTAACAAATGTTTTTACTTATCCAGTTGTATGTATACGAAGAGATGCTAGAAGCTTGTCCTCAGTACACTGAGACTTTAAGCGTATTTCGTGAAGTAGATCCTAAATTCATTTTAACAATTGGTACTAAAAATGAGGACTTTGTTAAAGTACTTTCTGACATTATTACATATGGTACTAATTGGCATAATTCTACTACGACCACAGATACAGTTAATCAGATTATACCAAAAAATTTGTTTTTGGTACCGTTGAAAGAATATAGTAAGTATATTTATACAGGTAGGTATACGCCTCTCAGGCACCTCTAGTGGCGCCACCAAGCGGACTGCCGCGACATGCGGTTGGGTCAATCGGCTGTCATAAGTGTCATATGCTATGTAATTCCAGCGGAGTGTGTGCTTTTTTAAATTTAAAATTTTAATCGATTGTCGTGAAATGTCCGCGAAAAAAGTTAGTGGTCACGCTTGTTGTGTTGTTGGGTGCAATTCCCGGGGTTATACTATCCCAGGAATAAGTTATTATAGATTTCCCTCGAAATCGTGGGAAGTAGCTCGTCGCAAGGATTGGATTGTCGCAGTCCGTCGAGTCGAGTATGTACCAATAATGTTTATCAAATAAAATGTTATGGAGTGACAAAGTTTTTTTTTTCTTGGACATTTAGGTAGACACAGAAGCAGAAGCATTCAAATTTATTGTTAAGTTTGAAAAGAAAAACTTATTGTGAGAAAAATACCAATTTTCTCATTAGAACCTATATAATATTATGTGCTCAATTACTCTAAAAGTCGCTAACTATTTTTTCCAAATTTTGTTATCAATCTTAAAGAAATCTTTTTTTTATGAAAGTCACTTCAGAACATCTTTGAAATTCCCTACAGATCTGCTAACAGAAGAGTGATTTTGCATGATAAACAATAGGCAATACACAGCACCTGACTCAACCTAATGCGGCCTTGCGCCACGAAGTAGCGCTGGCGTCGCAAAGTCGAGATGCCTGAGAAGCGTATAATACAACTTAATAGTTTTATTTATTATAAACACTAAAAATTCCTGATTTATTTTGTTAAGGAACAGAATTATAAATTTATTCTTTATTTTTTAGCATTTGAAATATGTACAGCAATCATATCTCAATTAAACTTGGCAGCGATTGAAGATGAACGTTCAGAAACGAAACGCGAGGTTTATATTAATTCGTTAATTAACTTTGATAATAAATTATCTGTTCAAGCAATTGGAACTTTGGTTAAATTTCTAGAAAAAAATTGGTCTTCCTTTGGAATACCTGAAAAAACTGAATTGTGTTATATTCATATTAATAAAGTCTCTAGGTAACTTAAAATTATTCAGTAACACTATCAATAATTTTATGTATCTATGTTTATTTTTAGAAAAGACCGATTGCTTATAGATAATTCAACGTTTCAGGCACTCCAAATTTTTTCAAAAAAAGGTCATGATGCAAGTTTTAAACGAGGACTACAATCAACTGAAAGAGAAGGTTTAAGCCTATATAAATTATTTTCATTGAACTGTAAATCAAAAGTTGGGTTAATTGCATTGAAGTAAGATAGTTACTTTGCCTTCTGCTTTTTTCTTATAAACTATTTTTCTAGGTATATTCTTCTAAATCCCTCAAATAATATGGAAATTCTTACTAAACGATTAGACTTTATAGATTTTGTTTTAGAACCTTGCAACCGAGATTTTGTAGAAACTTTAAGAGACAATTTGCAAGAAATTGTTGGAGATATTAATGTATTACTGTTTTTAAATTTAGAAATTAAAATTTTATTAAATTATATTATTTCAGATGATATTACCAAAAATCGAAAACTCCAGAGCAAGAGTTAGAGATTGGTATCTTTTATATAAGGTAAAATAGAAAACGTTTATTTTCAAAGAATTTTTAAAAATATTACTGAATTTTAGACTATTTATCATACTATTTTTATGAAAGAAATTAGTTCACCTTACGCCCAAAAATGTTCCTTATTAATGGATTTACAAGATGCTGTAACGAAAAACTTATTATGTTTAGAAGAATCGATAAAAAATGGATTGGATTTTGATTCCAGCAAAAGACGAGGGAAACCTATAATCAAATATGGATTGGACGACATTTTAGATGCTAGTAAATATAACTATATAATATAAACACAACCAAACATATATATACAGGGTGTCCCAGAATTAACTACGGAAACTTCGTATACGTATTCCTTGATGACAAATAAGTAGGGTCTTTCCTATAAAAAAAATTTTTTTAGAGACTCCTGTCAGAGTTATAACCCTTTAAAGAGGGGTGGTAAAATACGGTTTTAATTTAATATCTTCTGATTGGTCCAAGATAAAAAATTAAAAATTTGGATGAACATCATTTTTATAAAGACGCATTTCTCCTGCCACTTTTCACCTGCCCTACCCCATTCTAAGGGTGCAAATCAAGGAACCACTCTTAATATTTTTTTTGTAACTTTCTAAGCAATTAATATTTGCAATAACAAAAAATTATTTTAGGAATTTTTGATTATTTGTTATTTGTTCCTTGTCGTTTTTTGCGAAATCGTTTCGGTTTGGAGTAAAAAAAATAAAAAGTAGGACCATGTCAATTGAGTATCGTGTATCGCGATCAAGTAGCGCACATTTTACCACCCCTCTTTAAAGGGTTATAACTCTGACAGGAGTCTCTAAAAAAATTTTTTTTATAGGAAAGACCCTACTTATTTGTCATCAAGGAATACGTATACGAAGTTTCCGTAGTTAATTCTGGGACACCCTGTATATATATAATCTTTGTTGCAAGCATGAAAAAAAGTACATGTATTAAATATCAAAAACAGGCAGATAAATAAAATAAATAATATTTGTCCTGGCAGTGTTGATTTTACTGTTTCACTAGCAAGCTGCATCAAGTTTATAATTTTATTGTTTTCAAAAATTAAACAAAAATGCCTTACTTTGTGTAATCGGAAGTCCAGAGGGGATGAAGTATTGCTCTGCTCTGACAGAAAAAGGCATGTTACAAAGGCACGTAGCAAGAATGGTGAGGGTAACACAAGGGTCCTTTAAGATTTCTGAAATTGGGAACCTTAAAAAATAGATCGAGAGGAAGTCGTTAGAGTAATTATAGAAAAGTAGGATCGCTTTTTATCTCAAATAACAGGAAGAAATCCCACAACATCTCATTCAGAGATTACTATTCTAAACTATTAGAAGACTTCGCGCTCGGGAATTATTTCGCAAAAAACAGTTCCAGAAATGTGAAGGCAAAATAAAATTGATCGTTTAAAATTGTGTTGTCTTATTTCCGGATAAAACTAGAATCGGCCTTTGATCGGATGACCGGCGAATTCAGATACAGATAATTATAACTATAATTTTTAAAACTTTCAAACAAATATTCATTAAAACTTAATAGTTATGAGCCTGTTTTGACAAGATAACAGAAGTTAATATTTCTCTGCTATTATTATTGATTAATTTTTTTAAAGCTTTCCACATTTGTTTTGAGTTGTTTCTATACCTGTCATTTTTAGCTTTAACATATTTCTATATTTCTTAAAAAGTTACCATTTTTGTTGTTTTTTGTTAACATTAACGCATTTTTTAATTATTTATAAGCCATATATCAAGGTATTAAATTAGATCAAAAACACTTTTTCAAAATTTTCTGGTAAATGGTATCAACATATTATAAGTTAGAGTGCCATGTAATAAGACAATAATATAGTTTTAGTTGTATTCAAGTTTTGACTACATGAATTTCTAAACTTGGATATATTACCATCAGATAAATTGTTACCATTATTATTGGAAATATTCACTAAAATTAAGAAATGATCAGTTATATTTGGATAATCTTTTATGTAAATTTGATTGGAAAGCACATAGTCCACCAAAGTTTTGTTAGTGACAGAATACGAGTAGGATCCTATTGACCGAAAACAGATTTTTTATTTTTACTTTAGAGAAATTACTAACCAACAAGTCTATTAAAATTACCAACTAACACACACCGATAGTTCGCAGTAAATAAAACATAACAAATTTCTAAATAAATTAAGCAACTTGTCAATGAAAAGTAAATCATAGATTTTAAATCAACTTTTATTTTGCACTATTCATTATCACGCATTTAAAATGTCAAAAATTTTAAAAACCATGTTTGTTGATGTATAGCAGTATATCTACTCGTTGGGGCACAGCGAATATGACTTTAATTTTCAAGTTTCACTTCAATACTTTCATATTAATATCAATATCGTCGCGTTGAAAAACTGTTAACGTTCTGTAACTTTTTCAATTAATTAATTGTATTTAAACTTATTTCAGAAAAGTTAAGAAGACAAGATATAATTAACGACGTTATGGCAGCAGCAAGGTTTGCTGCTGATAATTTACCAGATTTTCTAGATGAATGTTCAGTTGTTTACTTACCAGAAATGGGCCATTTACTTGCTATAAAAGAATGGGAAATTAATTGTTGTCCTGAAGATTTACAACATTTAGGATTTCAGTTCGTGGTAATTATATAAAAAATATTTTTATATGACGGTATTCTTAAAAAACCTTTTTAGTTTAAAATTGGTGGAAAAATTCATTATAAGAATCCAATGTGTGTTGGTAAGTTAATGATTTTATTAGATATTCAATTATTTATATTTTACTACTTCTAGAATTGGACAAAAGACTTGGTGATATAATATTTGAAATAATAGATCATGAGAACAGGATATTAAGACGATTATCTGGATTTGTATTAAAATATAACAAAGACATAAGAGAACCATTAAAAATTATCGGTCTGATCGACTGGTAAACATTGTTTGGTCACTTTTAAAATTTGCATTAAAAAAATCCATTTTTAGTTTAATTTCAATGGCACTCACGGCATCAGTTAAAATGTATATAAGACCGTCTCTGAATACAGAAAATTGTATTGAACTAAAAGATTGTCGTCACGCTTTAATGGAACATATCGAACAATTTCAAACAAATAATTATTACTCAGGAGGAAACCATAGTCGAATGAAAATCATTACTGGACCTAATGGAAGTGGAAAAAGTGTCTATCTTAAAGAAATTTCACTTATTATTTATATGGCACATGTTGGTTCCTATGTACCGTGTTCTAAAGCAAATATATCTTTATTGGATACCATATATACAAGATTATTAGCAACAGAAAGTGCAACAGTAAGACTTTCCTCGTTCATGATCGATATAACACAGGTAAACACGGCTAAAGGTCACTTCCTAATTAGACACTTTCATGAAAAAGCTTGTAAATACATTTAATTTTCCAGTACATATATTCATTTAAAAATGTGAAAATATAAATAAATGTTCTTAGATATAAATTTTAAAGATCTAAATGAAATATTTGAAATTTACATAACAATTAAAGACGGTGAATAATAAATGATTTGTCTTAAATTACAGTTAGCAAGTGCTTTAAATGATAACAGTCACTCATCACTTATTCTTATGGATGAATTTGGTAAAGGAACAACAGAAACTGAAGGGTTATCTCTCCTGCAAGGAGCTTTAAAATATTTTTTAGAGAGAACTGATGGTTATCCTCATGTCATAGCTTCAACACATTATCAAAGGATTCACAAGATACTTCCAAAATCACCAAATATAGATTATCAAAAAATGGAATACACATACGAAAACGGCGTGGTTTATTTTTTGTATAGGCTTATAGATGGTAAGATGCATTAATAAGTTGTTCTTAAACTGATTGACGTTATATTTTTAAAATCATGTATTGTAGTGCCACTAGAATTGTTTCACATATAATCTGCATAACATGTTTCTGGTTACTATTTTCTGTTTTCATAGGGGTATCCGACAGTTTTGCTTTTGATGTAGCTGAAGCAACTGGTTTAGATACGAAAGTTATTGAGCGAGCAAGAAAAATTTTTCGTTGCGTATGTGATGAAAAATCTATCACACCTCTTGATGAGTTGCTTAGAAGAAAAAATTTCGATCCTGACAGATTGGAAAAATTGAATATTGCTTTTGAGAAAGATATTAGCTCAATCTTCAGTGAAGACTCTACACGAAAAGATACTTAAAGTAATCAAAAGAGTTGAATTTTCACTGACGACTACAAGAAGTAGCTAAAAAATTTAATTCATATGTTACTGTTATTTAATCATTTCAGAATACTGTGTTCTTTTAGTAATAAAAATTGTTTTCACAAACGAAACGCATGAATAAACATTAGACAAATTGATTGCTAAAATTTTTTTATGAAGCTCTTGTACAAATAAATATTACAAAGTAAATAATATACAAAGTTATGTATATAAAAAATTTTGAGATCCGGAAAAGGTTAGATTTTTACACTGGCAATAATTTTTTAAATTTTAATCAAATCAACTCAACAAATTACTCAATGATGAAACATTTGTAACAACTTCAAAATAAAGAACCTAATAATCGTCTCCACGTGAGACGACCTCTTTACATGTGGGTCTCAACATGATCGTGTGCTCAAATTGAGCTGTGTAGCATCCTTTTATGTCACAAAGTGGTGGATAATCATCAACAATGCCTTTATCACACAAATCTTTTAAGGCCATTTGGTATTTTGTTGCTCCTGCTCTATCCAACCACCTTTTACAAAACGCCAAGGTTCCAAAGTTCTTATTTATGACATTCAAAAGGGCCTTGGAAGATTGCAATCTTGAAATTAGACAGAATTAATTATTCCAAAATTAGGATTGTTTTCTAAGAAAACTTACCTTAATGGCACATATGGTACATCAAAATTTTTCATATAATGAGAACATTCCATATCATCATGTACGACTCCTCTACCAGTGGATCCAAAAGTTTCAATAGCGTAAAACTCATTTTCTTCCATAACTGTTGCCTCGCCTCCTTTTACTATTGGTACAGTTTTTCCTGCATGTATCCCTAAAATATTAAAAAACGTTACGTAATTTCTTATCAATTACTGAACCATATTTAATACTTACTGTAAGGCGAAATTGAGTGACCATTCAAATTCCGTATAGATCTAACTTGGTAAGTTTTTCCATCCAATTCAACTTCGTAAGACTCCATAACTTCTTGAATTTGAGCTCCAATGTCACATAGTTGAACATCAATTCCTAAAACAATATATTATGTTTATGTGTACGAAGATACGCGCGCAAGACATTAAATAATTAGCCCAGATTTCAATAATAATTGAAACAGTACTACATTCTAATTTTGATATTCAATGTTTAAAAATCTAGCATGTATTACAAAGAAAAACACAACGGGAAGAGTTGATAAGTAACCAAAAAGGTATTGAAATTTTACCTGCTGCTTTAATTCCGGTATTCGTAGCATCTCGAACAGCTTCAACCAACTTATCATACTTTGGGTTAAATGTATGTGTAAAAGCGCAATCGATAATCCTTCCATTAATGTGTGTTCCAAAATCAATTTTAACGACATCATCATATTCAAAAACAGTTTTATCTCCAGCATTCGGAGTATAGTGGGCAGCACAATGGTTTTTGGAACATCCCGTGGGAAATGCTAGACCAGCTTTTAGTCCGTTTTCGGCTATCAGTTTTCTTGCAGTATTCTCTAATTCTTCGCAGATTTGTATCATAGTCATTCCTGGTTTTATCCATCTTTGAATGTGTTGTCTAGTCTGACAATATAAGAATGAAATATCAATTAACACTAGTTAAGATATAACTCAGAACAAAATAATGAAACATGGTAATCTCTATAGTAAACGATTATTTGAGATTTCTCTCATTGAATTTTTTGAAAATTAAATGACATTAAGGAGAAATTGAAAAAATGTCGCACCCAGCGAGACTCGAACTCGCAACCTTCAGCGCGTAGAGTAAAAATAAATCAAAAGTTATTTTGAAGAAAGATCAATTCTATACTTCCTACCAGTTGTCTGGTGAAAATAAAATTGTAAATCCTAAGCAACTTTACTTCCTAGAAATTGCTAACTACTATTTTAAAATATCAAATATATATAATATATGTAATAATAAATATATTTAAAATATTAAACTGCGATATAATTATTAACTTTGTAGCTAAAATTAAATATCTAGGAATAATTATTATCATTTAAGTCGGAAAGATCCTCTATCAACTTAAATAAACACGTAAATATACAAATTTAAATACCTAGCAAAATTTTTGAATTTTTCTTATCTCGAAGTGTATTATGCATTGGTAGAGTCTAGAATTTCATATAAAATATTAGAATGGGGTGCACTAGCCAATATTTATTGAGAAAACCAAAAGATCAATTCTATACTTCCTACCAGTTGTCTGGTGAAAATAAAATTTTAAATCCTAAGCAACTTTAGTTCCTAGATATTGCTAACTATTTTAAAATATCAAATATACCCATTATGGAAAAAGATCTGTATATCACAGTAAATGAAATATTGGTAAGAGAGTGGAACAAACATCTCAGTTTTTTCTAGTGTCTAAAGTAACGAACTCTATAGCAGAAAAACTAAAAAAATCAAAATCCTTATTACAATTTAAAAACAGAATTATCTATCTACTGCAATATCTACTATTATCCAGCAGAATGACGGTTCAAAATTTAGTTGAAATGAATAAGTGTGATTTGTTGGAGAATATGCAAGTTTTCTAAGCAAGACTTTATTTAATTAAATGTACAAATTTTAAATTTTTATTAAATCATTTTTAATATACTTTTGTAGACGATTAAAACATTGACTTTGTGGTAATATTTGATTGCTGTGATGTATGTATTTTGTTAGAAATTAGAAGTAAAAAAAGTTAAATATTACATATATATATTACCTGGCGATGAGCCTCTGCTGCTAAACGAACTTCGTTATAAATATCATTATGCATTCGATCCAAAGCACGTTTTTCTTCTGATGTAAATCTATCCTTGGCAGTACGATCATCTTTACCTACAGGATATTCTTGTATTTCTCCGATAGGAAAGGCTCCATCAGGAAACAATTCCGCAATGGAAATGGATGGTGGATCGGTTTGTTTGGGTTTACCTCCCTTTTTTCTATTCCGTTTCTTTTTCTTTTTTTCTGCATCTCCATCGTTGTCGACCTCTCCGTTTTCGTCAGGTTGTTCTTTAGCAGGTACATCACCTGCTGGTGTATTGTCTTCTGGGCGATTAGCTTCTTCGTCAAGAATTACTAGTGAATGAGTAAAAAATATATATACACGTGAGTGATGAGTGACGGCTTTTTAAACTCACCATTAGTTTTTTTCTTCTTTTTCTTTTTCTTTTTTTTCGAAACCTCCTGGTTTTCTGCCTCAACTTCATCTTCAATTTCTAGTGTTTGATCTTCCTCATTTTCTTGATCTTCCTTGATTTCGGTTTTTAATGCAGCCATTTTACTTGACAAAAAATGAAAACACGCCGATAAAAATGTCAGATATACGTCAAAGTCAAATCTGCTTCGTTCTTAACTGTATTCAGATTAACTTTTTACATTTGTGTTCAATAACGTTTTTAAAATAATTTTAATATGCAATTATAATGATAAAAATGTACAAAAATTTCATTTATTTCACCAAAGTAATATATTATAATAAGTATTTGTGATAAGTATTATAACTAATAATTTTAAAAAGTTAAGAAAATTTGCAACATTGACATTGCCCATCATTTCATAAAACAGCAAGATTACTTGACTTGACACTCTTGACAGACACGATCAACTTGGCACTCTTGGCAGCACTGATTGAAGTAAATGTCACCTTTAGGGGTCTTGATATATTAAAAACGTAATAAAACCTCTATTTTTGAATAAGTATTAATAAAGTTTCAGAAGATCCGTTCGCATTTTCATAGATAACAATTAAGAAAAGCCATGCAGTGTTCAATTTTCAAAGTTTTATCCCTGACTGTAAAGGTAAAATCATTTCCAGTTTTACGTAATATATAACCTCACGATAACTACTGTTCTAGTGAGTTTTTAGTTATTAAACTATTAATATTTATATATTGTTGATTAATCCTGATATCAATGATATATTCTAAAATAATTTTTCTTGTAGCCTACCGTGAGACATAACCAAAGAATTTTGGGAACTTTACTACAAAGTCGATCTTATTCTAGTACCGAAGATGCCGATATTGTTGTTATCGGTTCAGGACCTGGTGGTTACGTTGCAGCAATTAAAGCAGCCCAATTAGGCATGAAGGTATATTGTTTGTATCATTGACTTATTTGACACAGTTCTGTTAAACATAAAAAATGTGACGATTTACTTAGAAAAGAATACTTTGTTCTAGACTGTATGTATTGAAAAAGAGACAACTTTAGGAGGTACATGTTTAAATGTTGGCTGTATTCCTTCAAAAGCCTTACTTAATAATTCACATTATTACCATATGGCTCATTCTGGAGATCTGGCCGAAAGAGGTGTTGAAAGTTAGTATACTTGAATTATTAAATAAAATTTGTGATAAAGACCGCAACAGTAACAGATCACTAGGTGTAAAACTCATTCTTACAACTTTCTTAAATTTTCACCTACTTTATTTTACACTAACTATCTAATCTAAATCTTACACAACCTGTACTGTGTATATGTAGTAAAGTTGTTTATTTTTCTTAGTAAGTAACGTTTCATTGAATTTGGATAAGCTCATGGGACAAAAAACAAAAGCAGTAACAGCTCTGACGGGTGGCATTGCTCAATTATTTAAAAAGAATAAAATAACATTAATCAAAGGGCACGGTAAATTAACTGGAGCTAATCAAGTAACTGCTGCCAAAGATGATGGTTCCAGTGAAGTTGTCAATACAAAAAATATACTTATTGCTACTGGATCTGAAGTTACACCGTTTGCAGGATTAGAAGTAAGATTAAATTTAAAATTAATTTATTTTTTTAAACTGATTTATTGTAGATTGATGAGCAACAAATTGTGTCGTCTACAGGAGCATTATCACTTAAAGAAGTTCCAAAGAGGTTGATAGTCATCGGTGCTGGTGTTATTGGACTAGAATTGGTAATAATCGTATGCAACTCTTATTTCATGTGTTTCAAATTAATATTTATTGATTTAGGGTTCAGTATGGTCTCGTTTGGGGTCAGAAGTGACAGCAATAGAATTCTTGCCTTCTATTGGTGGTGCTGGTATTGATGCTGAAGTAGCCAAACAACTTCAAAAAGTATTAACGAAACAGGGTTTGAAATTCAAACTTGGTACGAAAGTTACTGGGGCACAGAAGGATGGAAGCACCGTTAAAGTCAGCATAGAGGATGTGAAAGATACCAGTAAAACAGAAACTGTAAGTAAATTTTATTTAAAAATATTTACAGAACTAGTTTTAATACTAAACAAATTTATTTCTTAAAGTTCATCAGTATGTCCAAAATATTAGAGTAAAATATATTACTTTTTGTTTTAGCTCGAATGTGATGTATTATTAGTATGCGTAGGTAGAAGACCATATACTGAAGGCCTAGGTTTAGAAGAAATGGGTATTGCTAAAGATCAAAAAGGAAGAATACCAGTAAATTCGCATTTTCAAACAGTACTCCCCAGTATTTATGCTATTGGTGATTGTATACATGGTCCTATGTTGGCTCATAAAGCAGAAGATGAAGGTATTCATATAAAAGCCTAATTATTGATTGTGAACTGTAACAATATGTATGTTTTTTTTATGTTGTAGGTATTGCTTGTGTGGAAGGAATAATGGGTGGACCAGTTCATATAGATTATAATTGTGTACCTTCTGTAATATATACACATCCAGAAGTGGGATGGGTTGGTAGGTCTGAAGAAGATCTTAAAAATGAAGGTGTTGCTTACAAAGTTGGTAAATTCCCATTTGCTGCCAATTCCAGAGCTAAGACTAATAACGAAACCGATGGTTTTGTTAAGGTAAATTTATTGTTTATAAACTTTATTCAAATCTAAATGTGTACACACAGTTCACTTTTCCTACATAATTCATTTTATCACCATTGCGATTATGCAGATTTTTTCCAATTTTCGTATCAGGTGCGAAAATGAATATAATCGGTGTTATCACATTTTGGCCAGGCAACTGATTGAAAATATTTATGTTAATCCAAAACCTTTTTGAAGGTATGTTAATGACAAACTTAACACAAATGAATTGCCTGACTGTAAGCACTTTGAAGAGGAGTCTGCTGATGGTGGTCCGGCAATAGCTGGCTTGTTTGCAGTGTTTATGCTAGTTCTTAGTGCAAAATGCCTGAATATGATTTGAGTAGGGTCATTTCGGGATATCTCCCTGTCGGATAGTTTTGGGGAAGTTAATGCTTTGCCTCATGGAGTTCCCAGTGCATTTTTAAGGAACTGCAGATATGCACTGTCTAGACCTTAAAATTCGACTTTTAATTTATTACTAAACACCGGACGTTTTCTTGATATATGGAAGTATGGTTACATTATCCCAACTTTCAAAGCAGGAGATGTTCGGGATATTAAAAATTACAGAAGTTTTTGTAACCAGTCAGTAGTGTCCAAGTTAATTGATGGATTGGTTTATGAACAATTGTATTGGTCTTGTCAGGGTATTGTCAGTGATCATCAGTTTGGTTTTCTTAGGCACATATTTACAGTTGAAAAGTTGGTTCTTTATGAAACAGGAGGCTGGTGAAAGGGGTGTACAAGTAGATTCCATTTATACAGACCTTATTGTTATTGACTCAGCTTAGAGCCTACTGTTTTCTCTACCGCCTTGGTGGTATAGTTGGAGAGTTGCCTGAAGGGTCGTTCACAGAGTGTTAAGATCAAAATTTTTCTTTCAGATAGGTTTAATGTTTCTTAGAAAGTTCCTCAGGGATCACATTGTGCTCCTTATCTGTTCATTCTTTTTGTGAATTATATTGGGGAGAGATTTTCTTATTCTAAGGTCACCATGTTTGCAGATGACTTAAAGTTATATCGAGTAATAGAGTCATGATGACATTCTGCGTTTGCAGAGTGATTTTGATAAAATTTGACTGTGGTCATTGACAAATAATCTATAACTGAATGGGAATAAGTGTTAGTACATAAGTTGTTTCAAGGGTAGGAGAAAATTTGAATCATCTTATAGCACTAATGATAAACCACTAAAGTACACTAAAATAACAAAGTATTTTGGGGTGTGGTTTGATGAGAATATAATATTTGTAGAACATATTAACAAGATTAATCTTAAAGGTTATAGAATGTTGGGATTCATAATGAGAAACTGTAGACATTTACCATTGGAGGTGTTGTATTGTTCATTGTTGAGGTCTGACCTGGAATATGCGTCGGCTGTGTGGTCCCCTCTTTATGCCTGTCATTCTGATACCATAGAGAAGGTACAGCAACATTTCCTGAGGTTTGCAGAATTTAAAATGGTATGAATGAATATCATAGAGCTGACATGTTGAACGAGTTAAATGTAATTAGTTTGGAAAATAGACGTGTGTTGTATGATTTTTGCTGTATATTTAAATTGATCAATGGTATTGCAGATTGTAGTGATTTACATCACTATTGTAGTGCATAATAACCAATTGTGTTATTGTTATCTATTAGTTTATACCTGGATTAACATTCTGATGGCATTGACGTCATTTGACGTATATGCAAGTAGACCGATACGCGGTAGGAATGAAGCGTAGTTGCCAGGTTTAACTTAAAAAGACTTGCATATACGTCAAATGACGTCAATGCCATGTGAATACAAATCCGGGTATAGGTGCTATTTGCATTTTTTGTGTGTGTATATGTATTGTAAAAATGGGGAAATCCGTTAATTTGACAATAAATGTAATAATCATATTTATATTCACTTCATCTTTCAAGTAAATCTACATTTTCGAATAAAGTTAATTTTTTGTAGGTTTTGGCAGATAAAGCTACAGATAAGATTTTGGGTACTCATATCATTGGACCTGGAGCTGGTGAACTTATCAATGAAGCTGTTTTAGGTCAAGAGTATGGAGCATCAAGTGAAGATATTGCAAGAGTGTGTCATGCTCATCCTACTTGTGCTGAAGCATTGAGAGAAGCTAATTTAGCTGCTTATTGTGGAAAACCTATTAATTTCTAATTTTGATATGTTTATACGCAATACCATGATTATTTTTTTAATTACAACGTACTTTTAATTTCTTGTGTACATACCAGTTTTGTTAAGCGATCATTTTAATTGTTATGAAAAAATATAGGTTATTTATTTGTTATGTTTCCTTAATTTGAACTCTACCTAAGACTTAACTACTCTATCCTTTAACTTTTTGAACAACTAATCGTAGGTACATTTTAAATCGACTGAATTTTTGCTAATTATGCAGTTATGATTCCTCCTAAAATATTCTCGGTCTAGACGCATTGAAAAAATTCATAAATTTACCTGAATTCTGTGCAAGCAATTCAAATTTACATGCATAGTTGTCAGATCTGCTTTAATAATCGGAAACTTGTAAAATACTCAAATACATAAAATTGTGGTGTTATTCCATTTTATTTCGTGATTTAGAATGCGGCACGAGTGCTGCTGGTCGTGCAAATTATGAAATATACGTTTTTGAAAGGTGCAAATTAAGCTCTTTTAATAGGTATAAACAATTTTTTTTTTAAAGAAATTTTTGGGGCTGGAAGAGCGGTGGTCACCATATCTTGAATGAAAGTCAGATAGCAGATTCAAACAAATGTTATTTTCTGGTTCATACTAGGTCTGCACAATGTCCAGATTTTGATTAGCGTAATTTTTAATTTCACTAAGAATCCATTGTCCTTATTAAAATAAAGTGGCTGTGAAGTTTAGAACGTATTAGACCTTTGTGAAGTTAGTAATAGGTTATTTGACAAAGACAATGACATACCTTTTTATGACAGATACTAAGGTGTTTTTGCGGTGGTTTTAAGTTTATTTTAATAGGAATAATTACCGTGATTACCCAGTTTGTGAAAAATGTCTGCAACCAAAGAGACAAATTTAACCGAAACCGAAAAACAGATTTTTAAAGCAATTGAAAGCAATGATGTAGTGCTCTTAAAAACATTGCTTGCAGATGTTAAAAACGTGAACATTGTGGATGAAAACTCTATGACTCCTCTTCAACATGCAGCATATAAAGGGAATAAAGATCTTGTTCAAATTCTATTAGATCAGGTATATATTTTTTATTAAAAAAATTTTTAATTCTATTTAATTCATTCCAAAACTTAGCAACCAGCTAAAGTTCTGTGGAAATATTTGTGAACTTTATTTATATATTTAATATATGCATGTTACAACCAAACGTTGTATTTTCCATTTATGGTGAAGTAGCTAAACTAAATAAATTCGTTTTACAAATGGAAATAGATAAGTTGGAAAGTTCATACAAAGTCTACACAAATGGATCCAGAAGTCCCCTAGGGACGGTTGTTCTGTTTTTATTGAAAATTCTGAAAGTTGCCTGAAGTACAAACTTAACTCTTATGCCTCCGTATTTACAGCGGAAATCGTAGCATTGAATAAAGCCGTAGATTGGGCTCTTGATAATATTCCATCGCATTCAAATTTACTTATAATGTCAGACAGTAAATCTGCCCTAATGTCATTGTCTAACCCAATAAACACAATTTATCGTAACCAAAACATAGTTAGAGTTCTGGGAATGAAGTAGCAGACCAAATAGCCAAAGAAGCCCGTCTTATGGGTGATCAAATACCTGGTTTAACACTACAAGATGCGATAGCAGTCTGTAAGCACAATACTAGAATCCGTTGGGAAGAGGATTGGGCAAAAGTAACTGCAAACAATGCTTATTGGTATTGTTTATACAATAAAACTCTCCCCTCTACTTCGCTTGGTGATAGGAGCCATCCCAATAGAACAATCAATACCGAGTTCATCAGATGCCTTTTTGGACACGGTGCATTGAATTCCATAATTTATAAGATGAAACTAACACCAAATCTACAATGTGATTCTGATAATAGTTACGATGACTTTGATCATTGGATTTTTCGATGCTCCTATAATTCAGATGCTACCTCGTTCCTCATTTCTGAACTGATCAAAATGAAAAGACCATTACCCCAGAGTTACACTTTTATAATGCACGAATGTCTACAAAGTACCCGTATTAAAGAAGTGTTTTATGAGTTTTTGATCCGCACCAAGAGACATTTGTGAAATTTCATTAGCTAGCTTTGATCCCTTTGTCAAAACAAAACCCTAATGTTTATATACCTTAACAGTATCCACTACCTACCTTGTGTGTGTTGCCAAGTCGCTATGAGGTAGCATTAGCGTGAAATGAGTATCCCCGTGTACATCTCCTTAAAAATCCACTCAGATTCTAAGATATAGATTAGGGTTTTCCTAGGTTTCTTAAGAATTGCAAAATATCATGGCAAAACGGGCAAGACCCAAAGCCAATAAAAAAAAAGGTATATATTTTTTATTAAAAAAAATTTTAATTCTATTTAATTCATTCCAAAACTTAGCAGCCAGCTAAAGTTGTGTGGAAATATTTGTGAACTTTATTTATACATATTGGTAGGTAAAAAAAATAAGGTACATTCAAAAATTTAACTACTGTTTTTGATACTTTGAAAAAATATACCTTGACCAATCGAGTTCCCAACAAAGCAATTCAGCTATCGAATTTCCTATATTATTACGATTCACGGCTGCAGTCAGGAATTCTTTACATTTCATGATTTCGACAATTTCTATTTTCAAGTTTATTTTTTTAACCTGTTCGTATTTATAAATTTCAGTCGGTTTCGAGCTTAAAACTTATTCATTAATTTAGAAATATTTTCTAGGGAGCTGATGTAAACTATGGAGAACATCAACATAATTATACAGCCTTGCATTTTGCAGGACTTTCTGGTAATTCGGATGTTTGTTTAGCATTGTTATTAGCAGGAGCAAAAAGTCAAGTAAAAAATACAGTGGGTCGAACTCCATCACAAATGGCTGCTTTTGTGGGACATCACAACTGTGTGGCTATCATTAACAGCTATATTCCTAAATCTGATATAGATTATTATACAATAACTCCAGGAGTTACTAGTAAAACACAAATTTTACCAACGTTTTTATCAGAGAGTTTCCACAAATTTATAATGCAAACCAATATTCATCCAATTAAGGTTGTTTTAAATATACAAAACTTTGTTGGTTTATGTGATCACTTAACAGAAATTAAGAAAGTTCTAGAGCTTATGTGCGAACGAGAAATTAAAAGAGGAGCCGACAAAAATGAAGTTATGTCGTTTAAATTTCATTACTTAGGTTACATAATTGGTGAAATTCTCAAAATTAAACAAAGACAAACAGCGAAAAAAGAGGAATCTGAAGATGAGAAGAAATTAGATATAACAGAACTATTTACAAGAAAGTTATTAAAACCTGGCAAAGAAGGGCAACTTGAATTTATGGATGCTTTCTTAAAAGAGTGTATACGAGAATTTCCGTATAGAGATTGTACTCTCTTTCGACAGATGGTAGCTAGTTTAGCCGGCAAAGACCCACCAACAGCTTTAAGTGTTGTTACCTCAGCTATAAATGGCCAAATGGGTTTTTTGGATAGCATATCAGTTTGCAACACATGTGGAGAAAATAAACCTGCCAAAAAATGTTCAAAATGTAAAGCGGTACAATACTGTGATAGAAATTGTCAAAGGTTGCATTGGCATTGGCATAAAAAAGCTTGTCCTAGATTAAGCCAAAGTTTGCTAGAGGATCTACAGGTTAAACCGGATACCAGCGATATATCAGCTGAATTACAAAAACTTATAGTAAATCAGTAAATTAAGTTTAAAATACTTTTATTTGATAAATAATTTTCACACGTTGTGAACAAGTTACATAAATTATAATAAATTCACTTAAGCAAGTTCTAATACTGTTTTTTTTTTCACAATTTTATTAAATTTATGATAAATTAAATTGTATAACAACAATCATGTATGTGGTTAAAACTGAAATAAGAGATATAAGAATGCTTCTACTGATCTCAAATAAACCCATAACACTGTATATTGGTAAGTAGTCTTCAGATATTTCAGCTATATACAATAGTTCGGATCTGAGATCTGAAGTTAATCCAAAATGTTCCTCAACAGTGTATATCGTATTTATAAATTCTTTTCCTTCATTAGCAGCAAAGTCACTGGAGAAAACTAGACACAATGTGTAAATCTAAAATTAGCAAAAATTTTAACTATATTGCGTTTCATTCATATAGTTATAGTTTAACTAATATTAATGTAACAAGACAACCACGCCTCCTAACCCGAACAAAGGAACCGACTTTCGAATCTAGGTTGTCAGATATATTTCCGAAAATTCCTAAGTTTATATATTTTGAAAATGTTTGTCTCTACTTTACTATTCAATTGTTCGCCAATGACTCTTAGAAAGATAATATGAAAATATTCTTAAAAAATATATACTTAAATTAATTAACTAGGTTCTTCATATTTAAACAGTTTTCACTAATGATATCAATTTTGTATATATTACTTATACTTAAAGACATTTTTGAATAACGGCAACATTGTGTATTTAGTTTCCCATTTTCAAGTCGGTTCGCACCGATTTGATATTAATGTAAAGAAATGCCGACGGCCTTTACTAAGCGCTGTGGTACATCAAACGAAACATCAAAGAGAAAAATTGCAAAATGCGACATGAGTTAAATACCGCGCATAGACTTGTTCCGCATTACAGTACACAGTAGCGTCATTGATTTTTATTGATTTTTTATATTATTTATCCGCTGCACTACCTTACGGTGGGCTTGATAGTACTTTATATAGTAAGAATTTCTCGTTTAAATGTATGAGATAATAACTGCGCCACCTTACGGTGGCGTTATATTATTTGATTTAGAAAGGTATTTTTTCCGCATTTTTTCTGTTTTTAATTTTCCACTTTCTTTTAGTTTTTCGCTTATTGAAGTAAAACTTCTTTAGCGAGACTAGGAGTAAAAAAGTTATTCTAACGGACGTGACGTCATTCTAATAACAGAAACCGGAAACAAAACCTAATACAAAATACCTGACACGATTCTGCATGGGCGCCGGCAGCAGGGTGCAAGAGGGTGCGCTTGCACCCCCCTGCTATGAAAGAAATTACCTGAATTTACCAGAAAATTATATATTTTTTTAATTTTTTTATTAAATTATTGTTTAAATAAAAACTAAAGGCATCGCGGTTGCTGTCCAAATCATTCTACATTCTATATATATATTAGATCATAATAGTGTGTAGATGCAGATGCACCTCCCTGAAAATAATCCTGGCGGCGCTCATGCGATTCTGCCTACTATATTAAATAAAATTAAATCTGTAATTGAATGAATTGACAGCTTGTTATCTTGTCAACCAAAATACATTGCTGGAAAATAGTTTTTTGTGTATAAAGTGTTTGTATTAAATATGAATAAACAAAGTGGATTTATTAATGAAGAAAGTGATGAAAAAATATAGAATGAAAACAGTGAGTACCTATATATACTCTATATGCATACATTTTATTTTTGGTGTGTAATTACACTATTTATACCTAATTATTTATACCTATTATTTATACCTAGCTATTTTCGTTTTATAGACTTAAAGAGCTAAAAAGAAATTGTGAACGTCAAAGGGCTAAAAAGAAAAAGAAATTGTGAACGTCAAAGGGCATATTATAAGCGCCAGAAAGATTTGAAGAAAGATGACAAAAATGAAAAAACGACGAGACAGCTACATTCATTATGATTTGATTAAGTAAGTTTATATACATACATACATATTATGATAGTAAATAATTGTTTATACGAAGCTTTACGTTAAGTAAAGAAGCATGTTGCACGTTTTTGTTCATAAAAGTAATAATATTCGAAATGTTTTAACACTTTCTTATACTTATTTTTGGTTTGGTTAGGTAGCCATAAAGGCCATAAAACCACTAGTCAGGATGGCTGATCTTTTACCAGCAATAACAGATCCTTCGTAGACGTGAAGGAAACAAACTTAACTCAGGATTGTAAATTTTATGGAATATGCTATAAAATGCTACAAAATGAAATGGTTATCTAACTATCGAAGGCTCTTGTGTTGTATTACAATAAGGTAGATACAGCTACAAAATCACACATCTTAAACGTAATATGTGTATATTTTTAATATTGTTTACCTATTATTGAAGCAAAACTTCTTTAGGCGCGACTAGGGGTAACTCTAACGTTAGATTCTAACGGAAGATTCTGATGGAAGTAACTGTGTAATTTCAGCTATGGGAGGAGCTTAAATTTTCGAAATTTATTTATGAAATTTTCAAACGGTTTCAAATACATTAATGGTATTTAGAGAGTAAAATCTATGTTTCACATTTTAGTTATCATAAACCTATTATTTCATATATAAAAAAAAATAATGATAACTTTCAAATTCCTATTTCTAATGAATAATATAAATATAACATCTCATTTTTTTGTAAAGTATATAGGCAATAAATATGATTGAATTGTAATTAAATATTTATTTTCCGATACGTACGTCAACAAGTTTTACTTCAATCGCGCGTAAAGGTTACACGCACATTCTTTTTTTTATTTATGAATCGAAATTCAACACTATCTATTGGGTTTTCTTACAATCTAAATGTTGAATAATCTAGAAATCAAAATACAGTACCATCTACCGGGTGTCTATCTAACCTAAATGTTAAAGGTGTATAAAGTTACTTCAATTAACTTAAACTGTCATCTATTAGGATTTCGTAGAACTAAACAATATATGTCTCTTACGGGATATTGTCACTTTAGTGTCGAAATACACAAACAAGCAAAAAATTAATTAAAAAAACATTTTCCACATACACACGAACACAAGAAATATATATATATTATAACATATATGATGAGTGTATGAATAATAATAATATGTTTTGATTATATCAATCACAATGTTATAAAATATTCCTTATCTTTAATAAATTTTGAATTTTAAATATAAATAGTGAATAGGTAAGAATTAACTCAATGTAATTATCTTCCAATATGATTAATTAAATATGCCACCGGCTATTCCCTTATGTCAAGGTCAGAGTTCAAATATTCAACCAAACTATATTCAAAATCAGTTAATACACAGATTTGCAATAAAATGACTGTAAAACCGCACTATCCTAGACCAACAATGTTTTCTAGGCATGAATTGTATATAAATTTCTAACCTTTCTAATTCAAAATGTGTCAAACTTCAAAAATACCGTTAATAAACCAAAACATGCATCAAATATATATAAATGAAATATTCTGTCTTGAGTTACTAAACAATTTGGATTAAACTTAACAAAAAATGAATAAAAATAATTTAGTTAAATACATAAAACAGTGAAAATAAAAAATGTTCATGGAAGTTACAAAAATCAAACAACAGAAAAGTTCTTTATTGATAATAATGGAAGAGTGATACCGTTTTATGAAGATCTTGTTTTCTCTTCGGTCTGCTAAGCCTTAGGATCCCCTTTTCAACAACAGGCCTATGTTACCCAGCACAGCAATGATATCACGAACTTTGGAAATTTTACTAATAAGATTTCTTCTAATCACTGCACAATCAGCTTTTACATCCAAAGGTAAGTTCAATAATGCTATTATTTCTTGTTAGAAACTAGAGTATCTTTCTTTAAATCAATTCAGGAAGCATTTATAACGATTAACTACTCAGCAACAATTTTAACCATTTATTCTTTCATAAAATCATATAAATTTCTCTTACCAATTGCTTTCTCTGGTTACCTTGGGATATTCTTTATACTTTAAACTGTTTTAATACTTTCTATTATCAATACTTTCAAAAAAAACTCAAAATTTCTACGGAGCAAATTTTTAATACCACTTCTATTTCAACAACCAGAAAACAAGAGAGATTCTATCAAATCAACAAAAAAAACAACTGACAAATTCAACAAACTTAAATCTATACATCTTTTCCATCTAATCGCCTACTAATTTCTTATTTAAATAAAATTATTAACAAAATCTAATTCTTGATTCAATATTACAATTTAAAACAATGATCATTTTTTTTTATATTCTTATGAAATTTACTAGCACTACAAACTAATAATTTTCTCTTTTTCAGAATATTTCATTTGACATTTGAACTATTAATAAATTAGAATATGGTTGGTAAATTTGTATAATTTAAAAGTAAGTAGAAGTTTTAACATTTATTTTAACTATTTGTGATGTCTTTTTTTTATAATTTAATTTTCTCATTTACTTACACCCCTAATTCATTTAAAATTAATGTTTGATTACTAACGTATTGGCAATTTTATAAACTTTTAATTATCTACTTTACCCATTTATCAATTTCATAATTATCAAAACTTTATATAATGTAGATTAATCATTTTTGAATCTTTAAATAAAAATCTTTGAAATGTATTTGTATTTTTTTTTTCTTATTATTCTATTTTCTTTTTCCTTTTTTAGGAATTATGAAGAAGATGATGATAATCAATCCCAATGTTACTAAATTTGCGCTCTGACCCGAAATAAGAAAATCTCCTTTCTCTACTTTCCATTAGATTTTCCTTCTACATTCTTATTTAATATAACATAGTAACTAATATCATCTCAAATCCCCCAATTAAAATTTTTACATCAAACATTTCATTGATGTTGGATTAAAAATTATAATTTTAATCTATTTTTTTTTTATAAATAAACACTCATTTTACAAAAACTTTAGCCTCAATTAATATTATTTGCTCAGATTGTATAAACCTTTTTTTTTTTAATAAAACCATTCAATCTTAATTTGATATTTACATCTTAATACTATTATTTACAAAACTTTGCTATTAATATCATCTACCCCTCTTCTGGTATAAACTTGTACACATCCTTAATATTAAAAACTCCCCTTAATCTCCCTGTATCCGGATATACTAACCGATAGCTGTTTTCAGCATTATGATTATCTACCACATATGGTCCCTCAAAAGGCATTAATAATTTTGCACACAAATTTTCCCTTTTATCCGCTACTTGTAAAGCTCTTATTATGACAAGTTCTCCCTTTTCAAATTTAGTTTTCTTTTTCAATTTCTTTTCTTGTCTCTTGACATATCGTTCTGCGTTTCTTTTTAAATTTTTATTAACTTTATCTAATATTTCTTGGATTTCTTGTCTTCTATTCCATTCCCACTTTCTTTCTGGTACTCTACCTTTAAATAAAAGCTCTGGACATTCTTTCGTCACTCCATGAGGTGTTTCATTCACATATCTTTGTACTTTATCCAAGTTATTTTCCCACTGATCGTGTTCTTGTATACATAAAATTCTCAAATATTTAATTACTTCTTTGATATATCTTTCAGCTGGATTTGATGATGGATTTCTTATGCTAATAAAATTTACTTGTATATTATAATGTTGACATGCAGATAAAAATTTATAATTCTCAAAATATGTGGCATGATCTAAAATTAATTTCTCTGGTTTTCCATGAATTTGTATATAATTTTTAATGCATTTTAATATTGTATTGGTATTTGTTCTTTTACAAGGATACATCTGTACATATTTTGTAAATATGTCTACCATGACCAATATGTGTTTACATCCCTGAATACTCTCCACTAAATTACTTATAAAATCTATTGCTAAAATTTGTAATGGTTTTTGTGTCACTATTGATTTATTTATATTGCTATTATGATAATTTTTTTCTTTGGCTAATTGACATATTGTACAAGCTTTGCATATTTCTTTGGCTCTAGTTAAATCCTTTTTTGCATAATAATTTTCCCTAAATAGCATCCATAATTTTCTTACTCCGATATGACCATATTCGTGATGAAGATTATATAGAATTTCCTTTGCATAATTAGTTGTAATAACATACGTATCCCAATTTTCTAGTTTTTTATAAATAATATTGTCTTCTGTAAAAGTTCTTTTCTTTTCCACCTCTGTCAAATAATTCTGATCTTGTATAACCCTTTCCAAAGTAAATAATCCCTCTTTATCCAATAATTTATTTATACCTATTTTGAATTTTTTATAGTCCCCTTGTTCTTCACTTTCCCTACTCAATGCATCTGCTATGATGTTACTTTTTCCTGGAATATATTTAATCTCAAAGTCGTATTCTTGCAACAATAATAACCATCTGTGTACCCTATTATTTGCATACCTATTTTTCATCATCGCCGTTAAAGCATTATGATCACTCTCCACTATAAACTTTGCTCCTAATAAATAAAACCTTAATTTGGTTAGGTTATACAAAATACCACACTGGCCATCTCCAATTCCGTAACCGTGTACTTCTTCTCACAATTCTTTGTTACTCTTGATACAAAACTAATAGGTACTTCTCCTACTTCCTGAACTTGTATTAACACTCCTGCTAATCTTTCTATCGATGCATCTGTCCTAAGTATAAATACTTTATCGTATTGCGGGTGATACACTTTTAAATTATTGGTAAAGACAAATTTTAATTCTTGAAAAGCTTTTTCTCTCTCGGGTGTCCATTTCCATTTAACATCTTTTTTCAGTAGCTCTATTAAAGGAACTTCTTTATTTGACAAATCTGGTATTAATCTTTTATAATAATTTATAATTCCAAGGAATCCTCTTAACGTCTTCAAATTTTTAGGTGTTTGATAATTCATAATAACTTGTACTCTTTCAGGATCCATACTTACCCCTGTCGTATTCAAGACATATCCTAAATATTTAACTTCTTTTTGATAAAATTTACACTTTTCCACATTTAATTTTAGTCCAGCTCTTTCCAATTCTTTTAATGTGATTTCTAAATGTTTTTTATGTACAATTTCATTTTCCGAATAAATTAAAATATCATCAATGTAGTGTAAAATGAATGATTCATATTTATTTAAAATTGTATGTAAAGTTCTAACTAACGCTGCACATGAACTTTGCAATCCATATGGCACCACACAAAATTGATATACAATACCATCTACCATGAAAGCTGTATATGGTCTACTATTTTCTTCTAACGGAATTAACCAGAAACTATGTTTAAGATCTAATTTAGAATAAATTTTTGCATTTGTAATTCTTCCAAAAATTCCTTCCACATTCATAGGACTTTCATATTGTTTGACTGTATAGGCATTTATGTTTCTTGCATCAAGACATATTCTAATCTCTCCTGACTTCTTTCTTACACAAGTAATTGCATTTATGTATGGAGAATCCGATCTTTCTATTATTCCATCCTTCAACGTTTTATTTAATTCTTCATATACTTCATCTTTTATTTTATACGGTATCGGATAAGTTTTTATTTTAAAATTCTTAATATCTTTATTCATCTCCAACTTGTGCGTGTAATTTGTAGCTATACATATATCTTCATTAAACAATTTATAATATTTCTTACATAATATTTCTACTTCCGTCCTATACAATCCACAATTTTCTTCTAATTTGTCAAACTCCATATTTTCTATGTTGTTGTACATAACATTATTATTAATTTCCGAACTTTCATTCTTTTTTACTATAAATGGTATTATTTGTTGTTCCCATCTTAAACATTCATCCTCATAATCGATGATAACCTTATGATTATTTAATTCATCTGAACCCAATATAATGTCATAGTTCAAATTTTGTATTAATAACATTTGAAATTTATACATTTTACACCCTATTAAAATTTCCCCCATAATCATATTACTTGTTTCATATAATTTCTTATTATTCGCTCCCACTAATGATAATTTATTTGTTTTTATCACCATAATATCATCTTGTTTGATTTGTGAAACCACCCTTTGACTAATTAAAGTAACCTCTGAACCAGTATCTATCATAATTTTACATTTAATATTTTGGAAAACCCCCTCTATAAAAATTAACCTTTTTAGTTCATTAAATTTAACCTCGTCATCATTCACAATAAATTCCCTAGGATGTTCATACTTAGAAGAGTAGATGATATTATGCACATGAGAGCGATTTATGCAAAATCCACGCTCTGTTCCTGGCCTTGACCAGTCACATCACTCTGATTAACACTTACAACATTCACCTGTCTACTGTTTTCACCTCTATCTCTCCTTTCGTTATCCCGATTTACTACATTTCTATTACTATAATTATTATCTCTGTTCCACCTATCACCTGATCCTACATTCCTATCATAATTATTATTATTTGGAAATTCCCTATTTCTTCTATCAAAACTCCTATTTTCCCCATTTCTACCATTACTATTATCATTCCTATATTCATTTGCTCTTGTTTCATTCCTATTAAAATTACTATATCCCCTATTAAATTCCCTATTCCTATTATTAAATCTGTAATTACTATCATTCCTATTCTCATTTCGATTCCTTCCATTAAATCTATTACCTCCAGAATTCCTATTATCATATCTATTTCTATCATTAAATCTTTCATTCCCATTCGTTCTACTTTCATTCATTAGACTTCGTTCTAATCTCTGTAAGTAATTTGATAACTGTTCCATTGTTTTAATATTATGAATTGCTATTGTTTCCGTCATTTCATGTTTGTACTGTCTCGCCACATACAAAACAATTTCCTCTTCCCTCATTGCAGGTTCCAAATATTGTGCATTATTATATAGTTGCATTGCATATGCATTAAAATTTTTTCCTTTATTATAGTCATATTTACCAAAATACAGTTTTTCTCTAAAAGTAGCTTGTTGGATTTCCCCCCAGAAATATCTACAAAATTGCTCTTCGAAATCTTTTATTGACGACATTTGATTTTCTTTATTGCAAAACCATAGTAAAGGATGTCCTGTTAACATATCCCGGATCAACAGTTTTTTCTCCGAGAAGTCACTAATATGTTTTGTTTTACTTTTTATTATATTCACAAATACTTTTGGATGTATATGATTAATGTTTCCATCAAATTTAATTCCGGTATTGTTGTAGTGTGATATCATGTTAGGAAGAACTCCCACCATATTTCCTCTGACATTATTATCCATAATTTCTTGTAACTTCTTTTGCATATCTTCCATTTCCTTGTTTAATTTATACTTGGTTAATTCTTGATTCTTACTACAAACTCCTTTTTGTTTTTCTACTTCTCCCTCTAGTCTTTCAAATTCTTTTCCTAAGTTAATTTTTAAATTATCCACTACCTCTTCATAAATTTGCTCTTGTAATCGTATTTGTCCAATATCCTTTTTTATGACATCAGTATGTTTATTGACTTCACGTTCTATTTCCTCCGATAAATTTTCTTTAATGGACTTTTCTACTTCTTGAATTTTAATTTCTATACCTTTTTCAATTTCCCCTTTAATTTTTACTCCTGTATCTTGTATTTCAGTCCTCAATTTCTTGTTTTGCTGTTCGATTTTCTTGTCACATTCCTTTTTAATAATTTTAACTTCTTCTCTTATCTTTAAATTGTCTTCTTTTATGCTATTAATTTCGCTTCTAAAAATCTTAGTTATATCTTCCTTTTGTTGATCCAATTTCTTATCTATTTCTTCTTTCATCTTCATATTATCTTCTTTTCTGCTTTTATTAGACTCTTCCAATTTCTTATCCTGCTGATCAAATCTCATCATAAGGATTTCAAGTATGCTGTTCATATCAGGTTGACTTTTTTTTCTTGGTTTTTCTTGTACCACCAGTTCTTCTTGTTCATTTCCACCATCAGTTGTCTCTGTCTCTATTTCTATCATAGTTCGATCCTGTTCTCCCCCTATCTCTATTAAATTCTCTCCTTCTTCTATCTCTGCTTCTTCCTGTGTCTGTCCAGTTTGAATCAGCTCTTCCACTCGATAATCTCCGGCTTCTAATACTCTCTCTTCATGTACCTGTACCGCCACACTTTCCATCTCAATCTCTCCTCCATCACTACTTTCACTCTCATCTCCTACTATCTTACCATCTCTCAATCTCATTTTTCCCTCCATATTCACAATTTATTCTATCGAGATAATTATAACTAATATGAATCACAAAAAAAAATTTCAAATCAAGTTTTCAAAAAAAAATTTTAAATATTAATTATTTAAATAGGCTCTAGTTTTGATTGTTTAGAGCGAAATAATAAAAAAAAAATTTAACAAAATTCTCAAGTTTTAATTATTGGAATAGGCTCTAATTTTGAGTGTTTAGAGCCCCACGTTGGGCGCCAAAATTTATAACATATATGATGAGTGTATGAATAATAATAATATGTTTTGATTATATCAATCACAATGTTATAAAATATTCCTTATCTTTAATAAATTTTGAATTTTAAATATAAATAGTGAATAGGTAAGAATTAACTCAATGTAATTATCTTCCAATATGATTAATTAAATATGCCACCGGCTATTCCCTTATGTCAAGGTCAGAGTTCAAATATTCAACCAAACTATATTCAAAATCAGTTAATACACAAATTTGCAATAAAATGACTGTAAAACCGCACTATCCTAGACCAACAATGTTTTCTAGGCATGAATTGTATATAAATTTCTAACCTTTCTAATTCAAAATGTGTCAAACTTCAAAAATACCGTTAATAAACCAAAACATGCATCAAATATATATAAATGAAATATTCTGTCTTGAGTTACTAAACAATTTGGATTAAACTTAACAAAAAATGAATAAAAATAATTTAGTTAAATACATAAAACAGTGAAAATAAAAAATGTTCATGGAAGTTACAAAAATCAAACAACAGAAAAGTTCTTTATTGATAATAATGGAAGAGTGATACCGTTTTATGAAGATCTTGTTTTCTCTTCGGTCTGCTAAGCCTTAGGATCCCCTTTTCAACAACAGGCCTATGTTACCCAGCACAGCAATGATATCACGAACTTTGGAAATTTTACTAATAAGATTTCTTCTAATCACTGCACAATCAGCTTTTACATCCAAAGGTAAGTTCAATAATGCTATTATTTCTTGTTAGAAACTAGAGTATCTTTCTTTAAATCAATTCAGGAAGCATTTATAACGATTAACTACTCAGCAACAATTTTAACCATTTATTCTTTCATAAAATCATATAAATTTCTCTTACCAATTGCTTTCTCTGGTTACCTTGGGATATTCTTTATACTTTAAACTGTTTTAATACTTTCTATTATCAATACTTTCAAAAAAAACTCAAAATTTCTACGGAGCAAATTTTTAATACCACTTCTATTTCAACAACCAGAAAACAAGAGAGATTCTATCAAATCAACAAAAAAAACAACTGACAAATTCAACAAACTTAAATCTATACATCTTTTCCATCTAATCGCCTACTAATTTCTTATTTAAATAAAATTATTAACAAAATCTAATTCTTGATTCAATATTACAATTTAAAACAATGATCATTTTTTTTTATATTCTTATGAAATTTACTAGCACTACAAACTAATAATTTTCTCTTTTTCAGAATATTTCATTTGACATTTGAACTATTAATAAATTAGAATATGGTTGGTAAATTTGTATAATTTAAAAGTAAGTAGAAGTTTTAACATTTATTTTAACTATTTGTGATGTCTTTTTTTTATAATTTAATTTTCTCATTTACTTACACCCCTAATTCATTTAAAATTAATGTTTGATTACTAACGTATTGGCAATTTTATAAACTTTTAATTATCTACTTTACCCATTTATCAATTTCATAATTATCAAAACTTTATATAATGTAGATTAATCATTTTTGAATCTTTAAATAAAAATCTTTGAAATGTATTTGTATTTTTTTTTTCTTATTATTCTATTTTCTTTTTCCTTTTTTAGGAATTATGAAGAAGATGATGATAATCAATCCCAATGTTACTAAATTTGCGCTCTGACCCGAAATAAGAAAATCTCCTTTCTCTACTTTCCATTAGATTTTCCTTCTACATTCTTATTTAATATAACATAGTAACTAATATCATCTCAAAATATATATATATATATTGAGATGATATTATATATATATATATTTTGAGATGATATTAGTTACTATGTTATATTAAATAAGAATGTAGAAGGAAAATCTAATGGAAAGTAGAGAAAGGAGATTTTCTTATTTCGGGTCAGAGCGCAAATTTAGTAACATTGGGATTGATTATCATCATCTTCTTCATAATTCCTAAAAAAAGGAAAAAGAAAATAGAATAATAAGAAAAAAAAAATACAAATACATTTCAAAGATTTTTATTTAAAGATTCAAAAATGATTAATCTACATTATATAAAGTTTTGATAATTATGAAATTGATAAATGGGTAAAGTAGATAATTAAAAGTTTATAAAATTGCCAATACGTTAGTAATCAAACATTAATTTTAAATGAATTAGGGGTGTAAGTAAATGAGAAAATTGAATTATAAAAAAAAGACATCACAAATAGTTAAAATAAATGTCAAAACTTCTACTTACTTTTAAATTATACAAATTTACCAACCATATTCTAATTTATTAATAGTTCAAATGCCAAATGAAATATTCTGAAAAAGAGAAAATTATTAGTTTGTAGTGCTAGTAAATTTCATAAGAATATAAAAAAGAATGATCATTGTTTTAAATTGTAATACTGAATCAGGAATTAGATTTTGTTAATAATTTTATTTGAATAAGAAATTAGTAGGCGATTAGATGGAAAAGATGTATAGATTTAAGTTTGTTGAATTTGTCAGTTGTTTCTTTGTTGATTTGATAGACTGTCTCTTGTTTTCTGGTGGTTGAAATAGAAGTTGTATTAAAAATTTGCTCCGTAGAAATTTTGAGTTTTTTTTGAAAGTATTGATAATAGAAAGTATTAAAACAGTTTAAAGTATAAAGAATATCCCAAGGTAACCAGAGAAAGCAATTGGTAAGAGAAATTTATATGATTTTATGAAAGAATAAATGGTTAAAATTGTTGCTGAGTAGTTAATCGTTATAAATGCTTCCTGAATTGATTTAAAGAAAGATACTCTAGTTTCTAACAAGAAAGAATAGCATTATTGTACTTACCTTTGGATGTAAAAGCTGATTGTGCAGTGATTAGAAGAAATCTTATTAGTAAAATTTCCAAAGTTCGTGATATCATTGCTGTGCTGGGTAACATAGGCCTGTTCTTGAAAAGGGGATCCTAAGGCTTAGCAGACCGAAGAGAAAACAAGATCTTCATAAAACGGTATCACTCTTCCATTATTATCAATAAAGAACTTTTCTGTTGTTTGATTTTTGTAATTTCCATGAACATTTTTTTTTTTCACTGTTTTATGTATTTAACTAAATTATTTTTATTCACTTTTTGTTAAGTTTAATCCAAATTGTTTAGTAACTCAAGACAGAATATTTCATTTATATATATTCGATGCTTGTTTTGGTTTATTAACGGTATTTTTGAAGTTTGACACATTTTGAATTAGAAAGGTTAGAAATTTATATACAATTCATGCCTAGAAAACATTGTTGGTCTAGGATAGTGCGGTTTTACAGTCATTTTATTGCAAATTTGTGTATTAACTGATTTTGAATCTAGTTTGGTTGAATATTTGAACTCTGACCTTGACATAAGGGAATAGCCGGTAGCATATTTAATTAATCATATTGGAAGATAATTACATTGAGTTAATTCTTACCTATTCACTATTTATATTTAAAATTCAAAATTAATTAAAGGTAAGGAATATTTTATAACATAGTGATTGATATTATCAAAACATATTATTATTATTCATACACTCATCATATATGTTATAAATTTTGGCGCCCAACGTGGGGCTCTAAACAATCAAAATTAGAGCCGATTCAAATAATTAAAATTTGAGAATTTTGTTAAATTTTTTTTTTATTATTTCGCTCTAAACAATCAAAACTAGAGCCTATTTAAATAATTAATATTTAAAATATTTTTTTTTGAAAACTTGATTTGAAATTTTTTTTGTGATTCATATTAGTTATATTTATCTCGATAGAATAAATTGTGAATATGGAGGGAAAAATGAGATTGAGAGATGGTAAGATAGTAGGAGATGAGAGTGAAAGTAGTGATGGAGGAGAGATTGAGATGGAAAGTGTGGCAGTACAAGTACATGAAGAGAGAGTGTTAGGAGCCGGAGATTATCGAGTGGAAGAGCTGATTCAAACTGGACAGACACAGGAAGAAGCAGAAACGGAAGAAGGAGAGAATTTAATAGAGATAGGAGGAGAGCAGGATCGAACTATGGTAGAAATAGAGACAGAGGCAAATGCTGGTGGAAATAAACCAGAAGAACAGGTAGTACAGGAAAGACCAAGAGAGGAGTCCCAAGCTGATATGTTCAGGATGATACAAAGTTTAATCATGAATATGAATGACGATATAAACAAAAATATGGATAAGAAATTGGAAGAGTATAATAAAAGCAGAAAAGAAGATAATATGAAGATGAAAGAAGATATTAATAAAAAATTAGATGAAATAAAAGAAGATAATAAGATTTTTAAAAGAGAAATTAGTAGTATTAAAGAAGATAATTTGAAGATCAAGGAAGAAATGAAAATTATGAAGATAGACTGTGACAAGAATATGGAACAGCAAAATATTAAATTAAGGAATGAAATCCAGGAGACAGGGATTAAAATTAAGGGGGAAATTAAAATGGTAGAAGAGAAAATAGTAGAAGTGAGTAAACAAACAGAACAAATAAAAAAAGAAATAGGACAGATAAGGATGCAAGAGCAAATTAATGAAGAAGTTGTAGACAATTTAAAAATTAACTTAGGAAAAGAATTTGAAAAACTAGAGGGAGAAGTAGAAAAACAAAAAGGAGTTTGTAGTAGGAATCAAGAATTAACCAAGTATCAATTAAATAAGGAAATGGAAGATATGCAAAAGAAGTTACAAGAAATTATGGATAATAATGTCAGAGGAAATATGGTGGGAGTTCTTCCTAACATGATATCACACTACAACAATACCGGAATTAAATTTGATGGAAACATTAATCATATACATCCAAAAGTATTTGTGAATATAATAAAAAGTAAAACAAAACATATTAGTGATTTCTCGGAGAAAAAACTGTTGATCCGGGATATGTTAACAGGACATCCTTTACTATGGTTCTGCAATAAAGAAAATCAAATGTCGTCAATAAAAGATTTCGAAGAGCAATTTTGTAGATATTTCTGGGGGGAAATCCAACAAGCTACTTTTAGAGAAAAACTGTATTTTGGTAAATATGACTATAATAAAGGAAAATTTCAAAAGAATAATGAGAAAATGAAGCAGACTAATAAAAGATTGGAGAAAATAAAAGAAGATACTAAGACATTTATAAGACAAATAAACTATATGAAGGAAGATAATTTGAAGAGCATAGAGGAAGACACAAATAAAATAGATGAAGAAAGGAAGAAGACTATTAAGAAATTTGTAGATGGATATAAAGCAAAGCAAGTAGCATTCTGGGAAAAATTGTACATTTGGAAATATAAAGAAAGGGGGAAGAAAACTAAATTTATATTAGGTTATACGTATATAGGAAAATACCAAGAAAGGGGGAAGAAATTTAAAAATATAGTAGGTATTGGGTATATTTGGAATTATCAGGAAAGGGGTAAGGTATTTAGATTTATTAAAAGGTTAGATGTATAGGAAAATTTATTAAAAAAGGGGAAATAATTCGAAAACTAGAAAAACAAATTATATTTAAATGAATGTTTAGAATGAATGTGATATTAAAAAAAAAATAGAAATAAAGAAATTTATAAAGAAAATGCATGGGTAGATGATATTAATAGCAAAGTTTTGTAAATAATAGTATTAAGATGTAAATATCAAATTAAGATTGAATGGTTTTATTAAAAAAAAAAAAGGTTTATACAATCTGAGCAAATAATATTAATTGAGGCTAAAGTTTTTGTAAAATGAGTGTTTATTTATAAAAAAAAATAGATTAAAATTATAATTTTTAATCCAACATCAATGAAATGTTTGATGTAAAAATTTTAATTGGGGGATTTGAGATGATATTAGTTACTATGTTATATTAAATAAGATGTAGAAGGAAAATCTAATGGAAAGTAGAGAAAGGAGATTTTCTTATTTCGGGTCAGAGCGCAAATTTAGTAACATTGGGATTGATTATCATCATCTTCTTCATAATTCCTAAAAAAAGGAAAAAGAAAATAGAATAATAAGAAAAAAAAATACAAATACATTTCAAAGATTTTTATTTAAAGATTCAAAAATGATTAATCTACATTATATAAAGTTTTGATAATTATGAAATTGATAAATGGGTAAAGTAGATAATTAAAAGTTTATAAAATTGCCAATACGTTAGTAATCAAACATTAATTTTAAATGAATTAGGGGTGTAAGTAAATGAGAAAATTGAATTATAAAAAAAAGACATCACAAATAGTTAAAATAAATGTCAAAACTTCTACTTACTTTTAAATTATACAAATTTACCAACCATATTCTAATTTATTAATAGTTCAAATGCCAAATGAAATATTCTGAAAAAGAGAAAATTATTAGTTTGTAGTGCTAGTAAATTTCATAAGAATATAAAAAAGAATGATCATTGTTTTAAATTGTAATACTGAATCAGGAATTAGATTTTGTTAATAATTTTATTTGAATAAGAAATTAGTAGGCGATTAGATGGAAAAGATGTATAGATTTAAGTTTGTTGAATTTGTCAGTTGTTTCTTTGTTGATTTGATAGACTGTCTCTTGTTTTCTGGTGGTTGAAATAGAAGTTGTATTAAAAATTTGCTCCGTAGAAATTTTGAGTTTTTTTGAAAGTATTGATAATAGAAAGTATTAAAACAGTTTAAAGTATAAAGAATATCCCAAGGTAACCAGAGAAAGCAATTGGTAAGAGAAATTTATATGATTTTATGAAAGAATAAATGGTTAAAATTGTTGCTGAGTAGTTAATCGTTATAAATGCTTCCTGAATTGATTTAAAGAAAGATACTCTAGTTTCTAACAAGAAAGAATAGCATTATTGTACTTACCTTTGGATGTAAAAGCTGATTGTGCAGTGATTAGAAGAAATCTTATTAGTAAAATTTCCAAAGTTCGTGATATCATTGCTGTGCTGGGTAACATAGGCCTGTTCTTGAAAAGGGGATCCTAAGGCTTAGCAGACCGAAGAGAAAACAAGATCTTCATAAAACGGTATCACTCTTCCATTATTATCAATAAAGAACTTTTCTGTTGTTTGATTTTTGTAATTTCCATGAACATTTTTTTTTTTCACTGTTTTATGTATTTAACTAAATTATTTTTATTCACTTTTTGTTAAGTTTAATCCAAATTGTTTAGTAACTCAAGACAGAATATTTCATTTATATATATTCGATGCTTGTTTTGGTTTATTAACGGTATTTTTGAAGTTTGACACATTTTGAATTAGAAAGGTTAGAAATTTATATACAATTCATGCCTAGAAAACATTGTTGGTCTAGGATAGTGCGGTTTTACAGTCATTTTATTGCAAATTTGTGTATTAACTGATTTTGAATCTAGTTTGGTTGAATATTTGAACTCTGACCTTGACATAAGGGAATAGCCGGTAGCATATTTAATTAATCATATTGGAAGATAATTACATTGAGTTAATTCTTACCTATTCACTATTTATATTTAAAATTCAAAATTAATTAAAGGTAAGGAATATTTTATAACATAGTGATTGATATTATCAAAACATATTATTATTATTCATACACTCATCATATATGTTATATATATATATATATATATATATATATATATATATATATATATATATATATATATATATATATATATATATATAAAGTGCCAAGAAAATGCGTATTAATATAAACAAAAGGGGAAAATTATTGGGCATGTACGCAAAAAGGATCAATAAGGCCACGAGTAGGAATGGTAACCGCAGACATGCATGTTTCTGGCTCATTAGCCGTCATCAGTGCGGCATAACCAAGTAGGGTATTGCACTTGGCTAGCAAAAGTGTTGGGTACTTGGGAGCAAAGGATGTTGGGGAAACATGTGTAAAGAAACATAAAAACACAAAAACAACGAAAGCTCACACAGGAGTCCTATCGCCATTTTGTGCTTTCGGCCAGCTGTGCCAATGGGTTTTCGGCTAGCAACCAGCGTCGCAACGTTGGCGAAACGGATTCATTGTGTTTGAGTGCCAAGAAAATGCGTATTAATATAAACAAAAGGGGAAAATTATTGGGCATGTACGCAAAAAGGTTGCTAGCCGAAAACCCATTGGCACAGCTGGCCGAAAGCACAAAATGGCGATAGGACTCCTGTGTGAGCTTTCGTTGTTTTTGTGTTTTTATGTTTCTTTACACATGTTTCCCCAACATCCTTTGCTCCCAAGTACCCAACACTTTTGCTAGCCAAGTGCAATACCCTACTTGGTTATGCCGCACTGATGACGGCTAATGAGCCAGAAACATGCATGTCTGCGGTTACCATTCCTACTCGTGGCCTTATTGATCCTTTTTGCGTACATGCCCAATAATTTTCCCCTTTTGTTTATATTAATACGCATTTTCTTGGCATTTTTTTATTTCATATCCTGGGCTTAGAACGACTCAAACACAATGAATCCGTTTCGCCAACGTTGCGACGCTGGTTGCTAGCCGAAAACCCATTGGCACAGCTGGCCGAAAGCACAAAATGGCGATAGGACTCCTGTGTGAGCTTTCGTTGTTTTTGTGTTTTTATGTTTCTTTACACATGTTTCCCCAACATCCTTTGCTCCCAAGTACCCAACACTTTTGCTAGCCAAGTGCAATACCCTACTTGGTTATGCCGCACTGATGACGGCTAATGAGCCAGAAACATGCATGTCTGCGGTTACCATTCCTACTCGTGGCCTTATTGATCCTTTTTGCGTACATGCCCAATAATTTTCCCCTTTTGTTTATATTAATACGCATTTTCTTGGCACTTTTTTTATTTCATATCCTGGGCTTAGAACGACTCAAACACAATGAATCCGTTTCGCCAACGTTGCGACGCTGGTTGCTAGCCGAAAACCCATTGGCACAGCTGGCCGAAAGCACAAAATGGCGATAGGACTCCTGTGTGAGCTTTCGTTGTTTTTGTGTTTTTATGTTTCTTTACACATGTTTCCCCAACATCCTTTGCTCCCAAGTACCCAACACTTTTGCTAGCCAAGTGCAATACCCTACTTGGTTATGCCGCACTGATGACGGCTAATGAGCCAGAAACATGCATGTCTGCGGTTACCATTCCTACTCGTGGCCTTATTGATCCTTTTTGCGTACATGCCCAATAATTTTCCCCTTTTGTATATATATATATATATATATATATATATATATATATATATATATATATATATATATATATATATATATATATATATATATAAGAAAGATGGCGTTTTGGCGACCATTTAAAACGGGTGATCAAGATCCATCATCGTCGCAATTATCAATAGATAACAATTATATTAATAACAGTCTCGAATTAAAACACAAAGATTTACAATTAAAATTAACAAGTTTTAATTTGAAAGAATTAATTTGTTATTTGACAATTTTCAAATTGATACAAAATATACAACAACCGTTTTTATTTTGAAATTAAAAATTAAAATTAATAAAAATTTATGAACAGACCTTTTTTATTTAATTCCACGCCAATGGTCGGCATTGTCCCCAAAGGGATTAAAATTCCGACAAAGACCAAAGAATATTACATTGAGTTTGGAAAGAGTATACTTACTATTGCAGAAAGTAAATCGTTGAGTTTTGGATTAAGCAGATTTCTACCATTAACATAACAATTAAGTATATCCATAGAGTTAACAATCGTATAAACCAAAATAGCTATAACACTCCAGCCAAATAATCTGATATAATATTTAACGATTTTTCCCAACTCTACGTATAGGTAAAAAGCTTCTTTAAATTTTATAATACAGTCTTTGGTATCGTTTATTGATGAGAATTTATTTTCAACCGCATTTCGACCCACACTGAGTAATAACAAATACACATCTTTATAAGAGTTTTTTATAATCCTGTTAATGGTCAATGTTATAAGGCTAAAGTATAATAGACCTATTTCATAAAAATACAGATACGCATTTACTCTTGGATCTTTCTGATCTAAAAAAATGTGAGTGAGAATATTTACTGTAGTGCAAATGTGAACTGAAATGCAAGCAAATATAAACAATCCGCAACTGTGTCGTTCAAAATTTGTTTTCTTATGTATCTCTTCAAGTTTTGTTATAAATTCTACATGTATTGTTTTATTCAAAAATAAGCTAATCGCGTTTATTATTGGTAATATTAAGTACATAGAATAATTCATAATTTCTGTTACAAATAATGACTGTTCTTTATATTTGTTTTCTAAATATCCTATGGTTTCTATCATTAAAACAAACGCTCCAATTGGATATAAACAGTAAATTATTATAAGGATTAAATTCAATTCCCAATATACTTGTTTTTTAGTGGTAAACTTGTAGAGAGGCATTATTGCGAATAAACTACATACAAAGTAGAATTTATGTAGAATCCATATTTCAATTTTTCCAGCACCTAAAATTAAATTAATCTTAGAGTAAAAAATAAAAATAAAATAACAATCATTGCTAAGAAACACGGTAAATTTACCTTTTGATTTATGATTTCTTTTTTCATTTTTAAAAACTGTAAATTTAATCTGCATTATGTGGTTTTATTAATTTTTATATTTGTCTCTAACAAAAACACTATAAAAATTGTATGTCAAGTAACTAACATACGCAAAGCTGCAAAACTATAGTTTGTATATTAGATTAATGTTTATTGATTTGTAAGTGTACTTATTTTTACATTAACTAAATTATTGTATATCAAAGTTCTAAAAAGAAAACTTCTAAATTAGGTTTAAAACATATATATTATAACATATATAACTTGCTAAGAATTATAATATATAAGTTATTATGCTATAATTAAAATTTGCCTTGTAGTTTATAAATTTTGAACGTTGAATTTTATTTAAAATTTTTATATAGGCAAATTAGTTTTTATGATTTCAATTTTATGAATTTAGATTATATTAATTTATTTATTTATTTATTTACCCGACACTGACTCTTTTCTCTTGGGCAGAATTCAATGCAAGTTTAAATAAATTATATACTATTGGATAAATATAAAAATTTACTACTCTTATATACCAAATGACATGATTGCGTTGAGAATTTAGAAAGAGAAGAAAATTTATAACCTAACCTTTTTTTTAACAAACGATTGAAAATTAAACGAATGTTTAAAAACTTGGCTTATTAAACAAAATGAAAATGAAAAATCTGATAATTATTACAATTTGAAACAACAGAAATAAACTTATATACTAAGGAAATAGTGATTAGTGAAATAGTGAAAATGTTCGTACAATATTTATAATAAAACACAAAAGTTTTTTTTTTATTGTTAATAAAGAAAGAACTTATACCAGTTTCTCGTAGAACTTCTTAAACATTTAGATGACTTCAAACCTGGATTTAAATATGATTATCTCCATAACCATTAAAAATTTCATCAAAAATCTCTGGATAATCAGCTACCTCTATATACTGCTCTAAAGGTAAGTGAATTCTATTACTTTAACGTATTATCTGCTACAATTCTCTTCTAAATTTACTTATAAAGTGTCTCATACAATCTACAGCTCCACTCTGATATTTCTGGACTTTATTTTCTATCTAAATCAGATTTTCTGCTTACCATATATGCTCAATTACTTCTTCTTTATATTCGCTATACTTTTATATCAATTATACTCGATTATTTCTATCTTTTTTAATTAAAACACAATTTTTAAAACAGAACAAAATTTAATACGTCTTTTCTTTTCAATAACCAAAAAACAAGAGAGCGATTACAAAATCAACAACTGAACAACTGAAAAATTCAACAAACTTCCACTACCTATCTATCTAGTGTCTTTTACCTACTTGATAATTTTTTTACATAAATTACAAATCAGAATACTCGATTTCTAATACAGATTTAAACAATTATTTAAATTCAAAATCCTGTTACCTCTGAACTGAACTTAAAATCACATATTTATTAAACTATAATCTAAAATACTTTTCTATTTTAAGATTTTTCATTTTCATCAAAATCAATTCTATAAAAATAAATATGATGCTTTAAAATTCCAATCTTGATTATTGTAAACGTAAGTAAGTTCTAATTTAATACATGATTTAAATTATTCTTAATTTAAAATTTATATGTCTTTAGCATTGATATTTTCACACACAACTTTCTTATTCTATTTAAATATGATTCCTTAATTTAAATCATTATAAAACAACAATATGTATCATTACAAATTTATATAAAATCCTTTTTTTTTATTTTCAAATATTTAATTTTCTTATTTTCTTTCAAAAAAAAATCATTTAAATTTAAACTATAACAAACAACTATATGCTATTTTTTTTTACAAATAGATATGTTTTAAAACTCACATTTGATATTCTATTTACTTATATTTATTTTCTCTTTTTTAGGAAAGAAGAAAGAAAACCAAAAACTTAAATATTAACAAAATTTGAACAAACTTATACTAACTGTATGGCTTTGTATTCTACCCAGAGATCAAAATTGTCCTCGTTTAATTACTTCATAATAACTTTATTTAAATTTTTTTTTTATTAATTATAGCATACTACCTCATATCATCTCAATATATATATATTTTGAGATGTTATAAGATAATATGTTATAATTAAAAAAAAAAAAATTAAATAAGTACTGATCACATTAATAAAACGAAGATATTCTTAATTCCAGGCAGAATTCAAGGCTATAGATTTTATATACATTTGTTCAAATTTTTTTTTTCATGACCATAAATATTTTCCAAGTTTTTTTTTCTTATTTCCTAAAAAAGGGAAAACAAAATTAATATATATAGAATATTGGATTAGTTTTTTTTTTATTAAAAAAAGGAAAAAGTATATCTATTTTAGAAAATGCATATAACTGTTTGTTATACTTTAAATTAAATTGAATATTTTTTTTTATATAAGAAAGTTAAATGTTTAAAAAAAAGGTTTCATATAAAGTATAAATACTAGATGATATATCATTTCAAAAAGTATAATTTATATCATAGATTAAATTAAAAACTACTTACGTTTATAATAATTAATATTTGAGATTCAAGCGAGGATATTGTTTGTAATAGATTTAAATTTTGATGAAATAAGAAATTGTGAAATTTTAAAAGTATTTTATGTTAGAATTATATAAATATTAGATTTTTGTTTGAAATTAAATGTAACAGAATTTTGAATGTAAAAATCTATATATATAAAAAAGGATGTGTTTTTATGTACGAAATCGATGAACTCAAAAACTACTGGACCGATTATTATGAAAATTGGTATATATATGTATTTTTCCACGGAGAAGGTTTATATGATATGCTCATTAATGCCACTCGCCACCAGGTGGCGCTGCAAAGTATTAACTTCTGCCCCGTTTAACCGATTGTCATGAAAAGTGGTATGTATATGTATTTTTTCACGGAGAAAACGAATATGCTATGCTCATTGATTCCACTCGCCACCAGGTGGCGCTACAGAGTAGCAACTTCTGCCCTGTTCAACCGATTGTCATGAAAATTGGTATGTATATGTATTTTTTCACGAACAAAACGAATATGCTATGCTCATTGATGCCACGGGCCACCAGGTGGCGCTGCAGAGTAGCAACTTCTATCCCGTTCAACCAATTGTCATGAAAATTGGTATGTATATGTATTTTTCCAAGGAGAAGGTTTGCATAATATGCTCATTGATGCCACTCGCCACTGGGTGGCGCTGCAGAGTAGCAACTTCTGCCCCGTTCAACTGATTGTCATGAAAATTGGTATGCATATGTATTTTTCCACGGAGAAGGTTTGAGGTGGCGCTGCAGAGTAACAACTTCTGCCCTGTTCAACCGATTGTCGTCAAAATCAGTAGGATGCTGTATTTTTAATGGTTAATATGAATATAATATTCGTATTAATGGAAGTTACCACCAGATAGCGCTTCCATTAAACGAGCAACCACTACTTATTTGATTATTTTAACCACGCCACCGTAAGGTGGCGCAGTTAATATCACATATATTTAAACGAGCAATCCTTACTTAAGTATTGTGATGCCACCGGAAGGTGGCGCAGTTAGTATCACTTATATTTAAACAAGAAATTCTTACTAAATTAAGTATTGTGATGCATCTAATATATTTTATCAATAAACTACAAAATATAACGAAAAAAAATAGTATAAACCTGATAACTAACGAGAAAATATGATGAAAACGATAAAATCAAAATAAATTGAAAAAACGAAAAATGGAAGAATGACATAAATGATTTGCGGTACGAAGTCCGCCGGGTTAGCTAGTAATTGTATAAATCTAAATCAAGTGTTACAATTTGTAATTTTGTGACAATGTATCAAGTAGTAGTAGTAGATAGATAGTAGTTGAAGCTTTGTTATAGAAGGCAATTGTTAGTTTTTGTTGATTTTGGAAGATCTCTCTTGTTTTTTTGTTCGTTAAAGAAGCGACATGTATTAAATTTGGTTCCTGTTAAAATTTGAGTTTTTTTATTGAAATTAGTAAGATAAAAGAGTTTAATTAATAGAAAATCGATACTAAAGTAAAGGAGAAGTGATTGAATACCCTGGTAAGCAGAGAAATTTATTTATAATTAGAAAATAGAATCTAAGAAGAGGCTAAAGCGAAGTAGTACATTGTACGAGGAGATATTTGATTGAATTTGAAAGCAAATAGTAATGATAAAAGTTTTATAAGTATCAGAATTTATGTACCTGCCTAGCTGTTCCAATAATTAGCAGATGATCCAGAGTTTTGAACGAGTTTTATGGTTTTATGGTCCTGAAGTGGATACAATCCTGGGAGTGGAGCATATCTTCAAGATTAACGGTATCCAAATTTCATTTTAACAATAAAGAACTTTTCTGTGTTTGGTTTTTATATATTTAATGAACATTTATTTTCACTGTTTCACTGTGCACTATTTCCTTAGTTTATAAGATTATTTTACTTGTTTTTATTGATAATAGTTATGATATTTTCCATTCTCATTCAAATTGAATAAGTTGAGTTTTGAAAACAATTATCTGTCCAACATTCTAAGTATATTATAGGTTAATATAATTCTTCTTTCCCGAAATCTCATCAGCATAACGTCAGTTAGTTCATTCGCATAAAAATTTTATATTTTACAAACAAGATTATATAATAATCTAAGTTAAATGTTGAATTCTGCCCATGAAGATAGAGTCATTGTCGGGAAATATAATATTAATTTACAATACTTGAAAATTTAAAACAATTTGCCTATATAAAACTTTTAATAAAATTTTAATAAAAAAAACCTATGATCCTTGTTGCGTACATTGCCCGTTATCCTCTTATCCACAATACTATGGGGCTGCGTCATCAGTAAAAAGAATGTCTGCAGCTGTACAATTGGGGTCCTCAGCATCTTTTCTTAGAAACCATCATCACCATGTTAAACTCTTTCCAAAATACCTTCATTGGCTAAGATTCGATTACATTCCTGCTCTACTCTTTACTGCAGCTCCTCGAGGTTTTTCACAGGAGTGGCGTATACGAAATTGTTTAAGTGCTCCCAAAGGAAAAAGTCAAGGAGGTTTAAATCAGGCAATCTTGCAGGACATGGTACAGGTCCGCCACTTCCTATCCATCTTTATCCAAAAAATCCGTCTAAATGCTCTCTTGCGGCAATTAAAAAAATGGGCCGGAGTACCATTGTGCTGGACCTGGAACCACATTACAAAAAACTTCGTGTCTCCGAAACCGTTAATTTGCGCACATATGTTTATTAAGACTTTTCTGCATATTTTGGGCCAATTTGTGAAACTTTTTTTTTAACACCTTGTATATTACTGAAAATTAAAAGTAATAATATTTTCTAGAATTTCTTTACTACTAATGGTGTAAAAGTCCATTTGTATTTAATAATATAAAGCAATACTTGCTGATTGCGGTTCGCAAGATTAAATTATTTTTATTGGATTTTAACAGTCACGGCATATTTATCAACATATAAATATATAACTTTTTATTTTATTTTCTCTATCAAAACAAAACAATAACAAAGAAATAATATACGTAATATTTAAGTAATTATTTTGTCAAAAACTTCGACCTACATTCAAATTTGATTAATGTTACTTTTTATTTATGAAATAATTTTATTGTATTAGTAAGGAATGTCAGTTGCGTGCAAATATACTTTATTGTAACTAAAGTTTGTAAAGATAAAAGATAGTTAATGTAGTATTAAAGGTCCAAGATTATTAACATAACCTTTATTAAACAGAACTATAATATCAAAAACAAACATGTAGTGAAGAACATTTGGCAACTTGAATATGCCTGTTGGAGAGAAAGTTGGATTTCCATCTGGAAAGGCTTGGCGAGAGTCCGTATGAAGGCAGGTTGTTCAAGAGAGCTGCATGCCGCACTTGATCAAATGCTTTTGAGATGTCTAGTGATACTGTTTGAGTCTTCACATGGCAGTGGATGGCATCACTCCAGACATGAGTTACATATGCTAGCAGATCGGCTGTTAACCTTTGTTGGCGAAAAACATATTGCCTGTCACTTAAAAGGTTGTTTGTCTCAAGGTAGCTCAGGATCTCGTGATTAACGTATTTCTCCATAGTTTTGCCAATAACAGATAGAAGAGCTAGGTGTCTGTAGTTTGAAGGCAGGGTATTGAAGCCATTCTTGGGGACTGGTTGTACTCGAGCAGTTTTTCAGGATTCTGGAAAAATACCAGTATTATGTGATAGTTGAAATAACTTAGTGAAAACTGGCGCTAGTTCAGGAGCACAAGCCTTTGGAGAGCCCGTGGAATAAAAGGAAGCTCCATGTTGTCCGGTGGGTTTAGAGTCGAGTTCGAAGAGAAAATTTTGCAAAGAGTTCTGCCTTTCCTGTGGAGGAGGTAACGATTGAGCCGTCATCTGCAGTGAGTGGAGGCAGTGAACTGTTTCTAAAATTGTTATTGATATATTTGGCGAGAGTCCAGAAGGACTTCCATTAGGGTTTGGCATTACCTTCTCTCTCATTCGAGAGTCAAAGAGCCTTTTGGAATTGGAAATAGTTGTGTTGTATCTGTTTCTACCGTTTATATCATCTTAGCTTTCCGACCTACATAGCAATCTTTATTTTTTTTTATTAAGGATGTCGTCGTAGGTATACAAATGTACCGAGAACATCTATTGGGGCAGAAGAGACAATTTATTAATTTGGGATTTAAAGGCTTGGAAGTTAGGACGAGTGAGGAAGACGTGGGAAGGTAAGGAGCTCTTTAGAGCACTATAGAGCGGAGTTCTTCTGAGTAAAATCCGTTTATGTATCGGTAAAACAAGGAAAGATTAGACACTGCTCTTCGGTGGGACAATGGGGCTAGGTTTTTGGTGATACTGGTGTCGTTTATTTGTCGAACTGCTCTTCTCTGTATTGCATCAAAAACTCTGAGCCTTGACGGAGCTTCTGTTTAGCTTTAAAGTGAGAAATGTAAGCTTCCACGGCACACTGAATGATTTCAGTTATACTGTTGCAAACTGCCGTTGTATCTTCGTTGATAAAGCAGACGGGGTTCCAGGGAAAAGTTGCAAAGTAGTCTCGGAGGCCTTCCCAATCTGCCATTTTCAAGTTCCAAAAAGTTCTCTTGGCCGGTACTTCGAATGGGTGAGGTTTGATTGGACATTTGACTTCTACTACAGCATGATCAGAATTACCTAGGGGAGACAGAACATTTACATTATATTGCTCAGGGTAAGTGTTCAGAAAAAAATCCAGAGTATTAGAACTGTGGTTGACAGCTCTGGGAAAGTAAGTGGACTTGTCGATTAGTTGGGACAGTCCATGGCTGATTGCAAACTCCTCAGTTAGCCTGCCTTCTGTGTTCGTTTTGTTGGACTTAAGCCACTTTTCGTGGTGAACATTAAAGTCCCCAAGCATAATTATCTCAGCAGAAGGGTACTCACTATTAAGGTAGTCGATATTTTTTTATAAATAGACAAATAGTTCGTCGCAATTATCGTCTGATGGCCGATAAATACAATATTTAAATTTACTAGAGGCTTTTAGTGTTAATTTTAACCAAATGATCTTGTCTTTGTTGTTTTCTAGTGCAGGTAATTTATTATATAGAGCAAGAAAGAATGCTTCCTACGTAAACACATACATTAAGCTTTACCTACAGTTGACTCGCCTATAAGCCGATCCTGTCTTGTGACACTGTGATAATTCCACAACAATAGACATAGAGTATTTAAAAGGGATTATTTAGTTTTACAGGTGTTATCAAAATGACTTTTACAATGAGAAACTATATCTGTAAATAACAAACTTTTCTTCGGAAAGCATATTTTATGCGACTTCTTTAACATTTATGGGGTTTGTTAAACAGGTTAATATTGGAAAATAACATTTCAAATTAAACGATATTATAATTAAAATATATATTATATATTACCAGAATGTATATTAAAAACTGTTTGTAATGGCTGTTACAAACATTTTTTTAGAAATAAAATATTGATAAAAAATAAAATTTCAAAAATTGAAATTTAAGTAGTTAGAAAAATATATACCGCAAGAATAAGTATTTCGTAAATATTTCCTGAATCAAAATTTATAATATTTTTATAAAATAATTATTTCCATTAAATTAGAACATTATATATATATATATATTTGAAAACAATCAAATGGCTGTTTGATTGTTTTCATATTTGGTACTGTAATTACTTTTTTAAAGCTCTTTACTTGTGCCCACAAAAGTACAAAATTTTTACAGAACCATATAGTACATATAAATTTCTCTAATATTTTTATTCTAGTTTTTAATATTGCTAACAAATACATCATCTAAGAATTATATCTACATTTCGAAGTATATTAATCCCTAGTATACATATAGCCAAAACCATATACCTATATGATATTTAAAAATATGGACACAAACAAGGTAGTTACGGTAAATAAATGTCCAATGTCCAACATATATACACTAAACATTGAGACTAACTTCAGAAGTTTATTTGACTGCATAAACAAAAACATCAAAGTTAATCAATAAACTTGCTTCTACTGAAGTGTTAAACTCACTTTGCTCAGTTCTTATTCAAAATAACGTACAAACTGGATTTTAGTAAATCTATCACTAATCTGTTTTATAGACTTAAATGATTAAAAATTAATTATCTCACATGCGTGTATTATTCGTTTTTTGAAGAATTACAGTGATGAAAAAGAACTGAAAAATAAAATTACATCCGGTCGCAGACCAAAATTAAGTACCAGAATAACGAAAACCTGCTTCCAAGTCCCAAAAACACGTTTGGTCAATCAAAACGCAAATGAGAATTCAAAATAGAACACGAAGTAACTCATCGTAAATGTAAACGAACACCAAAATATACAGCGAAACAATTCGAAAAACAACAAAATGTTGCAGTGCGCATCGACGTGAACACTTTGCGAATAAAAAATTTCATTATTTTGGATTGTACTTCACCTTTTCGCACCAAAAGTTTATCAGCACCGACGTACAGTGTACCATAATAGCAAATATTCAGAGTTAAACTGGGTTTGCTTAAATTTTTTTTTGGTATGGTATTGATAGTTTATTGTACTATATTTCAGAAACAGTTCCCTCGATTATCTTCATAACTTTCGGTTTAAGGGAAACAGACTTTGATTGTGATTATTTTTATAATTTCTTCTAGAAAGATTTTTCTTCAGGTACACATTTCTTTCAATAGATTTTTGGAAATGTAGTTCGCCTTTAAAGAAATCGGTTACTAGTTTTAGTTTTAATTCTTGAGTCTTTGTTTGTATTGTTTTCTGAATTGATATAGCGAGATGAGTATTATTGATTAGATTTTCATAAAAAAGTTTACACACGATTAAAAGTTGTTGAATTATTATGAATCAATTTTAATTTTAAATTAAAACAAAAAAAGCAGCAAACGAATAAAAAAAGTATTTATCAAAAGATATAAATAAAAAACAAAGGCCGGAGCAAATAGAAGAAGAGACCAGAGCTGGAAAGTGGCGGAGCAAAGAGAAGGAGATAGTAAGTAGAGCAGCATATAAAAGGAGTTGGAAAGTAGGGGAGTGGAAAAAAGACCATTCATTAAGAATATATAATCCGAAAATGTTTTTTTTTTAGGAAAGGTACTAAATAATGGGTGGCCCTAGATAACGGGCTTTGGAAATATAAGAGACCAAAGATGCAGCTCCGGCAGCAGTAAGAACCAGAAGACAAAACATAGTGCTAAAGTGACAAAAGAGTCACCTACAGAGAGAACGCTATTGAAGACCGCAAAATACTGAAGAACGCACAAAGAGAAAAGTAGGCCAAAATAGCCAGATTCCAGAAATATAACACTATCAGAGGAGGACCGCAATTCCTCCCCAAAGCCAATTCAGGGGTCCGAAGTTGTTGTGGGCCCCTCAGAAGTGTGAGGGGTGGTGGAAGGAGGAGGACAGCATACAATTCAGCCAACTAAGTCGTTACCAGAATGACATGCTTCCCTTCTCGGGCCCAGTTATCTGCGTGGGGTGTGAGTGGGTGGCCATTTAAAAAAAAAGGGTTTTTAGTGCCATTGATTTGCACAAACAAAGCCAAAGCAATGAATAATAACGTGTATATCGGTTAATGTTTGCCAAAATTAAAGCAATTTTTCGACAAAGATCTCACTGGCCAGGAAATTATGTTTTGACCGGATCTTGCAAGCTGCCATTACGCGGAAAAACATTGGATTTTCTGATTGAGCAGAATTTTCCTTTTGAGTCGTACGACAATCCTCCAAACGTGCCACAGGCACATTTAATCAAAAATTTCTTGGCAGTTTTTAGAGTGTATGGTGTACAATAAAGAGTAGTACCTACCCCCGAAATGAGCAAGAGTTAATAAATCAAATCAAGCGAAAGTTGAAACAAGTCAACATAAACACCGCCTAAAACCTAAATCAGAACTACAAAAAAATCGAGTATAGGTATTTTAGATGCATATTTTGATAACTGAACATTAGATTAAAGTATCAATAAAACAAATAAATTGTTTGTTTTGATATAGCGTACATCTGTTAGTCTCAATGTTATTATTAATAAAAAATGTTTGGTATCGAAACTGTTGGGCCCTACCAATAGTTTAAATCTTCAATTAACTTTTTTTTTAAATTTTAACTTATTATTCTCTATTTCTAAGATTATACCTCTGTATTTAACGATTAAAGGAAAATAAATTCTTAGATAAATACTCTTTGTAAGCATTATAATACATTGAGTTTTCATTCATACCTAACTGATTATAATTATACTCGGGACGAAATGTTCCTCAACATGATAAAAATGGTAAATGCTACAAAATTTCACCCTCTCTTTATAATTAAACATATTAAAATATAAGAATTACAAAATTGACAATGTACCAGTTATGCTATCATAAGATAATTTATATTATCAAATGTTGGCTGTATAGCTAGAATACTGATACATTTTCCTCTGCAGATTTTTTTAAACATAACTATTTGTTAATATGGCACATAAATTTTTATCCTAGCTATACATCAAGATACAAAAATTGAAATACAACAAATATTAGATTCTTGAATCTGATGATCTCTATATATTTAGAATCGTTGATCACAATAAGCTTGTGGCATAGTTGGAAAATTGAGTTTTGCTCATCAGATCACGAACAATTTCTTCACTGATTACTGCTGGTAGCATGTTTAGGGGTATTATTATAATTTATTTATTTGTAATAAACTACATGAAGCCTATTTAACTTTCTACATAAATTCATTTAAAAAATGCGCTATCTTAAAACTACTGATGGTATTTTCATATTAAATACACACTTATTAAATTTAAACATAATATTCCTTAAATTTAGTAATTCTTTTATCTCACACCTCCACAGGAACCTGATTCGGCTGAGTTGGTGCTTCAGGTGTTGTTAAACGAACTTGGGTACTTTCAGATTGAACTATTCCATTGACTTGAGATGCTCGTTGAGAATCACGCCATGGTGTCGTTAATATTTTTAGTCTCTACAAAATAACACATTTTTAAGATTTTTTAATTTAATTCATGATTTAAAGCATAACATTTCATGTTGCATATCAAACTTGGTATGCGACAAGGTTACATATGTATATATATATATATATATATATATATATATATATATATATATATAACTAAAGAGCGAAAAGAATGTAAAAAGCATATTGCTGCATATTTTTCAGATTATGGCATAATTGAGAAAATGTTAAAATATTTTAGCCTAACTTAGAAAATGTTGCATAGTTTATCTAAAATGGTTTTTTTTATACACTTATAATCATAGGTCGTACTGCAGCCTAGGATCTGGATCTGGAAAATTGGAGAGGAGTGAGTAAGTGCCCTGCCGGCACTGAAGCCACATATGAGCCAGGCATCCTCTCGTATGTAGGGATAAACCACACCTAAGGCTGTCATTAGGCTAAAGATATAAAATAGGTGATAAGTTTCCCCAGGGGGATAACACTGACATCGGCTGGTGTAAGCCAGTACTCTCTCGACATAGATCTTCTGATTTCAGAAAAAGCTGAGCAGTCATACAGTATATGCTCTACTGTTTCCTATTTTTCTTCTCAACCACTGCATAGGAGCGATTCTGCTAATTTCAGAGAGGTTGTCGCAGTTTGCAGTGATCTGTTAAGATTCCTATCGCTGTTCGGAGATTTTGTCTGGTCAATATGCCTTCAATTTTCTTGCTGTTTCCTCGCCAGTATGAGGTGATAACTCTCTGGTCAGTCTACAGTTCGTTGTTTCATCCCAGCACTGTATAAAGTTTTGGTGAGAGTGCTGTTTGATAAGATCCACGACAGCGGACATTGTTAGCTTGGTAAATGGGCGAGAGTTAACATATTTGTAGCCCAAAACACTCTTTCCTAAATTGACTGCAATTCTGTTCCCATATCCTTTGATCCAGCTCATAGTAACCACGGTATTCTGGCTTGCTTCAGTTAGAGTTTAGTGACATTCTAGTACTAATCTTAAAGTAATACGTGGTCTATTCAAAGGTCAGTAGTGTTTGTCGGCTGTCCGTGTGAATATTTACATTTCTGCCTATGATGTTCGTATTGATTAATTCTTTTGCAGCTATGATTATGCATATGAATTCTGACTGAACTACACTTGACAAGCCGTCCATAGCCCATTTCATTCAGAGATCTAGACAATATCCCACATCCCGCACCTGCGTTTTTGATCTATCCATATCGGTGAAGAGAACCATTTCTGTCTTTTTGGTATTAACAGACAGCGATTGATCTTTACTCCATGTCTCTTAAGTTTTGAGAGTCACTTGCATTCTGTCACACACGGTGCTTTCACACTTTTCTGTTGGAAAAATGACAATGTCACGGGCGTAGGCTACAGTATAGATTTTTTCATGTTCATTGAGGCAGTGTATAAGGCTGTCTAGAACTATGTTCCACAAAAGAGGTGACAGCCACTCGTAACCTTGCCTCGTATTTTAACGTCATTTACAGCTATTTATATTGCACGCATGGAGAGCATGCTGAGAATCCACCTCCTTACTGTTGTAGATACATTTCGGCAGTAAGTGAGTGCATTATTTTAGGGAACGCGGTTTTATCGAAATCTGCGTTGATATCTTTAAATATGCCTTGGGTAGATTCTTTCCTATCCAATCACCGCTCGATCTGACCAACCACATTATGTGGGGCCGTATCGGTGAATTTCCTTGTGGTATATGCGTTTTTAATGAGAATGATGTTAGGCTAATAGGTCGGTAAGCTTTTGGACTGAAGAAATCCATTTTTCCAGGTTTTGATATGAAGAAAACCTTTACTTCTCTCCACATCTTCGGTATATAATTCAGAGCTAGAGAAGCTCTGAATATTTGCACCGGCTGAGGAAGGAGCTCTTCCAGATCCCACTGCAGCAGGACTGGTTAAACTCTATGTCCAGTCCCGTAGTGCAGCATAATTGTACTTCTTTTACTGGTTCATGGCACCCATTCCAGGATTTTGGTACTAATTTGAACAAATCTAAAGGATGGTTGCCATATGTTTTTGGAGTTACTCTAAAGTCTTGCGTGCTTCTCAATGTTCAACTGTTTTTTACCAGTGCATGAACCGTAAGGGTTCCCGTAATGACTTGTAGCTGCTTGTTTTGCTTAGAACACGTCTGCTCAATATCTATTGTAATGTTTCTTTGAGCAAAGATGTGTTTCATGGTTGTGTTATCTACGGATCCAGTTTTCATTAGGCACCGGCCCGTACTTTTTGGTATCCCTAGACTTAGAATTGTGTGGCTGATCTTTCGTTTACAAGTTTATCAACATACTCGTTGTCTGTTATATTTCGCCAGAACAGCAAGTTTTACGCGACACTCGTACTAGTCTGGAGACCGTCTTAGTGTCCTCTAAGGCTTCAGTAATTGACTAGCTATCTGCTTATATATTGACCGGTTTAAATTTATTAAATTAATCTCTTTCGCATTTAAAAAAATTGCATTTTCTCAGAAGGACAGAAATTTCTATCACTATTGAAAATTCTTGCTTCTGAACCTTCTTCAATCTTAGAACCTGTCTGTATACCAGATGTAACCCTGAAGCTTGTAGATTGTAAGTGGGGTCGATTGGCTCAGCTGACCTTTCTAAACTTCGACTTCAGATATTTTTTGTGTATACCCTATATCTATTTATGATTCCAAAAGGTCTAGACTTTTAAGGAATTTTGCCCAAGTTACAGTCATGTCCTCAGTTGGTAGTGTTTTCTAAGAATTCCTGCTATTTCTCTGTCTTTAAGTATTTTTTGAAGCTCTAAGAGTAACTAAGATAACCACAATGAAAGCCGTTTTAACCTTTTTGCTTGTCTTTGGCCTAGAGGATTTTTCCAGTAAGCTGCACTCAGTTCTTCTATACAATTTCAAACTTCATCCATAATGCGACATTTGGAGATTCCACAGAGAGGTTTAGGCTCGATAAAAGTAGTACTAGATTTTTCTTTTGCGAGACTATCAGCAATCTCAGTTCCGTCAGTCCCTTTATGCCCTGATACCCACAGCAACTTGAAAAGTTAATTATGTATTTGTTACAAAACCTATTTTAAAACTGGAATATAGGTCTTTAGCTTTAGTTGATTCCGTCCAACTCATAAAAAAATTGAAAAAGATTCTAAAAGAGTTAAAGGGACTATTGGGTAAACTTTTTTAAGTAAGTGTACTACGAAATAATGAAGGGTTTAGAGTTTTAAAAGTTATTTCAAAAATATTTAAGGCGAGTTTAAGCCACTTTAATTTAATTTATACTATACTAAACCTCAAATGGCATCCTTCTGAAGTGAAAAGAAACTTCTTTTATATGTTTGGCGAAAACCGACACAATCTTCAGATTCAAAATTTTTACCTAATAGTTTTAAGTGAGCGATTTTATATTTTTAATATACCTGGTGTAAATTTATGTAGAATACTTATCAATTTTTTTATTTGCATTTGCATATTCTAAATTAATCGCTGCATATTATTAAATTAACTTTTATATATTTTAGAAATCACAGGTATATTATGGTCAATTTTATCTATAATTTTCCACTCTTTACTTATATTTCTTTTGTGTTTTGATATAAAAAATAAATGAAATATTACCATAACGCAAGTTCCAGGTGTTACACAGAATTTATAAATTCCTACAGCAGGTATCATAAAAACTGAAGATCCAGCTATGACCCATCCTAAAACATTAGCCCAAGCAGGATATACGTAGTTTTCGTAACTAAGAGGTTCATACCCCAATAAACCATAAACTATAATGAAAAGAAGGAAGACCGGTGCAGCGAATTTCCAACAAAATCTCCAGTAATAACCTGGTGCGAAACCAATCATGTCTTTAATGTCGTCACAGAAGCGTTGAGTACCTGTGTGTATAGTTCTAGTTACATATCTTCAAAATTAAAGAATCTATAAGCAACAAACTAACTAAACCAAAAATTGGAATTAAATTATTGGTAAAATAATATTTCAAACTACAGAATAAGTTACATAGATAAAAAGGCTTAATACAAGAAATATTCGATTTTGTTTCAAATGGTCAAACTCGTATATAGTGAAAGGAATAGAAAGTAGAAATTGTTCTTGGAGAAAACAAGAAAAACTGAAGAAACAGGATATTCAATGATTGGAAAAATATTATTGGTAAAACCGTATAACTTACCATATATCCAAGATACTGCAATTGCTTCAAAAAATACGGCAAAAAGCATTGAATAACCCGCTGCATATCGATCGAGAAGATGAAAAAAATAAAATCCTCCTTGGGAACACGAAGCCAAACCAACTAAAAAGTATACAGTAAATAAACAAGCTACAAAGATTTCCCTGTTTCGTCCAATTTTTGGAAATTCGTCACTTAGAGCTGTAATTATAGCCTCAGATCCTCCAAACTAAAAAAATTATAAATTTAGTTGTACACACTTTCAATTAAATAAAAAATTGAAAACCTTACTGAGCTATCCAATCCTAGAGTTAGGAGCATCATAAAGAAAATAAGAGCCCAAAATATACTTCCAGGCATTGTTGCAATAGCAGCAGGGTACACTATAAATACCAAACCTGGGCCTTCAGTTGCAACTTCTTGTATAGGTCTACCGGCTGCGTGTGCCATATATCCCAAAACTGAGAATATTACAAATCCAGCAATAAAGCTTGTAGCTGAATTGATAATACTGGTCAAGATAGCATCCCTGATAATAATAATAATAATACAAATAAATAATGTTACTTAACATATTTTATAATTTAACTTACTTGTATACATTATTATGATATTTATTATAAGAAGCGTAAGCTAATAAAACTCCAAAACCTGGACCTAATGAAAAGAAAACTTGTGTAGCTGCATCGACCCACACTTCTGCAGATCCAATAGCACTAAAATTTGGATTCAAGTAATATTGAATTCCTTCAGCAGATCCTGGTAATGTTATTCCTCTAACCAAAAGAATCAGTAAAACAGCATAAGGAAATAAAGCGGTAAACCAAACGACTTTTCCAGAAGTTGATATTCCTTTCCATAAAGAAAAGTAACAAATTATATAAACTGCTAAAAGGCACAAGGCTATGTCCCATTTTATAGCTCCCAAGTCATGTAGACCTTCACTCTGATGTAGTTCCAATATAGCACGACTAAAAAAATAGTATATATCTATGTTATTTATTGTATATGGTAAATTGAAGGTAGTATTATGTCAATATAAATAGTAATACCAAAGAAAACACAAAGTCTCGTACCACAAAATATTTAATTGTATGTTAAACTTGTTGACAACTAGTTTCGACCAAATAGGTCATCATCAGGTCTACAAAAATATGGAAATGGTAGAACAATTCTAATAATATTACAAATAAGAGTTTAACAACTTACCAAATGCAAAGTAAAATCAAAAAATTACAATTGTATCATAACAAATTAAATGGAAAGAAACTAAGTGGTAGAACAAAATTCTATATCCTCAACATCCAACGTCCATCTGTAGCAAAACAAGTGTGTAGTAGTAGAGTCCAAGGGTGGAGGTAGACTCATAAAGGATCAAAAGACCAGTGGTACGAAAAAATCATGTAATAACCAACTCAAAAACAAAGAGAGTTGGTAATAAAACGTAAACAAATTAAAAAATACGTGGAAAGAAACTGGAACTGAGAGTTATTAAAGCAAAGACATCAGCTAAAATTTAGAGATGAAAAGACTAGAATCTGGTGGAATGAAGGTCAAAAAATAGTAAACGCCATCTAAAGGTTTGGAGAAAACCAAGTATGTTATTGGTATGTATGGCGAAGTACAATAAATTAACGAAAAGAACGTTAATATATGATGTGCAAAGGAAGGAAGTTTTTTGACCTTATTATGTAAGCTGATGAGATTCAGAAATAGTGGAATATATGTCCATGGAAAAAGGAAAGATGTAGTATATCCAGTGAATAAGTGGGAAAAGGATGTGTAACGTAGTAACATACAAAAAGGTAGAGATGTATGTATGTAAAGCCTAAGTTCAAGGCATGTGAGAAGAAAGTCATTAAAAGAATGGACAAAACAGATGTAAGAAATCCACAGTAAATTCATTGGTAAAAACAGCTCCAGAACCATATTGATCCATAACACAGCACTGACACAGAAAAAATTAATAGTATAACTTCGATGGTGACCGATGTTGTTAATAAGAACTGTAAGCGTTGGTAAAAACACCGTTTAACGAAGATGGAAGCAACAATCATATGGTAATTAATGAAGACTGATGCGCATGAGCGGAAATATAAAAGCAGAAAATTGTCAACAGGTAGACACTTAGATGCAGAGGACATAGAACGATGAAATACATATACCATGATACATAAAATACAATGGATTCAATAAAATTAATAAAGTTAATAATGTGATAACATTGACTAAAATTAATTAACAATAAAAAAAAAAAAAAAAAAAAAATGTATAGTCAATGTTATCACATTATTAACTTTATTAATTTTATTGAATCCATTGTATTTTATGTATCATGGTATATGTATTTCATCGTTCTATGTCCTCTGCATCTAAGTGTCTACCTGTTGACAATTTTCTGCTTTTATATTTCCGCTCATGCGCATCAGTCTTCATTAATTACCATATGATTGTTGCTTCCATCTTCGTTAAACCGTGTTTTTACCAACGCTTACAGTTCTTATTAACAACATCGGTCACCATCGAAGTTATACTATTAATTTTTTCTGTGTCAGTGCTGTGTTATGGATCAATATGGTTCTGGAGCTGTTTTTACCAATGAATTTACTGTGGATTTCTTACATCTGTTTTGTCCATTCTTTTAATGACTTTCTTCTCACATGCCTTGAACTTAGGCTTTACATACATACATCTCTACCTTTTTGTATGTTACTACGTTACACATCCTTTTCCCACTTATTCACTGGATATACTACATCTTTCCTTTTTCCATGGACATATATTCCACTATTTCTGAATCTCATCAGCTTACATAATAAGGTCAAAAAACTTCCTTCCTTTGCACATCATATATTAACGTTCTTTTCGTTAATTTATTGTACTTCGCCATACATACCAATAACATACTTGGTTTTCTCCAAACCTTTAGATGGCGTTTACTATTTTTTGACCTTCATTCCACCAGATTCTAGTCTTTTCATCTCTAAATTTTAGCTGATGTCTTTGCTTTAATAACTCTCAGTTCCAGTTTCTTTCCACGTATTTTTTAATTTGTTTACGTTTTATTACCAACTCTCTTTGTTTTTGAGTTGGTTATTACATGATTTTTTCGTACCACTGGTCTTTTGATCCTTTATGAGTCTACCTCCACCCTTGGACTCTACTACTACACACTTGTTTTGCTACAGATGGACGTTGGATGTTGAGGATATAGAATTTTGTTCTACCACTTAGTTTCTTTCCATTTAATTTGTTATGATACAATTGTAATTTTTTGATTTTACTTTGCATTTGGTAAGTTGTTAAACTCTTATTTGTAATATTATTAGAATTGTTCTACCATTTCCATATTTTTGTAGACCTGATGATGACCTATTTGGTCGAAACTAGTTGTCAACAAGTTTAACATACAATTAAATATTTTGTGGTACGAGACTTTGTGTTTTCTTTGGTATTACCATTCGACCACATTTGAGTAATGGATGATATTCTTTCGCTTCAATATAAATAGTGTCACATACAATGATAGGGTATAGTTTTGCCCTACATATTAATACATTAGTTATAAATTTACTGTATTGTTTTGTATTACACTCAACTATGTTAAAGTCATTACGTTAGTTTTCGACGCGTGCTTAAATAGATTAATTTTTATTTTCACGTAGAATATGAATTGCTTATAAAGGCCGGTCGTTGAGGTTGGATGCGAGGAGTCCGCAGTCTGAGGTTGTCTGTAAGAATCACCCTTTGGGGTGTCTCTAGAACAGACTCGTGGGTCTGGCCGTTGTGACTCTTGGCGTAATTTCGTGAGTAAATGTTAAAGAAGTTAGCCATTTCGAAACGGTTTATCGCAAAATTAATAAAATTTCATTTGAACCAGTACAATTTGTGCTGAGTCGAGTCACTGAGATAAGTTATAGTTGTTATACTTTGCGTTTTCGATTTAATAAAACTGAACAGATCCATTTGCAATATTGTCCTGTTTAAATTTCACATTAAACAGTTAGAGCTTTCAATATCTAGTTATACTTAACTTTTGTGAACATACTTTCTAATGAATAGTATAACAGCAAAGCGAAATGCAAAGAACTATCTATTCATCTAGGTATCGTATTTTTTTTGAGAAATAATTAAACTTACTGCGATATGCTCCGTTCAGTTGATTATCCTCTTTTATAGTTTTCAAACAAAAACAGCTTGTGGTTAAAGGATAACCAAGACAATAGAATCTGTGAATTAAGAAGTGGCTTTCTGTCCACAATATGATTTGAATTGATTAAACTGGCATTTGTAACAAACGTGACAGTAGATACAATAAAAAATAATAGTTTTCTAAATGTAGATGTATCCTAAACAAAATGTGGGATATGATTTTTAATTTTTTTAGCAATGTAAAGTTTCTTTATTTTGATTTCTTCAATTAAGGAAAATTGTGTCCTAATATAGCCGCACATATGAATTAAAATATAAAAGGTCCTAGACTAGATGTAATATAATATACCATAGATCACAAATGAAAGGTAGGACAAGAAAAAGAAGGGTTTAACAAAGAACAGGCATATAACACAAATTTAATAATTACTACAAAAATATAACTTAGCAAATGTATTAAAACTTAAAGGAATTATACTGTACCTAGTAAAGAAAGTCAGATAAAAAAGTACAAGGATAAGTGTAGGTAATAGTATATTATGTTACTAGGAGTAGAAGGCCAACATTATTGTTGAGCCCAGATTCTTGCACTGCCGAGGCGCTAGCCGAGGCTGTGCAAACTGGGCGAAACATATAATGGGCCTTCTGCTCCGAGTAACATATACTATTTTTTCTTCAAGCGTAATAATAATATGCATTTTATAAAAAATATAGAAGGCTTTGTTTATATCTCAACTATTTAATTAATACAAACGAAAAATTACATAAAGTGTTACCTAGGTATTTATTAACAGTAATATTAAATGTGCAGTTTTGTATACTGCAGTTGTTTAAATTTAAGCCACTGCCACCGCTTTCAGCTTCGACATTTACAATTTTGTCATTGGTATACATCATATTATTAGTAAGTTGAATGTCGATTATTATGTCAGCGATTCCAGAACTATTACTTGGTTGTTCTTGCCAATTAAGTATTTTTTGTGCAGTTTGTGTTTTACTGGAAATGGAATCCTCTAAGTACCCTTCAGCAACACTGGTGGATTTCCATCCACCATGCCGCTTTAAAGCGGTAATATCACCTCCGTTGTCAACTAAAATAGTTGCGGAAGTCCTCCGAAGGCAATGTCCTGTATATTCATGAGGATTTGTTAATTTCAAAAACGTAGCAACGTCTTTTGGTACGTTTGATATTTTGTGGATACCCATTACCACACGGTGACATTTACCATTCTGGTATTTAATAAAAAATCGCTGCAGGCCAATATCATCCGGACGAAAAGCCGTATACTGTCTTACCAAATTCAAATAAAAATCGCCAATTATAGTAAACGACCGTTGTTTTTTGTTTTTTGTGTTTATGATTTTAACCAAAATTAAATTTCCCAAATCTTGGATTTCGCTAGACTTTAAATTAACAAGTTCATCGCATCTAAGGGCTCCTGTGACTCCAAATATTAATATAACCTAAAACAAACGTTGAAATAAATAAAAAAAAAAGCTGGTAGCACCGGGATTAGAACCGCTGACCTTTGCGACCGAAGACAAAAGCTCTGCCACTGAGCTACCGTCATTAAATGTTATAAGTAGGAAATGAGGTAATATTTGCTGTCAAGTTAAATATTGATCTGCTAGTAGATATCACTGTCAACGGTTTAATAAACGTAATAATGATTAAAAAGAAATAAGAAAGTACCTACCTTTGTTGCTAAATAAACATTATTTGGTGCATCCTTGAGAAATTTATCAAATTGATCTTGTGTTAATACTTTTGATTTTTTCGGTGTATAATTTTCCCCTTGGCGCTTTATAAATGCAATTAATTTGCTATATTTTTCTATTTTAACATTATGTTTAATGTTTAATTGACTTTTAATCATTGAATACTGTGCCCATAGAGTAGAACTTTTAAACTTTCTGGACAAATTCGTGAAGTATGCAAGCATAACGTTTTCCGTGTATTGCTGTACATTATATTCATTGCACCATTTTAGAAATTTTTCGTATGCAAAATCATACAGTTTACGCGACTTCGTTGGAATTAGAGTTTCAATACTGGAATTAGCTATTTCAACTAATTCCGGAGGCGTACATTGCAATTCTTGAGACATTTTTCACAAAATTTTCAAAACAGACAAACGTCAAATTAAATAAGTTTAAAAATGACAGTTCCTACCTACTTGATTACAACGCCCCATTATTTTATTAGTACAATCACGAAGGCTAGATACCAGGAGTTTACACGGTATAGGCTTTTTCATAATATTTCTGGTCTCAATAATCGGGCCAGATTATAGTTCTATTTTTTGCCACTGGCGGCGCGAGGATCATTAAGAGACCCGAACCAATGTTTATGACATTTATGACATTTAAATTTCACGAAATTAAATTAAATATATGATATTAATTTATTGAAAATTACTTGTAATAAAATTAATAAAAAGAAATGGGAAAGTATTGTGCTGTTTATGGTTGTGTTAGTGGCCGAAAGGCAGATGACAGTGTAAAAAAAGTGGGTATATTCAAAGCACCAAAAGTGAGTAACATCAAAATAATATCTGTTAAAAAATTGTGTTATAAACAATTAATTTATCTGGCGATTGCCAAGTAGCAGAACCATATAACAAACATCGATATATCGCACCTTAAAAATTGATGTTTTATATATCGTATAAAAAGTTGATAAAAGAAAGAAAAAATCTAAGCTCTTGGAAACTGTTTGTATTTTATGTTGCCTGTCAGGTTAGTATTCTTCATACAAGTATATCTACAAGTACTTCAACTTCTCGTGAGAAACCAGAGCAGTAATTGGACATAAGGTACTATCATAAGAAACCGGTGGAAAATAAACAGCAAAATATTAATGTAAGAGATATGAAGAAATAATTTTCAGAAATCTCTTTATACGTCGGAATTCCTATTGCAGACTTAAAAGCAAAAACTCTACAAATTTGGGAGGAGTAGAAACATGTATTTCCAAACTTGTAATCTATTGTTTCGTCAGAAATACTATTTTTAAAGGCTTCTGCAACGATTTTTGGTTTTTGGTCGACTCACTTTCGAAGCTTATATTTTTAGGTTCATTACCAGATGAATATTGGGCTTATAATTATATTTAAAGAAGTTATTTATGTGTTTTTAAGTTTATTTTATTACAATTTTTTAAGTTTATTTTCTTAGTAATCTTTTACATTTATTTTATCAGATATGATTTTATAGTTGTTTAAATAAATGTATGTATAATGTGTCGTCTTTTATTTTTAATATGTGTACAGTGGTGGATTTAACTCCTGCGGGCCCCGGGACTAGATCGAGCGGGGGCCCACTTAAGAGCGGAGAAAAACCTCAAATAAGAAAAAGTAATACAAAAACTTTACCAACAAACTTTATTAACAATAGAAAATATCTTATTTTAATGAACACATAATGCAACATTTAAATAAATCTACACTAATATTATAAAGCTGAAGAGTTTGTTTGTTTTTTGTTTGAACGTGCTAGTTTCAGGAATTACTGGTTCGAATTGAATAATATTTAAAGGGGAATTTCTTACTAAATTAAGTAAAGACACCGTACGGTGGTGCAGTGGATATCTTATATAAAATATCGTTTTTAAAAAAAAATCATTGAAAACAAAAAAAAGCATAACGGTAAAAATTTGAAAAAATGAAAAATGGAAAAAAAAGACACGAAAGTGTTATGCGGTACAAAGTCCGCCGGAACAGCTAGTTAAATATATTTTCTCCTCAACTTAGTTCTAATAAAATCTGATATCACGTTATCAAAATTCATCAAGGATCGCAATAATTCTGATTCAATGCACACAGTACTCCCTAGGAAGATAGTAGACCTATGCATATTTTTTATCCTTTTTAGGACAGAGAAATACCTTTATCTACTCTACCTCATATTATGTATCAATTTTTAGTTCGTGAAAACTGTCATTATAGACAGCAGTGCGTGAAGGATTGAAAGTGTGCGTGAAGTAACAATGTATTTTAAATGGGATTTACTTTTTCGCACTGTTTTTGACACACCTTCATATAATCAAATATCCTTAGCATTCGCGTTGTCATGGTGTTGCTATGAGAGCATTACATTTCAACCAAAGTCATTCTGACAGTTTTGTAGTTTAAATTTTCAAATTTGAATTTCTAATTATTTTTTAATTGTTTATCGTAGATAAAATATTGTATGAAACTGTGCGTGAAGTGCTTTTTGCGCACTTACGCGATATATAGCACTCGCTTCGCTCGTGCTCTAAACATCGCGTGCGTGCGCAAAAAGCATACTTCACGAACTGTTTCATAAATAACTATTTTGTCCTCACAATTCTATTGGTATTGTAACAATCAGTCTGTAAGCTATGTAGGCATTAGGAAACACTTGATCCATCTTTTGTTCTACTATCCAATTCAACACTTTCAATGGACATAAATATTGATCATTTTGTTTGTTTCTTCCAAACGATTGGAAATAAAACCATTTGGCTGAACTTTGATAAGCTATATTAATTATTCTAATTCTATGAATAATGAATCTTCTAAATCATCTGAATAAACACAAGGGCATCTTCACCATCAATTAATAATATCGCAAAAGTTTTCTAAAAATTAATTCAGTCTAGTGGAATAAATTTCTAGATTTTTTTTCTAGTTTTTTTACCATAACATTTTTTCTGTATCACGGGCCACCCCGAAGCTTCGCGGGACCCGGGGCTTAGGCCCCGGCTAGCCCCTACGTAAATCCGCCACATAATGTGGAACATTACAAATAAAATAATGCATCACCCAGATTTATACATAATATAAAAGTTACGTGATATGTTTAATACCGATGTTCGAAACATCGATGTTTTTCTTTCGATGCATCGATATTATGTCCACCGATGTCTATCGCTTTCGATATATCGATGTTTTTCAAGAATTTGTCATCCCTAGACAAAAGAGCCCGTGTATAAGGAGATAAAATACCTATATGATTTTAAAAATTTAATATCTATAAGTAACTAAACGGTGAAAATTTTGGGATTACAGAAATGACGTATTTATTTATACGTAAAGTTAATTTCAAAGTTCAAAGTTTTCACATTAGATTCAGTCGAACCTCCTTAACTCGCGCTTACTATTAATAAAAAAAATATTCACTCTAATATAAATAATAATAAGTACGTAATACATAATCATAATACTGAAATTAATAGGCATTTGGCAATTTTAACTAGTAAATTTTTTAAGGCAATTTGTAGTTACTTACTTTATATTTTTGCATTTACAGCACTTGAAAAGTTTCTAAGAATTTTCTAAAACTTTCATTTAATTCCACGTTTCTCAGAATATTTTTCCAGAGCTGTCAATAGTAACAAAACTTCCCGCGTAAGGATTTAAACGAGTATCTTAGGAACACGAACGCCCTCTACCGGCAATAGATCTGTCCCCGAAATTGAGACCATTTTTTTAACATTACGTTTAAACTCCTGGTATCTAGTCTTCGTGAGTACAATAATGAAAATTCATTTTTGTACTAGTAAAATAATGGGATATTTCTACGGTCTGTGTTGCAAAAAGTAATATAGTTATTATTATACGCTTGAAGAAAAATATTATTTTATAAAGAAATGAGTGTCATTTTCATGGCAAGATAGAAATTTTTATTTGAATAAAATCACAGTATATGCGAATCATTTAAGGTTTAATGTTCTGTATAAATGTCTTTTTTTGGAAAGATAATGATAATCTTACTTGAAATATTCAGAAGCAGCTGAGGCAAAACGAGAATCCGATGGACCGGAGATAGCCGCAAGTTCTGTACGGTTGAACTCTGTATAATTTCTAGTAGGAAATTCAAACTAAAAAAAAATGTTGATAAAAAAATACCATAGATAGATTACTTTACTTACTGGTCTGCAATTTGGTGTATTCCAAGGATTGTCACATGTAGTCCAAGGTAATAAGTTTGTAAAGGAAGCAAAGAAAAATCTTAATGCCCATGCTATGATTACATTGTAGTAAAAATCAACGTAAAACGCTATTAATACAACAGCATAACCTATACCTAGAATAAAAAAATTATATCTTTAAAAACATTTCCAATTATATCTTGCTCTATTTTTTTATTTGAAATTAAATGTCTTATAATCAGCGCTATACTAAAAATAAAAGTGTTTAAAATTGAAAATGACTATCACGCACCATTTCTCAATAAATCTCCGTGCACCCTTACAACCTAAAACTCGAGATACGACAAGAAAATTCAAAAGTTGCCACTAGTAAAGTCGAAAGTGTCTTTTGTGGTTAAAGAGGCACTCACAATGCATTTTAGCCGCTGTTTCCGTTCAACGTTTCCGCAGATTAGCAAAAGTGGATAATTGAACTAACGACGACGGTTTAGCTTTATAGGTTTTTCTTGTCAACGCATTGTCGAGATTCCTAACGAAATCTCACTGAACAATTAATGTCTTTATTATTTATTTTGTTCTGAATTCTTCCAGCATTAATTGGATGTTTCATTTTAAATCTATAGCCTGTTTATACATATTATAGAATCATTAACATATACTTACAATTGATATAACATTACTGTGGACAGCTTACTCTGGCCATTGACCGAATTAGTTATACCTTGCCAAGGGTATACCGATGACGTGGTTATCATTGCAGAAGGGAAGTATGAAAATGTCTTCTGCGACATTGTACAGGGAGGACTGAACAAAGCAAACCAATTGTGTAATTCGGTGGGACTTAATATCAACCCTTTAGTAACCTTTACTAGGAAAAAGAAACCTAACTTAAAAACCGACAAAGTAGTTGAAAATATCGTTAAGTGCAAACAGAGGTTAAATATCTAGGACTAACCCTAGATCACAGGTTACTCTGGAAATAACACAAAAACGAAATAATACACACAGCTACAAAGGCCCTTATGGTGTGCAGAAATATTGCAGGAAAAAATTGGGGTTTTAACCCAAGGACATTGCAATAGTGTGACCAATCATCACTTATGGGGCAGTAACTTGGGGCACGAGAGCTAATCTGACTACTACGAGGACAAAACTCCCGAAGATTCAGAAACATGCATCACTGGAGCAATGGGAACATGTTCCACTTCTGCAATGGAAGTAATCCTAAATCTCACTCCACTACATATTCAAGTAGAACGTGTAAGGAAGAAAACAATATATAGAATGGTCCAAGAAGGAACAATCAAGAAAAAACCTCGATCACTTCAATTTGATCAAACTTGGGAAATACCCCAATTGACATGCCAAAAAAAGAAAATTTACCACAAAACTGGATAGTAAATCTGAATGGGAAAAAGACACCATATTGGGGCTAAGCCAAAACGCCATAAAATGGTATAAGGATGGCTCCAAGACAGATAAAGAAACAGGATCAGGGTTTTTTGGATCTAGAACCAAATACTCAGGAAATCCGGCGTGCCATTGAAAGATGTACGGAATTTAATATAGATAGGAACTATCGTAGACAAAAGATAATAATCATGTCAGTTTGTCAAACAGCCATCAAAGATGGTCTGGGAATGTCTAGTCAAACTAAATGAACCAGGACAAAACAACACTGTTACCCTCTTATAGGTTCCAGGACACATAGGAATAGAAGGAAACGAAACAGCATATCAGCAGCCAAAAAAGGAGCTGACACCCCATATTTGGGACCAGAACCATCTTATGGAATCAGCAGTAGTACAGTCTTAGAAAAACTAAGGAAAGAAGTGGATGGAGAAAAATCCAAGTACTGAAACGATCTAGAATGACTAAGACAACTAAAGACGCTCCTGGGAAACTATACACAGAAGAGATCTTTCAGCTGTCTAAACCTCAGTAAAAAAACCTCTGAATTGTAACGGGAATATTAACTGGTCATTGCCGATTGAGAGGACACGTGAAGAAACTATGATTGGTATATGAAGCAAAGTGCAGATTCTGTGAGGAAGAGGACGAAACCCCAATACACATACTCTTAGAATGTATCGCATTACGTAATTCTAGGGTCAGATACCTATAATCATACGAAATAGAAGAGAAAGATCTACCTAACTTTAAGCCCAACGATATCTTAAATTTTCTAAGAAAGATAGAACTAGAAGAGCTACTATAAGTCTGAGTAAACATCAGAATTGTAGCAAGAAAAGGGGGACACAATAGAAAGGTAGCAGGTGGATGTATTACCCCTAATTATGCTCCTACGCTCATACGCTCATTAGATGTAATACTCTTAGTCTAAGAGCTGGCTACGAAAATTGAAAATGATAAGGTGCAGTAAAAATAATTATATAAAAACCTTCCCTTATCTTTTGTATAGCGTGTAGTGTCAATGCCAGAAAACATGAAAAAAATCATAAGGTGCAGTTTTGAAGATTTGTAGTTTTATAGTTTTTACCAATAGAAATAGTGTAAAATTATTGCCAGAAGTCTAGATCGAGGCTTATACGTCGCCAGAAGTCATTAAAGTTGTAAATAAGTTATTGAAAATTTAATGACAAGGTGCAGTTGCTAGCGATGAAGATAAAAACGATCAATCCGATTGTAAATGTCAAAAAATATTGGCATCGCTAGCATTATCTATATCTGAATCGTCATCTAAAATAGGTACGTATAATATTTTTATAAACAAATTATATTATGAGACCTTTATATCATGCAATAATTTAATACTATAGCTTCAGATTCTTCATTATTTAGTAAGACTTCTTTCACCGTGGATGGTAACTGCGGACAAGGGGGCAAAGATGACGCATAAATTTTTTTAAATGTTTTTTTGAATGGCTCGTTTACATCTTTTATTTTATAATTTCGAAGAAACATTTCACATCATATTATTCATGAATAATTCAAATGTTTTTCAATAAATTATTGAAGTCTAAATTTTTGTTAAATGATGTTTGCAAAACGTTTAATTTTTCTATCACTTTAGTAATTTTTAACTGTATTTCTTATTTTTTAAATAGTTAACAACTTTTTATGGTTCTGTCATTACATACACTGCTTTTTTAAACTGTAAGGAATATAAAATAACGATTGGCAGAATTGCACCTTGTCATTTCATTTTAAGAACTATTGTTTTCAGTTGTAACGATTGTATCGTTAGTTTTCGAACAATCCTCCCGGACTATAAATATTTTTAAATTATCTATTGTTTCCGCGTTGAGACGAGTGGGGACTGCTATTTGGAAGGAGAGTTATGCTTTCGTAGTTAGTTTTTGATTTTATTTCTTTCATTTTATCGTTGAATTTTAAGTAATTCAGAGTTTCCGACCATCTTTGCCCTTCGGTCTCTGGGTTATTGCCAACTAGAAGAAGGGCCCTATTAAGGTCTACAAGTGCTATATAAAACTATACGTTTTTGACATCTTCCGTTGAGGCCGACGCCATTTTGCTGTACCTTTCCTCTTTGTTAGAAGATTTCGACAAGAGGTTTCTACAGAGAATTCTATTTCCGTTGCTGTTCCGAGTCCACTACGTAGAAGCGTGGAAAAATTCAGTCAAAAAGTCCCTCGAAAGGAACCCATCCTTCTTACAGCACGCTTTTAGGATCAAACTCCGTCAAAACCACAGTTCTAAACCAAGTTAAGAGATTTAATTAATTTTCATAAAATTTCATTACATTTCTAACCAATTTTTAAAGTAATAAACCATTTTAAACTGATCTATAGAATTTTATTTGTGTGTCTGTACTCGGCGCCCTTTAAAAACTTGTTTGGGAGGAAATTAAGCAAAAACACAGAAGGAAAGCCACGACCCTCTGGAGCTAGCCTGGGGTACTTTTTTGGTTGCACAGTTCAAAAACTGGCAAAGATTTAATTAGCTTATCTGCACTTAGCCATCAGTTAGACTTCTGGCAATTTAAATTTAGCTTTTTTAAGGAATCATTAATATAAATACAAATTCGCCAGAACTGCACCTTTAAATTTTTAATAATTTATTTACAACTTTAATGATTTCTGGAGACGTATAAGCCTCTATCTAGACTTCTGGCAATAATTTTACACTATTTCTATTGGTAAACACTATAAAACTACAAATTTTCAAAACTGCACCTTGTGATTTTTTTCATGTTAAAAATTTACACGTTTGGCCGCCCGCCCACGCGTTCCGCCTCAGTAGCGACTTCTGGCATTGACACTACACGCTATACAAAACATAAGGGAAGGTTTTTATATAATTATTTTTACTGCACCTTATCATCTTCAATTTTCGTAGCCAGCTATCCGTCTATCTGTTTGGTGGTGTAAATGATAAGTATGAGTACGAGACAGAATATTTCCCTAACGATGGAGAAGTTAATACCTGGACTAATTGTAGTTTTTTTATCACCTGAATTGAACATTCAATTTCATTTTCGCAGCGCAGCACGAGGTACTCCATTTTATCCACCGCCCTCGATCTCTAATGAAAAAATTATTGTTTTTTAAACATTTGTAATAAAGTTTGTATCTTAGAAAAAATCTTTAACGTTTCAATGTTTATTAACAACCGCGTTTTGATAAAAAATGTTACCTTGGCTGCTATTGTTCGTTCCTTTTTTAAATGAATCGTTTTTTATCAGTCATAAAATGCCGTTTATTAAAAATATTTCTCTTTGACAATAAAAAAAAGATTCAATTTGTTTGGTAGAAAAAAAGAGGTACACTTTTTTCTTTTTTAAATGCAAATTTCATTAATATGAAGAATTTCTTAACTTAATTACATTAAATTACGAATTTATAAAGTTTTCACTTTTTTTCAAAGATTACTAAATTTTTTTTAGAAAGTCTCAAAATGTGCATTTTTTCATTTTCTACAAAATAAAATAAAATAAAATAATGAAGCGGACATTTGCAAAAAATTGCTAATACTCATAATTTTTTTTTTTTGCTAATTGCACGGGATAATTGTAAATATACTGGGTGTTAGTAAATATGATTCGATTTTCAAAATACGTTTAAAGTTAAAAAAATGACGATTTATTTACTGCTCTGAACCCGATAGAGGTGCAAATGAAATTTGGTGGGCTTTAAGAGGTTTTACTGTATGTTTTTTGACATGCAATTAAAACTTTAAATAGGCGCAAAGCTACAACAGATGTTAAATGGGCGTGACACAAATTCAATTCTACGTCTCATTGATTATTGTATTCGCGCAAATATTTATGGTATATTTCTTATTGACTCCTGGCCGACAATAATTCGATTTCTCAGGTCTTTAATACTATAGACCAAAGTGGAATAAGCAATTTAAGAAACCCCTGAATGCAAATATCTAGAGGATTTAAATCCGGCGATCGATCAGGCCAATATTCTGTATTTTCTTTAGGTATCCTACGATGTGGATATACTATATCTAAGTGATTACGTTTAATAATTTTATAATAGGATGATGCTCCGTTATGCATGAACCACAATTGTTGTCTCAGGTGTAGGAATTTCTTCAAGACGAATCTTTTCCTGTAGTATATTAAGGTAAGAGGTAAGGTAAGAGAACATATGAAGCGATTAGATTATTGTAAGTATCCCAAGCCATATATTTACTAAAAAATTATACTGGAAATGAGCTTCAAATAAAGGTTGGTTGACAAGTTTTGAAAGCCAGTAGAGGAATCAAATTTTATAAGCTATTTTAATATTTCATCTTCCATTTTAATATACAAAAAATTCTATATTAATTTGTTAATTCATTCTTTGTTTATAAGCCATTTGAAGTTTACGTGTTAGTGTATTTTTTACAATGGAAAAAACCGAATATCGTGCAGTGTTAAATTTCTTTGTTTTGGAACGTTTATTAGCAACAGAAATTCATACCAAAATGGTAAATGTGTTAAAGGAATCTGCTCTTTCATTTCCGACTGTGCATCGATGAGTTTTAGAGTTTCAACGTGGTCGTACAAGCGTCGAAGATGATCCACGTAGTAGAGGTCCAAAAAGTGCAACAACACCAGAAATTATTGACTAAGCGTGAAATTGCTGATACCATAGACATCTCGGATGAAAGAGTACTTCATATTTTAAACGAAGAATTACATATGACAAATCTGTTTTAAGCAGAATAAAACCTATTTTATCGTTTTATAACTTGGATTCACCATCATGATCCTAAACTGAACGTTTACAGTTTACTGAAGTTGGTTCTTCAGCTCCAAAAGAGGTGAATTCAAAATGATCGGAGGTAGGTTATGGCATTAGTTTTTTTGAAATGTAAAAGGGATTTAGTTGATTGATTATCCTGAAAAAAAAACTATTAACTCTGAATATTATTGAACTTTTGGATTAGTTGGATAAAAAAATTCGTGAAAAAAGACCAGATTTACAGAAGAAAACACTCAAGAGAATGCACGTGTTCACACAAGTTTGTTGACGATGCATGGCTACATTAAACAAATTAAAGTACGAATTGCTTGAACACCTTCACCGTATTCACCAGAGGCTCCCTCCGACAATTACCCCTTCAGAAACTTGAAACAATTCATTCGCTGAAAGAGTGTTTCATCGAATGAAGAAGTATTGCAGCCCTGGAACAATATTTTGCAGAGCTTTCGGAAAATCATTACAGAAATGGTATAAAATTACTACAGGATCATTGGAATAAGTGTGGTTAAGCTAAGGAAGATTATATTGAATAAAAACAAACAATTTCATTAAAAAATGCCCATTCCTTTATTTTTGCTTTCCAAACTTTTCAACCAACCTGTATTTAATGTCGTTTCTTCTCAATCTAATAGTGATTTTTATGGAAATTTCGTATACACGGCCTCCAAAAAATAGCTCATAAGTAATTAAAAGACCATTTAAAAAATTAGGAACATTAGAGCGATTTGATGAAGAATACTCGTAATTAATGTTGACAGTTGTTTATTTAAAAAATTGAATTCGTTACCTATATGTGCGCCAATGATGAACAAAAAATTCTTAATTGCATGTGAAAAAATGCACAATATCTCTTACAACCCACTAATAATTTAATCTTTAATGTTTAAAATAATTTGAAAACCCTGTATCTCGGAAATCAAAACATTTATGGGCATACGTTTATATAGTAAATTTCCATCATTGAAGTTATACTTTTATTCATGCACTCGATTTTTGTGGGGTTAAATGGGAAAAATCATTACATATGTAATGGTGTGAGTAAGAGAGAGACAGAAACACATATAAGGTATTTTGGTAGGTAAAAACAAAGATGAAATATTTACTACATGTTTAGTCATAACTATAAGTCCTTTAAATACCGTTTAAACATTCAGTACATTCAAACGAGATAGACATACAAAAAAGGGTGTGGCAGTCAGTGGGACTGCCGGCAGAAGTTATACTTCTATGCACTGTTAACTATTAAAACTTAATAACTACAAACACAGGCAAGTAGAAATAATTTTTTTTTAAATTAACTGTATTCAATTAAATTATTAAATAAATACTTAGAAAAATAAGACCAGTTGATGTGTGTCCTTACTTCAAACACGAAAACTAAACAGTAAAACGATCAATGTACAAAAAAAGTGCTTACAAAACCCCATAGCGCAAAATATAATGCGACCATGTGACGGTAGTATGGACTACAATACAATACTCATTACTGAATATTATTATTAATATTATTAATATGAAATACTAAACTTTATATGTTTACTTACGTGACAGAATTATAAAATAATCTGTCAAACACAATGTAATACGTTACTATGATATTCCAAAACATTAGCTCAGACTGTTTTTTGTATATCTATCTCTTTTCAATGTACTGATACCTTATATGTGTTTCTGTCTCTCTCTTACTCACACCATTACATATTGTTATGGTATCACTGTGTCTATTGTGTAAATTAAAATATCTTACTGTATAGTGTGACGACATAGACCAGTGACTATTATTTTTTTTATGTATATAAGCGGTGAAATGCGATGGAAACGAGGATTGATTTCTGATTTTTGATTGATATAATTTGAACTTGTCATTTTGTATTTAAAGTTGATCTTAATATAGAGTTATAATTAATTGAATAGTGAATTTTTTTAAATAAAATTAAAAAAGAATAAAAAAAATAAGAAGGAACCCATCCCAGAAAGCCGGAGTTAAGAAGAGAAACCATTACAAAATTGTCGAACCAACGTGGGGCCCAATACAAGTCAACTACTAGCACCCAGAACTGCAAATTCGAGTCCACTGCAAGCACCTGAACTGCAAATTCGAGACACCTACAAGTACCTGAACTGCAAATCGAGACACCTACTAGCACCTAGAACTGCAAATTCGAGACACCTCCAAGGACTTTGACAGACGGGACTGACAGATAGGTAAGATATTTGCATTTATATAATAGACGCAGTGATTTGTGGGGAAAATTTTATTAAAACAATTAAACATAAATTATAAAACTAAAATTATTTAATTGAAAATTAAAAATAAATTTTAAAACTATAAAAAAAAAATATATGTATAATTATGGAAACAAGAAGACAAAGACAGGATAGGGATAATGCACAAAAAGGAGAGCATCAAAAAGATGATATAAACATTATGGAGAATAATGAATCGGGAGATGAAAAAGAGAATACTACAATTATAGAAGCAATTATAGAAAGTAGTGGTAACAAACATGAAGAAAGTGACATGGACAGAATGTTTAAATTTTTAGAAAAAATGAATAATAACTTAAGAGAAGATATGAATTCAATGAAAAAGAATTTACAAGAAAATCAAGAAAAACAAGACAAAAATACAGAAGCAATAAAACAAGATATTAACAAAAATAAAGAAGATATGAAAAAAGACATGACTGAACAAATTAAATTAATAAGATCAGATTTACATGGAGTTAAAGAAGACATGAACAAAAATATAGAAGCATTTAAAGATGAGATGAGGAACCAAATGGAAATGTATAGAGAAACAATAAAAGATATGAAAATAATTTATAACAAATCAGTAATTAATAAGGACTATGAAATTAAATCTCCTGAAGAAAAAGATATGGGGGAAAATAAACTTAAAAATGAAGATAAATCTGAATTAATAGAAATGTATGAAACAAATATAAATAAAAATAAACCTATGAGAAGATATAAAGAAGAATATATTTACGGAAACATTTTACAGAATGGAAAAAGTAAAAATAACTATTATAAAGAACATGTTACATATAAAAACAATATGAAACAAGAATATGAAATTATGAAATTAAAATTAAATTATGAATATGATGATGATAAGAAGAAAGATAAAGATAATTATTATACAAATGAAGAAGCAAAATGTAAAAATAAAGTATATGAGGGTGATAATAAATATAAAAATAGATTAGATTATGATAATGACAATAAAATTAAACATAAAACTAATTTGAATTACAATTATAAGAATAAAAAGAAGTTTAAACATAAAACATATAAAGAAGATGATATAAATTATTTTGAAATAGATAACATTAATAGAAGATTAAGGAAGATTTGGATGAGCATTGTATATAATTATAAAACGAGAAAAAAATAAAATAGTTAAATAAAAGTAAATAAGATTAAAACTAAATTAAACTTAAGATTAAAATTAAAAATATGGATAAAAATAAATAAATAAAACTTTTATAAAATGTTTAAAACAAAATGTAAAGGAACACTGAATAAAAACGTTATAAAAAAAATAATAAAAAAAAAAAATTAAAAGTAAATTTAAAAAATTAAAATATGTCTTTGAAGAAAATTTTAATTTTTTTTAATTGTGGGGATTTGTTATGGTATCACTGTGTCTATTGTGTAAATTAAAATATCTTACTGTATAGTGTGACGACATAGACCAGTGACTATTATTTTTTTTATGTATATAAGCGGTGAAATGCGATGGAAACGAGGATTGATTTCTGATTTTTGATTGATATAATTTGAACTTGTCATTTTGTATTTAAAGTTGATCTTAATATAGAGTTATAATTAATTGAATAGTGAATTTTTTTAAATAAAATTAAAAAAGAATAAAAAAAATAAGAAGGAACCCATCCCAGAAAGCCGGAGTTAAGAAGAGAAACCATTACAATATGTAATGATTTTTCCCATTTAACCCCACACAAATCAAGTCCATGATAAGAAGTATAACTTCAAAAACAGTCTGAGCTAATGTTTTGGAATATCATAGTTGACGTATTACATTGTGTTTAACAGATTATTTTATAATTCTGTCACGTAAGTAAACATATAAAGTTTAGTATTTTATATTAATAATATCAATAATAATATTCAGTAATGAGTATTGTATTGTAGTCCATACTACCGTCACATGGTTGCATTATATCCTGCACTATGCTTTTGAGGTTGTTGGCTACATAAACAAAGTTTTTAAGAATACTCAAAAAGTGCATTCCGAACAGACAATAGATAGAAAAAATACAACTCGGTAAGTATTCCAAATGGGTTCAATTTATGTACTCGGGGTTTTTGGGGTCGCTGAACACGAATATCATGATGTCGAAAGTCTCCGCGGCACTTGGTGCCTAGAGTATTTACCTCTTCTCCTGGTGTTTTATGTAAAATTCTGTACAAAATTACACTTGGAACTCGGCTGTTTTTTTGGGTCGCTGCATACGAATATGATAATGGCGATGGTGTCCGAAACACTTGGTACTTAAGACGGACCTCGTCTCCAGGATATGTTATGCAAATTTGATACAAAATGAGTGTGTACTCGGTTCTAGGAGGTTTTTGAGGTCGCTGAACACGAATATCATATAATGATTTTGCTAAATCATTCGCATAAAAATGTATGAATCCGGGCGCGTGCATAGAAGTATAACTTCTGCCGGCAGTCCCACTGACTGCCACACCTTTTTTTTTATTTTTTTATGCAGAATCAACTCCTGAAGTTTTTTTATACTTGTTACTAACACCCTGTAGGTATATAAAGTTGGGATATTGTTAGAATAATGGAATTCCTATTGTTTAACTAGCTCAATATAATAATTTGATATTAATACAATCTTAAGGAAATTTCCTATATTTTATCAAATTTTTAGTATTCAATCTATTCTAAGTGTCGTTACTGTTCAATATCCTCTTTGTGAGCAATTTTTCAGTAAATCGGAAATAAATCTTATATTTAAAACTCTTTTAATACCCCTGTGTTCTCTGTAAAATCGACGCTTGTATTGTTCTTTTGTTATAAATGTACCTAATATAAGTAGTTTCCCAGAATCTTTGATAATAGATAATTAAAAAAATGATAAAATCCTAAAAATTTTGAAGAAAATATTATATACATCATTTCTCTAAACAACATGTGTTCAGTAGTATTAAATATGCAATAGGTAATATTGAGGAAGACGTCGTATAACAAACATATTTTTTAATGCCGAATGCCTCTAGTAAGTAGGTACTTTTAAAAGTTAGCTTTGTTGTAACTTTCTTCAAAATGAATATTACTGCGTATCAAATATTGTTGATTTCCTTTTTATTACTTGTACTCTTTGGCACTTGCGTTGTCCATCGCAATTCGCAATAATACTAATATTTGGTAACAAGTCGTTTCCGATCCAATTTCCAAACAGTTCAGCAGTCGTTTCCGCATGGTAGTCCAAACTAGAATCCTTTAATATTTTTGCTAATAATAATAATCCATTTAAAATCCAACCCTCTTCTGATCCATCATGTATAATTGTGATGCGCTGTCCTTTATTTGTTGGAGACTTCGTTCGGAACGACAGAATTTTTTGCATGGAAAAAATTACTCTCATCGTCACGCGGTGCTTCAGTAAATCGCTGTAAAAAACGAAGTGAAGAAGCAAGAGTATATTAAAATAACCACCAAAATCCTAACCCACCTAACCTAACGATTAGCAATTTTAGCCGCTCATTTTCTTGAACCAGTTGGATTCTAATACAAAAGCAAGTTTAACCTTCTAACAACCTAAACTCTTACGCACCTAACCCGTAAAAACCATCTCTAGCTAACCCACTTATCCCTGGAAACAGCAAATTTAGTCTTACAGTCCTATTGTCATTGAACCATTTAATTTCCAACCACAACGGGTTACCCGACCGATCACCTAAACTCATCAAACCTCTAGAAACCACCGCTGCCAGGCCTTAAGCGAACCAATTCCTCTGACGCTGTGAACTGCAACTTTATTCGCTTATTTTTTGAAACATTTAAATTCTACACCATTACCAAGCCAAACGACCCAACCTCCCAAATCCTTACCCACATAATCCCTAAAAACCATTCTTAAAAAACTATAAGGAGGCCAGCCTACCTAACGCCAACGGGTTTTGTCGTTGATTTTTTCTGGGGAATAAGTAAATCCTATGCTAAAAGTAAAAAACAAGAGACTATACTCTTTGTTCCCAGGGTAAAGTTGGTTTAACCCACAGCTATTTTCCTTAAGTTTAGTGAGCGAAAATCTGAAAATTTTCCTGAATTCCTTTTTCATCATATTTAATATGGCGAACAAATTTTTGGCAGAGGTGGTTTCTAGAGGTTTGGTGAGTTAGGAAGTAGGTGGTACTATTGGGTAACCCAGTTGTAATTGAAAATTAAATGGTTTAATGAAAATAAGTGATAATTGGGGTAGCCTGGCTTTATTTCTGGTAGAGATAGTTGTTCAGTGGTACGGTGCATATGGGGTTGAGTGGTTAGGGGGTTTGGGTTGTTTTTGGTGTAGAATTCATCTCTTTGATGTTTGTTTTTGGTAAGGATAGGAAATGGGTTGTTATTCTAACTTTAAATTTATCATTAGCGACCCAAAAGCTATTATTGCATTAATAAATAATTACATTCAATGTTTAACGAATGTATACTTATTTGCACGAAAAACAAATGTTGCTGAAATAGTGGGGCCACTTTCAATTTTGCAAAATCGCCACGGGGCATTAAAAAGCGTATGTACAACCAAAAATTTTAAGTCCAAAATATACATATATGTATACATATATATTGTATTAGTGGTTGTCTTAGGTAGTATTTGGTGCTGCGGCTTCTTGGGTGTGGATTCTGCTCAGGTTTCTTCTTGTATGTCTTCTTTATTGTTTTTATTGGGTCTGGTTGAAATTTTTATTTTTTTAAATTTATATACTATTTTATTATTTTTAATTATTAATAATTTTTATTTTAACTACAATTTCTAATACATTTCAATATTCTATTTCTAAAATTTTTGCAACTGTCTATCTTACAATACATAAAAAATTCTTTTGTTATCCATCTCTCAAAAACTAACATGCACATCCTATTTATAAAAATTTCATAATAATGGGGAGTAAAAAGTACAAGAGTTTTGTCAACAAACAGATAATGCACTACATTATTGGGATTTTACTTCTAATTTACAAACATTACCTGCGTCCTAACTGCCTATCTGGATAAATGGTATCGGATTAAAGACTCCCTGATGAGGGATTATTAAAGTTAAATCAATGTGTAAACAGAACTGCCGATACAATCGCCTTAAATATGCTATTAAATGCTATAAATAATCGTTTAAATGGAGAACTTTAGAAAAACAGTTTATCACATATCAAACATACCATGTTTCGCTGGAACTAAACCCAATTATACTCAAACCCGTTATTTATCCGACGAATTTTTTGACAAAGAATAATAACGAAATTTTATATAACTTGTTATTAATTTTTTGTTTTCTTTGTAGGTATGTTTCTAATCCGAAATTTTGGCGTATGTAAAATACCCCACTCCCGCGGTTAAGAGCACTCTCACGCATACGACAATTTATCGCATAGCTGTGGTCGACTTATTATTGTAACAGTATACAAGTTTTAGAATTTAACTAAAGTCTATTTGTTTGCAGTTGGCAGCACAGTGAATTCATTATAAATGAAAATACTTCAAAGCCCAAGCAAGGGTGGTTCATGAAAAATAACTAAAAGTAGTATACATTTCTATTGTTATTTTTCAAAGAGTCCACCCTGTAATTAGGGATTAACAAACCCAAATACAATAGAAACCGTAGATAATATTGTCACGACAGGAAGCTGAATAGATCCCATGACCGTAGAACCGAAGTTTTTTTAAAGCATAATTCAAATAAAAATAAAAATTAAAAGTAAAATAAAAATATGCTACATATTAAAAAGTAAGAATTAAATATAAATTAATGCAAAAAGCACTTACTCCTTTAATTGTCGGCTTCCATTGCGTCGTATTCATCCTACGATGAGTCAGATTCGTTGCCTGGTCCGATAGGAATTACAATGGGTTCGAAGTTGTTCGAACAGTTCTTCAATATTGATATCAACACTCCAAAATCGTTCTTCTTCCTTCTTCACATGGTTTATGGCATTGGTCCAATTTTCCCGTGTTACGTTTCCAAAAGAATTTATCAAAAGTTGTCTAACGTCATTCAATTTAAAAGTTGTATTGTTTCTTGCCACCTCACCTTTTACCTGTGCCCATATTAATTCTATAGGGTTTAATTGACAGTGATAAGGTGGCAAACGTAATACAGTTATTCCTTTTTCCTTCGCCATTTCGTCAATTACATACCTTTTATATTGTAATTTGTGGCGCTTTGCAATTTGCAGTAATTCCGTTTTCAGCATGGTGTCGTCAAAAGAAATATTCTTGCTCTGGAGCCACTCTTTAATATCTCCGTTTTTCCATGACGACGTTGGTAACTTTTCTACCAGTTTGGAATGATAACTGGCGTTATCTAAGACAACCACTGCAGCACTTGGCAAAAAGTCCAATAGCTAGGAAAAATAATCTTCAAAAACATCAGAGGTCATTTCCTTGTGGTAATCTTTGATTGACTTTGATACAAAGTCTAATAACCCATTTTCTACAAAACCATGTTCACTGCCAATGTGTGCGATTATTAGTCTGCGACCTTTTCCTCGAGGAGCATTTAATCCTGTTGAATATCCCTCCAAAAATGCCTGACGGGAATTTGAAATATTGGTGTCCATCCATGCTTTAGAAACAGTGTGTCCTTCATTCAACCGTGTTTCATCTAAATAAAAGATAGTTCTTCCCTCGCTCCGAAACTTTTTAATACTTCTTAAGTATTTTCTTCTCCAGCAAATAATTTCTTCTGTCTCATTAAAAAATTTTACCAATTTCTTTTAGGAGTTTCCATAACGTATGTTGTCCAAATTTGGGAATCGTATCTACTTCTGCTATAACAGTCATTACTTTGTCCAAAGTCAGAATCTCTTTATTTAAGTACAAAGAATTTATAGACTAATAAAGTAATAACGTACCTGTTTTTGCAATTATACACATAGGGTTACCTTAATCCCTTAACACCCCTAACGACCACATGTATTCTCGTTAAAATCGAAAAACAAAATAATCTAAATATCGTATTATGACTACTTATCCCTTACCTAAGAAGATTAAATTATGATGATTAAAAGAAATTTCTTAATACCGATATAAATAAGTACGTGCGCTACTGATTTAGGGTCTTGTTTACAACATTTTACGATTTAATGACTTTTTTTAGCTGCCAACTCCAAACAAATGGATAGTATGAAATTAATCATCAGTGTCAAATACAACAAGAAATAATACCTGAGGAATGGACGGAAGCAATACTATCCACAAAAAAGGAAATATGACTCAATGTCAGAATTATCGAGGTATAGCTCTGCTCAACCTTGCGTATAAAATATTGGCTATTCAAATTCAGAGCAAATTAACAGCGAAGTTCAATAAAAGAATAGGAAAATAGTGTGGGTTCAGAAAAGGTAGAAGTACTATAGATCATGTCCTTACACTACAAGAAATATAGGCTGAAAGTTACGAATACAATAAAGACACGATGGTTCTTCTCACAGCATTGAAAGATATTGATGATTGTTTAAAATTTACTCTACAAAGAACAGTGAATAAAGTTAAGATAAACAATAGTATAACAGAAAGCTTTGCGGTCAAAGAAGGAGTGCGGTAGGGTGGTCACGAAGTATATGACAATTGACAATAGTAAAGGTATTACACCTTAATGAGCATTTTTTCCTGGTGTTGATTAAAAGTCTGTTGGTAAAGCGCTTAACTGTATGAGCATATTTTAAAAACTTTTGATGGTGGTATTTTTTTCTGGCAACACTTCCTTAAGAACCCCACGTTAATTTTAATTCATTATTAAAATAAATAAAAAAAAACAAAAAATGTATCAGGCTATTTAATAAAAGAGTAGAGTGAATGTCAAAAATTCTAATGCTTAATACTGTGAAAAAAATTAAAAAAGTAGAAAAATCTTAAAAATTCAAAAATGTATTTAATTATCGTGAAACACTTATAAATTGATGATAAATTGAAATAAGCACAATTTACAAAAAGAACTTTTTATAATAGAAAGTTTTTTACTGATTTATAGGTGATATTTTGTGTCATCTCAACAATGCACAGCATCCCTGACATTGTAAAAATATTAAGTCATACCGCTGTGATTGATCATAGAAAAGATTGTTTCCTTGTTAACAAAATCAAGGGTAGTTGTATCTAAAAACTTTCTAAAACAGTTTATTTTATTACCAGTTAAAATAATACAAAAAAAAAGAAAAAAACTTCTCTGTCGCGTAATCGATCCCATTATGATAACATAACAGAACTGTCACAAGTGGACTGATCCGCCGCTTAACCAACTACGCTACGAACGATTTATTTAATAACTTTCGAAATAATATTATCTATACACAACTTAGATCATGTTTAATATCAATTCGGTATAAATTTCGAAATCGATGTATATGCCTAAATACACTTGAAACATGCATTGTCATCCAGTTCTTAGCTATCCTGAAAATTTCAGAGCTCTAGGTAGTCGGGAAATAGGTTTAAATTCGATTACAAATTCCACGGAATGACATAGAGACACAGAACACGGCGAAAATATAAAAAACTTTCTAAAAATAAATAGATAATCGAACAAAAAAAATCATGTCACAGTGGAAAAATTGTGAAAAATTTTAAAATGACGTGAAACTTCCTATAATCCAATTAGTAAATTAATTATTTCAGACATCACTAATGGTAATTTTGTAATTTTAGAAATTACAGGAACAAGAAATGATGTCAAGGAAATATTGAAAAAATCTGTAGCCGATAGCGCATTTATCCGCTTGGCCATGTAGGTACCTAAACATGGAAATAATATTTAAAATTGGAAATACATAGTTAAAAAATTATTTATACAGGGTGTTAGTGAATAAGTGCGAAAAACTTCAGGGGGTGATTCTACATGAAAAAATAATGACAGTTTGCTGTATAACTTTTGTCCGCAAATACTTCGTTTTCGAGATACAGGGTGTTAAAGTTTTTCTTTTGAAGAAAAAATGGTACGACTCTGAGATATTTCAAACTAAAAATAATTTTGGAAATCCTCGTTTAATTTGTGCCAAAATATCCCTCTCATCTTTTTGTCGTATGGGGCGCCGTTTTTATGCAAAAAAATAAAACATCTTAACGCGCATTTTTCATTAAAAAGGAATAAAAAATGCGTTTAGAAATAACGAAACATGACAATAAAGGTAATATATATATATATATATATATATATATATACAAAAGGGGAAAATTATTGGGCATGTACGCAAAAAGGATCAATAAGGCCACGAGTAGGAATGGTAACCGCAGACATGCATGTTTCTGGCTCATTAGCCGTCATCAGTGCGGCATAACCAAGTAGGGTATTGCACTTGGCTAGCAAAAGTGACGGCTAATGAGCCAGAAACATGCATGTCTGCGGTTACCATTCCTACTCGTGGCCTTATTGATCCTTTTTGCGTACATGCCCAATAATTTTCCCCTTTTGTTTATATTAATACGCATTTTCTTGGCACTTTGTTTATATATATATATATATATATATATATATATATATATAAAACGAACAGAGCGTTTTGTGACAGTCTAAGAATGTCCAAAAATGATACATAAAGTATCTAGTGCCTTACTGTCAAAAGTAATAATTTCAGTTTTGAACTGAAATGGTGTCGGTTAGAAATTTCTAACACTTTAAAAGACACCTTGGATGCTGCGATATAAATAGATATAAATATCATTCAACCTATATCAGGGCAAAACCAAACTACAGACACGTGTTTCGCTCTTAGTTTGAGCTCGTCAGTGTAGTACAGGCTATGTCTCTCAAGTCACTAATCAAGAGACATCCCTGCTATAAATTGAACGATATCTATAGATGTCAAATTGCAAAACTGATAAACAGTCGCAAGTGGTTCCATCTTCACTCCAAAAATGGTATTTCAGTGGTAGCTTTGCATCTTGTATATAACCTTAGGCAAGGTAAAATGATAAAACGAACAGAGCGTTTTGTGACAGTCTAAGAATGTCCAAAAATGATACATAAAGTATCTAGTGCCTTACTGAAATTATTACTTTTGACAGTAAGGCACTAGATACTTTATGTATCATTTTTGGATATATATATATATATATATATATATATATATATATATATATTATATATATTAATGTCATATCTTGTGAGAAACATCAATTTGATAATACTTTTAAAAAAAACATCATTTTAATTTTATAATTTATTATTTACTCATGTTAATTTCTTTTAGAACAACAACGTTATAACCTCACAGAGATCTCCTTGATAATGTAATAAAGTAATTACGAAAGCTTGGATTATATATATATATATATATATTATAACATGTAAGAATAATAATAATAATATGTTTTGATAATATCAATCACTATGTTATAAAATATTCCTTACCTTTAATTAATTTTAAATTTTAAATATAAATAGTAAATAGGTAAGAATTAACTCAGTGTAATTATTTTCCAATATGATTAATTAAATATGCTACCGGCTATTCCCTTATGTCAAGGTCAGAGTTCAAATATTCAACCAAACTAGATTCAAAATCAGTGAATACACAAATTTGCAATAAAATGACTGTATAACCGCACTATCCTAGACCAATAATATTTTCTAGGCATGAATTGCATATAAATTTCTAACCTTTCTAATTCAAAATGTGTCAAACTTCAAAGATACCGTTGATAAACCCAAATATGCATCAAATATATAAAATGAAATATTCTGACTTGAGTTATTAAACAATTTGGATTAAACTTATCAAAAAGGTGAATAAAAATAATTTAGTTAAATACATAAAACAGTGAAATAAAAATGTTCATCAAAATTTCAAAAATCAAACACATATAAAACTCTTTATTATAACGAGTGCAAAGTTGTTACCATTTGTGTGAAGCTTCACTCCTCTTCTGGAATCAGGATTCAGTTCTTAGGACAATCTACTTTCTTCTTCCAATACAGCAAAGATTTCAGGAAACTTTATGACGATCAATTAATCAATTCCTCTTCAAAACCAAGCGATGGATGGCTACTATTTTCTTCTGGTAAGTGTAATTAAGACTTTCTTTCTTGTTAAATATTAATTTAATCTTCTTTAACTCAATTAAAATACAGTTATACCATAAAGTGCTCAGCCCCATAAATTGAAATATCTATTTCTTCATAAAATCATATAAATTTCTCTTACCAATTGCTTCCTCTGGTTACCTTGGGATATTCTTTATACTTTAAACTGTTTTAATACTTTCTATTCTCAATACTTTCAAAAAAAACTCAAAATTTCTACGGAGCAAATTTTTAATACAACTTCCATTTTAACAACCAAAAAACAAGAGAGATTCTCCCAGAATCAACAAAAAAACAAATGACAAATTCAACAAACTTAAATCTATACATCTTTTCCATCTAATCGCCTACTAATTTCTTATTCAAATAAAATTATTAACAAAATCTAATTCTTGATTCAATATTACAATTTAAAACAATGATCATTCTTTTTTATATTCTTATGAAATTTACTAGCACTACAAACTAATAATTTTCTCTTTTTCAGAATATTTCATTTGGCATTTGAACTATTAATAAATTAGAATATGGTTGGTAAATTTGTATAATTTAAAAGTGAGTAGAAGTTTTAACATGTATTTTAACTATTTGTGATGTCTTTTTTTTATAATTTAATTTTCTCATTTACTTACACCCCTAATTCATTTAAAATTAATGTTTGATTACTAACGTATTGGCAATTTTATAAACTTTTAATTATCTACTTTACCCATTTATCAATTTCATAATTATCAAAACTTTATATAATGTAGATTAATCATTTTTGAATCTTTAAATAAAAATCTTTGAAATGTATTTGTATTTTTTTTTTCTTATTATTCTATTTTCTTTTTCCTTTTTTAGGAATTATGAAGAAGATGATGATAATCAATCCCAATGTTACTAAATTTGCGCTCTGACTCGAAATAAGAAAATCTCCTTTCTCTACTTTCCATTAGATTTTCGTTCTACATTCTTATTTAATATAACATAGTAACTAATATCATCTCAATATATATATATATATATATATATATATAAAGCAAATGTTAGATTGTTTGGGGTAGCGGCAGTGAAATAAAAGTGAACTCTTTATAATTATTCCAAGCTTTCGGAAACGTTTATTTCCATCTTCAGGGAAACTACAAACAATATTGTCAAATCATCTTAATTAACACCAAACCACGTCGATTATCCTGTGTAAAGAGAAACACATCTTAACCTCTCTCACAAGTCATATGTGATGTGATAATTTGAATATGATCTTGTTAGATAGGAGGCCTCATCCATGCTACTCCCACTGGCATGAATGTGGAGCCCTATTACAGGATATCACGTTTATTGGAAAACAAATTATAAAATTCATTAAACAAGATCTTATTTCTTAAAGTACTTACATTATCTCGAGGTTAGTTATTAATTAAGATGTTATTCACATGTAAAGTACATAAAACCATATTATTGGTACAAAATGTAATCAAACGTTAAAATTGTACACATTAAAAATTATTTAAAATTACTATTTGTAGAAATAACGGTATTAATGACAATTGTCGTTTTGACGTTTTTTTAATGTAATAATATTCAACACTGGTAGTTTTTTTGTGTATCACTCAAATATGTTGATGACATCATCCTAGCCCTACCTAACAATGGCCATGATGAACTTTTATTTACTTTTAATAGCTACGACCCATACATTCAATTCACAATAGAAAAGGAATGCGACAACAAATCAGTACCTTTCTTAGACACCAGGTTCATTCGTAATGCCAATACTGAGACTTTGATCGTGGACTGGTACAGAAAATCAATTTGTTCAGATCGCTATTTAAATTACTGGTCATACCACAAACATTCCATCAAAATCAATTTACTTAAACAGATGAAACAGAGGGTAATAAAAATTTCAGATAAATCTTTCCATAATAAGAACCTTAAAATCCTTCAAGACCTTTTTATAAATACCTAATTCATATCCTACAGCACTAGTAAAAAATTGTTATACAACGATCCATACATTGGCATCGCAGACATGATTCAGTTACATAATAACAATGACAATTCCATTAACTCAACACATTCAAACCTAATTCAAATTGAAACCTTAAAAAAGACTGATTCTTTTGTCTATAAATCAATTCCTTACATAAAAGATATCACACCTAAACTATGCAGATTTTTTAAAGAAATAGAAGATATAAAAATAGCCAATAGTACAGCACTAACTTTAAGAACCGTATACAGCAAGCTAAAAGATAAAACTCCCACACTTTCTAGATCAAATGTAATTTACAGTATACCATGTGAGAACTGTGACTTAAAATACATTGGACAAACCTCACGGACTCTTTCTTTCCATTTAACTTCTCACAAAAGTGATTGTAGGTTGCATCCAGAAAGATGTGCTTTAGCTAACCATTTTAAATCTGAGGATCATTCTATTAACTATAATGATACTAAAATTTTGGCAACTGAAAATAATTATGCAAAAAGGTTATTTTTAGAAATGGCCTTTATATTTCAAGAACCCAATACCATGAATAAAAAATCAGATATCAGACATCTTAGTGAAATTTACTCTTATTTACTTAATTTAGAAAAGAATGGTTCTGTTTCCTCCCACAATCTATCGGTGATTACTGAAAACTCTTTATAATGTACCAAATACACATAATAATAATTTTAATTAATTTCTCAATTTATTAATTATCCACTTCCACCGTGATAAAATAGGAAGAAGATCTAAATTTCAATATTTTCAAAATTCAGTTTTTAATAAAAAAGAAGAACTTGCGTTCTTTATCAGTGAGTGATACACAAAAAAACTACCAGTGAGTTATATATTGAAAAGTTGCATCACTCTATATGAATCATTTTTGCATTGTAATCATTTTAAACTTATATACAGGGTGTCCCAGAATTAACTACGGAAACTTCGTATACGTATTCCTTGATGACAAATAAGTAGGGTCTTTCCCATAAAAAAATTTTTTTTAGAGACTCCTGTCAGAGTTATAACCCTTTAAAGAGGGGTGGTAAAATACTGTTTTAATTTAATATCTTCTGATTGGTCCAAGATAAAAAATTAAAAATTTGGGTGAACATCATTTTTATAAAGACGCATTTCTCCTGCCACTTTTCACTTGCCCTACCCCATTCTAAGGGTTCAAATCAAGGAACCCCTCTTAATATTTTTTTTGTAACTTTCTTAGCAATTAATATTTGCAATAACAAAAAACTATTTTAGGAAGTTTTAATTATTTAGAAACTTTTTTGTTCCTTGTCGTTTTTTGCGAAATCGTTTCGGTTTGGAGTAAAAAAATAAAATGTAGGACCATGTCAATTGAGTATTGTGTATCGCGATCAAGTAGCGCACATTTTACCATTTAAAGAGTTAAAGGGTTATAACTCTGACAGGAGTCTCTAAAAAAAATTTTTTTATAGGAAAGACCCTACTTATTTGTCATCAAGGAATACGTATACGAAGTTTCCGTAGTTAATTCTGGGACACCCTGTATAGAAGCAAATTGTAAAACTCATAGAACTTCAATTAAATCTTATAATCAAGTCAGTTGTTGTAGTTTTTTGAAAATAAAATAAAATAATTTTTAAAAAAGGATTTTTAACAAAAATCTTTATAATTGGCGCAGTCAGTCGAGGATTCGTGCAAGTTTCGAAAAATCACATATACCGCATCGAGCGCGTAGTGAAATTTGGACAAACTTTATCGTTTTGCCGATTTAAGTGCGAATTAACGAACATTTTTCCTTCTGTGAAAAAACTGTTCAACGCTTCCTTCCCTTCTGTGGAAAAACCATTTTCAAAGCTAGGAGCCCTTCAGTGGACAACAATTCGACTAGAAGTTCCGGAAAAGGACCAGTGTATTACAGCCTCCTTCTGTGAATCTGTAAGTACCAAAAATTCCTTTTTGCCTTTCCCTCCATTTTGTGAATAGGAAAGATAGTATAAGATAGTAAATTTTAAGATATTTTGAAAATTAAATTTTTATGTCAGAAGTTGACGAAATAACAAATTTATTAAATAATACTTATATAGAACGTGAAAATAATAGAGAAACTATGGCAAACCAAGATTTAGCCAAATTAAACTGGAATTTATTTAAATCTAAGCTAAATAATATTAAACCTTACGACGGTGATAGTAACACATTAAATAAATTTTTAAGAAGTTGTGAAAACTTTATCCAAAGTTACGCATCATTAAATAATAACGAATTAAATACGCATATTTTTGATTGCTTAATAGGAAAATTAGTAGATAGAGCCGAATTAATGGTAGGAAATAGAGTAGAAATATCTACATGGCCCGATTTAAAAAACGCGTTAATTCAAAGCTTTTCAGATAGAAGAGATCTTGATTGTCTTATTCAAGAATTAACGAGAAGTAGACCTTTTAAAAACGAAAATTTACAAAATTTTGGAAATAGAATTCAATTATTAATGAGTACAGTTATACAGAGAATTAGTAACGATCCCCTTATAAATGTAAATGAGAAAATTTGTCAAACAAATCATCATAAAAAGACAGCATTAAATACATTCATAGCAGGTTGTTCCCCAATTTTAAAAAATAATTTACATTTAAAGAAACCCGCTAGTTTAGAAGATGCAATGGCATATGTAAATGAATATGTAAATTTTGAAAAAATGTACGGACAAATGTCTAGACCTCAGACATATAATACTATACAAACTAAAAATAATATATCCAACACAAGACAACAACAAACTTATTTTCAACAACCTAGATACGAAACTTATCAAAGTAGGTCTCCTATTTTTTATAATTTTAGTCAAAATACTCAACCTCCAAATAACAAATTTTAATATACACCTCAACATCAAATACCAAAACATTTATTAAATAATAATTATCAACAACAATCTTTTAATAAACCAAATTTTCCTTGTCAACCAATAAACATTCGACCCATACCTCAAACAAATAAAAAGTATTTTACAAATAAACAAGTATTTGGCACACCCACAAATGTATTCAAACCAAGACAAATTCATCCAAATAATCTTTCAAAACCTGAACCCATGTCTACAACCTCAAGACAAACTTTTAAGAAAAATCCAACAAATTTTAATCAAAGACAAAATTATTTTCAACAAAATCCAGACTTAAATCCTAATTATACTTTTGAAGAATTACATAATACACATCATGAAAATGAAATTTTACCCGATTACCCAATAAATGAAAATGAATTTTATGATAATTATCAGAATGACGATGATTCCGCTAATTGCCAGGATCACCTTGTATTTTCAAATGAAAGTGAAACCCATGAAGATAATAGCGAAGAATACAACGAAAGCATAAATTTTCAAACAACGAGCCTCTCAGAAACAATGCCTTGATAGAAATTAATTCATATGCAGCAAATAATCCTTTACCTAACATAAATGACATTTTAGACAAACTTGGACGAGCTCAGTATTTTACTACTTTAGATCTTGCAAACGGATTTTATCAAATTGAAATGAGCAAATGCTCAATCGAAAAAACCGCTTTTAGTGTAAATAACGGACATTACGAATTTTTAAGAATGCCCTTTGGTTTAAGAAACGCCCCAAGTACCTTTCAAAGAACAATGGATCTTGTTTTAAAAGATTTACTAAATAAAGTTGCAATGGTATACATGGATGATATAATAATTTATAGTACAAGTCTACAAGAACACATACAAAACCTCAAAAAAGTATTTTCTAGATTACGAGAAGCAAAATTAAAAATCCAACTAGATAAAAGTGAATTTTTGAAAAAAGAAGCTGAATTTTTAGGACATATAGTAACCCCTAATGGTATTAAACCTAATCCGAAAAAAATAGAATCAATAAAAAAATTTCCTATACCGCGAACACAAAAAGAAATAAAATCTTTTTTAGGACTCATGGGATATTACAGAAAATTTATTAAGAATTTTGCAAAAATTACAAAACCTTTAACAAATTGTCTCAAGAAAAATCAAAAAGTCGAACACACAAATGAATTTATAGAATCTTTTAAGATATGTCAAAATATATTAACTTCAGAACCTGTATTAATTTACCCCGATTTTAATAAACCTTTTGAAGTCACTACCGATGCATCAAATTATGCTATTGGAGCAATTTTATCTCAAAATAACCACCCTGTATGTTATGCCTCTAGAACATTAAATACTGCTGAAACAAATTATTCAACAATTGAAAAAGAATTATTAGCCTGTGTATGGGCTTGCAAACAATTTCGACCGTATTTATTTGGTAGAAAGTTTACCATATTTACTGACCACCAACCACTTCAATGGTTATTTTCCTCAAAAGAACCAAACTCTAAACTTGTTAGATGGCGTTTAAAACTTGAAGAATTTGATTATACAGTAAAAATTAAAAAAGGAAAACAAAACCAAGCAGCAGATTGTTTATCTCGTTATCCCCCTAAACAATAATACCTTAATGCTTTAGAAACCGATAGTACAGATGTAAATGTAGACATTGACGAAATATTAGAAAGATATATTAATTTACGAGACGAATTACCTGAATTAGACGAATTAGACTTACAAGAATTAGAACCAAAAATAAATATAATTTCAGATATTCAAATTAAACCCCCTAATTTAGAAAGAGAAACGGATTTAGAGACAGTTCATACTTCACAAGAAAATCCTATTTTATCAATTCCAATATCTAATAGATGTCTTAATACTTATAAAAATCAAATAATTTTTACAATAGGCGATGTACCCAAAAATCTGATTAAACGAGAAGAATTATTTACAAATAAAAGAATTTACTTAACATTATCTAAAATAAACTTACAACAACAAATAATAAACTTTGTAAAAGAATATATTGACCCAAAACAAATGTATGCTCTTTATTTTAAGAATAGAAATTTACCAGAAACATTTATTAGTACCTTGCAAAATGTTTTTAAAAATTCATCATTTAAATTTACTCATTGTACAAAATTATTAACCGATGTTTTAACGAATAATGATCAGAAATCTAAAATAGAATATTATCACATTTATAAATCTGGACACAGAGGAATAATTGAAGTAAATTTAGCCCTAAATAATAGATATTACTGGCCAAATATGCTAGAAGATATTACAAATTTTATAAATAACTAGCTGTTGCCCGCGACGTCGTCTGCGTGTAATTCGAATAAAATCAAGGTCTTTATGTAAGCACACGCCTGAGTAGCTCGCAGATTGCAGAATTTTTTCAGACTTAAATGACATTTATCGTTATATTTCTTGAAGAATCGAATTCAGAGCGGTGAAAATAAATAAACGTTTTGTATTTCAACAATGTATATTTTAAAGATTACAACGAAACTTTTATAAACACTTCTGAAACTTGTACTAATAACAACCATTAACTACTGACTACTCTTTCACAATATATTACAACTGTTACCAACATAAAACTAAAGTGCAGAGTGCGCCACATATACTACAATTAATGACAAATTGGCGGTATATTTAAATTCAAATACAAAATATCAACACACCCCCTCAATTTGGCAAAACAACTAATAAACATAATTAAAAAAAATTCAAATTAAGAAAACTCTACCACTCCAATCTTATTTCTGAAATAATTAAACTTGGTAGATGTTAAAGCCTTAGTCATTAAATCTGCATATTGATGTTCTGTCGGTACATACTTTAAAGTGATTTTATTATTTAGAATACATTCTCTAACAAAATGATGACGTACATCTATATGCTTTGATCTTTTAGTTTCTAAGGTTGTGGCAATTTTAATACATGACTGATTGTCTTCAAAAACTAAAATAGGACCAATATCCTGTAAAATAATTTCTTCTAATAAATTTCTAAGAAATAAACACTCAGTTATACAATTTGACAATGCTACATATTCAGCTTCAGTGCTCGATAATGCAATGATGGATTGCTTTTTAGATTTCCAAAATATTACATTATTATTCAACTTTAAAATAAATCCACTAATGCTTTTCCTATCATTAACATTATTGGCAAAATCTGCATCTACGTAGGCACTAATACTGAAATCTCTCTTACTTTTTGTAAATTCTAAAACATAATTTTCAGTTTTCTTTAAATATCTTAACACATTTTTCAAATGTTTCCAATGAGTAACATTAAAACAATTCTGAAATTGACTAAAATAAGTTATAGCGAAGCATAAATCAGGTCTACTACCTAACATTATATACATTAATGACCCTATAAGTTGTTTAAAAGGTACATTCATATTTACATTATTTTCAATTGACAAATTTAACTTATATTGAATAGGTAGGTCCAATGGTTTACTATCTTCCATATTAAATTGTTTTAAAACCTTTTTAATTAATTTACCCTGTGAAATTATAAGTTTATTATCTACTCTCTTAATATCAATCCCTAAGAATACTAAATTATTGTTATTTCCCAAATCTTTCATTTCAAACTCTTTTGAAAGCATTCTTTTAACCTTATCTACATCAATTAACATATTTGATACAATTATTAAATCATCAACCCAAACTAAAATATAAGTGTTTTTATGAACATATAAACATGGATCAACCAATGATCTCTTGTATTCATTATTTACTAAAAATATATGAAGACGATCATACCAACACTTTGGGCTTTGTTTAAGTCCATATAAAGCTTTTTGAAGTTTACACACATAACCAGGTTTTGAATTTCTTAATCCAAGTGGGGGATACATATATACAGGATCTTTTAATATACCATTCAAAAAAGCTGATTTAACATCCATCTGGTGTATTTGTGCATCAGTTTCAAGAGCTAAAACCAATAAAATTCGTAATGTAATCATCCTAGCTACAGGAGTAAAGGTTTCTTCATCTACTGCCATTTCTTGCTTATATCCTCTTGCAACCAATCTAGCCTTCTTAATTTCCTTGCCGTCTATCTCCTTCTTAGAGAAAACCCATCGTGAGTCTATAATGTTTACGTCTTCAGGTGGAATAACATAATTCCAAGTCCTGTTTTTCTCCAATATTTCTATCTCGTTTTCTATTGCTTTGGACCATCCTTTATCTTTAATTGCTTCCGTAAAATTATTGGGTGTATCCTCAGGTATAATACCTATTGATAAAGCTGCCATAAGACCATCCAAATCTGTATCATAATCATTTAGTAAAGTCGGTTTTCTTCTAACTCTTGTACCTCTTCTTGGTTGTACTTCAATGTCATCCTCATTTTCTGGATTTATCTCCTCTTCATCTTGACTTTCCTTTTCCTTTTCAGTTAATTCATTTTCTTCAAAAATATGAATACTAGTATCATGCATTTTCAATTCATCAAATATTACACTACGTGCAATAACTATTTGTCGCTTTAAAGGATCCCACATTCGATAACCATTTTTAGCATAACCCATTAAATACATTTCCTTACTTCTTTCATCAAGTTTTCCTCGTAATTCTTTTGGTACGTGTACCCATCCAATTGATCCAAAAATTTTAATTTTATCTATATCCAGTTTTTGATTTAACCATATTTCTGATGGAGTTTTTCTTGTTTTATTCGCTGTAGTTGGTAATCGGTTTATTATGTATGTAGCTGCTCTAACAGCTTCACCCCAAAAACTCTTACATAAATTAGCATCCAATAACATACATCTTGTCATATTCAAAACTGTACGATTAAATCTTTCGCTTACTCCATTTTGTTGTGGATTTCTTGGCACAGTATATTCAATTGCAATACCTTTTTCTCTACAAAAGTTTTTAAATTCAACAGATGCATACTCACCTCCATTATCACACCGTAACCTCGAAATTCTCTCTTTAGAATGTGCTGTAGCCATAGCTTCGTACTCCTTGAATTTATCTAAGACTTCACTTTTATTTTTCAACAAGTATAGGTAAGTAAAGTGAGAAAAATGATCAATAAAAGTAACATAATACTTATAACCATCATACGTTTGAGGATTAATAGGACCCGCAACATCAGATGAGATTACTTCCAATATTCTCGTTGCTTTTCTGCTATCTGGTGTACTGGTATATGGTCTATTCGTTTGCTTTCCTTTCATACAAACTTCACAGATACTCTTCGATGGATAGATAGATGAATGACCCATTCTTCTATGTAATATTTCAGGATCTCCGTGTGCTATACTTACATTATGAGCTAAAACATTAAATTTAACAACATACAAATTACCCTGCAATTGTCCCTTCAAAACTAATTTATTATTTTTATCATAAACCATTACACCTTCCCTTTCAAAAATAATTTTTAATCCTGCTTTTTGCATTTTCTTAACTGACAACAAATTATATGGAATTTCTTTACATTCTAATACAACTTTAATATTAACTTTAATACCAAAATCATTAATAACATTTAAATTACCTACTTTGTGTGCTTTGATTGTCACTCCTTGTTTAGCTACATTAATTTTATAATCAACAGGTTTACTATTACATAAAAACTTTCCTGTTATTGTATTTACTAGATGATTCGTGGCCCCTGAGTCCACAATAAAAATAATTTTACCATCATTACTTTCATTTTCTGAAAATAGGTTAACATAATTGACATTGACATTTCTACCGATTGATGTTTGATCAGGCTTGCCATCTTGATATTCTTGATTCGAGTTGCGTTCTGTACATCGAACTACACCCGAACTGCTCCCAGTGCCGCCATCTTCTTCTATTTCTACTAACATACTTATTTCACTGGCACTATCTCCTTCTAACACATTCACTACGCGTCTTTCCGGACACTCACTTTTCTTATGACCAATTTTGTTACACTGATAACACTTGAATGGAAACTGTCCTTGACCTTGATTTACATTTCTTCTATAATTTTGATAGCCTCTTCTACGTTGAAAGTTTCTATTTTTGTTTCTTGTGTTCGCCCAATTTGTGGCCATTGCTGTCTCATCAAATACTTCCTGTCCTCTTCCCTGTCTTAATTCCTCTTGTAAAAGTTTATTTTTCACCATTTCCAAACTAATTTTTGAGGGATCTTGACTGAACATAACGTCTATCGCCGCAACAACTGGTTGATAATCCACCGGCATAGCCGCAAGTAACTGCGATATCACCTCGGTTTCCTCCATTAAACCACCACTGTTTCTTAAATCCGTTACAGTCCTTTCAAAATTTAATAAAAAAACAGCTAACTTTTCTTTGTTGTTATATTTCATATTTCTGATCTTTCTCTGAACTTCAATTTGTACTGCAAGACCTCGTTTCGTATAAGTTTCTTTCAGGGTATCATACATCCCTTTTGCCGACGTTTTACCTTTTATCACTTCCAGAACTTCATCGGACAGCCATTGCACAATGATATTTCTCGCTTTAATGTCCTTTTTCTTAAGTTCTGCTTCTGAAGTTTCTGTAATTTCCGTTGAAATTATATCTTTCAATCCATTCTGCTCCAACAGCATCATTAACCGGAATTCCCAGTTCGAGAATCCATTGCCATCAAAAGCACGAAAATTCGCAATTTGCAAAGAATTCGCCAAATTCGCCATCACCACGTTTTTAATTATTTCACTCTCTGAATTACCAAATTACCGGATAATTACTCAAAAATATGACTTGAGCCCATAACCTCTTGAAGAATCGAATTCAGAGCGGTGAAAATAAATAAACGTTTTGTATTTCAACAATGTATATTTTAAAGATTACAACGAAACTTTTATAAACACTTCTGAAACTTGTACTAATAACAACCATTAACTACTGACTACTCTTTCACAATATATTACAACTGTTACCAACATAAAACTAAAGTGCAGAGTGCGCCACATATACTACAATTAATGACAAATTGGCGGTATATTTAAATTCAAATACAAAATATCAACAATATTTTGGACAATTCACACAATATCTTTATAAATTATAGCCTATATGTTATTCTGATCTATAAGCTACATTACTGTAAAGTTTCATTAAAATCCGTTTAGTAGTTTTTGCGTGAAAGAGGAACAAACATCCATACATCCATCCAAACAAACTTTCGCCTATATAATATTAGTAGGATAGGATAGGATAGGATTGCGAAACATGTCAAAAAAATAAATATGACAGAAATCCACCAGTAATAAAATTTAACCTTACCCCTACAGCTTCAAAACCATTCGAACATATACATATAGATGTATTTAAAATTGCAAATCAATCATATTTAACAATTATCGATTCATTTTCTAGATATGGACAAGCTTACCCCTTAAAAAGTATTACAGGCTTAAATGTAGTTGACAATTTATTAAATTATGTAACACATCATGGATTACCTCAAAAAATTACTACAGACCAAGGTAGTGAATTTAAAAATTTTGACTTAGAAGACTTTTGCAAATTACATAAAATTGAATTACATTATACTACAGCCAAAAACAGTAACTCAAATTCTCCTATCGAACGTTTTCATTCCAGTTTGATCGAACATTTTAGATGTCTTAAAGACGAAAACTCTGATTTAACCCCTGACCAATTAATAAAACATTCAATACTAGCATATAATAATTCAATACACACTGTAACCAAATTTACTCCATTTCAAATAATAAAAGGACACATAAATAATGATGACCCTTTTGATTTAAACGATCACTTAGTAATTTCAAATTATGTACAGAATCATAAATCTATTAGTAAAAAATTATACGACAAAATTAAAAATCAAAATGAAATCATAAAACAAACAAATATCAATAAAAGAAATGAAACACGATCTGATCCAATAAATTATGAAAATGAAAACGTTGCTTATGTAAAAACAAAAGCTCGAAATAAATCCTCACCTAAATTTAAAAAGACATATATAATCCAAGACCAAGAAATAAAATTACAAACAGACAAAGGAACTTACCATAAAAGTAATATTAAAAGACCCAAAACTAAAAAGACCAACAGAAACAACAAAAACTAATAACTACTTATTGTTTTAAACTAAAAAACAAGAAAATATAACAAAGCAATCAAAATTCTGCAACAAAATCAAAAAACATAATTTATGAATCTAATTTACAAGTACCACTGTATAAAAAATTAATTAATAAATATTATCAGAAAGAATCAAGAAATTTTGCTTATGTTTAGAAAAATTTCAGTTATTAGTACAATCAAAAATACATACAAAACTTTAAAGGAACTTTGTCTCATATTAATTAGATTTATTTAGATTGACAAACTATAATTGTCTTAAGTACTAAAATAATTAAAATGTTAAAAAATTTATAAAATATATATGTATAAAGAAGAAGACATTCGTAATTTTCAAAATATATTATCATATTACCAATTTCTGGGTACTCAAGTTACTTTCACAAATTCAAAATTAATATTTGCAATACACTTTCTTATTTATAAACCTGAAACCTTTAAATTATACCACTTATATCCTGTTATCCAAGAAAACAAAATGTTTATTCCTAACTACCCCTTTTTGGTACGAAAGAATAATACTGCCCAGTTTGAGAAAGAAGAATGTCCTGTAATTGAAAAAACATTCTATTGTCAAGAAAATTTTAAAATCAAAGACGATTGCTCCTTACAAATATTAAATGGAAATAAGCCAAAAATTTGTCAAATCCTAAATGTTGACTTACAAGAATCAATTATAAAAAGAATTACTACAGACGAAATTTTATATATACCAACCAAAGAAGAAATTAGTAAAATATTTTCAAAGATAGTACAAACCATGAAGAAGAAATCACTTCGAAGAAAGAAGAAGATACTTTGAAGAAAGAAAAAGACACTTCGAAGAATGAAGAAGATACTTCGAAGAATCAACCCCTGATTCTCTCAGCTTAAGGAGGGAGGAGTTATATATTGAAAAGTTGCATCACTCTATATGAATCATTTTTGCATTGTAATCATTTTAAACTTATATATAGAAGCAAATTATAAAACTCATAGAACTTCAATTAAATCTTTTAATCAAGTCAGTTGTTGTAGTTTTTTGAAAATAAAATAAAATTATTTTTAAAAAAGGATTTTTAACAAAAATCTTTATAATTAGTGTTGAATATTATTACATTAAAAAAACGTCAAAACGACAATTGTCATTAATACCGTTATTTCTACAAATAGTAATTTTAAATAATTTTTAATGTGTACAATTTTAACGTTTGATTACATTTTGTACCAATAATATGGTTTTATGTACTTTACATGTGAATAACATCTTAATTAATAACTAACCTCGAGATAATGTAAGTACTTTAAGAAATAAGATCTTGTTTAATGAATTTTATAATTTGTTTTCCAATAAACGTGATATCCTGTAATAGGGCTCCACATTCATGCCAGTGGGAGTAGCATGGATGAGGCCTCCTATCTAACAAGATCATATTCAAATTATCACATCACATATGACTTGTGAGAGAGGTTAAGATGTGTTTCTCTTTACACAGGATAATCGACGTGGTTTGGTGTTAATTAAGATGATTTGACACATAATATTGTTTGTAGTTTCCCTGAAGATGGAAATAAACGTTTCCGAAAGCTTGGAATAATTATAAAGAGTTCACTTTTATTTCACTGCCGCTACCCCAAACAATCTAACATTTGCTTCCTAAATAGTCGGCAAAGACTTCCCCTCTTCTCTCTCTCTCTATATATATATATATATATATATATATATATATATATATATATATATATATATATATATATATGTATATTTTTTCTCTAAATAAACATTGTTATTCAAATAGAAATTTGATAAGCCCACGTTTACAAAATATGTACCTACCTGTATTTCCTTCTCGCTAATATTTTATAAATTCTCTATTTAGTAAACAATACGCAAATAACATTTTTCCAAAAATACTAAATTTTAAATTTGAGTATCATTTCAAGCGTCGTATTATTCACGTCGCCTTATTTGAGAACAACAGAGAAACACTCTTAAGCTTAACGTCGAAATTTATGATTTTGAATTATTACGACTAAATAAAGTGCTGTGATTTGCAAATTTGACGGAGAAAAAATTCAGAGGAAAACGCAACTTTTTACTCTTTAAATGTAGATCACGTTTAAAAAGTGAACTTACTTAATTTGTTATATTTTTTTAAATAAAATAATTAAAATATACAGCATACGACTAATAAAATTTTATAGTTAAAAACATATGTGTTTTTGATGTATTTTGCCCTGCTGATTACGAAATTCAAGTCTCATTATATTTGCAGATTTTATAAAAAAATTTGCTTACTGAAAAATTTTAAAGGAAATTTAAAAAATTAAATAAATCTGAGCTAAACAAGAAAATATGGAACAATGGCTCCTCAATTCATGGGGAGTCAATCTGTTACAACGATGTCTCAAATACTGAGAAAGGCACATGTTCGGGTATATATAGTAGAAGACACAGGATACAAGTCCAACTAATTCTAGGAACAGTGTTAGCCCGGAACCATTCAGCGGAGTTGCTGACACCTTTAGAAAGGCAATCATTGAGAAATGGAGGCTAGAGAAGGCCCAGGATTGGTGGAAAAAGTCACCGGGCAAGCGACAAGCTAAAGTCTTCATAAAAGAATAGGTACTCGGCGAAATTTATTGCAGAGCTGCTATCACAAAGGCAAAACGATGTCAGAATAATTGTCAGTCTCTTGACAGGCTCAGAAAACACATAAGTCAGCTGAACTTAGCAGATAAAGACATCTGTCGATACTGCCAAGAGAAGGAGGAAACCGCATTTCATGTCCTATGCCAATGTGAAGGCCTTGCAAGTAAGGTACTTACGCCTAATAAGGCCCAGTTCTTAAGATGGCCCACTTTCAATATTTTGTACGTCCAAAAGTTCAAATGAATTTAAATTTTGCGCCCATGTTCGGTTAGTGCCATAGACAAAATTGCAACTTCATAAATAAGGAAGACAGTCGTCATTTTCGCAGTGGTTGCCAGTTTTTTAGTGTCGTTGCATAGGGGCTGGCGATTTATAACCTTCTAATTTAAACCTTTTTAGTATTTTCTTAAGAAAACAAGAAGTTTTCATGTTTTTTTTAAATACAGCGTTACTTGGGTTTATGGGCACTTGACTCAACGTAAGAGTTGTTTATATTATTTGTTAATTTTCATTTAAAAATAGTAGTTCCTGTGGCGGGGTAAATTACCCTATAAAGGCCCATCACATCCTATGATGGCTCGGGCCAGTCGAAGATATGAGACAATTCAGATGTTTTTGAAAAAAATATTTGGTCTTTAAATAAACATGTTTTTTCCAAAAGAATAACGCCACAACATTGTTATTTGTTGAGTCTATTAGAGGTTTTTGTTTAGTAGGTAAATTAAATTTTTCTAAGTCTAAGATGGCCCACCGTCCAATTTGTGACCAAAAAAAACTTTTGTATCAGACTGATTACCTAAGAATATCATATAATATTAGGTCAAGTTTTACATAAATACTTATTTTTTATTTGATAGGGTTTATTGATTACATAATTAATATCGGGCTATGATAGGTGCCTATGTTCCTAAAAAAGCCCACTTTAGAGGTTTTAAAAAACAATTATTATCTTAACGAATTGTTTCCAAACATGTTGATTTGTATGATTACTTTATTCACAAATAAACGAACTATGTTGTGATAAAGGCAGTTTTCACAAATTTATATTTCTTTTCCAGCTATTAAAATTTAGCAAAAAGTGGGCCTTACAGGGCGCATGTACCTTACGCGATATCTGGTATTGATAGATGAGAAACTGGCTGCTCCAAGTTATGTGGAGAGGCCTTTGTCAAGACTATTAAGTCTCATTAAGGAGGCAGGGCTAAACAAGGTGCTCTAATCTTAATCTAGATATGATGGGTGTTCACAATAGATCTTTAAAGGTCGTAGTTATACAGGCTAACAGCCAACCCACTGTATATCTATCTATCTACCACCAATGTAGTTTTCTACCAGGTTTTTTAATCGCCTATCAGTCTGGATAATTTTTTTTGGCGTAGGTTCGTTTCCTGCAAGTAGATGCTCATATGCCAGATCTCTCCTCCATTGTACAGTTTTTAGAATATCAATGAATTTTGAAATGGATGGACGGATCATTAACAGCTCAGTTAGAAGATATCTGTGTGCCGCATCTGCGTGATTGTTGGTTCTGTAGTATTTGTAAGTACTCGATTATGTACTGACCATTGTGGCGAAGGAAATAAATATTGCTCTTTTTCCTCTCCTATTTGGACGTCCTATATAGGAATCCTTAAACCACTGTAAAAGGAGCTCCAGTAAAAACCCAAGGATGCGCCAGGATCCGCGCCTGAATAGCAAAGTCTGCATCATTGTTATATCTCCCCAGATGATTTAGCTCTCCCATATGTTTACGAACTTTTTTAATTAAATAAAAGAATTATCCCATTATTTCCCGAAAATGCTGCTTTAAAGGCGTTGATGGCCGTTAATTCAAAATTGCCGGCTCAATAGTTACGTCCTCCACAGAAAAGGCAGAACTCTTTGCCAAAATATTCTCTTCGAACTCGACACTTAACCCACCGGACAACATAGAGCTAACTTCCATTCCACGGGCTCCCCACACAATGAAAAATATCATATTTAGGGTTAAGCGTGTGCAGAGAGTTCTTGCTACTTTAAATACCAACAAAGCAAGCGGCCTTGATAAAATACCTGCTTTACTCTTAAAATGTTGTGCTCCTGAACTAGCGCCAGTTTTCTCTAAGCTATTTCAACTATCATATGATACTGATATTTTTTTAGAATCCTGGAAAACTGCTCGAGTACAACCAGTCCCCAAGAAAGGCTGTAAAACCCAGCCTTCTAACTACAGACCTATAGCTCTTCTATCTGTTATTAGCAAAACTATGGAGAAATACGTCAATCACGAGATCCTGAGCTACCTTGAGACACACAACCTTTTAAGTGACAGGCAATATGGTTTTCGCCAACAAAGGTCAACAGCCGATCTACTAGCATATGTACCTAACTCATGTCTGGAGTGATGCCATGCACCGCTATGGGGAGACTCAAATAGTATCACTAGACATCTCGAAAGTATTTGATCAAGTGTGACATGCGGCTCTTTTAAACAAACTGCCTTCATACGGACTCTCGCAAAACCTTTGCAGATGGATATCCAACCTTCTCTCCAACAGACACATCCAAGTTGCTGTAGATGGACATTCTTCCAAACTCTACAAGATCAACGCTGGAGTTCCCCAAAGATCGGCTCTAGCTCCTACTCTATTCTTATTACACATTAATGATCTACTAGAGGCCACTAATATCCCGATACATGGTTTTGCAGATGATAGCAACCTACACTGTAGCAAAGCGCACAACCGTCCTATACCTCAAGATATTCTGGAAGAAGACAGAAGATTCACAACGGCTTCTCTCAATTAAGATTTGAGAATTGTAGACGAGTGGGGAAGAAAGAATCTTGTTAATTTCAACGCTTCCAAGACAAAGACATGTTGCCTGTCCAACAAGAGGCAAACATGCGACTCGTCCATTACAATCAACGATCAGACATTGGTAGGGGGCGACTCCATTACGCTGGTTGGTATAACGATCTACCAGGACTTACTATGGAACGAACATATTGCATCCATAGCAACTGCAGCAGGAAAGAAATTAGGCTTTCTGTTTAGAGCACGGAAATATTTTTCTCCATCCAACTTAGCTACTCTTTACAAAGCCCAAATACGGCCTTATCTTAAATACTGCTCGCATGTATGGGGTTCGGCGGCTCCGTCAAGGCTCGGAGTTCTTGATGCAATACAGAGAAGAGCAGTTCGACTAATAAACGACACCAGTATCACCAAAAACCTAGCCCCATTATCCCGCCGAACAGCAGTGGCTGATCTTTCCTTGTTTTACCGATATATAAAACGGATTTTGCTCAGAAGAACTCCGCTCTATAATGCCTCCACTTTCCAGACCAGCCAGAGCAACGCGACGTGCCAACTCCATGCACCCTTATACTGTTCAATGCCCGACATCGAGAACGGATCGATTCGATCGTTCCTTCATCCCCAGGGTCTCCAGATTGTGGAACTTCTTACCTTCCCACGTCTTCCCCACTCGTCCCAACTTGCAGGCCTTTAAATGCCAAATTAATAAATTGTCTCTTCTGCCCCAATAGATGTTCTTGGTACATTTGTATTTAGGTCTATACCTACGAGGACATCCTTAATAATAAAAAAATCAGGGGAGATGTTTTTGGGGTGTAGGTTCGGCTGAAGAGTTTTGAGAAGGTCGATTACTTTGATGTATGTTCCTGTCTGCTTGTTTTGGAGAAGGGCGTATGCTGCGGGATGAACTCTTTCAAATCTTTTGGCCATGGGAGTTAATGTTAATACCAATAATTGCAGTTTCGATCCCCATAATGTAGCGTTTATCAAAACAAGTGGTATAATATTTAATTTAATTTAAAACCAATAATTGAAATTTCAATTCCGATATAGAATTATATTTTAATATCCTTTTATATTATCATCTATCCATTAAAATCTCAATATTATCATTATCTTATGACAAAAAGTAAAAAGATGGCAAATTAAAATTCAAATTACCTAATATAAACTTCTCGCGCCCAAACAACATCGCGCTGAACTGTCTCTGCGCCAAAATGTCCCGCCCAAATGGACGGCTCCGATATGGAAAGACAAAAATTGTAAGCACTTGTAAACTTTTTTAAATTTATTACATAACAAAAAATTATCGATGTTTAGTGCGTGCTTGCTGCGAGTGCAAATCTAAATATAATAATCTTCTTTCAAGTGATCTTTTTCAAACGTTTATGAGATCCCTAAGAGTCGAGTTATAAAGTTATAAAGGTTAAGTGGGGATGTTTTTGCACGAAATTGACCATTATTTCTGGTTCTCATAATCAGATTTTTATTTTTCAAAGTTCATTTTGTTAGTTTTTTTAACTTCCCGCTAAAAAAAATATTTTTTTTTTAAATCGGGAAGGTATTGTTTTTATCCCGTTTTTCGAAAATCGAGTTTTCATCGGATCTCAACGTGTTTAGGTCTTTGGAACCTCCCCTGACTATTTTTACGAGGGTGTCTGTATGTCTGTATGTATGTGTGGATGTATGTGTGTGTGTGTGTGGATGTATGTAAACCTCTTATAACTTTGGAACGGCTTGACCGAAAAAAACAATAGGGTACCGGACAGTAATCGAAAAAAGATCTAAGATGTGTTTTAAAATAAAGTTTGTTATACAACAATATCACTCAAAAAAGATTTTTAAGAAATAACAATGATTTATAATTTTAAATTAATAAATAAAGTTGCGTAAATTATCTGTGCCGCGTAAGAACCCAAACGCCAATCACAGTGCGTAACGTCATATGTAAGTAGCCATAAGTAAACAACACTGCTTTGTATGTTATTTCGCGTTTTTCTATAATTTATTTGCATTGTTCTAAAAATATTTGATTGTTATTAGTTACGAATTGAAGTACTATAGTCATAACAGAAGTTGTCGCAAGTGTTTGAAGCCTTTCGTTAATTTTTTATTATGGAACAAGGTTATACAAAAGCCAAAAATAGAAATCTCCCAAAAGTTGATATTTTCATGGTCAGCAGTTTCTTTGCCACTAATTCCGACTTTTGTTCTGCCGAATTTAGAAATGTGAAAACATTTGTGTAAGTATTTCAATCTCTTTTTGTTTATCTTAACCATAGAAATGATTGAAGAAATAAGTATAACCTAAGTATGTCTGGTTTCCGAGGTACATCAATAAAAAAATTATTTGGAGTAGTTACTGATTTGTATTTCCACATCAAGGTACAACACACCAACGATATCTTTTTCGGTCCATGATGATTAAGAAACACAAAATACTTAATTTATCCAAGAACTGATCACTTGTAATATGGCTCGTAGTTTGTTTACCTTCATATGACGTCACGCGATCTGAATTGACATGAAGTGCTGTTTTCGCGGCAATTTTAAATAAATTATGTTTTTGACGTTTTTATTACTCCAGAGGATTTATTTAATGAAAATATTATTTTTTATGGCTATATATATGAATAAAGATTATGTTTAAACACTATTTGAAAAGTTGTCCGGTTCCCTAATGATGTTTTTTGGGCATATCTTTTTGGCTATGACATCGATGAGTTTCATAACCTAATCAGCTCTTAAACTTAAAAAACCACGTCGAATACCGTTTTGCAAATTAAAATCGGTTGATTCGTTCGTGAGATATCGTTGTCGAAAAATTTCAAAAAATGTTTATTTTTGAAATTTTTGAGATTTTTTTACTGATTGATTTTGCACTTCATATAACATTTTTATGTCTCAAAAAACTGCGTCGAATGCCGTCTTGAACATTAAAATCGAATAACGCGTTAAAAAGTTATGGCTTTTTAAACATTCCAAAAAAAACTCAAAAACTTCAAAATAGCTTTGCGGTTAAAATTAGCGGGAAGTTGCAAGGATGGCCTTTAAGGTCAACCTCTTTTAAAAAAAAATTTATTAGGGTTCATAATAACTTTAACTTGTTTAGTTTAAATGTTATAGCCATTTAAACACTTAATTGTTAATAACAAACTTTCCAATCATTTCTGAATTTCGTAACTATAGCTGGTCAAATATATTAAAAACACTTGGGTGATACCACGTCTCTTCAACGGTTTCGAAAATTCACCTGACGCCCGAACTATCCATTTTATTATCTCTTAAGAGCTTTAGTTCCTCTTATATCCCGCTTATCTAACAAAAATGGATTCTGGCTGATTAAGGGATGATATTTCTTTTACTCATTAACAATGATAATAACACTAGTGAAACAAGAATATTTTTGTTAAACCCTTCTTAGCAACAACACTGCTTTTTATCGATAAAACCATTAACATCAATCCTAAAATATTCAAAATTATTTTTTATATAGCCTGAAGTAATGATATTTAAGTGCTTTAAGGAAATGTTGGTCACTCAAGTGTAGCAGATTATATGACTTCCACTTTTCTATTGTTAACAACGTGGAGAGTTAAGAGGTCCAGAATTGCTTTTTCGCAACATTATCCAGGGGTGGCATTCGAATATTAAAAGAAGATTATAGTATTACGAAAAAGAAATTAGTTTTAATATTTCAAAAGAATTAATTTTTTATCTAGTATTTATATTATGAAATACAGTGTGTTCCATTTAAAACATTTCTACACCTGCTTTACAACAAAAAAGTGTGGACATTTAAAATATGTTTCCACCACCTCCTATTAAATTAACAAATTTAGAACTTAGTAGTTAAAAAAAATATATTCATTATATATAATCTTAGGTAAATCGTGGGTAAATTGTAGGCTAAAGAAAAAGTTTTTGACTTTACCCTCAAGCTTTATTTAAATTCTTTTTCAAAACATCTGTTACAAAAAAAACATTAAAGTTTGTGTAAATATCTTCATCGCTTAAAAATTCTAGTCACAAAATTGCTATATAAACTGTTTGAAGTTACACACACTAAACATATTAAAGATTAAACACATGAATACATTTTTAAAACAAATTTTCTAAATTTATATATTTCAGTGTTCAAGGAAAGAGGTAGGGCCGAAATTTCGCCGTCATTTGTAATAAGACATTTTTTTAGCAACATGTTCATTTAATACGTTCCTGCTCAGGCGGACACCCTAGTCCTAGTGGATACAGTGGGTAGTTATTAGGGGTGAAAGTTGCCAATTTCTGACTGGAAATTGTCGTCATCAATAATATGGATGAAAATTTTCCAGTCGAAGATGTTGGCAACTTTCAACCCTTATAGCTACCCCCTGTGTCCACTAGGGTGTCACCCTGAACGGGTACGTAAATACCTGTATTGGATGAACATGTTTGTAAATGAGAAATGTCATATTAGGGATGACTGCGAAGTTTCGGCTATAGCTCTCCTGCTTCTTACTCAAGAAAGCAAGAACTTACAAAGTATTTTTTAATTTTAAAAAACTTTATAAAATCAATTTTAAGAAAAGCCTATTATTTTAACGAGTTAATAATAATTTATGAATCTTTTGCACTTATTGTTAGTAATCTTACTAATAACATAACAGTATATTACTTTATGAGTGGAGTAAATTGCATATTACAGCGGGTATGTTTGGCCCATGAGAGAGCTTGCGAGCGAATGGGCTAAAGAAACAAGCTAAATATGCAATTTGTTCCTCGAGTGAAGTACTATGCTTTACCCACGACTTACCAAAAATGGTTTTGTATAAAACTAAATATAACAAACATAAAATTTAAATTTTGGCATAAATTGTCAAAAATATTCGATTTCACAGACAGTTCTGTCTGAGAAATGTCAAATGTTAGTTTAATTTAATGTATACTGTAGGCAACCAACATAATAATACAGGTTTCTATTCACTTACTCCACTAGTAAAGTAAATGAAACTATAACACTATGGACAACTCCTCAATAATTTGACACTTACTGACAGAGATATAGGTTAAAAAATAGGCTATTTACTTATGAGTCGTGGGTAAAAATACTTGAAAATTAAATACTTGTAGTCCGTAGTTTTAGTATTTTTTTTTATTAAGGATGTCCTCGTAGGTATAGACCTAAATACAAATGTACCGAGAACATCTATTGGGGCAGAAAAGACAATTTATTAATTTGGGATTTAAAGGCCTACAAGTTAGGAAGAGTGGGAAAGACGTGGGAAGGTAAGGAGTTCCACAATCTGGAGACCCTGGGGATAAAGGAACGATCGAATCGATCGGTTCTCGATGTCCAGCATTGAACAGTATAAGGGTGCATGGAGTTGGCACGTCGCGTTGCTCTGGCTGGTCTGACAAGTGAAGGCATTATAGAGCGGAGTTCTTCTGAGCAAAATCCGTTTATGTATCGGTAAAACAAGGAAAGATCAGACACTGCTCTTCGGTGGGATAATGGGGCTAGGTTTTTGGTGATACTGGTGTCGTTTATTAGTCGAACTGCTCTTCTCTGTATTGCATCAAGAACTCCGAGCCTTGACGGAGCCGCCGAACCCCATACATGCGAGCAGTATTCAAGATTAGGTCGTATTTGGGCTTTGTAATATTGTTGTATACTAATATTTCAACTAATTTTATAATCGAAAACTTAAAAAAATGGCATAAATATTTCGAGCGCTGGGGTTGGAGGGGTTCCTCGTGGACACTCCGAGGTCTTCTCGGTTTCTTGGTGTATTTAAATTTGTTTTTGGGTCAGAGAATGGATTTTTGGAAGGTGCCACGTTGAAAATCCACAGGTTAATTTGTTACTAACCATTTAATTGTTTGAATTGCAGTAACTTCTTAAAAGACGAATAAAATGTTTTTCGTAAAATCTCGATACGTTGACAAGAAGCAGATATATTGCAAATTTAATGTAAAAAGATTGCAAAATTACTAGTTTTTCGAGCTTTACCCCCTATGGTTCTGCTCTAAATTGAGCTACAGACATTTAAAACCTCTTATTTCCAATTCCAGTTGGCAACATATGGAAACCTTTTTATTATTAATTTTACGAAAAAAGTTATTCTTTATATTTTACAATTACGAAAATTGTTATTATAAAAAGTTGTTCGGAAATAAAAACGTTTTAATATGTAAATATATTCTTCTAATTTATTTGTTTACAATTTGTTTCTGAAATTACTGATAACATTTATTACAAATAAGTATAATAAACTCTCAGTTTATTTTTTTTGTTGAAATAGAAATCTTGATAAATAAATGAATAAATTTGAAACTAGATTGTGAAGTCAAAGAGTTTTTCTTAAGCCCAAAAAATTTACGATTTAGGTACTTATTTAATCATCCGTCATAAGAATTCGTTTAGATCTTATAATAGAAGAACTAGGATGTATTAAAATCACATGTGCGATAAATTAAAACCTAAAAGATGGTTTAATACAAATTTAATAAAAAAATATATGTACTTACCTTTAAAAAGTGGACAAAGTCTGCCCCAACAAGTAATAGCGCCTTTTCTATTGAACTGACCTAACGCTAATTCCATATAAAATAATGGTATGCCTCCAATGACCAGCATAATACAATAAGGAACCAAGAAAGCACCTAGAACAATTTTTATAAAAAATAATATTACAAGTCTGAAAGATTTTTACGAGATTAATTTTTTAATAACATTTTAATCTCTATGTATTCAAAAATTGGATAATTGCAGAAAATTATATTTTGTTGAGTTAAAAAGGCAACGAAAGTACGAGCGTATGTTAAGGGTTTAGTTAGAGTAATGAGCCAAATGTTTTTATAACAGTATTGAATCATCCGCAGTTTGAAAAGTAATGAGTATAAAGTAGAAAAATTAGCATGCAAATATGGAAGAAAAATTCACATAGGTAATCTTTGAAGGGTTTTCCTGTATAAAGTAATAACTAAAATGAATTACAAATGACGTGAGGTTTTATAATTAAATATTAGTTTTTCTAAGCGCTAACATATTTTTTCTCTTTTTCATCTTTAATGTATTATTAGCTAACCCGGCGAACTTCATATCGCCAAATTCTCGTTTTTTAATTGTTTTTTATATTCTCTTTCTGGTTTTACCAATGTTATCAGATTTTTTCGTTTGTTTCCAGATTTTTACCTTTTTTTTTCGTTTTTTTTTTTAAATATATGTTTTGGTTTTATTGGTTTATTCAGTTATTTTTTTTCGATTTTCCACTTTTTTTTTAAATTTTTGCAATATTTTTGCGATTTTTTTTCGTTTTTTTCTGTTTTTCTAAATATTTTCCATTATTATTTATTTCTCGTTTCTTACCCATTTTAAACATTCTGTTATATTTTTTTTCTTGTTTTTAGCTCCATTTTTAAAGTGAAACTTTTATTACATCGTTTTTTGGTCTGTGTTAGTGCATGTCGCATGTCAGTCGACCGCCGATTTTTATACCCTTAATGGAATATTATTCGAAAAATTTTTAGTTAAATGTCTGTAGTGTGAAAAAAAGTTTCACTTTTACCGTGGTTTCATAAAACCACACAATGCTTTTTTTCGTTTTTCTTTCTTTTAATTTTTGTTTCCTGCTTTGATGATTTTTTTATTTATTCGATTTTCATCATTTTTTAATTAAAAAAAATATTTTTTTCTTCATCATATTTTAATACTTATTATTTTGATCCAAATTTCTATTTGCTTTCACCTGATAAATCGATGAACTTTTAATAAAAACTATCTAGGGTATGGTAAACATCATCAATTTTGCTTTTGATTAAAATTTCGTAAAGGTACATTTAATATGTTTCTAATATGCTTATGTGTTTCTTATCACCAGATGGTCCAGTGGTTGTCAACAATATAGATTAAGGACATAAATTTGAAATATAAAAGAGTAAAAGTGACTATTTTCTCGACCTTCCTGTAAAACATGAAGTTACTCGAAAGATAATTAACATGGTATGTGCTCCATCTAGTGATCTTATAATGAGAGAGCAAAGTGCCAATAGCGCGTGGCTTCTTTCTATCTGAATGAACGTATAATTCAATTTAGGAGTCCATTAACTGCCACGCCATCGATAGTTGCTTCTTATGTTTCTCTACAGAATGTCCCAAAGAATATAAACTTTTCCAGAAGACTTTATAAAATACTAAAACATATAAGACCAATCAACTTGTTTAAAACAACTATCATGAACAGTAAATTAGTACTAATACCTATAGCTGTGTACAAAGTGTAGAAGCGAGCTTAGAACTACTAAAAAATTCAATAAAAACAACTAGATAAGTACAACACCATATTTAAAATTGAATCGAATGTATCATACCGCGTTAGAGCGGTTGTAAATTTACAAGTTTATCCCTAAGAAATTCATAAATTTATTCAAGGATTTCATATGCACTTTTGTGTTTTCATCAAATATCTAGAAATTCAAAATAAAAAACACCAAACAAAAGTAAAATTACTGACAATTTTTGTTCCATGTGTGTCTGATTTGTATTTTATTTGTAGTTGGTAAGTCGGGTTAGTGTGAGAGACAAAGAAAGAGAGTTTTCGCTCTTGGTTTTGTTTTCATTTTATGGAATTAAGAGTAAAAGTTGACAGATACAAAAAGTTAAAATCTTTAAAGGTTGATCAGTCTATATTTCGTCAAACAATTTGGTATTACATTTAAAATTTTATCATGAATAAGTTTGACTAACAAATTCATGAATTTATTCAAGGACTTCTTCACAATAGCGTTCGTATTTATCAACTTTTACTATCGATATGAAATTTGATGAAAAAAACTCTTTGAAATTCTTTAAGAAAAAATCGTATCTACTTGTAAACTTTTCTAAATTCTAACGTTTCTACTACTTAAAAGGAAGTACAACAGAACAAATCTCCCTTTTTTTGAAAACTAAATTACATTAACCTAGAAATTACTTTTTTTTCCATTTTTGTAGCCACTTGCATGTGCGCATTCAGCCAAGTTCCATTTATATTTATTACCAGCGTCCGCCCACGACTTCGTTCGCGTGGACTTTAATTTTTTGCCACCGAGTTTTATAAAAACTTGCAACCCCTATTTTAAACCCTTAGGGGAGGAATTTAAAAAATCCTTTCTTCGTACATCACTAAATAAAAACAGATTTCCCTTTCGCACATCCAGTTAATATAATGGCTTCTACTATATTGCGATGTAACGCTTTCACTTGCAATCAAGTAGGTACCGTTACAAAGTACGCGCGTGGCATAAGTAGCATTTTTCATCAAATCAGCAAAATATTCGTCAGGTGGTAAGTAGTTATCACCATTCTTGTCGTGGGTCATAATTGAAAACTTGCTCCAGTCATTAACCACATATCTGACAGTTTCTGAACGCATCTCCATCGCTCTATCTTGTGTTCTGTACATTAAATAAGAGAGAGTACGAAACAAACATGCACCGTCATCAACAATAGGGACGACAGAACGACAGTACATTCTTCAACTTTTCCATTAACATTCAGATTTTCTTTAACTATTTTAAAAAACTCTAACCAACAAAACCTATACTTAAACCAAACGAAAACAAAATAAATGCCAAATACACAGCAGAGTCTTTAACCATAGCTACTAAACCGAAACAAAGCAAATGCAATCCAAAATATGCCAAGAAAATAACAGCCAAAATCGTCAAATATAATCCGCTAGAAATATTTAGGTATAGTATTGTAACGTTTTTATTAAATTAAAACACAGGTTTGATTTATTTTTAAGTCGATTTATTCCTAACGAATAACTACACAAACTATAAAGCCTAGTCCAGACCTACATACACTGCCCGCAAACAAATGTTTAAAAACATTTGCCTGCAAACAAAACATTTATACAGTTGTTTAGTATTTTGTTTCCATGTTTAAACGAGGTTTTTGTTGAGTCCAGACTTACGACAAAAACATGTCGGTGAATAGTGAGGCAGTGGCGGGCGTTTGTGCTGGATATATAATATACTTTACGCCAAAAAGAAGGAAACAAAAACGTTGGTGGGTACGCGAACTCCTACAAGATGGAATAGAACATTCTTTGAACTTATTAAAAGACCTAAAATTCAACGATGGATCTGGATTTAAAAATTTTGTTAGAATGACTCCAACTGATTTTGAGATTATAATTCACATGATTGGTCCAAATATTTGTAAACAAGATACAAAATACAGAGCAGCTATCCCCGTCACATTGCGGTTAGCAATAACTCTTAGATATTTGGCAAGTGGTGATTCATATACTAGTTTGATGTATCTACTTTTTTATTCCGATTTTTATAGTCCACACACTTCACTTCCCATAAGCATGGTGTACTGTGAAGATGTTCAATGAGGCAAATGGTTTTTTCCCAAGACACAAGAACGAAAAACCAGAAAATACCGCTACCACTGCTTCAGTTGCACACACTAAACAAACATTTGCATCGAACGCGTCCACACTTGTTTCTTGCGAGTATAAAAACACGTGTTTCCCACTCGGACGGGACAACAAAAAACATTAAACATTTGTTTAAATGTTTTTAAACAAATGTTTGCAAACACATTTTAAACAGTTTTTATACAGTTTTTATACAAATGTTTGTGTGTTTGCGGGCAAATGTATGTAGGTCTGGACTAGGCTTAACACTTCTAAACACTAAATTCACAATAATTTATCTATACTCTATTTATTTGCACTATTCGGAAGTTTAAATATTCGCGCTATACTGAATACTGACTGTCTGCCTTCGAGTCCATATACTGCGACGCCATCTCACGTTCGGGAACCAGAGAGTTCGAGAAAAGGGTCCTTTATTGTTTTTGGTACTAGAACATTCGTCCGCAGAGCCATCTCTCGATCATTCTAGATTCTAGAGAGTTCCGGATAGACTTAACATTCACCCAGTGGCGTAGTTTCGTTACAGTATGTACTATAAGATACGGCGGCCACTCATCATCGGGTATATGTAACTCAGTGAAAACACAACGATAGCGCGTGTTAAAATACTACTAACGCAATCTATTGTCAACAGTTAGAACTAAAAATTATTTTGTTCCTCTTTAATTTATTCGTTCCATTAGGTACTGATAGGTTCAAACTAATACATTTACATCCTCCATAATCCCTTATTTTATTCCCATAGGGGTTGAATTTATGAAAATCCTAATTAAGCGAACGTCTTTATCATAGTAGCTCCAATCTTTAATTTCAGTTCAATGAGTCGAAAATCCAAGAAGATTTATACAAACTTTCATCCCGTATTTTATCCCCTTAGGAGTGGAATTTATCAAAATCTTTTCTTAGGGAATGCCTACGTCTTAGTAGCTATATGCATGTAAGGTTTCAACCCGATCGGTTTAAAATTGACAAAGTTTCATACAAATTTTCATCCCCTATTTTATCCCCTAAAATTTATCATAATCCTTTCTTAGCGGATGCCTACGTCATAACATCTACCTGCATGCCAAACTTCAGCCCGATCCGTCCATTGGTTTGGGCTGCGCGTTGATAGATCATTATGTCAGTCAGTCACCTTTGAGTTTTATATATTTAGATTACAAACTTTCTGACAAACACAATTCCCTTCACCAACATCCATGGCTGTCGCAGGAGTCGAACCCGTGGCCACGGTGTGAGAAGCACTATTCACTACTCCACCGAGACCCCCTAGAAATTACTTGCTATTAAAGTCTTGACAATAAGTAATCAACAAACTTCAAAAATCTGATATTCTTTAACGATAATAACGGCCATATAGTGGCTCCTTCAGAAGACATCTAAGTAAATTTTAATTGTCATTTACGAATTCTATACTTTATCCATTTCTTTTGTTAAATATTCAAAAAAACAGCTCTATAACACATATCTTAATTAAGAACTCTTAATTTTAGCTCATCTCACTTTGCTTGGCTCATTTGGACTGTTAAAGAAGATTGTGTATACCTACTATTTATAAAATTCATAACTGCCTATTAAAAAAGTGTCTACTAGATTGTGAAAGAGAATATACAGTAATAATATTTGACCTATAAAAATATTGTATTAAAATTTATCTTAACGTATAAGCACAGATAAAACGTATAACTTCCAGGAAGTTAAAAAACTCCAAAGAAAATCATCAGGAAATTAGAATATTAGCTTAAGGGCCGTATGTGCAGCAAAGAGCAAACGGCAGTTGACAACCGGACGTTATGGAAGCCCTTTTCAAAGCCGAGGCTATAAATTAATTCAATCTTCTGAATTATATCCCATTTTCAGGTCATTTTTTGAAGCCGTAGTAGTAAAAGTGGTAATTCTTTTCCAGAGGATTTTCTCCAAGTTATACTACTTGGAATTGAAATACAGGGTTTTCAGAAAAAATATAGAAATTACATTTAATACTCTTCATAGTATTATATTTTTTTAGTTGAAATTTTATAAGCTTCTTTAATAAGACTAATAAGTACAAAGCGGTCTAATTTACCCGATAAATGAAAGGAACAAGAAAATAAATTCTATCGTATCGTCTATAGTAATTTATTTCGAATATAATTCGATTATAGAAGGATAAAGTGGTTCGCAAGGGATTCGGTTGAATATCACGTTCAAAGATTTAAAAATTTATTTAATTTTTATATTTCTTTTCTTTTGTCTAAGAGGATGAAATCGAGACTAATCAGAAATATTGAAGGTAAAAAATTGAATTTTGCGGAATCTGTTAAGTACATAAACTAAAAAAGAAAAAGAACAAAAAGTTTTTTTTAAAGATAAAATGAAAATTGATTTAATTTTTTCAATTGGACATTCTCTTCAAAAAAACACATTTCATCAATTTTTTTTGAAACGAGCATTCTATACTCGGGTTATAATTTGTTTGCTCTAGAGCCTAGAGTAATTTTGGCATTGTTGGCTCTATAGCTATACACACAAGCAAACTTACAAGGAATCATCTATTGTTTTTAATAATTTCTATAGCCATAAAAAAACTGAATAATGGACTAAGTAACCACAACGGTTTTTTAAGTTATTGTTTAGCTTTTATCGCGGGCTTTGAGCGCGGCGACTGAATGTAGAAATTCCGTAACGCAAAAAACCTGATACAAAAAACCTAACACGACTCCACCTACTATATTATTTTTTTTTTTTTTCTGTTTTTGTGGCCTCTTGCATGGTTTAAGCACTCAGCCAAGTTCAATTTATTGTTGCGTTATTAAATTTTTAACAAACACAATTCCCAACACCAACATCCATGGGCTAAGGCAGGATTCGAACCCGCGACCACCGGTGTGATAGGCAAACACTCTGTTCACCTACCCACCAGGATCCCCCCTACTATATTAAAATAATTTGTTTTTAAATAAAAGTTAAATCTGTAAATGTGTATGATAGACAACATAATATACTTATTTTGCTGACCTGTCAAATTGAAAATTTGAAAATTTTAACATAACATCAAAAAATTGACATATTTTCAAAAAATATTTATTAAAATATATTGATATGTTTATATATCACTAGGTGTCCCGGCGGATTTCGTACCGCATAACACTGTCGTGACTTTTTTTCATGTTTCGTTTTTTTGAATTTTTATTATTTTGTTTTCAATGATTTTTTTTAATATATCATATTTTCTCGTTATCAGGTTTATACTATTTTTTCGTTGTATTTTATAATTTATCGATTAAATATATTAGATATATACTGCGCCACCTTACGGTGGCTTTATAGTACTTAATTTAGTAAGAATTTCTCGTTTAAATATGTGAGATAATAACTGCGAGTAGTTTATTTAGTAGTAATTGCTCGTTTAAATATATGAGATATAAACTACGCCACCTTACGGTGGCGTTATATTATTTAGTTTAGAAAGGTATTTTTTGCTTTATTTTTTCCGCATTTTTTCTGTTTTTTTTTTAGTATTTTCCATTTTCTTTTTGAGATTTTTTGACAAACATTTTTTTTATTTTTCGTAAAAAATAAAAAATATTTTTTTTTAATAGAAAGTATCCTATGTTACTTCTTATACCTCCAAGAATTTGTGTACAAAGTTTCATGATGATCGGTTGAGTAGTTTTCGCGTGAAAGCGTAACAAACAAACTTACATTCACATTTATAATATTAGTAGGGATTCGTATTCCGTTCAAAATGATTACAGAATGTAATAAAAATTTTCAAAATGATTGAATATTTTCAAATTTTTAAAATTTTCAAAATTTTCAGAATTTTCAGAATTTTCAAATTTTCAAAGTTTAAAAAAAATATTTTGAAAAATTCAAGAAGTGCTTTCAGTATAAGATGTTTGGGGAAAGTATAGAGAGAGAGAAATCATATTATTATTCTGTTTCACACGATTTTACTACCCATATTTTTTTTCATACCAGGCGCCTTATATATCGTTTCTTAAGGAGTAAACACCAAAAATAAATAAATAATTATAATTGCATAAGTTGATAAAAAATGCTATGCAATACCTTTACCGCGGCAGTCCCCGAGTGCCACACGTCTTTTTAGTAGATTTATATCTACTATTCAGCTGGTTCGCAGGTCACGACTTCGGGAAAATTTCACTACAGTTTTTCGTTTTGGGTCCCCCAGACCTCAAAAACACCTTCCGTTCAAAACTTTATATATATATATATACAGGGTGTTTCCAAATTGATGCGAAATATTTCACAGGGTGATTTTTCAGCAAAAATTAAGGGGGGTCTTTCATATAAATTTTTGTTCAAAATCGCTCTCCCTCCAATTTACAGCCCCTTAAAGTTGGGGGAAAACAATTGTTTTTATTTAATATCTCCACTATGGAAGAATTTAGAAGAATGAAATTTGGCAGATAATTGATGCTAATAAAATGGAATTCTTTGACAATTTTTGTAACCCTGGAATGTTTATACAAGGGGGTGAAAAAATCAACCCTTATGATATTTTGCCTCTAAACTTTTTAATTCGTCTACATTTTCCTACTTAAAAAATTGATTTAAGAAGACAGACTTAAACTGCAACTTTTTTATGTCTCGACTTTTTCTCCTAAAATTGTTAGTTTGATCACAAAAAAAATAAAATAGGTTACAATTCGATATTACTTATTCCTTTATCACATAAATCCAGAAGCGTTATTGTTTGTTAAAAACAGAGTAAGCACGTGTCAAATAATGTCATAATGGGCAGATAATTATTGCTAATGAAATGGAATTTTTTGACAATTTTTGTAACCCTGCAATGTTTATACAAGGGGGTGAAAAAATCAACCCTTATGATATTTTGCCTCAGAACTTTTTAATTCGTCTACATTTTTCTACTTAAAAAATTGATTTAAGAAGGCGGACTTAAACTGCAACTTTTTTACGTCTTGACTATTTCTCAGTAAGTTGTTTCGTTGACCATAAAAAAAATAAAATATTACTCATTCCTTTTGCACATACATCCAGAGGGGTTATCGTTTGTTAAAAAAAAATAAAGTATGCCAGTATTGAATGATATCATAATGACAAACAGTTAATGATTATTTAATTGGACCATATTTTCTACCAATAAGATTAAATGGAAACGACTACGGCCATTTCCTCGAAGAAGTGTTGCCCACTCTTCTTGAAGATGTTCCTATACAAATTAGGCAAGAATTATGGTAATGAGTACCTAATATTTAATTTTTTTATGGTCAAAGAAACAACTTACTGAGAAATAGTCAAGACGTAAAAAAGTTGCAGTTTAAGTCCGCCTTCTTAAATCAATTTTTTAACTAGAAAAATCTGAGGCAAAATATTATAAGGGATGATTTTTTCACCCCCTCGTATAAACATTGCGGTGCTACAAAAACCGTCAAACAATGTCATTTTATTAGCAATAATTATCTGCCAATTGTGACATTATTTGACACCTGCTTACTCTATTTTTAACAAACAATTTATGTGAAAAAGGTACCTATAAGTAATATCGAATTGTAACTTATTTTATTTTTTTGTGATCAAACTAACAATTTTACGAGGAATAGGTAGGACATAAAAAAGTTGCAGTTTAAGTCCGTCTTTTTAAATCAATTTTTTCAGTAGGAAAATGTAGACGAATAAAAAAGTTCTGAGGCAAAATATCATAAGGGTTGATTTTTTCACCCCCTTGTATAAACATTGCAGGGTTACAAAAATTGTCAAAAAATGCCACTTTATTAGCATCAATTATCTGCTACATTTCATTCTTCTAAATTCTTCCATATTGGAGATATTAAATAAAAACAATTTTTTTCCCTCAACTTTAAGGGGCTGTAACTTGGAGGGAGAGCGATTTTGAACAAAAATTTATATCAAAGACCCCCCTTAATTTTTGCTGAAAAATCATCCTGTAAAATATTTCGCATCAATTTAGAAACACCCTGTATATATATATATATATATATATATATATATATATATATATATATATATATATATATATATGTATTTATGTATAGTTCCGATGTAACGAAATCTGTGGACACGATAGCGGTCGCATTTCTTAACGGATCGAAATGAAATTTGGTACAAAAATCAATCGTCCAAAAATCTCGGTCGAGTTCGTTAATGGGCCAAATCGGTCCGGCTGTTTGGGCGTGACATCAAATCAAAATTGAAAAAAAATCGTAACTTTTTTACTTCACCCTCTACAAAAAAATGTTAGGGGACTTTTTTGTTTGTCTTAAAGAGACCTACAACTTTTATCTAAAACATTTTTTTCTGAAACGTATACTTTGAATATATTCAATTGATATAAATCTACTGATGCGCCTGGCTTACCAAGAGCCTTTTTTTTGTTGGGTTTATGAAACATTAAAGACTTTAATGGCCAAAAAACCAAAAAAATGGTAATTTTAATAAACAGTGTTGCCGCCTCTAGCGTGTATAAAAACTTTTATTCGTGTTGGCATGCTTCAAATTATTTTTTAACATTTTCTGAGAGTATTTTTCCCATTCTGCTTATACTGCATTAAGAAGCTATATACCTACCTTTGCCTGCATTGTTACCATCAGCACTAACTATTCCTTTGAGCTGGTTTCATAAGTTTTCGATAGGATTTTGGTCTCTTGAACAGTCTAAAACTATGAAACCTTCCGTTTGTTGTCACTCTGTGTTATGGGGTGATGTATTATCAGGTATAAAGATCAACTTATCCAAACATTTCAGCTCTCCAAACCTAACAATTGGTTTTAGCACTAAATTAACATATCTCCGACCGGTTAAAGTTTGTTGACGTGGTAACAAGTGAGGTTTTTGCTCCCAAAAAAATACCTCCTCTAAACATTACAGGACAGATATGACGTCTCGCTCATCTTCCTGGAGCTCTGAGAACCCAAATTCGATGCTCATCTAATCTTAGGTCATCATTCTGGGTTCATTCAAACGAAAAACATTTTGCCAATTCTAAGTTGTCTACTTCTGTTCTAGAAGGCGTGTATTTAGCCGGTGAATTATATTAGGCCTGGATAACCCTCAACTCTTTTCTAATGTACATTTCTCGAGCACAAAGTCTTTTTCTTATGGTTTAATATAAAAAATTCAAAGCTGCAACTTCTAGATCTAGAACCTGTCCTTGCAGTTCTAAATGAGATTTCTTGTAGCAATTTGGCCCACAAAGCGGTCCTATTGTTTAGTTGTGATTTTTGAATACTTTGTCTGGACCTGATTCCGCTTTTTTATTTGTAATATTTCTATGACTGTACCACGTTTCATTAATATTATTTAATAAAGCACTAAACAATAAAACCAAAATGCAAAGCAACTAAATGAAAGTAGAGGCAAATATGAATAAAATAAATATGATGCCGATGCCGAATCAAAGAGCGATGAAGAAATTAAGAAAAAAAAACGAGAAAGAATCATAGAACTAATACAATAATTGAGGTGATAAAGGAAATTAAAAAATATGGCCCATTAGTAAATGACAAAACTGAATTTAAGATATATAAAAAAAAATTTTAAAAAATATTAAGACAAGAAATCGAACCCCCAATTTGACGCGCTAAATGAAAATATGACCAAGATTTTAGCAAGTAAAAGTAAGAATTTTTTTGCAATATCATAAATCAATCTTTTAACAATTGTAAAACAAAATGTTATTTATATAATTATTATCTAGAGAGTAGAAATAAAGTAAAAATAAACGAAAATACTTGTAATTAGATAAGTATAACCTCAAACTTTTTAAAGAATCCTTTGGAAAAAAATTGAGAGAATGTATTTTGATAAATATAAATTAACAATATACGAGGTATGTTCAGAAAAAAAAAACGAGAATTTTTGAATAATTCATATCTATATTTATTCGTCAATATCTATTTTGTCCGCTTCAATGTAATCCCCCTCAGATATAACACACTTGTGCCAACGCTTCTTCTAATCGTCGAAGCACTTCTGGAACTCGATTTAGGATATGGTCATCAGCTCTTCTTCGACGCGGCCTTATCTCCTCAATTGTGGCAAAACGTTGTCCTTTCATCGGTCTCTTTAGATTTGGAAATAGGAAAACGACGCAGCTGACCTAGTCCGGAGAATACGGTGGTTCAGGAATGATACCAGTGTTGTTTTTGGCCAAAAACTCACGAACACGCAGTGATGAATGTGCCGGTGCACTACCATGGTGCCAAATCCATGATTGGTTTTTCCACAAATACTTACGTTTAAGTCGTATTGCTTCGCTTAACCGTCTCATAACTTCCAGGTAATATTTCTTGTTGACTGTACGACTTTGTGGTAAGAACTTATGATGCACTACGCCATTGTAATCAAAGAGAACAGTGAGCAAAACCTTGACATTTGAGGTGCTTTTTTTCGTCTTGGCCCCTCTGGCCACTTCCATTGAGATGATTGGGCTTTGGTTTCGACGTCATAGCCATATACCCATGTTTCGTCACCAGTTATGATCCTTTTGAGGAAATTTGGATCATCGTTGGCGGTATTAAACAGATCCTAAGCGATATTCATGCGACGTTGTTTTTGGTCAAAATTGAGCAATTTTGGAACAATCATGCCCACAACATCCGATACAATCGCATGACATGATCCAGTTAATATACCAACATCCTCAGAAACTTCCCTAATAATAATTCGACGATTTTCCAAAACCATTTGCTTAACTGATTCGAGATTTTCTGCAGTTGTTGACGTGCTCGGGCGTCCAGAGCGGTCATCGTCATTGCAGATTGCAGATTCTTTGATCCATTTTGTTCGATACTAGAAAATCGAGGAGTATACCAAAACACATCTAACCTTTCTGTCTGTCAAACACAAACTAACAATGCAAATTTGCAGATATTGTTAACATATATTATTGACATGTGTACCAACATAAGGAAAAAAAATTGAGAATGGAATGTACGTAGCTCGTGAAGTTCAAAATTCTCATTTTTTTCTGAACAAACCTCGTACACGAGAATAAGCCGAGAATGCAGAGTATATTTTGTGAATTCAATGATTCCCAGATCAAATTCCAAAATGCTGAGAATTTCTGGACTGTGAATTCGATCGTGTAGAGATATTTATAAAATGGTATATTTGTAAACGCGAGTAGCATGTATTAATATTAAATTATATTAAAGTACTCACCTCCTCCATTTTTGTAGCACAAATAAGGAAATCTCCAAACATTTGCAAGATCTACAGCAAATCCGATGACTGAAAGCAAGAAATCCACTTTCTTGCTCCATGTTTCTCGACCATCGGTAGTTGTTACTTCGAGGGGGCCCCGGGGAGCACTTAGGACCTGCTTACACGACATGTTCGTTAAATATTAACGGCAAGAGATGGTGCTGATGGTGACAAAATGTGCCGTCAACACTGGAATTTAAAAAATATTTATAATTTTTCTATGATTCGTTGAAGAAACTTATATTAGGTAGGTCCGACTAAAAAGGCCTACAAAAGCAAGAATATAAATAAAATAAAAACTAGTAACCCGAATCCACAAATTTGAATATTAATTTAATTAACATCTAGACTATAAAATATTTGAAACAAATGGCATTCTTTGCTGTAAAAAAACATAAAATTATACATTTTAAAAAACCTTGTCAATAGGCCTTATTATACTATGATAAGTCGCAGAAGGTTTGTAGAGCAATGTAAGAGTGTTCGCTACCTATTAGTGTTTTCTTGAGAGAAATCGAACATTTTAAGTTGCATTTTTGATATCCAGGCCTTATTACCTAGATCTACTATAGTTTCAATATGTAAAGTTTCTCTTTCTAATATAATTGGTTCAGTTCCAATATGGAACAAAATGATAAATTCTGTTGTATCCTCGTAGTTAAATCGTTATTATTATTTATTTGTTGCGATGAATATACCTACATTGTTATAAAGTACGTATAATACAATAGAAACATATTTTTACCCTTAATGGTATATTAGAAGCGTATTTTTCCAATCAGTTAAATTTTAATGAAAGAAGTTGATTTGATTGTGATATTTATAGACAGGTCGACCATAATTTGAAAAGTGTACTTCATAACGAAATAAATCTCTTCATCAATTCATATTGAGAATTTCAATAATGGTGGCGATGGTAGAGGATTTGATGACACGTGTCCGAAGCAGCAGGTCAGCTTTTGTTTCCACAAGAACTCTTGAAAATATCCATTGCTCTGTGATTCCCAGCTTATCTGTATAGTCAATTTCAATGAATGATAGCTAGATTTATATAGTAGTAATGTTTTCAAATCGATAAAATGATTGATTTTAGTAAATTTGTAACGAAAAAATCTGAATATTCAAAAATTGTATTTCAACGTTCTAAATTATTGAGTTAATATATTTGAAAAATCCTATAGGTATGTAAATAGCATCTAACACACTCTAAAATTCCGATAATTTTTCAGAATAGAATAACATAAATAACTGATTGGAATTTTAAACTCGTAAATTATGATACCAAAAATATTTTAAGTTTTCATAGAAAATACCTTAAATACCTTTTATCTTATTTTTCTATGAAATATAATTAATAGGTACTTTTTAACGCTTTTTTGGATTTTTAACTGTAACGATTAAATCACATGAGTACTTAATATCCACTTTCGTGTGATTTAATCGTTAACATGGATATTAGGGTGTCCGTTATTTACCAATTTGGTTTTAGACTTTGCAGCGCCCCTAAAATTTTTAGTATCTGACCTAAAAAAATATCAGACACATATAAGCCCTTAATATTAGTATTAAACTGTGCCTCAACGACGATTCATTTCCCATTTAAATAACATGGGGTTTTTGTACTTTTTGCCATTAATTTTTTTTCTCCTCAACCATGCCATCCAAAGCTGTGGCAATCAAGGATTTTTGTAGTAAATTGAACGCTCTACAAAAAAGGTTTGTTACAATATTATGATATATTTATTCCTTCAAAAGTTATTCGAGGTCAAAGTTCAACTCAAAATAACTACTTAATTTTCTTTGTGTTGTGACCGAAAATCTATCATTATTTATATTAAAAATTATTCTTTATTGCAAAAAAATATCTGATTTCAACTGTATTATAAATAAAATTAGTGTTAAATATCCCGATAATCAAAAAATTTAACTGCCGATTTAAGTCAAACCTAAAATATTAAAATTTATTAGTAAAAATGTGACAGATTTAATAAACTTTCCGAAGCAGTTTTGTCGAAGTTTAAAAACCATTTATGGTATTTAAGTCCTGAAGCAGCAGCTTTATCATTTTTTGATGATACTATTTCTTCTGAAGTGAAGCGAAAAATGGTGGCAGCTTTAAAATCAAGCGAAGAGGATGAATTTGACTTTCCTAAACGCTTTACTTTCAATTCAACAGATTGTACTTGGTTTCTTAACAAAAACCTTGATTATTTTATTAATTCTAATTCCGTCAAATTTTTTGAAACATTCAATATCGATTCAAATTTTTTTCTATTAGATCATAGTACATGGTCAAATCACCCAGATTATTTAAAAGGTTTGGAAATTGTTAAGCATTTAAAAGTGGTCAATGATTCTGCAGAACGAGCTGTCAAACTAACTGAAGAATATATTAATACTCTAGCTAAGCACGAAGATCAAAAACAGTATGTCATTCAAGTTGTAAGTAAATATAAAAAACATTCCAAATGTCACCAAAGAATGTTTAATAAAATAATTTTTTTTCATCAATGTGTTGGAAACTTTATTAAATCTGTCACATTTTTACTAATGAATTTTAATATTTTAAGCTTGACTTAAATCGGCAGTTAAATTTTTTGATTATCGGGATGTTTAACACTAATTTTATTTATAATCCAGTTGAAATCAGATATTTATTTGCAATAAAGAATAATTTTTAATATAAATAATGATAGATTTTCGGTCACAACACAAAGAAAATTAAGTAGTTATTTTGAGTTGAATTTTGACCTCGAATAACTTTTGAAGGAATAATTATATCAAAAAATTGTAAGAGACCTTTTTTGTAAAGCGTTCAATTTACTACAAAAATCCTTGATTGCCACAGCTTTGGATGGCATGTTTGAGGAGAAAAAAAATTAATGGCAAAAAGTACAAAAATCCCATGTTATTTAAATGGGAAATGAATCGTCGTTGAGGCACGGTTTAATACTAATATTAAGGGCTTATATGGGTCTAATATTTTTTTTTAAGGTCAGATACTAAAAATTTTAGGAGCGCTGCAAAGTCTAAAACCAAATTGGTAAATAACGGACACCCTAATGGATATTCATTAAGTAAAAGCCACTTCCATTCCATATTTTTAACTGTATTTCGGTATTTTAATAATTTTTTGTTGTTTTAGAATTTCTCGGTTTTTTAAACAATTTTCAGGTTCTTAAGTTTTATTTTCGAAATATTTTATTGTTGGGTTTTTAACGATTTTTTCATCATTATTTGTTTTTTAACGATTTTTAACAATTTTTTCAGTTTGTTGACCATTTTTGGTTTTTTGTCTTTGCATTATTATGGTGTTTATACTGGTTCTTTGGGTTTTTCACCTTTTTTTCAGCATTATCAATTATCAAACGTTTTTTCGAATTTTAATTTCTTTTTTTTTAATTTTTGACAATTTTCTGTTTTTTTTTTTAAATTCTTTCGGTGTTTTACTTTTCTTTTTTTTGTTTTTTTGTCGTCACTTTTTTGATTTTTTTAATGTTGTTTTAATTTTCTTTTGTTTATTAATGCGTTTTCTCTTTTTTAACGTTTTTTTTTTGGGATTCTTATTTTTTTTACGGCTTTTAAAGCTATTTAATAGTTTTTGGTATTTTAATGTTGTTGAGTAATTTAATTTTTTCCAGTCTTTTTGGTTTTTAACCTTTTTTCAGTTGTCTAACTTTTCTCCAATTTTTAACGTTATTTCTATTTTTATTAATTCTTTCGTTATCTTAACGTTTTTTTTTTTATTTTTTTAACATTATGTCGGTATTTTAACGTTTTTTCGTTGTATTATCGTGTTTTAGTTTTTTTTTAAATGGTTTATTGTGTTTCCGCTTTTTTAACGTTTTTTTTTCGACTTTTCATTTTTTTCAGTTTTTAACGTTTCCTTCGGGTTTTTAAGATGTTTTTCTATCTTTTTGTTGTTTTTAACAATTTTTCATTTTTTAAACGTTTTTTCGATATTTTAACGATTTTTCAGTTTGATAAAAATATTTTGGTTTTTACGTTATTTGTTTTTTCATGCTTTCATGGGTTTTTCAGCTATTATCGGTTTTCTAACAGTATTTTGGAATATTTAAGGTTTTTTTGGTTTCTTATTTTTTTTTAACACATTTTGATTTTTTAAAGTTGTATTGGTATTTTACCTTTTTTTCGGTTTTTTATTATTTTTGCATCTTTTTAATATTTTTTGTTTATTTTTTGAAGTAAAACTTCTTTAGGCGCGAATTCTAACGGACGTGACGTCATTCTAATGTAACGGAAATAAAACCTGATACAAAATACCTAACACGATTCCGCCTACTATATTAAATAAAAGTTAAATCTGTAATTGTATAATATGGTAGGCAACATAATATACATATTTTGCTGACCTGTCAAATTGAAAGCTTGTCAACCAAAATACATTGTTGTTGAATATTTTTACGAAGTGTTTGTTTTAAATATGATTAAACAAAGTGGATTTATGAATGAAAAAAGTAATGAAAAAATATTGATTGAAAATGAGTGAGTACTCTATATGCATACATTTTATTTTGGGTGTATAATTACACTATTTATACCTAATTATTTATACCTAGCTATTTTCGTTTTATAGACTTAAAGAGCTAAAAATAAAAAGAAATTGTGAACGTCAAAGGGCATATTATCAGCGCCAGAAAGATTTGAAAAAAAATGAAAATGAAAAAAAGACGAGACAGCGACATTCATTATGATTTGATTAAGTAAGTTTATATACCTACATAATTATGATAGTAAATAATTGTTTATAGAGAAGCTTTACGTTAAGTAAAGAAGCATATTGCACGTTTTTGTTCATAAAATAATAATATTCGAAATGTTTTAACACTATACTTATACTTATACTTATTTTAGGTTTGGTTAGGTAGCCATAAAGGCCATAAAACCACTAGTCAGGATGGCTGATCTTTTACCAGCAATAACAGATCCTTAATTCGTAGAACTGAAGAAAACAAACTCAACTCAGGATTTTAAATTTTATGGAATATGCTATAAAATGCTACAAAATGAAATGGTTATCTAACTATCGAAGGCTCTTGTGTTGTGTTGTATTACAATAAGGTAGATACAGCTACAAAATCACACATTCTAAACGTAATGTGTGTATATTTTTAATATTGTTTACCTATTATTGAAGTAAAACTTCTTTAGTCGCGACTAGGGGTAACTCAGATTTATTTTCTAACGGAAGTAATTGTAACGGAACATTACAATTCTAACGTCATATTCTAACGTTAGATTTTAACGGAAGATTCTGATGGAAGTAACGGTGTGATTTCAGCTATGGTAGGAGCTTAAATTTTCAAAATTTTCAAAATTTATTTAAAAAAATTTCAAAATTTTCAAACGGTTACAAATACATTAATGGCATTTAGAGAGTAAAATCTATGTTTCACATTTTAGTTATCATAAACCTATTATTTCATATATAAAAAATAATGATAACTTTCAAATTCCTATTTCTAATAAATAATATAAACATTATATCATTTTTTGTAAAGTATATAGACAATAAATATAATTGAATTGTAATTAAATATTTATTTTTCGATACGTACGTCAAAAAGTTTTACTTCAATCGCGCGTAAAGGTTACACGCACACTCTTTTTTTTTAGTTTTTTTCGGTATTTTAACGGTTTTTAACGTTTTTTTTAGTATCTTAATTTTTTTCAGGTTTTTACATTTTTTTTGCTTTTTTTACTGTTTCTTTAGGGTTTTATCTTTTTTTTCGATTGTCAAACATTTCTCCGATTTTTTATGTTATTACAGCTTCTTACGTTTTTTTTCAATTTCTTAATGTTTTTCAATTTTTTTCCAATTTTCTCGTTATCTTAACGTTTTTTCAATTTTCTAACATTATGTTGGTATTTTAACGTTTTTTTCGTTGTATTATCGTGTTTTTGTGTTATTTAACCATTTTTCAGTTTATTATCGCGTTTTTGAACGTTTTTTTTTCAACTTTTCATTTCTTTTTGGTTTTTAGTGTCTGTCTGTTCGTCCGTATGTCATAGCCACTTGTTTCCGAAATTTTAAGAATTATACTTTTGAAACTTGGTAAGTAGATATATTCTGTGAACCACCTTAAAATTTTACACAAAAATAAAAAAAAAATTGGGGGTTCCCATACTTAAGACTGATACTCATTTTTTTTTATCAAACCCATACTGTTTCTTTCCGTTTTTATCTTTTTTTTTCGATTGTCTAACTTTTCCCCGATTTTTTTTAATGTAATTGCAATTTCTTACGTTTTTTTTTATTTCTTAATGTTTTTCTATTTTTTTTTTCAGTTCTCTCGTTATCTTAACATCTTTTCAGTTCATTAACATTATGTCGGTATTTTAACGTCTTTTCGGTTTATTATCGTGTTTTTGTTTCATAATTATTCGGTTATTAACGTTTTTTTTTATCGACTTTTCATTTCTTTTCAGTTTTTTAACGTTGTTACAAATATTTTAACGTTATTTTTTGTTTAATCTTTTTTTAACGATTTTTTAATTTTTTAACGTTTTGTTGGTATTTTTTATTTTCTTCGGTTATTTCGTTTGCTTAACAATATTTCGGTTTTTTGACGTTTTTTCGGCTTTTTACTGTGTTTGCAGTTTTTTACGGTTAAATTTATGAAAAAATTGGATCAAAGCTACTTTTCTTGTAGCATTTCTCATGTTTCAAATATTCTTTCTAACCGAATAACCGGATGCGGAGGTGTTACAAAACTGAGTAAATTAAACAATTAGTTAAAATAACATTCCATCATTTTAAATGTCGAGAATGTCACGTAAAAAAATAGAAAACATAGTTTTCTGTAATTTAAATTTTTTAAATATAAAAAAAATATATAGAATTTATTAATATTTCAATAAAGAGTTATAAAATCTATGGCAAGTTAAAAAATAATAATATTTATTAAAAAATAAAACAATAAACATAAAAACTGCTCTGTACATTTTTGATAAGTTCATTTTCTAAGTTTTATTGAGATATTTAATTTCGATGTACCTGTATGACTAAAAAAATATGCCATCACTTAAGGAAACTTACTCTTTTAACACCTCTTATACATACATACAAATTTTATTTAAAGTAATTTTCTTTTAATTAAAATCGAAATGTATTGTAAAAACTAAAAGTGTACCACTATAGAACTAAGAAATAAAATAAAAGTAATTTTAATAAATTTTAAATATGTTTAATAAAAACTTACCAATGTATACAAAGTGTTTTTGGCATCGCTCGTTAACGCAACAAAGTAATAATAAGAGAAAAGTTGGAGTTGCTCTGGCCCATGCAGAAACTCTTTAAGTTCTTCAGGCTATCTTCAAACGTAACAACACTTTTTCAAAGAGGAACAACTTTCGTACTTCGCTATCGCCAAACAAGTGTCAGGAGTCGCCGGTGAAGTTGCCCAAGAAATAACAATATCGCATGCGTATGTCTCCTCCTGCTCTTCCTGATGGGCCATCCTCTATGCCGATGGAACTCTGGGATTCGTGAATAACGAGATTTCCCGCCTAGAACTCTATTTTCTCATCTAACTTTATATTTTTATTCTTTAATATTTGTTATTTTTCTATAAAATTTATATCTACCGTGTTGGTAAATAAAAAATTAAATAAATAAATACATAAATATTAAAACTTGCTTAAAGATAAACATCTTAAAAAACAAGTGTTATACTAGTATACAGGATGTTAGTAAGTAACTGCAAAAAGCTTTAGAACGTGATTCTGAATGAAAAAATGATGACAGTTTACTATATAAACGTAAACGTATGTTCACAATTGATTCAATTTGGGAAATACGGAGTATTAAAGTTATTCTTAAAAACTTAGAATGTATTTATTGTTCTGAAACCGATCGAAAAATGGAAATCAAATTTGGTGAGTTTAAAAAGATGTTATTGTATTTTTGCAACCGTTTTATAAGACAAAAAATGTTTGCCTCTGTGATGTTTTAAATTAAAATTCATTTTTGAACTCCTCATTCCATTTGTGACAAAAAATCTGTTACTTTTTTTTCGTATAAAAATTTTTTAATTTAAAAAAGCTAAACATTTTACCGGATATTTTTTCATTAAGCCATTATCAATAACTATTAATACAATGACATTAAACCAGCACAATGACGGAAAATAACACTAATAAAATGTTAAATATTGCAAGATTTAATGCTAAAAAGCCAAGATATTGGTTTAAAGGTAAATATTGACAAGACCAAGATTATGGGGAAAGAATTTGATAATTCATCTTTCGTAAATATCGGACAATCCTCAATAGAAGTTGTGCAGTCCCATGTTTACCTTGGACATCAGGTCACGCTTAAAACAGATATAGATGTAGAAATATCGCAACGAATTAGAAAGGGATGGTCAGCGTTTGAAAGAAACCGACACATATTAAAATCAAATATGACTCTTAGTCTAAAAAATTTCTCCCTTTAATGGCATACGCATGTGAAACATTGGTTCTAACAGCTAAAGCAATCCAAAAGCTGCAAACGGCAAGATCGAAGACAAAATACATGGATTCGTAGTTAAACGAAAGTAAAAGACATCATAGAGTTGATTTTAAGACCGAAATGGAATTGGGCTGTGCATATAGCAAGAAGAACCGACGGAAGTAATGGACTGGTGCCTACGAGAACACCGTAGACCCCGAAGAAGAGCGCATGGTAGATGGGATTCTGTGTTTTGCAGATTCTTGAGACCAATATGGAGAAGAACTGCGCAGGATCTACAGAGATGGAGGGCATCCGGATAGGCTTTCATCCAGCAGGGGATTGATAATGGCTGAAGATGATGATGATGATGGTGTTGATGATACATATATACGTTTAGTTTGGATGACAATGCACGATAAGGTGTGTGACGTCATTCTAATATGACGGACCATCCAAAATGGCGGAATAATTAGTTTTAATCCACTTTTACAATATGGGTATCAAATGAAAGCTCTTGCCGCGAATAACTAGAAAAATAATGAGACACCACTCTAAATCCAATATGGCGTACTATTAAACTTTTTAATGCTTTCCTATACTAAAAGGATTCGCTGAGAAAAAAAATGCAGGTTAACAAAACGATTTTTTAAGCCTGTTCTATCGATGGACTTGTGTAATTTGGCGAGATGGGCGTCATCAGTATTGGTTTGCAAGGACAACTCGAAAATCAAACCCAGAACTCTGTTTCGTCAGGAATAAGTAAGCTCCAGGCTGAAATAAGTGGAGCATTTTTCCAACCACCCAAGTCAAGGTGGGAACGTGCCGAGGACTGAGTGGCACCTGGACAAACCATGCTGCCAATTGTATTATCTAGGGCTTGTACAGTGCACAAAGTGCAAGGTAGGACTCTCGACTACACCGTTATTTACTTAGGCTCGAAGCTCTTTGCTACTGGTCAAACATACGTGGTCTTAAGTAGGATACAATCATTAGATTAGAATGTCTCATCATTGATAAGCTGGACTGTTTGAACCGGCAAACGACCTTGCAACTATAATGCATGGAATGAGATGAACAGACTGATTAAAATAAAAAAATAAAAAATTAAAAACCGCTTTTATTAAAACGCTCTAAAAAGAAAAAAATATTTTTTTTCTTTGAAATTTTAACTATTAACTTATAACCTCATACACAATTTATATGATAATATCAGCTTGTCGTGCGATTTACTTGTGTAAATAAACTAGTACCAATTTAATTATGTTAAATTAATTAAAAATTGATAGGTATTTAAACCTCGCGACAAGCTTTTATTATAATATAAATTGTGTATAATGAGTTTATAAGTTGATAGCTAAAATTTAAAAGTAAAATTTTATTTTCTTCTTTTTAAAGCGTTTAAATAAAAGCTTTTTTCAAAAAAGTTTTTTTGCTTTTTATTCATTTTAATTAATTCACTTTAGTCGAGGCAATGAAGCACTAAAAAGGTCAAATATAGGAAATCTTTTAGGATAGGACGGATCGGAATGCGGTTTTTTGCATTTGCTTTCAAAAATTATTTATACCATTCCTACCTACTTTCTACTTAGTACAAACCGGAAGTTGCACAAAATGCCCTCATAATGATTTTCGGTTCGATTTTGTCGCTTTTTCCAGGAAAATTCTTGAACATAACGTTCGCATCCAGGTTAGGGCTCACCAGGTGTCCGTGGGGTGTTTGCTGGAGCCATATTTGAATTCAGCGACCCAAAAAACCTTGTGGTCTCGATTTTCTTTCCTTCCTCGCATAAAGTTCGGGATAGTCCCCCCCTGAGCTCCAGGTGTTCGGGGGGTCAATTTACACATCATAATCGTGATCAGCGACCCCAAAACCCCTGGTTACCTAACTTGGGCCAATTCTGACTCTTATTTACAAAGTTATTAAATTTGCCAAAAAATCTCTCAAAAAATGCATTTTTTGAAAGCATTTTTGGCTGCAGCAATGCAACTTCCGGTTTGTACTAAGTAGGAAGTAGGTAGGAATGGTATAAATAATTTTTGAAAGGAAATGCAAAAAGCCGCATTCCGATCCGTCCTATCCTAAAAGATCTTGATACTAATCTTTCCTTGTTTTACCGATACACAAACGGATTTTGCTCAGAAGAACTCCGCTCTATAATGCCTCCACTTGTCAGGCCAGCCAGAGCAACGCGACGTGCCAACTCCATGCACCCTTATACTGTTCAATGCTGGACATCGAGAACGGATCGATTCGATCGTTCCTTTATCCCCAGGGTCTCCAGATTGTGGAACTCCTTACCTTCCCACGTCTTCCCCACTCGTCCTAACTTGCTGGCCTTTAAATCCCAAATTAATAAATTGTCTCTTCTGCCCTAATAGATGTTCTCGGTACATTTGTATTTAGGTCTATACCTACGAGGACATCCTTAATAAAAACAAAGATATGATTATATACTTTTAGGACCTATTCTTTTTGTTTCTTTTGTTAATCTTTATTATATATTTACTTTAGATTTTTCTTTCTAAAAATTAGTTAAATAATATTAGAATAAGTGCACACACAAACGATAAGTTCATCGTGTACTTAGTTCTGTTTTTTTTTCCTGGAATATTTTTTTTTTCTAGAACCGTGACAAAAAGATGTCATTTTGTTATAAAATACTTTTAGCGAAAACGTGATTTCTGTTACAAGTAAGAGAAATTCTCATAATTTTAACTTTCATCACTAGTGATGGAACAAGAAACCTCTTTAGATTTGTTACCAGTAAAATCTAAAAAGAGATATGAATACATATACGCAAAATTCATGGATTGGAAAGCTGAAAATCACGTAAATTCATTTTCGGAATCTGTGCTGATTGCATATTTTGGATGGTTGTCAAAAAAATTTAAGTCATCAAAGCTGTCCATGTATTCGATTAAAAATAATATCTCATGCTTTTAAAAGTAAAAGATCTTAAAATTTTTCTACCCATGAGATACATACTTTCTTAAAGATTCCATTAATGCTAGAAATTCTTAATAATAACGTTTGTAGGTAGGTAGGAGGAGGTGATTTACTTCAATTAAAAAAGCACGGATGCTGGAAATCTGGTAACGTTGCGGAAGACTATGTTTATCAATCAGTTAACAGCAAAAATCAAATACAAACCAAAATTTTACAATCCATACAGGATACAATTCTCCCGGAATACGGCGCATCCTCATTTGGAGTAATATCAGTTAACAATATAACAGATGTGGCATCATCTACCTCAATACATAAAAATGTGGATTCTAATAATCCTATAGTTTTGTATAATTATTAAATATTACATTTATCCAATATTTAAAGGATAAATAATGTTTAACGAAATTTTGTTATATTTAATTTAAAATAGAATTTTCTTAATTTTTTTGGTATATTATTAAGATATAAAGGGGGTTGTAGAAAAAGTATAGTATTTCACTCGTCAAAAACACTTTTTGAAGCGGGTGAACATTACCAGCCTCGGCTGCTTAATTGGTCTCTCGCTTCAAAAAATGTTGCTTTCGTCACTCATAAAACAATATACTATATTTATTTATTTATTTATTTATTTATTTATTTATTTATTTATTTATTTATTTATTTATTTATTTATTTATTTATTTATTTATTTATTTATTTATTTATTTATTTATTTATTTATTTATTTATTTATTTATTTATTTATTTATTTATTTATTTATTTATTTATTTATTTATTTATTTATTTATTTATTTATTTATTTATTTATTTATTTATTTATTTATTTATTTATTTATTTATTTATTTATTTATTTATTTATGTATTACTAGCTGACCCCGCGGACTTCGTACCGCATATAACGGATGTATTTTTTGGTTTTTTCAAATTTTTACGATTTTATTTTGGGTTCAATTTTTTTTTTGATTTTATCGTTTTTATCATATTTTCTCGTAAATTTTCAGCTGTATACTATTTTTTGATTATATTTTGTAATTTATCGATTAAATATATTAGGTAGCAACTGCGGCACCTTACGTCATATTATTTAATTTAGCAAGAATTTGTTGAAATATATGAGATATTATGCAAAATAAACCTTAAGTAAGAATTGCTCGTTTAAATATATGTGATATTAACTGCGCCACCTTACGGTGGCGCCATAGTACTTTATTAAGTCGTAATTGCTACTTTAAATATATGAGATATTAACTGCGCCACCTCACGGTGGCATACTCAGGCGTTGAACTTTATTACTGAACCGCTAGATGGCGTTGAAGCAGCTAGTTTTTGTGATTTTTTTAATAAAAAGTATCCCACGTTAATTCTAATACCTCCAAGAATATGTATACAAATTTTCATGATGATCGGTTAAGTAGTTTTCGCGTGAAAGCGTAACAAACAAACTTACATTCACATTTATAATATATAGGGATAGGGAAGGGATAGGGATAGGGAAGGGAAGGGATGCGTCATATTATTAATTTAGCAAGAATTTGTTGAAATATATGAGATATTATGCGAAACAAACCTTAAGTAAGAATTGCTCGTTTAAATATATGTGATATTAACTGCGCCATAGTACTTTATTAAGTCGTAATTGCTAGTTTAAATATATAAGATATTAACTGCGCCACCTCACGGTGGAATACTCAGGCTTGGAACTTCATTACTGAACCGCTAGATGGCGTTGAAGAAGCTAGTTTTTGTGATTTTTTTAATAAGAAGTATCCTATGTTAATTCTAATACCTCCAAGAATATGTGTACAAATTTTCATGATGATCGGTTGAGTAGTTTTCGCGTGAAAGCGTAACAAACAAACTTACATTTACATTTATAATATATAGGGATAGGGAAGGGAAGGGAAGGGATTAACTGCACCACCTTACAGTGGCGTCATAATACTTAGTTAAGTAAGTTTGTTTTTTTTTAATTTATGAGATATTAACTGCGTAGCTTATGGTGGCGTCATAGTACTAAATTACGCAAGAATTGCTAATGTAAATTTATACCATCTCAACTGCGCCACCTTACGGTAGCGTCATAATACTTAATTTCGTAAGAATCGCTCTTTTAAATATATGAAATTATAACTGCGCCACCTTGCCGTGCCGTCCTATTATTTAATTATGTAAGAATTGCTGATTTAAATATATGAAATATCAACGACGTAGTACTTAGTTTAGAAAGAATTACTCGTTTAAATACATGAGGTATAACTGCCCCACCTTACGGTGGCACCATGGTACTTTATTAAGTAAGAAATGCTGGTTTAAATATATGAAATATTAACTCCGCCACCTTACGTTGACGTCAGGATACTTACCTAAGTAAGATTTAGTAAGTATTTTCATAGTTTTTTCCGCATTTTTTTATTATTTTTCATTTTACTTTAGTTTCTCGTTTTAATATTTAGTTAGAAATCGAAAAACAACACTATCTTACCTAGATATCCAAACATCGCTATCTATTAGGAATTCATTGAACTATATAATAAATACATAATTTGTATTGGAATGTTAAAGGAAGGCGGTTAAATGGGATAAAAAGTATCTTATGTCCGTATCATGGTTCTAATTACCTACCCATCAATTTTCAGCCAAATCGGTCCAGCCGTTCTTTTATATATCTATGTAGATTATTATTATTATTATTTCACGTACCTACACGTATATCTAAATTTATATATGCTATTTACACAGTACAGAGTTTTAAAACTTAAAATCAATGAGAAATCAGAAAAGGATTTTTTTGCACCTGTGTGTGCCACATACCAAACAGTTTTTCTTCCATTAATTTAATCAAAAAGCAGTTACATCTTCGAAAACTCTTACATAGCGACAAATTAAATATGTATCTCAAATTATTTCAGTGGTAAATACTAATTTTATATTAAAATAAATTTTTATGAAGGTACAAACTATATCCTTTTTAATTTTGTGAGGTATGATATTTTCGAGAAAAAACGTGTAAAAACGCATATGTAAAGTCATCGAAGCGAAGATTACAGTATTTTCCACTCTTCTTTGCTATTAATCATAAATATATGACCCACATTATTCTTTTGGCAGTTGTTATACGGAAACACCAGTTGCGTTGTAGGAATCAGGATCAAAGAGAAAAATTTATTACAGTGAGGACGTCAAATAGTGCTCTGAACAGAGTGAAAATATAATTGAAAAATGGAAAAATCTGATTACTTGATAAATTAATTGGGCTTTTAAATGCAACGATACAGTTTTTGTAAAAAGTTTCAGATTCAAATAATCATATTTCCAATTCTCTCTGTTTGTACACTTTCTAAATTTCAAAAATCCCATGAGAGATAATAATATGTTAAAATGATTAGTTTAATAAAAAAACATGGTTCCGGTATTTTAACTGAATAAAAATATAAGACAGGGCACAAAAAAGTGACTTTCTCATTAATAATCGTAGAGCTAGCAACATTTTCGAGAAAGAATTTTAGGTCGGCCAGTTTTTAGATATGTTATCTCTCTCACTCTCACTCTCCCAGACGTCAAATTCTGGTTGGCGGCAGAGGTTGCGTTTAACACCCATCGTACCTGTACAGGTAAAAAATCTATTTTTCAAATGATTTTAGAAAGTTTTTTATTATTATTATTTTTATTGGCCTTTTTACGACATGCATCTATTACTGCCATACATTTTTATTGTTGTTTATACTGTGACAAACGCTAATTTTGAATTATTTTTTTATATATATTTTAGTATGGCTGAAATCTATATAAGATGTTATTTAAGTATCTAAAAACAAACCCAAAATTAATTTGCCCAGTAATAATTCCATTGATAAACCTTCAGCCAGACCGATCTAATAGTGAACAATAAGGCATGTTGGAATAGAACAGACAATCACGTCTTCTTTTATACCATAAGCTTCCATAAGAGGCTAGCTTAAATTCAAAATTTTCTTTTATTAATTAACCTGAAACATATGAAACCTCCTTAAAACAATTTAAAAAAAAAGCATTGTGTGGTTTTATGAAAGCACGGTAAAAGTGAAACTTTTTTTACACTATAGACATTTAACTAAAAATTTTTCGAATCATATTCCATTAAGGGTATAAAAATCGCTTTATCAAATCAAAATCAAAATCGAAATCGAAATCGAAATCGAAATCCAAATCGAAATCGAAATCGAAATCGAAATCGAAATCGAAATCGAAATCGAAATCGAAATCGAAATCGAAATCGAAATCGAAATCGAAATCGAAATCGAAATCGAAATCGAGATCGAAATCGAAATCGAAATCGAAATCGAAATCGAAATTAAAATCGAAATCGAAATCGAAATCGAAATCGAAATCGAAATCGAAATCGAAATCGAAATCGAAATCGAAATCGAAATCGAAATCGAAATCGAAATCGAAATCGAAATCGAAATCAAAATCGAAATCGAAATCAAAATCGAAATCGAAATCGAAATCGAAATCAAAATCAAAATCGAAATTGAAATTGAAATTGAAATTGAAATTGAATTTGAAATTGAAATTGAAATTGAAATTGAAATTGAAATTGAAATTGAAATTGAAATCAAAATCGAAATTGAAATTGAAATTGAAATCGAATTCGAAATTGAAATTGAAATTGAAATTGAAATTGAAATTGAAATTGAAATCGAAATCGAAATCGAAATCGAAATTGAAATTGAAATTGAAATTCAAATTGAAATAAATCTAAATCAAAATCGAAATCAAAATCAAAATCAAAAGATGTGTGTGCGATTCACACACGATAGAAGTGAAAACTTCAGTAAATCGACAAAAGAATGAAATGAATATATATAACAAGGCTAGGATAATTACAAAGTTTATTTGTTTAAAAAGGAAAGTGTTTTGATTAATTTTAAAAGATTTTATTTAATATATGTTACATAATTTATTGCTCAAGTTCCATATTTTCAGTTTCAAAAATTATTATTTACGACTGTAATATTTTTAAAACGTTACATGTCGTAGATACTTACGCAGTCGAAGTTCGTATTAATACGAATAGGTAAAATATAACCGTCGACGTTACATGTCGTAGATACTTACGCAGTCGAAGTTCGTATTAATACGAATAGTAGGATTGTTTTCATTAGCAGATCTGCTCACTCCCGTACATTTTTGTATTAAACTATAAGCGCCGCCTACTTTATACTTATACCTACTCGGCGTTCGACCGACATGTACTTAAAACGATCTAATAAAAGTTTCACTTTAAAAAGGTTCCTTTTTTGAGCAACAATATTGGCAAAATAAGCCAATAAGCAGTTTTCAGAAGTTCCGGTTTGAACTCATTTTTTAATACACCACTCGTGGTAAATTTCCTATCTGTTTTTACTTTTGTCAGGTAAGAGATTTAACGTCACCGCTTGTGCAGTCCCACGTCTTTCTGGGGGTCTACAATCTTCTTCATTGTCGGACATATTGCAATATTCTCAATTACAAAAGAATAAACCACAAATTATTATAGAAATAAATTTCACGTCAATGATAACTGTCAAATTTTTCATAAATTACTACACAGGAAGATTTGTCTGAAATAAATGTTTCTCATAATTGTTGACTTTATTTATTAATTTCATCATATTATTTTTAAACGATTGTGAACAATCTTTTTCTCTTGAGAAAAATGAAGTACTTTCCACCTCAGTATGTAATATACTATTGTTTCTTCTCGGCTGGGAAACTAGTTTTGTGTATCTCACATATTTATTATTTACCTTTAATTTTATGTGAAATAGAATAATAAAAGGAAAAAGAAAATATTCCGAAAAGTTTAAGGTAAAAACCGGGTTGCGGCAAGGGGACCCCTTGTCAACAGTTTTATTTAACTATGTACTAGAAAATATAATCAGGGAAGCAAATTTAAATAGAAATGGTTTACTGTACAATAGAAAGCACCAACGTTTGGCATTCGCAGATGACATTACAATTGTTGCTAGAAGCAAAAGCGAATTAATACAAGTATTAAAAGCACTTGAAAAGAATACGAAGTAAAAGGGTCTACTAATAAATCAAGAAAAAACTAAATATATGAGATGGACAGATGACGACTTTATGGCAGGAGTGAATATAAAAGTAAAAATGGATGGAGATAAAGTATATAATTTTGAAAAGGTCGATCAATTTGTCTATTTGGGAGCAACATTCACAAGAAAACCAGATACAAAGGAAGAAATCAAAGCAAGACTGGGGAAGGGAAATAGATGTTTATATGGTCTGTCTAAACCATCTCCTAAAAAGTAATTTAATAACTAATAAGCTAAAAATTAGACTGTACAAAACGGTATAATAAGACCAACAGTTTGCTTGTGAAACGTGGATATTATATAAGGAAAGCAGATATAAGTTCCCTAGAAATATGGAAAAGAAAGGTACTAAGGAAAATTTTTGGAGGAAAAAGAAACAATGAGGTATGGGAAAGAAGAACAAACCAAGAGCTTGCGGATATTTACAAAGAACCAAGTATCACAGGATATGCTAGAGCACAAAGGTTGAAGTGGTTAGGACACGTCGAAAGGATGGCAGAAAATAGGATTCCAAAAATGATCATTTGCAGAAGCATACGAGGAAAAAAGAGAAGAGGGAGACCAAAGGAAAGATGGTAGAGCGAAGTGGAGGCGGATTTGAGAACCTTAGGTGTACAAAACTGGAAACGCATGTGCCAAAATAAGAAGAAATGGAGAGAAATGAAAATTAAAGCCTTGGGCCTTTTAGGCCTGTATAGCTATATATATATATATATATATATATATATATATATTATAACATATGATAACTCTTTCTATTATTAAAGTATTCTATAAGTTACCATGTTATAAAGTACTTCTTACCTTGAAATTTTTTTTTATTTTAATATAGATGTGAAGAAGGTAACATTCAAATGAATTTCTTTTATTTTAACGATTATTACTTTAACATATGCTCCTATCTATTTTCTTTCTTAGGGTCAGAGTTCAAAAATCTCAAATAATAAATGGATTCAAATTTAACTAATATTGAAAATTTCAACAAAAACGATAATAAAATTCAACAATCATATACCAAATTATGTTTTCTGAACGATAATTCTATTTTGACCTTAACCTTACTTTTTCATATTGTTTTGTGCGCATTGACACATCACTTTCAAAAATCAAACATCGTTAAATCAAGTGTTATGAAAAATTCTGAAATTTGTAACCAATAAATCAAATTAAACTTATCTAAGAATGAAAAAATAACTTATTTAAACAGAGAAACAGTGTACAAGTGAAATGAAATGTTCATCAAATACATAAAAATCAAACACAGGAAAGTTCTTTATTTTAAAAAAATTTGGAAATTGATACCGTGTTCTGAAGCTTTTGTATTCTCTCTGGACAACTAAGGCACAGGATATCCTTCTCAATTGGAATCCACCATTTCCCAGGACATAAATGATATACGGACACTTTAGAGATTTTGACGAATAAAAATTGCTTCTAATCAGGAAATAATCCGCTCTTGCATCAAATGGTAAGTAAACTAATACTTTCTTTCTTATTAGAAACTAGTTTTACTTTCATTGAATTAACTCAGGAAGCATTTATATAAATGAACTGCTCAGCATACAATTTCAAACATTCCTTTCTCCATAAATATGAACTTTAAGTCTTACCAGATACTATCAGGATTTGTCTTGCGGTTTTGTTAACACTTTTGACTACTTTAATACTTTCTTTTATAAGTATTTTTAAAAAAAATCGAAATTTTAACGGAGCAAAATTTATTACATCTTATCCCCTCAAAAGGTAGAAAACAAGAGAGAGATTCAGAAATCAACAATTTAACAACTGAATCTCCAAACAAACTTACACTATACATTATTATGCTCTATTCGCCTACCAAATTATTGATCAAATAAAATTACTAAAAATCTAATACTTAATTCCTTATTTACATTTAATACAATAGTCATTCTTTTAAAATTTGCTAAACTTTTGCTGAGTTGTTAATTTTATAATATCTATCGCCTACTAATTATTTGTCAAATCAAATTACTAAAAATCTAATACTTAATTCATTATTTACATTTAATACAATAATCATTCTTTTAAAATTTGCTATACTTTTAATGAATTGTTAACTTTATAATATCTTATCTACAATATAATCTAATATCTTTCTATTTTCAGAACTTTTCATTTGGAAATTAAACTAATAACAAATCACAATATGGCTTGAAAACAAACATTGTATATTTTGAAAGTAAGTAAAATTTTTATATATTTCTTCTATGTTTTCTAATATTTTATAATAAAATTTATGTAAAGTTTTACATTTATGTTCTAACATTTAATTTTCTTATTTCATTTTATCTTAATTTATTTAAAATCGGTTTTAATTACCAATGTATCGTAAAATTTATAAACTTTTTCAATATTTACTCTTATTATCTATTTAATACATGATCATTAAAATTTTATATATTATAAATTAAATTATTTTGACTTTTTGAAATAAATATCTCTTAGATGTACTTGTATATTTTAATTTCTTATTTTGTTTTATTTTTCATTTTTAGGTATTGTGAAGAAGACGATTATAAATTATACCAAATTTACTGCATTTGCACTCTGCCTTGGAATAAGAAAATGTTTTCCTTTTCTCTATTTTTATTAATTTTCTTTATATGTACTTATTTGATATAGCATAGTAACTTATATCATCTCAATATATATATAATTTTATGTGTCTTCCTAAGGTATCATCTCTAATGCTTTTCAAAGAGATAATAAAATTTAGTCTATGGCTATTAGGTAATATCATCATTTCCACTATCCCATGTTTTGTTTAGATATATGTTGACATTTTAAATAGCGTGTGTTTCTTTTATCTTGTTTATTTTTTGACTGTTTCATTAAATTATATCTCTCAACTTTAACATCACTCCTTATCGGTGCGATAGCGATCTAATTCCGAATACTTTTCTTTCTCTCTTATACTGGCATATCGAATTCTAGGGTATAAATTAAATGATGAAAATACTCGTGATAACCATAGTTATCTTTCCAGTCAGCATTAAGCTAGTATCTAGTATTGTCGGGTTTTGAAAATTAAAATAGGATACAATCGGTGTTTGTTCTTCATCAGTAGCACAATTGGGAACTTTTGAAGCGATTACTTTTTTATTGTTCGGTAAGACAAAATTTTTGCACGGGAGTAAATTGATTTCATAGGCACGCGACTTGACATAGATACATATAAGAAGTAAATATCTATCAAAGATGCCGCTTTATAAGGAACAATTTGCCTATCAAACTGGAATATCTACAATACATTCCTTGCAGGATTTTGTAAGAGATTTTGAAAAGGCTATTGACACAAAGGAAGTGGCTTTTTGTCCGTTTATAGATCTCCTCTTCGGGAACACCTTCCAATCAATACAATTTCTGTGTTGTCTGGATTCCTGCACTTACAAATTTCTACAAACAAAAATAATTTGCTTTCCTTTCTTCTCACTCCACTTTTTTCCAACTCCTTCTTCCTGCTGTTCAACTTTCTATTTCTTGCATCTCTGCTCTACCACTTTTTTCAGTTTTGCCCTCTATTCTAATTGCTTCTTTCTTTTTATTCAGTACCTTCTTTTATTTATTAGTTTATAATATTCTTTTTCTACAACCGTGCGTAAAGTATTATCTTTACGCACGGTTTAAGGTTCGTAAAGTTTAACTTTTTTTCACCAGTAAAAAAAAAAGTTTTTTTTTCACTAGTGAAAAAAAGTAAAATAAGCACTGTTTTGTATAAGATTATGCTTTTAATTTTACGTGTCTTATTGGCCGAGATTGTAAGGTGTTCACCTTCTACCCAGATGACTCGGGTTCAAATCCGGGTAAGGAAACTTTTTTTTATTATTTAATTGTGTACATTTGAGTAAATATATTTAATTGTTAAATTATTGCAGTTTAAAACATACAAAACTAGATATTATATTTACTAATTTTTAATTTGATTTTTAATATGACAGAAATATCAGTTCATGAATAAGGGTAAGTATTTTTATTTAAATGATGACTGATTGACATTTCAATTAATTTATAATTCAAGCATTTTGCGTTTCTACGTACCGGTATTATAAGGTAAGATTAATTAAAAAAATAAATATTTTGTTATCTAAAATATGTTTTAAATATAATATTTTTTTTCGCAGTAAAGCGTAAAAAAAATCATTTCTTGTAAAGAAATTCGGTTGTAGAAAAAATATTGTATGCAATTCGTGCGTAAATGTTCCTTTTTTGACTCATGTGATTGTGACAACATTCACATTCGTCAAAAAAGGTCACTTTACGCACTAGTTGCATAAATAACTATTTTATTTTAATTTAGAAAAAAATCCATATATAAGTATGCATATAAATCAATTGGATTGATTTGATATATAACAGTGTAACCATTTTCAAATGATTTGTTAAATATAAGTTATTAAATTAAAACAAAGTACAAGAAGATACCTAGTATAGAAAACCAATAGATATTTACAAATTTTCTATTCAAGAGTTTTTCTGATTTTAGTTATCACAAACCAATAGTTTCATTTTTAGAATTAAATGATATTTAAAATACAGAAATTAAATCAGACATGGAAAAGTTACAAAGGTATAAAATACTATAAACAATAATAATTGCATTATTGTTGGATGCACGATGCACTTATGTTATTGATATTCCAATGTTATGTTATTAGGTTACTATTGATATTATTATGTCATATAATTAATTTATTGAGAGAAGTTTTTGTATGCATTTAATGTTAAATTAAGAAATCCCTTTTAAATTAAAAATATAAATGATTTTATTATAAAATAAAATACAGGGTGTCCCGTAATTAATTGGACATAGGTTAATATAGGATATCTGACATGAAAATAAACCGTTTAAGCTCAATATCGCTTAGCAAAATGTTATTGGGTTTCGTTCTACAGGATGTTAAAACTAATTTTTTACGAAACATTTATTGAAATATCTCGGAATCCACCTGACAGATTAACGTGAAATTTGGTATACTCTTATTATTTGGGATGAGGAACACGAATATTTTGCCATTGCTACTAGATGGCGCCACATACAACAACATTGAGTGATTAAAATGGTCATAACTTTTTTGACCTCCCTGTACGCACATTTGCGAGGAAAAATAATAAAACAGCATTTAATTCTAGTCAAAAAAGGTGTACTACTTTGATCTCCAGACAGTAGACCGTTTTCGAAATAAAGGCATTTTTTTATTAGGTTACGTATGAACAAATTATTATCGGAGTTTTACAAAGCATGCTTTGCCTAGGATGAAAACGTCATAACGACCTGTCAAGCGGAAATCCGTGCCATCGAAAGATGTATAGAATTTAATATCGAAAGGAACTATCGTTGACAAAAGATAGTCAAGCAACCATCAAAAAGCTCTGAACTCGCACTTAATCAGTTCAAAGATGGTCTAGGAATGTCTAGCCAAATTAAATGAACTAGCACAAAATAACATTGTTACCCTTGAAGAAAATGGATAACGAAAAATCCAATTACTGGAACGATCTAGAAGAACTAAGACAATCGAAGACGCTCCTGGGATACTATAACCAGAAGAGATCTCTGAGCTGTCTTAACCTTAGTAAGAAGAACCTCCGTATTATAAAAGGAATATTAACCGGACACTGTCGATTAAGAGGGCACATGAAGAAACTAGCATTGTAAGATGAAGCAAAGTGCAGATTCTGTGAGGTAAAACCTCAATACAAATACTCAATAGACTACACTAAAACAATGGTACTTAGGTTTTTTTCGGTCGCTGAACCTAAACCCGGGGTCAGTTTAACCCCATCAGGTCAAGATCAGTTCAAGCTCTAGGAAGTACACAGAGTGAGAAAATTAGTCAGAAACTGAAACAATAAAAATAGTATATTAAGTATGGAGAACGGTAAGGGTTTTATACCGATCGAAGACAATTGTTTGGAGGAGGAGCGGAGAGACGACTCCAATTATTCTCTGAGATCGGTTACCCTTAACGTTCGACATGCTTATAACGTTTTTTGCACGATTGATACCATTATAAATTATAAAATTAAACATTTTCGTCATATTGACTAGTTTCATTCATTTTATCAAGATAGATACTTTGGTTGTTAGGTAGTAACTAGGGTGCATAACAACAATGGAGAATTGAGTTTTTATTTAGTTGTCAATAATTTTAAGTACAATTTTGATGATTATAAATTAAAATATGAGCGAAAGTGAATTTGAAGAAATTGAACAGGCTTGGGAAGAAGGGTGTTCCGCAATTATTCCCGAAAAATCCAAAATCCGTTATCAAAATACCTACCAAAGTTTTAAAAAATGGTGCGAAGGCAAGAATTTAAGAATCGATGAAAAGACTCTATTGGCATATTTCGTTCAAAGACATATGCAGTTGAAAGCTCCTGGAAGCCTCTGGGCAGAATATTCAATGATTAAATCCACCGTTTTTCTTTATGATGGCATTGATATTTCCAAGTTTTCAACTTTGATCGCGTATTTGAAGAGAAAAAATGTTGGCTATAGGCCTAAGAAAGCGAGCATTTTTACACGGGAGCAATGTGAAAAATTTCTGATGGAAGCACCGGATAAAGAATTTCTAATTCACAAGGTAATGTAAGCTAATTTAGGTAAAAGAAATACTCTAATGAAGATTTTTTCATAATTTGTAGCTCGCAATAATATTGGGAATATCTGGTGCCTGTAGAAGAGAAGAATTATATAATATTACTATAAATGACATCCAACAAACCGATGGTTTAATGATTGTAAAAGTACCCAATACAAAAACGAACATCCAGCGTACTTTTACAGTCGTTAATAAACCAGACGATAAAATTCCATATTTAGAAATTCTGCAAAAGTACCTATATAAAATTTCGTCCATCAAGTAAAATCAAATCATTTGTTCATAAGATACGCCAAAGGAAAATGTTGTGCTCAAGTAATAGGGAAAGGGACAATCGGGGGCTGGCCTTCTCAAATTGCCAAATTCTTAAATTTGCCTAATCCCGAGAACTATACTGGCCATTCGTTCAGGATCTCTAATAAAGGTGTTGATGTCCTCGGATTAAAGCGTCATGGAGGTTGGCGTTCATCGACAGTGGCAGAAAGCTATGTAGAAGATTCTCTTCAAAATAAAATAGATTTTGCCCAAAAAATGTTGTGCAATACTAATAATACTACTAATGTATGTGATTCCGCAGGAGTTTCTGTTAGAAGTGAAACCATAGCCCAAACAAGTGGGATTTCATTAAATAATTTAACAAATTGTACCATAAGTTTCAATATTAATAAATAATTCGTTAGTTTTCTTTATTCTTTCAAAAAATAAATTAAAATTAAGAGATTTTTTAACTCGGTAAGTGAATTACTTACCGTCGAGTTGGAGTACTTACCGTCGAGTTGCATTACTTAACGTCGAGCTGCTAGTAAATGTCACCTACTGACGTAAAATCTGTCACGGTAAACAGTCAAAAATGATCAATCGTGCAAAAAGGTAGGTTAAAGTGTCTTTAAAGTCACCCCTTACCTGGGCCCAGCGGGAGACCAATAAAAGAGACCTTTTCTTGGACCCTAACAGCATGTGGTTGTATGCACTCACGATTTTACAATTTATCGTTTAAATTTAACAAATATATGTGTTTAATTTTTTATAAATAAAAAAATAAATACCAGAAACGTAAAGATAATTTTTTTCTGATTTCAACCATATATAATACTTACGCAAAATTTTGATGTTTATAGATATGACACCAAAATATTCTAAATTATACTGAGAAAAAAAAACAACACTCAATATAACATAACATACCAACCTGGAAGAAATAAGTCTTCATCTCTTGCGATAAATACACTTCCTCGATTCCGCTGTCATGGTAGAGGCAAAGTGGAACGAAGAACACCACATACCCTCGGCAGAGGACTGGCACATTGCCAGACTCACTGTTACCGAGGACAAAGTTAAATGGGCAATATCTAGCTTCTCCCACTTCACCAGGACTGGACGGAGCTTATCCAGCCCTGCTGCAGTGGAGTCTTTCCTCAACTAGTGCAAATATTCAGAGCTTCCCTAGTTCTAAATTACATACCGAAAATGTGGAGAAAAGTAAAGTACCTGCACCAGTAAGCAGGTAGATTCTCAGCATGCTATCCATGCATGCAATAGAAATAACTGTAAATGACGAAAAAGAAACCTAGGGGCTTAAAAGCACCTAGTCTTCTTAACGCTAAATTAATCTTTGCTACAGGAGTGAAATACTTACCTAAGTGTTATACTTGACAGCAAGCTGAGCAGAGTTAAAAAGCAGAGTTAAAAAACCATTTATATTTTATGAGCAATGCCGACGAACAGACACCGACAGACCTGGGGATTATCCCCCAAGGTCACCATGTGGATCTACATGGTAATCATAAGACCTATCATAACATACGGTGTTGTCGTGTGGGGGCCTTGCCTAAAGTGAAACAGACGACAGCTATCAGAAAATTAAACCAAATCCAAAGATCAGCATGCCTTCTCGTAACAGGAGCCATGCAGGGCACACTGACCAGCGCAATGGAAGTAATACTTGGACTCACCCTCCTTGATATATTTGTTAAGTAGGTAGCATTGATGACCATGGTACGCTTTCGCACGGTTGGTATCGAACCCACTGTAGGGACCGGCACCCATAGGGACAGTCTGTAGAGGGAATCGCTTAAGCTGATACCTCTCTTACAGGTAGACACGGATGCTGTCGTACCAAGATTTGTCTTTGACAAAAGTATTAACAGACAACACAACAGACCCCAACGTAGTGAACGCTCTGAGCACCTATACGGATGGATCAAAAATGCAGCAAGGTGTTGGATGCGGAATTTACTCTAGATTCCTGGGCCTAAAATTGAAATGGGCTATGGATGGCTTATCAAGTGTGGTTCAGCCAGAACTGACAGGCATAACCATAGCTGCAAAAGAATTAATCAATAGGAACATTACAGGCAGGAATGTAAATATTTGTACGGACTGCTGACAAGCACTACTGACCTTGAATAGACCACGTATTACTTCAAGTTTAGTGCTAGAGTGTCACCAAACGCTAACTGAGGTCAGCCAGAATAACGTGGTCACTCTGAGCTGGATCAAAGGACATGGAACCTCTACAGGCAACAGACAATTTACCAAGGAGAGCAGTGGGCTACAAATATCTTAGCCCTCGCCCATCTACCAAGCTAATAATCCGCTGTCGTGAATTTTATTAAACAGCACTCTTACCAAAACTTTATACAGAGCTGAGATGAAACAAAGAACTGTAGACTGGCCAGAGAGTTATTACCTCATCCTGGCGAGGAAACGGCAAGAAAAAATAATAGGAGAACCAATACTGTATTGAGACTTTTTTGACTAACTGTAAAATCTTAAAGATTTGATAGCAGATCTATTTTTATTGAATATTTTTTATGTTTAAAGAAAAGATGCGGAAAGAAAGTAGCATCGCGCCTTGTTTTAAATTATCATTTAGAAATTCTATCTACAAGGTAAAATAAATAGCTATTTTTAACCGACTTCAAAAAAGGATGGGGTTCTCAATTCGACCATATTTTGTTACCGAATATCTCCGGCATTTATAATCCGATTTGAAATTTTTGCATCCAAAAGAGTAGAGTGTCTGTGTGTGGTCCCATAGAACTTTGGTTAAGGTCTGGTCATCAATGTGGAAGATATTCCAGGAAATACCACACAAATCAACAGAATAAGCTCTACAGTTAAGTTAGTACTTATGTCATTAATGATGTATATAACATAACAACATAACCACTTTAACCGACTTCAAAAAAGGAGGAGTTCTAAATTCGACCATATTTTTTTATGTATGTTACCGAATATCTCCAGTATTTATTATCCGATTTAAAAAATTCTTTTTGCATCCAAAAGAGTAGAGTGTCCGTGTCTGGTCCCATAAAACTTTGGTTAAGGTCTGGTCATCAATGTGAAAGATATTCCAGGAAATACCACAAAAATTAACAGAATAAGCTCTGCAGTTAAGTTAATATGTTAATAATGATGTATAATATAAAAACATAATAATTAGCCCGTTACTATCCCACTCTAAAGCCAAAGGCTTTTTCTCACAAGAAGAAGTAATATAATAAGTATTTAATCAATTAGCTTGCTCACTGCGGGTTGGTGATTTAAGACAATTAAGTCCACGTTTTATCACGATATTTTCCTTCACCGTACGTGCATGGTGTTTCTAGGTGTTAGACAATTTACTTATGACTCCAAAAAGTCACATTGGTACATGTCCGGATTGTTGCGGATTGAACGTCTTGAACGGTATTCGGAAGGATTTGAAAATAGTACATCATGAATTTGCGCCCACATCTCACAAAGCCGAGTAGTAACTAAAAATGATAAAATAAAAACTTTTTCAAAAAAATTGAACCGCCTTCAAAAAAATGCACTAAAAAGCCAGAAATAAAATCTTTATTTCTTAAAAAAAAATGGAACCAACTAGACATGTGATTTCGATTTCCTTGAAGTCGGCTCCGATGGTTTATATCTTTGTAAAAGATTTGAGTTACTAAATATTCGAAATCTAGATTTAATAGCTAAGATTAAAATAGAGGGTAATTTGCCATTGGAGCCGACTTCAAGGGAATCTAAATCAGATGTCTAATTGGTTTCAATTATTTTAAGAAATAAAGATTTTATTTCTGGCTCTTTAGTACATTTTTTTTAAGGCGGTTTAATTTTTTTGAAATAGTTTTTATGTTTGAAAAATATTTATTACCCGTATCCCGTATTCTATATGTATTTTTTAATAATGCAATGTCTTTTATCTTTTTTTACTGCATAAAAAATAATTGTTTTTAAAATATACATTATAGAGAGCCAATCACATAGTTCCAAGTACATACGTCGATTAAGTGCGATTAACATTAACTATTCCTATTACAAATTTCCTCCTTTTCCAATAACCACACAGTATTGTCAAATTTCTAAATTTACCTAGAGTATGGTGGAAATCATCTAGGTCATTGTAAAATTTAAATTTTATCAGCAACCCAGGAAGTAGAATTTACAATTTAGGTACCATGTTAAAATTGAAAATATACTTATAGAATGATTAATAACTAAAATCATTTTTCGCAATTAGTAAGAAACGAAGTAAGTATTATAAAATTTATTATAAGTAAATGTTTAATTAAAAAAAAAACGCTGTTTGCACAAGTCGCGTAATCTGATCAGTTTTTTTATTAGACAAATAGGCAACGTTGGTAAAGGCAACCAACAAATGTCAAATATTTATTTCTCTTGGCTGACAATTCCACTTGCCACAAGAGCACAAGCGCACAATTTCATAGAAATAAATAAGTAAACAACATAATCCTAATGGAAACATTTTAGAAATATAAATATTGTTGTTAAGAAAATAGTCTAACAATCTGTTTTGTCTGTGATATTACAAATTCTTTGTTGATCCGCTAACAGGTTAAAAATCTTAACATATTGACGTGTTATTTTTAAACTAATTTGCTAATTATTTCAGGAAATAAAAATGAGTAAAGAAGGATTTGATTACTGTGAAATTGTTTGGGGTCAGTGGAATCATGAGTTGTCCATGAGACGTCTTCTTAATGTGGTAAGTATTTTGAACAAAACTTGATGAAAATGCTATTGGTTTCGTTTTTAGTTGAGAAACACCCAATCTTATTGTACTGACAATGAGTGCCTTGATGATGGTAAGTTTTTAAATGTATATTTTGATAATCCGGACAATGTAAGATACTTAGTTAGATTTACGCTTTACAAACATAATTATTATGTTTTTGTTTACGTTTCGTTAATTAGGAGCGTATAATAATGGTTTAGTGTTCTTAGTCATTAAACAATGATTCAAATTACTGCAAATTTGTGTGTTTAAATGATTGAATACCAAAAACAAATTATTTCGAAAATAAATTATTCATTTCAGTCGACGCCGACGTTTAAAACCGATCAATTTACTATTCAGTCTATTTCAAAAATGGTTGTATTATTCTAAAAAAATTATTAAAAATTTACTCTTATTTTAATTTCAATGTCAACTTTTGAACTTTGATTTGTATTAATGCGCAGTGCTATATTTCAGGTTTTTTATAATCAATCAAATTATATAATTTCATATTTGAATGTCATATTCAACGATTTGAAGATATTATTCAACAGCAACTCTAGAAACTTTCCTAGTATTTTATATTGCATTAAATATATTTCTTTACATGTTATAATTAATGTGGGTTTAGTATATCTACACTAGGTGAAATTAAAATGTTTTAAAATAGAAACTATAACGTAGAAAAATTACCAACAATAATTATTATGAATTGATAACATATCAGTAGATAAAATTTCCGCTTCAGTAAGAACTATTTAACAGCTATACTTGTATTAGCGGATATTCGTATTTAGATTCGGTTTTTGAAATTTAATTTAGTTTACTAGATACATTTATTCTTAAAAACCAAAATATTTTAAGTCCTAGCTAAATTAATTAATAGTGTACATTATCATAATTTTTAATTAAATTTAAAATTAATTGATAAATTTGTCACGACTATTGTAAAATTAGCCCATTTTATATTAGTTATCTCAATTAAAATGTTATACATTATACCATGAACTGAAGTTTGCGGTGAATAATGATTATTATTCACTTCTTTTTATCACTGCTCCAAACCAATCATCATGTAAGATTACAATTTTTACACATTGAAACAAGGTTTTGAAAGTAACATAATTTGCGAAATATTTACAAAAACTAAATACAAAATTAATTCAGAAAGTGAAAATGATATATCTTTAACTCCATTAGAAGTAAAAAAAGCTGCTGTAAATTTATTGTCAGAATAATCAAAAAAATGTACAAGGCAACCTAAGAATATCTGTTAAATTGGAGAAAAGAAAACAAAATCCTTTTTGGAAATCTGTTATGTTGTTGTATTTCACAGAATTATCCACCAAATAAAAATCGACACTGTGGACACATTCTATACTTAGAATGACTACCATTTACTTCAAGAATAAATATAGAAATATGTACGAAATAACGAGCGCTATTAAAGCGAAAAAGTGAAGGTTTCTAAGCTAAAAAAAATACTGTTTTTTGACGAAATATTAATGGTTTTCTTATTAAGGCACCAGACGATAAGTACCTTGTAACAAAGGTAATATAATGATCACAATTTTCTTCATACATTATAAAAGGATATATATTTTTTTAAGGTTGCATTAATAGTGAGAACAATGTGTGCTTGTCGAGCTAACAGAACGTATTCCATCAAAATTAATGAATAGCAAAACTACATCAACCTTGTTAGTAAATACGCCAAAAAGTAAACAAAAATATTTCGACAATTTAAAATTACCAATAATTTTTATCTAAAAACTAAATAAATAGTCGTCCAACTAATGTCACAAATTATCAAAATGGTAAATGCACTTTGCAAAGAGTTGGTACTAATAAATTTACAAAAATGGGAAAATATATAGTTGCCATTTTACCAAACACAAAAAATGATCTGGACATGGTTTTCTGCAGCTCTACTTGTTGATGCAGGCAGTGACATAACAGCTTTGAAACGCTATGGTGGATGAAAATCGTTGACAGTGGCTGAGGGCTATACAGACAACTGTGTAAGAAATACAATGGAAACAGCTAACAAACTTTCCTTAGAAACAAATAATTCGTATTCAAGCAACATTTCTACTAATGATCAGAATATTTATTTAGGCGTTAATTCTATTCCTGCCCTTAATATAACAAATTGTTTAAATATACTTAACTGATAAACATAACGAATTTATATAAAATTATCAGTTATAAATGGATAGAAATATTTTTATAAACACCTGACAGTTGTGGACGAAGTATAGTATTCTAGTCGTATATAATGGTTATTATTCAGTTGAGGAGTGAGACAGGTTTCAGAATGACATCAAATTGTTATAGAGTGGTGTGTCAGAAACAATCTAAAATGAATACTGCTAAGTGCCCCTATATGGTTTTTCTCGATACGCAAACATTCCGGAATATTAGTATGAGATGGGAAATGATTTGCTGCATAAGACGATGGTAGTTAAGGATTTGGGTGTTTACATTGATGGTTTTGCACGCTTTGACCATTATTATGTACATTGCCAGGGCGAATCGGATGCTTGGTCTCATAACTAAAATGTCGGCAATTGTTATTAATTTGGATTGCACCATCATACTTGTTAACTCATATGTTAAGTATATTCTGGAATATAGATCCGTAATTTGGTGTCCCTATCATGAGGTCGATAAACAACGACCCTGGACAAGTTTCTAAAATATCTTAAACCTGGCGGGGCCGAGTTATGAACACAAACCGTTGTAACATTTTTTGAAGGTAGATACTGGATCGAGGCCCTCAGTTAATAGAGGCTGAGACCCATCAATAACCAAGGAACCATAGCCAACGAAGTTTTCCTTTGGATAACCCTACTGTTGGGCAAATTTTTGGGTTGAATAGTCTGGGAGATCGTAGAAAATACCCAAATATTTGAAGGATTGTTTTTTATGTTCCCTCTCGATAACCTAAGAAAATATCCCTTATTTACACTTTGTTTTAGTAATATCTGTTATGCTCAGAATATACCGCTGAATAGATTAGTTTCTTACACTAATGAATACTCTGTTAGACTGTATAAAACTTTCTTTGAGTTGGTTCAAATGTAATTTAGGACAGTTCTTGTAGAGTTTTAACACGTATTTTTTAATATTTCGACGCTTTTTTGTTTTATTCTGAGTAGCTTCATTTTAAATTTTTATATGTATATGTGACTTTTTATTGTATTATTTTTAAACTAGTTGTAGAGATCTGTTTTTTTTTGTAAAATGGTTTATCCATTGAAAATAAATAAAGAAATTATTCACTCCGGTGATTCAACCTTGTGGATAGCCATCATTATATACTCGTTGAATAATATAACATTTATCGGATTTTATATTTCTGGTTTTTAGTTTACATATTAAAATTAACTTGCAATTAATACTGTAACTAGCTGACCCAGCGGACACTTTTTCTCGTTTTTTTCAAATTCTTTACGATTTTGTCTTGTTTTTTTTATTGTTTTGTCGTGTTCATCATATTATATCGTTAATTTCCAGGTTTCTACTATTTTTTTGGCGTATTTTGTATAGATATAGTAGATATCAACTGCGCACCTTACGGTGGCGTCAAAGTACTTACTTTAGTAAAAAAAACTGCTCGTTTAATAATATGATATAACAACTTCGCCACTTTAGGTTTGCGTCTACTTAATTTAGTAAGATTTGCTCATTTAAATATATGAGGCATTAACTGCGCCACCTTGCAGTGGAGTTATTCTACTTAATTAAGTAAGAATTGCTGGTTTAAATAAATGAGATATTAACTGCCCCACCTTACTTACAAGTGTTAAATTTTAAACTAAACTGAATATCATATTCAATAAAAAAATACGTGGGAACTCGGGAATTCCGATAAAAGTGAAGGTTTCTATGTTATATTTGATTTTTTTGACAACAAAATTTATTAAATTAATAAAATAAAACAGTAAAAATTAATAAATACTGTCATAAAACTATATTAAATAGAAACGTACTGGGATACAGTCTGCTGCCGTATGCCATGAGAGCGAGAAAGGGGATAGATAATAAACTCATCTCCCATACGTACGTACGCGGACACTTTTTCTCGATTAACTGCTCTCGCCAAGTCGCTTCTCTCGCTCAGTCGCCGAAGCCCACATAAAAAGTTTTGCTTTAAAAATAAACGTAGCTGTGGCAACCAATTTTTGTCAAAACAAAGATAATTAAATACTTTAGCAGAATGTAATTTTTAATGGCAGATATAAATCTTTTGGGGGATGCACTCCTTTAGTTATAAAAAATTTATAAAATTGTAACTTTAGACAGTACAGTAACATTTTCATTTTTTTAGGTAACAATCCAAATACAAGTAATCCTGATCATTTCTTGTTCCTGAGCCTTGCGCTTGTGGCTGCATTGTTTCTATATTATTTTCGTCCAAGACCAGTTGATATCCAAGGAACTTCCAAGACCAATAATAGAGGAAATGTAAGTTAATAAAAATTCAGTTACTGTTACTGTTAATTTGTCCAAAGAAACTTCAAAACAAAGTAAGTAAAAGAATATAAGGACATTTAACTATTGGACTGTACATTTTCGTATTACTCTCGCATTGGCCAAAATTTATCAGACTCTGGAAAGATTAAATTAAACAGTAGTTCAAACTTGCTATAAATAATTTATTAATTGTATTACAGAATTCAGGAGGATCTCCACCAAGTCCACCATCATCTACAGAATAGCCATATTTTTATAATTACTATGAAATATAGGTCATTTTGTCAGTAGGTGGGTATATATGGTTATTGGTTCACAATTTAAATAAAAGTTTTCAATATAGAATTCTTATATTCTTAATATATGTATATTTATAAAAAAAGCAAAAAATAATATTATTATATAAGAAATACAAGTTCATAACTCATTTTCAGTTATTTTTTTGAATTGATTGGTTTTCTTTTAAAGAAAAACAAATGTGCACAATCTAACAAATTATATTGATATTTATTTGAAATAAAAATATATTTAAAAAATTCTAATTAGATTTATTCATTTATTGCAGTTAAAAATATTCTTCAAAGCTTTAATAAACTATAATTATGTATACTATAAATAAAATTTTAATCATTGTCTTTTTCACGGTCTAGTATTTAATAGGTAATGTAATGACATTCCTGCACTTTTAAAATATCTGTACGATGAGTCAAAAATGCGTTACTGTTCCACTATTTATGTAAATATTTTGTATACATTTGCGTGAATATATATTTCAATTTGAGCAATAAATCATATTTTAATAATCTAAAAGTTTTTTTAATTATATATCCAGTACATCGGTTGTTTGTATTGTAATATGTCAGTACAAAACACAATAAAAGATTCAATTAATATAAAAGTAGATATAATATAGATCAAAGTATTATTACAAGAAACTGTAATAGTGTCTTATTTAATAAAGCGAGTTATCAGTCAACAAATGTTGCAGAATATCCATTATTCTATCGCTTTAAGAGTTTTTGAAAACCATTTTCAAAGACATTAACCATTTAACTAAGAAGAAACAACTACTTCCCGGGCCATTGCCCCGACGGATATTGAATTATACAAACGGGGTTGGCATATCTAATAGATAATTTAAACCAACAATTTTGGTTTGTAGTTACAAGGGACAACATAACTTGTAGACCGGTTTCGGTGTATTTGCACTTCGCCAGTACAAGGTATATGTTATCCGTCAGCGAGCTTAAAGCATAATCGCTGACTGAAAACTACACTAAAATCACAATCAATATATATCTTTTAATAACGAATATTAAGTAAAACTCTTCAGAGATCGACACTTTTTGGTCCTAACAGCATTTTGTTAAAAATTTTGGTCCCATAAAATTTAGAGCTCTAGATGTTATTTTATGTTTCACAAGCGGACTGTGCAGATCGGTTTTCTTTCTAGTATTGAAATTGTGGATGCTATTATGAAGGATAAATTTACAAATATATATAAACATGGAAGAGGTAAAATTTTATATTTTATAAAGTATTCCTTATAGGTACGGTTCTTCTAATACTGGCTATGCACCTGATACTCTTTTTTGTGAAACAAATACATTTTCGGCTCCACTCCTAAAAACTTAATGAAGATTAAGCAATTGAGGAAGTTCAAGGAACGATCTTAAATTAAAAAGATGGGAGGATGTAGAGTTCGAATTTAAGTGTGTGTCCATTGTTGGCCCAAAAACTTAGCTTTATCAACAGTAGAACATTCGACACCATTATACGGAACACTCAGATTATCAATCCTATTTTGCGAATATATATTATTACGATTAATTTTTTTTTTCACTTGAAACTGAAAAACGGAAAAATAGGTTGTTAGAAGAATAAGATTACAGTTTTTTATTTGTTTCTCATTATTTGAAAAAAAATATATCTTTACCAACTGCACGTTAAAAATATTAGCTAATCGAACGCCATACAAAATCTGGTATTTTTTCGTAAAACTTACTGTTTAAAAGATAAACGTTTCAGTTTAATTTATGTATTTTATCGCTCAGTCTTGTAGGAAATTAAATGCTCTACAAAAATGGTATTTTATCATTTTTCGATTAAATGAAGCGTTTAAAAGATATATATCGTCAAATTTGATTCACACCATTTTTTTGAAAAAAATTCAATTTAATTTTAATTACTTTCATGGAATCTTACACAAATTAAAGTCCCTATCGTTAAAGTAACTATTACAGTTCTCGGTTTGAAAAATTATTTACACCTTGTTTATTCCGATTATTGGAACGAAGTTCCCTTTCGCGCGTTACGAACAGTTACGACTGACGCTAGGAGCTAGCCCAAAAAAATTCATACCAAAAGTTGTCACGACACTATGCACCGACACACGCATGTTTCTCTCTCTCACAGACCAAAAAATAAATAACTCTCTCTCCCTCTCTCTCATAGATAGATATATTACAATTAAAAAGACACTATTTTAAATTAAAAGAAAATACTGTAGAAAAAAACATAATGACCTATAATAGTATTATATTTTATTTCATCCTGTTTTTATAAATTAATAAATTCATAAACATTTTAAAAATAGTTCGTAACTTGACTACGTCAAATTACCTTAACTGTCAGTCACTGTCAAATATTTTAATTTTAAATTTTTTGTATTGAATTGTTAATTCCTGTTTTAAATTATAAAAAGTAATTTTAAAAAGATGTGTTATTTAAAGCTCTGGTATTGTATAAATGGACACTTTTGTTAAAAGAAACGAACTGTTAGGTAAGTAGAGATTTTATACAGACAATAATAAATGCTTATGTATCTATAAACACTCTGTTATGTTTACAAATTACTAATTCCTTTACTAATTAATCGAAAGGAACTTCGTTCTTTCGGGTGTCCCTTGACACCTCACACTTTTTTTTTCACCTGTCAAAATATCACAATTTTGTGATTTCGTCCAATGAAAACGCTTAATCTTCAATGTTTTATGCTAAATCTAGCCAATCATTCCGGTTTATATTGATAAAACCACTAGTGGTTGTACTAGTATTGATAAAATTATAGAACTGTCAAAAATTCAATAACAATATTGAACAATCAATTTTCTTGTTTATAAGTACCTTACTATAAATCAACATTCATTTATATTATCTAAATATTCTGAAATATATTTTGTTATTATTATCACAATTCAATTCATCTAAACGATAATGAATAATCAAATATGTAGGTAGTTTAAAACTAACCTGCTTCCTGGTTCTGCATGCATTTAAAACTTTTATATGCCTATAGGCAAATGTGGTCTTGTAGGTAAACTTTAAATAGATATACCTAATAATTTTTATTTTGGTAATTTTCTCTTTAATAATATAATTGTATAAATAGGTATAAAAATAAATATTTATTCAAATTATAACCCTGTTTTCACGACGCTCACGACAACTGTCAATATAGTGTACAAGATAAGTTAATACGGACTCGTGATTTTATCACATTTCGGTTTGTTTTCGTATTTTTGCCAAATAAAAAAGTTTTCGTAGAAACTAAAAATTTATCGATAAAATTTTAAGGGCTCGTGGTATTACCTTTGATTATATTTTTGTAAATTTTATCTTTTATAATTTAAAATCCCAATTAATTGTTCTTTGTACTACAGGATTTATTTTGAGTTCTATTGCTTCTTTCGTTTTTTTTGTGAAATTATCGCCACATAAATTTTAATTTTTCGCATTATTATTGGTGTGAATGAAAGTTTGACGAAGAATATGTTTTAAACGATTAATATAAAAATCATAAAAGATCAGTTTTGTTTATAGTTAAGCGCGTGTTGAGACATTTAATCCCACCACTGTTACACGTGATAAATTTATCTTTTATGAATGGAATATTTCCGCGTTATCTAAAAACAGGAAAAATTACACCTGTATATAAAAAAGGAGATTCTTTCCTATTAAGTAATTATCGACCGAATACTGTGCCTTCAATATTTTCCAAAATATTTGAATTGTGTTTTGTGGAAAGGTTATTATCTTTTTAGATTGGTTTAGTCTAATAACTGACGATCAGCATGGCTTTGTACAGAGTAAATCCACCAACCCTGGAATTCATTCTTTTGTTCTAAAAGTCATAAGCCACATTGATGCTGGCGAGTGTCCTGTTGGGGTATTCTGTGACTCCAGCAGGGCATTCGATTGCATTAGTCACCATATACTTTTAAGTAAGCTGGTAAGATACGGTATTTCGTGGTGTCGCGTATGATTGGATAAAAAGTTTTCTATGCAACTATAATAGCTATGTTGTGGTCGGCACTGATCACTCATCAACGATAGAATATGCTAATATTGGAGTTCCCCATGGCTCTGTCTTAGGACCTACGTTATTTTTGTTATATATAAATGACATTGTAAAAATTTGTAATGGTATTTTTACTATTTATGCAGATGACACATCTGTTGTCATAATGAAAGAGATGACTTACAATTATTTTCTAGATGTGAGAGAATTTTGTCTGACATGAATCAGTGGTTTAGAGCTAACTGTCTTTATTTAAATACAGACAAAACAAAATGTATTCGCTTCCACAACCGACATCAACATGTCGAACTGGTTGGTTTGCAATTAATAGACACATCCGTTCAGTTTCTTGGTGTACGTCTTGATAAACATCTTTCCTGTGATAAACAATGTAGATTTTTGATCAATAAATTAAGTTCTGTTGCTTACCAATTCCGCAACTTAAAAAATGTGTTTAATATTTATCAATTGTTGAAGCTCTATTATATCCAAGTAGACTCTCGACTTCGTTGCCTGTGGGGAAGGTCTTCTGGATCAAGTGATGTGTTTGTTGCACAGAAGAGAATATTCCGTGTAATATGTGGTTTGTCCCCAAAAGAAAGTTGTGGGAACTACTTTAAAATCGATAAAATTTTGACATTGCCATCACTTTTTATCTTTGAAATGTGTGTTTAAATTTTTTTAAATCGCAATAAGTTTTTAACAAGATCTGCCATTCATAACTACGATACTAGAATTAAAAATAATCTTGATGTGTCTCTCTCGAGAGTGCAGGTAACTAAAAATTGCCCTAAATCATTGAGTCCTTTGATATTTAATTCGCTACCAGAGTCTGTGAAGAGCAGTCAATCATTGTCCCTATTTAAAAAAACTCTTAAACATTATTTAGTGGACAAATGTTATTATACAGTGAATCAGGCGCTTAAATAATGAATTATTGTATTGTCTATTTTTTACTTTTATACAATTTTATATATTATATGTATGTTAGTGTATAAAAGCTATTTTGATTATGATAATGTTGTTTTTAGCATATTTTTTTTACTAGCTTGCATGTAAATACATTTTGACAAATTCTAATACAATGTTTATATTGTCTTGTATGGAGAATAAAATTATTATTACTATTATTGTAGAAAAGTTAATTTCCTTATAAAGATTTTTTATTTATCAGCTATAATCCATAATCATAGTAAAAATTTGTCTTAAAATAATCAAACTTCAACTAACTTAAATATCTTTTAAACGGTGGTTACTACAAATAAAATATAAGAGACTTTCTTTGTACAGCGTTCTATTTCCTATGTATATAAAGTAGTCACTTGAAACAGTAAAATTATCAAGAATTTTAAATCCTGAAAATTCAATAATCATATATAATTTGAAATTATAATGTATACATATAATAAAACTGTAAAAATGAAAATTCTGCACATTAAAGATATTTAAAAAAATAATTAGCGGGGGGTGTTACTACATCGATATAGAACCCAAAAATGTGGTTAGATTTTTTGTCTCTCTGTATGTTTGTGCGCGCATCACATGAAAACTGCTGATCCGATTCGAATGCGGTTTCCACAGATGTTTCTTTCAACTTAACATCTAGCGTATAAAAATGTTTATACAACAGTCAACACGCCACGTAAACGGCGTCGCGGGTACATTGATATAGAACCCAAAAATGTGGTTTAATTTTTTTTCTCTGTATGTTTGTGCGCACATCATATGAAAACCACTTATTCGATTCGAATGCGGTTTTCACAGATGTATTTGTCTTTTTTAAACTTAACATCTGGTGTATACAAATTTCGCCCACCATTCCTTTAACGGGGGCGTTAGTATTCAATAATTTTCTCAAAATTCATTGTTGTTGCATTACAATATAATAATATAACGTTAATGTAATCGTTATTTTCGGAAAATGCCTTGTATTATATCGTATAAACAAGTAATCAGAAGCGGGGTTAGACGTGGGCAGTGTGGGCGGCCTCGTACTGCGTAGGATCAATTGTGATTTTAAAATCGTAACAATACTTCGCGGAAATTGCTAATAATTCGTATTACCAGAATTCCATAGGTAATACGTCTCAATCCAAATTGTTGCACTCTTTGTCCGTGTGGGATTAAAGTATTAACCTCTAACTCACGTTATAAACTTAATATTTTTGCGAGGTAATGTTCCAAACGATATTAAAAGATCAATCGTAGTTCCTATCTATAAATTGGGCAACAAAACTGAAATTGGTAATTATTGCTCAATAAGTTTGATTAGTACCTTAGCCAAAATATTCGAAAAAGTCCTTAAAGATAGATTGTTTGACTTTTTAATAAAAAACGAAATTTTGCATGAGAACCAATTTGGTTTCCAGAAATACATCAGTACAAACCATGCTATATTTAAACTTGTGGGTTGTGTTAAATCTGACCTTGATAAAAACAAAAAAATGTATAGGTATCTTTTTAGACCTTGGAAAGGCTTTTGACACAGTGCTTTATAAAAAGCTACTAAAAGTGCTTGAGCGTAGTGGAATAGGATGTATTGTGTTGGAAGTCTTTCACAGTTACTTAGAGGACCGAAGCCAGCAAGTTAGGATAAAAAATATATTAAGTGAGCATAAAAAAAATTTCCCTCAGGGCACTGTCCTAGGCCCGCTCCTCTTCATCCTATACATTAATTCACTACTAAAGAACAAAATAGTTTAATTATCTCATACGTTGATGACACAGTTTTGATTTTTAGTGATGTAACTTCGCAAGAAGTAAAATCTAAGGCGGAACTGGGTATTGCTTTAGTTAAAGATTGGTTAGATTACAACGAACTGTCTTTTAATGTTGAAAAGACAAAATATATTGCATTTTCTTTAACAGATATTAATAGACCTAATTTTAGTTTAATACCACTACCAGGAAAAGAACTAAAAGTTAAAGAAGTCAATAACATTAAATACTTAGGGGTGATAGTGGACAAAAACTTAAAATGGTCGCTTAGCAGTCAAAACTAGAAGACTTGTTTATAAATTTTACGAACTACGTAAATTCATGAGTAAAAAACTGCTTGTTTTAATTTATAAGGCACTGGAATCTATTCTACAGTATGCAATAATTGTGTGAGGTGGTCTGTACCTTAGTTCTCTAGAACTTTTAAATGTGGTGCAGAATTACATTTTGAAAGTTATATTTTGTAAAAACAGCTTTTTCCTACTGACCAACTATACAGTGAGAATATTCTGAATATTCGAATGTTATATTTTTATAATGTATGTCTCTTTTTAATAAAAACGAACAATTGCAAACAAAAATTGAGCACACATACCCAACAAGACAAATAACTAATCGGAATTTGGTTGTTCTTTTTTATAGGAGGGATGGTAACCAAAGATTTATTTCAAGTTTAGGGCCCAAACTTTATAACTTGTTGCCAAAGAATGTCAAAAATATTTCAAAATACAAGCTTTTTGCTAAAAAATGTAAAACAATAGTCTATAATAATTATAAAAATTATCTTAAGCTACTTTAAAACTCAGCATTTTGTTTATGTTGGAATTCCTATTCTTTTCTTCACTATAATTTTTTATTTCTCTACTTTTATTTTTAATTTGTTTTTTTTTAATAACTTTCAAGATTTGTTCAATCTTTACATAATCTAACTTGATTAAAGTTACTTAACCAGTCATGATTTTTCTTTCGTACATACAGATTGCCTGTGATCTAGGTGCAATATACTTTCTTTTATTATTTTATTATATTTAAGTAAACGAATTGTTAATTTAATTTTTTTTAATAAACTTTGAAACCTTTTGATTTGAATTATTTATTATACTTAGTTCGAATCTTACATTCGTTTTGGAATTGTGCTATAACGTTTACTTAAAAATAATACTGATAGGAATTCGAACCCAATAGGCTTATTTAAATAGTTAATTTTTGGTGTACATTAACTTCATCAATATTAGTAAACAATCAAGTTAGGTTATCAAATACCACTACTTTTCCTCATAAATATACTTCAGTTTCACCGACTTTTGGATCGCCTCTATATATTCCCTTTTTAACAACAAAAGTGATAAAATTGTTTAGAAACATTAAAAACTCCACAATAGCTACAAAGAACATTGAAACTATGTATTTTCAAATCTTATATATATATATAAATAAGCACAATTTACAAAAAGAACTTTTTATAATAGAAAGTTTTTTACTGATTTATAGGTCATATTTTGTGTCATCTCAACAATGCACAGCATCCCTGACATTGTAAAAAGATTAAGTCATACAACGCTGTGATTGATCATAGAGAAGATTGTTTCCTTGTTAACAAAATCAAGGGTAGTTGTATCTAAAAACTTTCTAAAACAGTTTATTTTATTACCAGTTAAAATAATAATTACTGTTTTCACATGTATAAACAAAAAAAAAAAAGAAAAAAAACTTCTCTCTCGCGAGTTCGATCCTATTACAATAACCCAACAGAATTGTCACAATCTACCGCTTCACCCCTTATCCAAATAGGCCACCGCAAACTTATATGAAGTCTTTCAAAATGATAATATGTATACATATTTAATTTAATAACAATTCAGTATAAATTTCGAAATCTGTGTATATGCCTAAACACACTTGAAACATGCATCGTCATCCAGTTCTTAGCTATCCTGAAAATTTCAGAGTTCTAGGTAGTCGGGAAATAGGTTTAAATTCGATTGCAAATTCCACGGAATGACACAGAGACACAGAACACGGCGAAAATATAAAAAACTTTCTAAAAAGAATGTTTTCATGTATGAAATCGATATACTCTTGACCGATCATTATGAAAATTGGTATATGTACATGTATTTTTCCACGGAGAAGGTTTATATGCTATGCCCATTGATGTAACTCGCCACCAGGTGGCGCTGTAAAGTATCGACTTCCACCTCGTTCAACCGATTGTCATGAAAATCAGTATGATGATGTATTTTTAATGGGTAAGATGAATATGATATTCGTATTAATGGAAATTACCACCAGATGGCGCTTCTATTAAACGAGCAACCGACTACTTATTTGATTACTTTATATCACGCCACCGTAAGGTGGTGCAGTTAATATCACATATATATATTTAAACGAGCAATCCTTACTTAAGTATTGTGATGCATCTAATATCGATAAACTACAAAATATAACGAAAAAAAAAATAGTATAAACCTGATAGCTAACGAGAAAATATGATGAAAACGATAAAATCAAAATAAATTGAAAAAACGAAAAATGGAAGAATGACGTAAATGATTTGCGGTACGAAGTCCGCCGAGTTAGCTAGTTATATACAAAAACAAAAGATCCACTAACAATAAACGAAAGTTTAAATGAAGTTTTTTATAAAATCGCTTGACTAAATTGCAACCAAATATACATAGAGGAAATATCTCTAACTGTATATAGCAGAAATATATCCCTTGAAAGTAATATAAACACAAAAAAATCTAAATCATATACACTCGCAGAACATGAAACATAAACATTAAATTTAATTTCACAGACACATGTATACTAGATAGGGAAAAGCAAATATAAAAGAATATTTTTGGAAATTTCAAGGAAGTGAAAATTACGCCAATACAAGATCAAATTCGTAAAATCTGAGTTTTGTTTATTTGTACATCTTTTCTCATCAAAAATAACATTAAGTACATACAATTAGCAAACTAGATCATTTTTAACTTCCCGCTAAAAAATTAGCATTTTTTAAATCGGGAAATTATTGTTTTTACCCCGTAAATCGAGTTTTTATGGGATCTCAACGTTTTGAGGTCTTTGGAACCTCCCCTGACTATTTTTACGAAGGTGTCTGTATATGTGTGGATGTAATGTAAACCTCTTATAACTTTTGAACGGCTTGACCGATCAGAATGAACTAAAAAGCGTTTCAAAGGGTTCCATCTAACTTAGGTTCCCTGTAAGTTTGAGCCGATTCGAACCGGTAGATTTTGAAAAATAAAAAAAAAAACGATATTTTTTTTGTAAAAATGAAGTTTTTTGAGCATATCTTTTTGGCTATTATATCGATCAATTTTATAACCTAATCAGCTCTCAAGTTTAAAAACCACGTCGAATACCGTTTTGCAAATTAAAATCGATTAATTTGTTCGTGAGATATCGTTGTCAAAAAATTAAAAATAAAGTGTTTTTTTTAATAACTTAGAAATTTTTCAACTAATCAATTTTGTTCTCCAAATAACATTTATAGATCTCAAAAAATTGCGTCGAATGCGGCCTTGAACATCAAAATCGAATAACGCGTTAAAAAGTTATGGCTTTTTGAACATTTCAAAAAAAGTTAAGAACGTCAAAATACGCCACGTGACTATAGCTTTGCGGTTACAATTAGCGGGAAGTTGCAAGGATGGCCTTTAGAGCCCTTTCAGACGAGGATACTGTATGCGAGATACGCGTATCTAAGATACAGAAAAAGCATGCCCTCAAATGGAGCTTTTCACACTACATCGGACAATGCATACAGTATCGCGATACCAAATTTCTGTATCTTGTCCATTCTGCCGCCGGCGACAGAATGCGTATCTCGGATACTGATTTATCATTATGTTATATGTAGGTACCTGTTCAGACAAGCATACTTTTGATAGAGTAGACATATCGTATCATAGGCGCAGGGTGTACTTCACAGTGGTTTTAATTAATTTATATTATAAGTAGTGGTGAATGTGTTGAGCTTGTTGTTTTAGTCATTCCCGCTCCAGGGAATGGTAGCTGCAATGCCAAATCTGCCGCCAATGGTGCCACGCAGAATGCATTGGATTGCCGAAAACAGCAAAACGCGTTATTTGTGATATCTGTAAGTAATTCGACTTTCAAATATGCTAATTAAAGCATTCATTGCTTTTCCATCTATCTGGGTCTATCCAGTGCGTATTACTAAACGTATGCCATCTTACACATAGGGGGTATGCCGTCTTACCCATAGGGGTTGGGTGAGATATGGATTTTGGATATTTTTGATTATTTTTAAAATAAATTATAAATTTTGTTAAATTTTTAGATTGTTTACTTGCTATTAATAAATGACTATTTGATACAGGATTGCTCTTAATTTTAATTTTGTTTCCCGTTTTGTAATAATAATCTCAGACCACGTTCCCCTACATTCCAAAATATTATGAAGTTCTTCGAACGATTGAATTGACATACGAAAATATTTAAAAAACTTTGATGGTTCTTGCACTAAATCTTGATAAAGTAAATTATAGGGTCCTTTGCGTTCCCTTAAATCCACTATAGGATGGACCCACATAGTACGTCTCCTTTTTATTTTTTAATTTTTTTTAAATATACCATAACATCCATAATAAAACGCACTGCACTGCGGCTAACTTCTGAAGTGACTGAAGAAAGGTTCGTTAAGAAAAATTATCAAATACAGCAGCCAGCAAAACTTGGACCCCCGATTCTGTATTCCGCATACAGTATCCTCGTCTGAAAAGGCTCTTTAGGTCAACCTCTTTTCGAACTTTTTTAACTAAAAAAATCGGTTGTCTGTAAAGTCGGTTTACTGACGATAGTTGAACGTGAAAACGTCATAAGAAAATATTGATGGAATGATTGCATTTTTCAAAAGAAATTTTAGTTTATTTGTTTGATAGATATTTTGTAATATCACTGAACAAATATATAATATCGAAAGAATCATTACCTGTATCGCCGCAATTATCGTTGCAATTGAAACCACATTCACTTTTCACTGCACTTGACGAAAACATGTTAATATATTGTATCGCAGCTGTCCACCCGGACGCATCGCTCACTCAAGTAGGAGAGAGAGAGAGCTCTCGCTTGCACTTCAAGCCTTAAATGGACCGCCTCAGAGCGGGGTAACGCCGCATGAGTCATATTTTTTGGTGCGTGCAGCCGGCTCCATCAAATCATAAGACGTTGTCAAGTCAAAAAAACCGTCGTATCGGAAACAATGTGACTAACTGGCAACCAGTTAGAAAATTATTTCTCATACAATGTATAATTTTAAGAACTAGTTTTAAGAAAATATGTAAGTTTAATCTTATTGTAAAGTGTCATGTTCAAAGTTTCTGTGCCATAACCTCACGACTAATGTCTTATGAAGAAACGTTTTTTTTTTCTTATCTTAACTCAATTCAAAACTTGGTCAATATATTCAGAATTATTAAACTTGTAGGAATTCTTATTACGGTTTGGGATAAAATGATAAACGAATTTCAACTACGAACAAAATAAATTTTATTTATTGAGAAGATAATTACAAAAAGATACATGAAAAAAAAGTATACCAAAAATGATGGGATGGATGGAATAAGTATATTAATAGATTATCATCCACCCAACACCACAAGTAAAATGCTTTGAGATGAATTTTCATATAAAATTTATGCATGTATTAAAAAAATCAACTATTTTACTTACAAACCATTTGTACTTACAAAAAATTACAATTTATTTGATTAATATCATGAATTATCGCACTTTTTCATAATGTTCCTTACCTTTTGTAATAAACCCGTCATTTGTTCATATTTTCCAGTCGAATTGGGTAAGTTTTCAAAATAAATAACCGGACTAACATCCTTCATAAAATTATCAGGATTTGGTAATCGTGAATATGGGGAACTACTTTTAAGAACGGGAGTGCCAAAGGTACTGTTTAGAACTGCTTTTGTAGAAGTTTCTATAACAGAATTATCTTCATCCATGATGATTGATGTTGAACTTTCGTTGCAATTTGTGAAAATCTTAGATAGAGCATCATCGGCTGAAGGTAACGGTTCATTTTCGAGATCAACACATTCTGTACTGGGAGGAGATGGCTCTTTTTCATGACTTTCTAAAATTGAAGCATCATTTGTATTTTCTTCGGATTTTAAATTTGAACTAGAATTATCTTCAAGAGCTGCAAGTAAGTTTTGCTTTTGGGTCTCTAAATCAATCAGAGATGGAGAAGGTACATCTTTCTCTAAATCTTTAATTGTAGACGTCTGAAATTTTAATTTTTTGATAATTATTAAATGATTTATAAATATCAACAATTCGTACCAAAAAGGATTTCTGACTTTTACTAGTTTGCTCATTATCGTCATTTGCATCCAAATCCATATCATATATTTCAAAATCATCTTGTTGATTCATGTACTCTTTTTCAAAATAATCTATCATAGCTTCCTTTTTGTATCGATCAGAAAAAGGTGGAACCCCATATTGTCGGTATTCCTAAAATTCAAGGAAAAAGGTACATAAACATTAACAACCAAATAAAATGGAGCACTTACATCTTTAAAATTTTTATCCATATCAACGTTAAATCCTGGATAATTTACAATTTTACTGACATCCAGTCCTTGATTTTTCTTTTTACTTTGAGGCTGTACATTCTTTCCTTCACTATCAAAAAGTGATAAATTGGAATATACAAATTTAGCTTCTTCCAACCAACCAGGTGGATACCCATATTCTCTCATTTGATATATGTATGGTGGTAACTGAACCTTTTTTAGATTAAGGGCATCTCGTAACTTATCTGATATTTTTCCTGGTGCTAAATGAGCATATTTTTGTTCTTCTTCTAAATGATACCGCCTTAAAACAATAAAAACTGATTACTAGCGAAAGTTAATGTTAAAACTAATAATAGGCAGAATCTCCCTATAAGCATATACTAACAGTCACAAAAATAATATAGTAGCAAAAACAAAAGAAAATGTTCAAAATTAGTCAGTAACATACACTCAAAAATCTCATCATCATGACGTATAGATACTAGGAGTCAGAACGGTATAGGCTTTTCCATATTTCATACACAATAATAAACCCAGATTATAGTTCATTTATTGCCACTGGCTGCGCAAGAATTCGGGACGTACCGATACATTATTATTATGAAATGTAAATGTCGCGAATATTGAATTTAATTAAATTGAATAAATAACATTTATTTATTTATTTAAAATTAGTTGTAATTAAAAAAAATGGGAAGTAACTGTGCTGTCTATGATTGTCTAAGTGTTCAAAAAACAAGTGAGAATGTAGGAAACGTGACTTTATTCAAAGCACCAAAAGTGAGTAATTTCAACAAATCTATGAACAATTTGTGTTCAGAATAATTAGTTAATATTACTAGATGAGTAAGTCTGTTAAAATTTAATAAATAATAATAATAGTGTGAATTTTTTGTTCTCAAATCTAATCGACTGGCGAACCCTTGTCCCGAAATTGTATAAATAGCAAAAAGTAAATATGTAACATAAATTGTTACTTACGAAGTTTGTCTAAGTTTCTTAATTTTCTGTCTCATCATGTTAATTTTAACATAATCTTTAGGATAGGGACAATCTCTAAGGGCATGATCCTTGTCACAATTAAAGCAAGTTTGATTTGAAGCCTTAAATTCCTCTTCATCATTACTGTCGTTGATATCAATCTGAAATTTACTTAAGTATTTTGCACATCCAGTGCTTTCATTTTGAGAAGGCGTGGTGTCTAAAACGAACATTTGTTTTTCTTTTTTAGTTTTTTTTCGTTTCTTTTTTTTGCTAGTAGTTTTGTCAATGGTTGGAGATATTTCAACATTTTGTGTAGGTTTTAAAGATTGGTCTGAATTATCTAAAAATGAAGTTTCATCTACAACCACCCAATCATTTCGCTCTACTTTTAAAGTAAGAGATAGTGTATCTTCTTTAACAACACCTAATTCAATTAGTGAACTAAGAAATTTTAAAAATTTAGGTTTGTATATATTACAGGTTTCTTCATTTGAAAATGTTATTTGTATGGTTTGCTCTGAATGATCTTTTTCATCAACAGCAATTTCACCTTCTTCAAAATCATTTTTAACTTCTTTGTCTTGAGGTTCAACTAAAGAAGTGTCAGGAATATTACAAGTTAAAATTTTGTTATCAATATTTTCTGCTACATTTCTACTAATTCCAGGAGTATCAACTTGTACTTCTTGTATAGGTAAAGTTTCTTTTATCTTATTATCAACTTCAAGAGACTTCTTTTCTTCTAATTTTACTTCATTTTCTAGGTTAGAAAGTGCACTTACTACCGAAGCAACAAATTTTGAATCAGTCTTTAAAACTTTAGATTCTGGTTCATTACAATCACTTCCTGAATTATCTGGGGATACGTCACCATCACTGACTTCAAACATTAAACCTTTTGAAGAACTTTTTCTTTTCCCTCGTCTTTTCGCCACCATTTTTGTTGTTTTGTTACTGTCTAATGTCTACCTACTGTCACGTTTCAAATACACATGTACGCAAACGCAAAATTCACCAATGGTTAAAAAGAAAATTTGCGGACAATTTCGATTTGAATCATAATCAAATTCGCGGTTTTGATAATTATTTTAAGTATAAATCATATTACCGTAAATGGCAATTGTATTATTTTGATGTTCGTAATTGTCAATCTAATTTTTTTATTTCTCAATTTGTGCTTTCACAAAAAAAGTTCATTGTTAATAATTATTTACGTTGTGTTTAAAACGGTTCTACATAAAATTTCAGCTAATCGTCGCTATAATTTGAAGCAATCACAAAAATGCCGTTCTTTAACAGATTTGATCCAAATAAATTACCACGATCAAGGCAGATAGAACGCACAGCTTATAAAGATGGTTGGAGACATTCGATTTTTAATTCTGTAAACGACAAATATATTGGAGATTGGAAAGAAGATAAAAAAACCGGTAGGTACTTGTTTAAAGTAGTTTCAATATCAATAATCTAGAAATTTCTACCCATTTGTATCATTCAAGATAATAGACCATTTTTGCCTTTCTATGCACGAAGTATAGATACCAGGAGTCTATACACGGTATAGGCCATGGTATAGGCTTTTCCATAATATTTCTGGTCTCAATAATCAACCCAGATCATAGTTCTATTTTTTGCCACTGGCGGCGCGAGTAACCATAAGAACTTATAGAGCCTTATAAGAACCGATGTTTATGACATTTAAATTTCGCGAAATTAAATTCAATGTATAATATTAATTTATTTATTTAAAATTAGTTGTCATAAAAGCTGTCAATAGTAACAAAACTTCCCGCGTAAGGATTTAAATGAGTATCTTAGGAACACGAGCGCACTCTACTGGCAATAGTTCTGTCCCCTAAATTTAGACCATTTTTTTAACATTACGTTTAAACTCCTGGTCTGGTTATCTATACTTCGTGTTTCTATGTTTAAAAAATGAAATTTATAAATTCAGGTTGTAAAAGGTGTACTTTTTTACAATCTCTAATATATTTAATATACGGAAACAATATTGGTAGTACGGGGGCTGGCTACCTTCACTTTTAAACTTCATACTAAATGGATAAACAAGATGTATTCCCAAGTATTTTTGTTTAATGAAATCGAATTTGCTGTTCACCAAACTCAAAAAGTGTTACATTTTACATGTATATAACATAATTAATTTTGTAGCTAACACGTTTAAACAAGTATAGTTTTGGTTCACATTTAGTGTGCCTTCATTATAAAAGTCATTTTAATAAGAGCAGTAAAAATAAATAATCTCTTGTAAACATCTATTGTCAAGGAGTTGTCCCAAAGAGATTATCTACCCAAACGTTCAGGGTCGGCTTTACTATTTTAGTAGGTATTAAATAGTTTTTATTTGTTGAAATTAAGTTTGGTATAGTCGTGTGCAACTAATAAAATTAAATATTAACAACTAACAACTTATTCACTCAAAGACTATTTTAGCCTACAACCCTCATTATAACCACATTTACCTATCGTCCGAAATTTAGATAAGCCATAAATTAATAAATAAATTTTTTAATACGAGCCTCTACTAATCCTTTTTGCAATCGAAACATATTTACAAGTTAATTAATTATACGTTATGCGTCTAAACCCTACTTTATATATAGATATTTTAAAAGATTTTCAAATCGAAATTTATATTGAAATTCGGATCTAAGATTGAAAAAAAAAACAAGAATCTTTAACACAATTAATTACTTATTAAATATAAAAATAATAAGATCAGAATCTTCCGTTTGAATATGACGTCAGAATTATAACGTTACGTTACAATTACTTCCGTTAGAATTACAATCTGAGTTCTGAGTTACCCCTAGTCGCGCCTACAGAAATTTTACTTCAAAAATAACAATTTCTTAAAATAATCTACACAACTTTAATACAGTCACAATTACTGAATAACGTCTTTCTAAAATACCTCGTATAACAATTCGCACTTATTTCACAATCGCAGTCAATCGCATTACCATTACAATTACTATTACCACTTGTTGTCTCCGTCCAAAGCGGTCCCTTATATTATATGAAATCAATTCCTTCAAGAAGCATCTCCACAATTACATCCAGAACATACAACACTCTCGAATCTTCCGAACGTTCCAAAAGCCATTAGAATATTCGAAGATTTTCAGAACGGCGAGTCACTCACACTACTATATGGGCGACAGGTCCGGACCGGCTCGTAACACTATCCCCTCTTCTTAAAGTTGTTCGCTTCGAACAACATTTATTCTATATTCCATACCGGAGGGTCACCTCCATTATAGGGGCTCAACCTTTCGATGTGGACGACTTTCGGTTTGCTTCTCGGTGACAGTTGGATCCTATAGACTAGGTTGTTAATTTTCTGCTTTACCAAATAAGTTCCCTCCCAAGGTCGTTGTAGTTTAGGGCAATATCCTTTTCTTCTCTGTGGTTGGTATAACCATACTGCATCGCCTTCCTTAAATGATATTGGCGTCGACTTTTTGTCAAATCTGACCTTAATCCTGTCACTTGTCATCTGCAGTATTGACCTGGCAAACTCGAACTGTCTGGTAACGGACCAATTTTTTATCTGGGTTTTCCCACTTCCGAATGATTAGGTCATCTCGGATACACAGTGAGTCCCACTGTAGCCAATAACTCTTAACTGGTTAACCATATTTCGCGACCTCCTGCCTCTGCGGCCTTGCTCCTTCGGTGATCCATTCTTGGATTAGCTTCAGGTCTGGATCCTGACTTTGTGCATATTTCACCTTGTTCTTCGTTAAGCCGTCATCAGGGGTAGCCGTAATCTGCCGAACACTTTTTTGCGTAACATTCACACATTCGTCATCAGGTATGCACCATCTGTCTTTTGTTTCTTGGCGTTTGCAAAACTTGCAATTCCTCTCCAGTGGTGTTTTCAGAACGGGGGTACGTGAGGTAATCTTGCTGTTTCGCTGGTCAAAAGCGTTAGCTCTCATTATGGTTCGTGTAGCTCCCGTATCGACAGTGAATCGACTTGGACGGCCATTTAAAAACTCATCTGCAACTAGAGTGCTGCCGGTACGTCATATCGCTGTCGAAATTGAACAAATGGGGGCCTGGGATGAACAAGCCAACGTACGGCCCATTACATTAGTTTTTCCGAACCCCTTTGTTCAGGTTCGGATGCAGTATGTCGCCAGTTCCGCCTTTCCTCCGATCTTGATCTAGACCGGTAGTCCCGCTTTAGATGACCTTCTCGTCCGCAGTTTGAAACATTTAGGCCGCCCCTTCCTGTCATTGGTTGGCGAGGGTTTCTTTAAGGTGTCCAAAACTTCTTTTATGGATAATAAGGTTTGATTTAGATAATCTTTTTCCTCTTCCGTTACCATCCTTACATTATGGACCTTACGATACTGGCGAGAGGCATTTTTCGCTGTTTCAAACTCCAGAGCATAAACAAGAACATCCTTCAGTGTTTGGTGACGTCCTAGTCTCAACGCTTGCTGCATGTCCGTGTCCTTCACTCCATCGATGAAACTGCTCACACACAGCTGATGACTGAATTTTTCCGGTGCATCTGGATAGGCAAATCTGACCAGTCTCTCTATATCATCCCTATACTCCTGTAGAGTCCTATATGTTCCTTGCATTCTTGATTTCAATTGGCTCTGATGCACTTGCTTTAGGTATTGACTGCCATACCTAACTTCCAGGGCTGATACAACCGCTTCATAGGTGCGCTGCTTCTCAATCGGTATAATTTGCAATATTTCGGAAGCTTTTCCCCGCAAGGCTAGCATAGGAGCTGTTGCTTTCTCCTCATTGCTCCAGCCGTTACTTTCTACAGCCGCTTCAAACTACTGCCTTCTGTAGATGTTCCAGGGAGCTTCACCATCAAACGTTGCGGGCTTAATTATACCCTGGTGAGATGGAGTCACAATCGCAGGTGGAGCAGAAGAATTGCTGTTTAGTTTCTTGGATTTGCTGTAGAACTTTGCAACTTTTCTTCTGTTGATTCGATTAGTTTTTGGAATTCCTGTTTATTCACTTTATTTTCTTTCAGATCAAGAAATATCTTCATAAACATGTCTTTTTCGCCTTTCTTTCGCTGTTCTTCAGCTTCTCGCTCTTTTAAATCTATCTTCTCGTTCTTCTTTTCTGTGTTGTTCTTCAGCCTCGCATTCTTCGTTTTTGCGCTGTTCTTCTGTCTCACTGCGCTGTTCTAGACGCAGTTCCATAGCTGCCAACAATTTTCCAATTTCTTCCATCTCGTCGTAATTAGTAGTTCTTGTGTTTACCATAAACTTCGACGTTTTCTTTCACTTATCCCACTTCTGACACCAATTGTTATAAGGTGTTCACTTCGTGGATTCGAGGTAAGTGATAAACAGCAGACGAACTTAACAATTTATCAATAAACACAAATAAATAACAATTTTTAAAATAATCTACACAACTTTCATACAGTCACAATTACTGAATAACGTCTTTCTAAAATAACAATTCGCACTTATTTCACAATCGCATCACCATAACAATAATTACTATTACTACTTGTTGTCTCCGGCCAAAGCGGTTGCTTATAATCATTCTGGTGTTCCAAGAACTGCCCCGTCTGTCTCGGCAGGTCCGGCTCTAGTCGTAACAATAGTTATGGTACCGAATAATGAATAATGCAATCAAACTGTAGCAATATCTTCGAACACATAATACTAGAGATAGCCTTTCGTGTTGTTAATGCGAGATTCGGTGTGTTTGTGAGAGAAAGATGAATATTAGGATATGCTACCTCTCTCGCGGCGGCTTGTGAATACTCCTCTCCATCACAAGAGCCAGTTGAGCGAACAGTATGAATAAAATACCATATTCTAATATTCTGCTTTCTTTCTCACACACTGGCATCGGCACATTAAGCCAAAATTTACTTTTAATCTACTCCCAAGAATGGCTTGATATAACAATTATTGATAGCAAAGTTAATATGACGACCTTAATAATAATAATATTAAATACTTTATTGTCAGAAAATATATAATTTGTCGACAAAGCTAAAAAAAACATGCAAAAATGTACAAAAATAATAATATAATAAAACAAACAAAATACAAAAAATCGTAATATTTATGCAATTGAATAAATTGAAATTCATAAAAAAATAAAGAAGAAAAAAAAGTTCCTTAAAGTAGTAAATTAGTGTGCATTTAGAAGTATAAAATCATGATATGACAAATTCATTTACTGTGTAAAAGGTCTCTCCAATAAATGTGCCTTCAAAACGTTACGGTATGCGGGAAAGAGTGTTATAGATTTGATTTTAGAAGGCAGACGTTTGTTCATTTTTTTGCATTATATAATATAGAGTGTTTGATTAACTCTGATCGTGGGATTGGTAAATAAAGATCAAGCTACTTGTTTCTAAGTGGATAGTTGTGAGAAGGCCTTTCAGGATTCGCTGAAGAGTGCTTGCGGATTACGCAAACGGATTCAAAAATGAATAAAGAAGGAAGAATTAAAATTTGATATTTTTTAAAGTATTCCACACAATGTTTATTCTATTGTTTAATCTCAGGTTGTAACGGATAGCTTTTTTTGTAGTTTAAAAATACGTTCAAATTGAGTCTCACAACACGTATCCCAGAATGGAGTGGCGTATCGGAGATGCGACTCAAAAAGGGCGTAGTAGACCCTTCGACCTGTTGACAAATTTAATTCCTTGGAAACTGATCTTAGCGCAAAACACGCAGAACTTAATTTTTTTTTAACAACGCCTTGATGTGCAAATCCCATTTTAATGAGTTGTTAACAATGAGACCCAATGATTTCCTTACTATTGTTGTTAAGTACAAAAGGTTGTAATGTACCTTTATATGATAAGATTTTAGTTTTAGAGAGGTTGAGGCACAGGAGATTAGAATCGCACCGCGATTTAATGGTGACTAAGTCACAAGATACCTAGTACTGAACCTTGAGGTACTCCACAGTCAATTGGCTTACAGGAGGACGTTCTCATATCAACCCTTACCAGCTGACTTCTGTAGGTAAGATAAGATTTAAACCATTCGAGTGATATTCTTCTAATCCTATAGTGTTGCAATTTATTAATTAAGATGTTGTGGTTTACACAATCGAAGGCCTTAGAGAAGTCTCAGGAGATTATTGCTGTAGAGTACTGATTGTTAAGACTGGAGTATACATTGTCAAAGAGCGAGAACATAGCATCATTGGTGGATTTATTGCTCAAGAAACCAAACTGTTGGGGAATTAGTATTTTATATTGGCAAAGAAAAGATAGCAGTCTTTTTGTACCAATCTTTCAATAATCTTCGACAACGTGGGGAGTGATGTTTGCGATAGTTCGAAGCTTGATCTTTATCGACTCCTTTGTGCAAGGCAGCTTGGAAAGACTCCAAGTTGAAGTGCCTTTTTAATCAAGTTAGTCAGATGGCTTAGGGTGTTTACCTGTAGATATGAAAACATTTTCATAGTAAGCCCATCCGTTCCAGCTGATGATTTGTTTTTAATGTCATTAATTGTGTTGCGAACCTCGGCTAATGATGCAGGTGAAATGATCAAACTGTAAATTTTCATTTCTTAGATAAGAAAGAGGATCGTAGGAAGGAGTTTTACTAAGTTTTTCGCTACATTAAGAAAGAAGTTGTTTATGTTCTCTGGTGAAGTAGGAATTGTGTTATATGAAGGTCCCTTAATTCATTTACAATGGACCTAGTTTCTTTGGCAATATTAGCCGCATTTCCCAATCTTCTATTGGAATACTATTGAAATATTAAAAGAATTATTACAATAAATCGAATGAACTGGCACTTTAACTAGATTCCCAAAAACAAACACTTTGTTTAAAAATTACAAAAATTGTGATATCACTAAACTATCAATTAATTGTTTTAAAAAGTTGAGAAAAAGTACACACAAAGCATATTTAATAAAAAAGGCGTGTGGAACTCTGGGAATTCCGACGGAAGCGAAGCTTTCTATGCTATTTTTGACAGAGGAGTAAGCTGGAAAAATATATATTTTTTTAAATCAAAATTCGTTAAATAAATAAAATAAAAGAGTAAAAATAAATTTTAAATAAATACTATCATAAAACTATATTTTGAATAAAATAATATATTGTTAAATACAAACACTAATAGCCAACAAGCCTTACCTTACCATCTACTTGTACATAATATGTATATATTGTGCTTGTGCGTAAACTTATATATTAATAAGAGAGCGAGAGAACCTTTGTTAATTCTATATATAAGAGTGGGGATAAAATACAAACGTATTAGTATCCTTCACTCCTTCGCATATAACATGTTCTTTACATACTACATAATATGCCTGCTATATATGTATGCTTTAACACGAGAGGGAGAGACCGCCATCTCCTGTACGTACGCGCACACTTTTTCTCGATTCTCTCCACTTCTCTCCTGGGAAATGTAGCCAGATGTTCAATATAACTTTTAAAGTGTTTGTCAAATATTACGAGTTTGAAATCTAAAAAATAATTTTCATTTCAACAATCCTGTCGCTCTGTGTGTCATTCACTATAAGAAAGCTATGATTCCAAAAATTTGTATAAACATTATTTTGTGGTCTGTTTTTTCTTATTTACAATAAACTTTTTTAACATTGCAATATTCTTTCCAGTAAATTCCATCTATATTTACGAACTACCAACCATACCAGGTTGTTCTCTCTATTGATTCCCCTTTATTCTACTCTCAGTCGCACCGAGACGAAAGTTTTTATTTCCCAAAGGCAATTCTAACGTGTATAATCACACTTAGAAATAGGCTAGTAAATTCTGTGAATTCTGCCGTTCTTAGTCAGACACATGTTTAACGCGAGCATCCTCTTTATATATCACTCGATCATTTGTTGGTACTCCTACTGACCTCTTGTAAAGGATTAGAAGAATAGAGCCAAGATTTCGTGCTAAGGTCGAAGCCGCCAGACAGCTAATTTGAATTAGTGTTAAATGCATCTTCTTAATGAACCACTATTGATTTATAGATCACAATCCAGGAAATTAACTGATCCTTAGCAGTTTTTTGCAGAGAATTTTTTGTTTTGGCAAAAGTAAATTAAAGAAAGGTGTTACTTTAGCATTTTTAATGGAAATTCAGTAAGTGGGAGTTTATACTTATTTATAGTTATTTAAAAAAAACAACAATTAAGGTTTTTAACTGTATTAAATTTATATTATTATCCACCTGGTTAATTTTTACAAATGTGATGCCCTTTCTATGGTATTAATAAAGATAGATGGAACCATTCTCTAATCTTTAATAATTTTATAGCAGCTACAATTTAGATTTCTAATTGTGTATAGAGTCAGTGGTTTAATATATGTCATATTTAGTTTAATCCTTATTTAAAAAGAATCTTTTCTCCTTTATGCTAAAATTAAAACAAGAAAATTGAGGTAATTACTTTCATACGTTCATCAATTTATTTTTCTAGGACATTACTTCATTGCGCGTCTAAAATGTTTTATAACATTCAAGAAAATTTTTTGGTTTCTCCTCGTCTAGGAAACCAGTATTGTTTACTTCACAAACTCTCCTCCTACTCCTAAACTTCCGTAAGCAATTGTGACCTACAGTGATACTTCTTGTTTTTGTTTCTGATTAAGTAGATGGTATAATATAAAGTATTAGATAAATGACAAAAAAGTTCTATGAAGCTTTTTTCCTTAATTCGTATTAGTTGATTAGTAACAATTTATTATTATTATAGGTAAAGGTGTGATGCTAACAAGAAATAAGGACCTTTATGAAGGTGATTTTGTAAATAATTATCGTCATGGATCTGGTCTTTTGGCATACTACCTTCCGAAATATAATGTATTTCGATTATCATATCGAGGTGATTGGAAAAATGGTAGAATGCATGGTCATGGAATCAGAGCATATCCCGAAGAAGGTTTTTATATTGGTTATTTTGAATATGGAAAACGCCATGGTTATGGTCAAATGTGGTATGATGATGGAACATTTTATGACGGAGATTGGGTTAAAGATAAGAGAGAAGGCTTAGGTAAGTAATTGTTGTTTGTTTAACACTTTGTTACTACTATTAAATATGTACAGGATTATTAGTGCGGGCAGATGGAAATAGATATGAAGGCTCTTGGTTCGATGACAAAAAACACGGTCAAGGACGATTTACATTTTTGAATGTTGGTCAATTGCAAATGGGAGTATGGAGAGAAGATGTTTGTATTTGGAGTATTATAAGAAATCTGCCGTACAGACAATCAGCTAAAGCACCAACTTTATACCCATTACCCATAGTGAGTAACTTTATATTACTTCAAAATTAGAAAGTTTGGGAGAGCTTCCGTCACTCATGTATATTTTGGTTTTTCATGGAAACTAATGCAGCTTTCAGTATTTAGGTACTATATAAATGTTTTAAACAAAAAGAAACAGATTACTTAAGACAACATATAAGAGTTCAATGTTGGTCATCAGGTACATTTTCACGATGAACAATACACTATTATTTACATTTTTTATTTAACTAAAGATATTTTTGTATATTTAAACAAAAAATTCCCAATTTGGTTTTGAAGTGAACTTAAAAAGACTATAACTGAAAAAAAATAAATGCACAAAAAGTATCTCGGTTCACGGTTTTATACTGAATATAATAAATTCTCTATTTTAAGAGCAGTGTAAATTTTTGACAAAGTAGTGTTACCAAAATTATATAACTTTAACTAAATGATCTCTAAAAAAACAATGTAACTTTTTTTAGAAATTTGTTAGGGACCGGACATACCTCACATTATGCAATTCGGAGATATAAGCGCTTCTTCAGGTAAAGAAATTGTTATTTTGTTAGAGTATTTTTCACAAATATATTGAAAAACACACTGTTGCCACCATATTTTGACTATTTATCATTTAAGTACAGTTTATCATAGTTTAGTGTCTCAATATCTTCAATTTATGAAAAGCCATTCACACTAGACACAATGGAGCTCTCTTAATGTTTTCTCTAATTATAAAGTTTTATATTTTCTAGACCACTGCACACTATATATATTTTTTCTTTAAAAACTGGTTCCTTCCAAAGTTTTATTAATCTCAAACTATAATCCGGTGAAAATTTACGGGTCAACAACTACAGTCTATCAGCATTCTAAACTGCATTCCTAAAATTTTCGAAAGCTTAGTATGCAATTACCTACCTCCCAGTCTAAGTGAGAGTTTCATTGATAAGCAATTTGGCTTTCTATCCTATCGCTCAAATTAAGTTAAATCTGCTCACGTTCACATATTTTCTTCTAGTCTCTCCAGAAGTTCACATGTGTACTCCATTTAAACAAATTTCACAAAGGCTTTTAATAGAGTAAATCACAAGGTCTTGATAAAAAACTTAAAGGCTATTGGAATCCACGATGACCATTAAACGATTATTTGAGATATCTCTCATGAGATTTTTGAAAGTTTTTAGAAAATATACAAACAAGAATATATTAAATGAAATTAAGGAGGAGTCCCGCTGGATGCGACATTTTTTCAATTTCTCCTTAATGTCATTTAATATATACTTTCCAAAAACTTCATAATTTTCAAAAATTAAATTGACTAGTATCCTACCTGACAGACAGAATTCAGATTGTATGCATCTTGAATTTTTACTCTATTTAAATAAAGTTCCGCAAGGTTCACATTTAGTACCTTTGTTGTTCAATTCTATTGGATCATGTTTTAAGTTTAAGATGGCGTTTTTGTTACTATTTGCAGATGATTTAAAGTTTTACATAAAAAGTTACAATCAGATTTAAGTCTGTCAATTCAATGATGCGATAACGGACTGGAACTGTCAACTAATAACTTTCAGTCAAGGCAGGAATCCAACAAATCACATTTACAATATAATCTACTTTGGTTTCTGTCTGTCAGATAAGGGATTTTGGAGTGATTCTTGATAGTCAATTATCTTACACTAACCGTATTTCTTCAGCAGTATCTAAATATTACATATTCCATCCATCAAACTCTTATATTGTGTTCTAGTCCTGCCATACTTGGATTATAGCTCTTGCTTCTGAAATCCCTCATATCCAGGCTATCAAAAGAATGCAACATCTAAAAAACCTCAGGAATCAGAAAGTATTACTTACCCAGATATAGAACATGAAATTCAAATAAGTAGTCTTCACATCCGTCGAATGCCAACACAATATTTTATAATTTCCTATTTTCAAAATTGGTCTTCGCGTTCTGACACGGTGATCAGACTTAACCACTCTTTTCAAGTAAATTCTCATCGCAACAACTACGGGCGTAATTCATTTATTTCTAGGACGCTTAGGACTGCAAATCAATTTTCAAATGGTTTGGATTGCTTTCAAAATCAGTTGAAAAATTGTGCATATAAATTGTGATACTAATATTGCTTTTTACTATGATGCATAAAAATATTGAATTTAACAAATTGAAAGAACGAAAGGTATAAAGTCAATATAAAAAACCTTTTTTTTTTGTTTTGTAATTGAAATTTATATATATATATATATATTTTTTTTTTGTTATGTTATGGATTAATAGTATATTGTGTGGCAAAGGGTGAAACAAGACGATTTATGAGTAGGGCGAGAGTTGACTGCCTTTGCGAAGCGAGGGCTGCCTTCGCCCGGTCAGAAATCGTTTTTGTTTCATCCCGTGCCACATACTATATTTTTCATATCACATGCATTGAAACAGCGAGTTTTGATCTCTGTAGCCAGTCGAAGTAAGATTATTTCAGACAAATAGCGTAGTAATATCTTGACAACGATTTGACGACAGCTGTCAGAAGATTATGATTTTATTCGCTTTTGTTTATTACAAATGCGATTCTGACAGACTTGAAATAAAGACATAAATAATAAATAAATGAATGGCCGGGCAGAAATAACGTTGTTTCTCCCCTAGGGCAGAAAAAACTGTCAGCTTCTGACTGACAGTTGCATTGGTCTGAAATTGTATTGTTTCGACTGACAAAACAGGGATCAAAAGAAGCTGTTTCAATGCATGTGATATGAAAAAGTTTTTATTACGATAGGTTAGATTATTTCATATTTTGTACTATTTAATTTATTTGTCAATTTTTATCGGACAAAAGCCTGTCGATAAATGAATATGCGATATTTTACTGACAAAAATACAAGAGGAGTAAGAATGTGCATGAGTGCGGAGTAGTGAAAAAGGGTACTAAAACGTTTTCTGTTATATTTTTTACATTTAAAGAGTAGTTTTTTTATTCTTTTTAGAATACGATTGTAAATTTGGAAGAGATCTGTAAGAATGATGAAGAGTTAGCTTTAAATGGTCCTGTAGAATCAACCGTGGAACAGTTTGCTGAGTTAGAAAATGTTCAGAGTGATCAAGGTTCAGAAAAAATTGATGAAAAATCTTTTGTATCCAGATTGTCCGATATTAAACTGAATAAAGCTCCGCAACAATCAACACCACTAGCATCGCCAACACCATCACCGCCACCACCACAGTGAAAAAAGAAAACAAAATTTGTAATATTTTATTCAGGAAATCTGAATAATATTTATAAATTGGTCTTATAAGTACATAATAGACAAATCCAAAATAAAAAATAAATATTATTTTTTTACATTGTTGTCTATTTGTTCTATGATTGGGTTAAAATTCTCTGAGATTACCAATAAAATAATTATTTAATCTAAAATCACAGATTAATACTAAGGATTTTCTCTATCTTTACATAGAATATAAAACTTAACATAAAATTATAAACTATGAAAAACTATTATAACATATTAATATATTTGATTTATTTTTAAGCAACTATTGTGTGATGCAAACAATTATTAATATTAATCAATAAATATAAAAATAAAAACAAAATTAAAATATAATAGCGAGATTCTTTATAAAGTACTATTATTTGGAATAAGACATTTTTCCATAAATTTTAAGTAGAAAGGCGTAAGTACTAAATAAAATTATAGGGTAAAAAATAATTGTGGTTATTTTAATTAAAACATTCAATGTATATAATAAGATATATTTCAATTTGATTATGGAAAAATCTCTAAACATATTTTTAAAAACGCAACAATAATCAATCCGCAATTATTTACTTATAATTATCTATAAAAACAACCATCCCTGTATAAAAAAAAAACGGTTGAGGTAGTCAATGGGACTGCCGGCTGAAGTTATACTTCTACGCACGCGCCCGGATTAATAAATTTGTGAATGATTTAGCAAAATCAGTATGTGATATTCGTGTTCAGCGACCCCAAAAACCTGATAGTACCGAGTGCACACTCATTTTGTATCGAATTTGCATAAAATTCCTGGAGACGAGGTCCGTCTTAAGGACTAGGTGTTTCGGAGACCATCGCCATTATCATATTCGTATTTACCGAGTACCTAGTGTGCACTGATTTTGTACAGAATTTACATAAAACCCCAGAAGAGGTAAATAGCCTAGGCAGCAAGTACCGCAGAGACTTTCGGCATCATGATATTCGTGTTCAGCGACTCCAAAGACCTCGAGTAGGTTTTGCTGATATTAGTGCTTTATTTCCTCGACTATTTGTAAAAACTCTTGTTTATGTAGCCAACAACCTCAAAAGGATAGTGCAGGATATAATGCAACCCGGTGACAGTACTATGGACTACAATACTATACTCATTACTGAATATTATTATTAATATTATTAATATAAAATACGTTAACTTATGTTAACTTACGTGACAGAAATATAAAATAAGTTGTCAAACACAATGTGATACGTCACTATAATATTCAAAACATTAGCTCAGACTGTTTTTTGTATATCTATCTCTTTTCAATGTACTGAATATTTAAACAGTATTCAAAGGACTTAGTTATGACTAATAACATGTAGTAAATATTTCATCTTTGTTTTTACCGATCAATATACCTTATATGTGTTTCTGTCTCTCTCTTACTCACACCATTATATATGTAATGATTTTTCCGATTTAACTCTACACAAATGTTTTCCGCCGAGTGCACGAATAGAAGTATAACTTCAATAATTAAAACAATTATTGTCTGAATTTTTTCAAATTATTGGAACCTTGGCCGATCTGGTATGGTCTTGCCAACAATTTGTATACGGTGTAATTTTAAAAAAATTTGTAAGAGGAAATTTTAAAATTGGAACACATTAAATTACACGAAAATGAAAGAATTGTATAACAGTAATGTAATTAGAATGGAATTCAGGATCAGTCTTTTTAATTGAATTTGATTTATCACTATATAAAACAATATATCTCAGTAAGTATACATATTAGCAATACAGTGAAGGAAAATAATTTTTAAAATACTACTTTTTGATATTTAAAAATAATCTGAAAATAAGACATTTAATTACACAAAACTAAAATAAACGTTAATTTTTATTGGAATTATACATGAATTTGTTACAATTATAATAATCAAAGAGTGCAGAAAATACAATCTACTCACAGTATTTTTCCATCATTACAGAGGTTCATTACACCAGTTATTAAAGTGAAAAAAGGTGTTTTGGGACAAAATGTTTCAAGCCACTAGTACTATATTTGGTTAGTAAGTTATGAAAAACCAACAATATTAATCCAAAAGTTAGCTTTTCAGGCTTCATAGGCTCAGAAAACCCTCAGAAATGCGTTTTATTGTTTTTCATTTTAGAGATAGTATTGATTCGATCGCGATAATGAGAATAGGACATTTGCTCGAAATAAAAAACTAGAAAATGTCAAAATTTTTAGCTTGATTTTTCACTGAGAAAATTCGGAAAAACAACTAAAATTTTACTTTAAAAAAAATAATTCATAACGTCGCTCCTATTCAAGTTAAAAAAATAATCTTGTGAAAAACGATACTTTATAATGTCCTCTTTAAAATACGCTAAAGATGGATTCTGTTCGATTGTTAGTTCTTCCGAAATCGTCGTTTGAAATTTTTTTTATGTTTTTTTGTCGGCTCAACGTTCAACTTAGGTAATCTGATAATAATTTTCTTTGCGGCATTTTAAATGTCATCTTGGATTTTCATATAACTTGTGGAAAACACCAAAAAATCGTTCCAAAAGTCGCTCCCAACGCGTGATTTCGATTTTTAAGTAAGATGGTGGATAAAGGCTGGTTTTCCGACCCTACGAAGCCAGAAAAGCAAACTTTTGGATAATTTTTTTTTCATAACTAACTAACTAACCACCTTTTAAAAGATAACATTAGTGGCTTGCTGTTAAACATTTGTTCCAAAAATATATAATGACAGGAGTACATCAGTATCAAACGAGTTGTAAAAAGATTGCTAATAGTTTAAATGGGCACTTGAGTATATATTATATCTTTTAAACCACGTGAATTGCTTGAATTAAATCTCCAACACCATTGCGAGAAGAAATATTGCCTTGTTCTATTTGTTCTTTGAGCATTTCAAGTTCTCTAATACCAGACAAAGTCGTTTCATATTTGTGAGTAACTAAAGATCTATAAAAATGTATAGCAAATGCTAAAAATACAAAAAGTATCGGTACAAGAATAACAGTAGCAGACCAAGCCGCAGTTTCGTTAATGTCGATAAATTTAACCCAACATAAAATAGCAATTTCTGCTAGAAAAAGAAGTAGACCCAATAGAGTTGAAAACGCCCACGCGGTTTCTATATACCAGTGGAGCCTTTCATGGGGTGATTCTTCAACTAAATTGATAGACTCTAAATTACATATTGCTTCTATGTTCGGTAATATACAAGTACTTATCATCAAAGCTAACATATGAACTGCAACTAAAAGAGTTGTAATAATAGCAAAAGTTACTAACACTTCACCAGGTATTTTTGCGGGATTATTTAGTTGAAGCTCGACCATTGCCACCATAGCGAATCCAGAGAGAAGTGCTGATGTTTTACTGGAAGCTTTTAATTTGGCACGAGCTAATTGGAGCTTACGCCATGATAAGTATCGACGATTGTGAATTTCGTCTCCTGATAGCGACATGTTTTTGCACTATAAAAAATATATTTTAATATGTAAAAGATACTCACGTCAATTTTTATAAACACTATTTACTTCTTTTATTGGGGAATTTTTGCCACTAAAATTAAAATACTGTTATAAATTTATCTAACAAAGAATTAACTAATTCAGAAATTTCAGTTTTGTCAAAAGGCTTAAATTAAATTTTATTACAACTATAGAAGAAAACCCACAAAAATTACTATTGGATGAAGGTAATGAGTACAGAATTCGATACAAAATTGAATTGGAGAAAAATATGAAAATAAAACAAAATTTATCATCATATGAATTAAAGGATCTAAATTCTTTAAAAAAAATCTGATGAAATAAAAATTTTACCAGCAGATAAAGAAAATGCAACAGTTATATTAAACACAAATGATTATGAAATGAAATTAGAGACTTTATTGGTGGACTCAAACAAAATTAATAGTGAGAACAAAATCTTTAGAAAATAAAATATATAAATCTCTATTTAAATATAAAAACGAATTGAATGAATTAGAAAAAAGACAATTAACTCCACACTATAGTAAACCCACTGATTTTTATGATTTGCCCAAAATACATAAAGAAGGAATACCCCTCCGTCCAGTTGTAAGTTTAATCAATTCTCCTTTCAGTAAATTATCAAAATTTTTACTTAATATTATTAATCCTTTATCTAAAAACACTGACTCATTCATTAAAAACAATAAACATTTTATAGAAAAATTATCAAATATTAATATATCCAACTTTCTCTCCAACAGGCACATCCAAGTTGCTGTAGATGGACATTCTTCCAACCTCTACAAGATCAACGCTGGAGTTCCTCAAGGATCGGCTCTAGCTCCTACTCTATTCCTTTTACACATTAATGATCTACTAGAAGCCACTAATAACCCGATACATGGTTTTGCAGATGATAGCAACCTACCTCTAGATATTCTGGAAGAGGACAGAAGACCCACAACGGCTTCTCTCAATCAAGATTTGAGAATTGTAGACGAGTGGGGAAGAAAGAATCTTGTTAATTTCAACGCTTCCAAGACAAAGACATGTTGCCAGCCTTCCAAGACATGCATGTTTCTGGCTCGTTAGCCGTCACCAGTGCGGCATAACCAAGTAAGGTATTGCACTTGGCGATAGGACTCCTGTGTGAGTTTCGTTGTTTGTGTTCTTTGACACATGTTTCCCTACCATCCTTTGCTCCCAAGTATCCAACACTTTTTGCTAGCCAAGTGCAATATCCTACTTGGTTATGCCGCACTGATGACGGCTAACACGAGCCAGAAACATGCATGTCTGCGGTTACCATTCCTACTCGTGACCCTATGATCCTTTTTGCGTACATGCCCATTAATTTGCCCCTTATATATATATATATATATACATATAGAGAGAGAGAGAGATTGGATAACAGCGCGTTATAATAAACAAATTTTCTTTTCTTAGGTAACTCTCGGGAAAGCGCTAGAGAAATTCAGGAGGTTCGGTGGCAGATAGTAAAAGCCGTGAACGAAGTAAGAAACTTTAATCCAAATTAGCGAATATTTCGGCAACTTTTTTTTCTTTCATCAGGGCCTATAATGGAAATTACACAAATGTTAGTGAGTACAAAGAATATTTTCTTTTTTATGGGCAGTCTTACCAGGAAAGCGTTCTTTGTGCTCCGTTACAACATGAGGAAAGAAATTTTCACAAAACGTATGTAAAAATTGACGATTTTTTAAAAAAATTATAAAATAGTGTTTCAAAATTCTTTTTTTGTTGGAATAAACCCAGACAAACAGTTTAAGAGAATCAACTGCTAACTTTTTGAACTGGTACATTTAATTTTTTCCCTTCGAAAGCTCAGAAGGGAAAATTATTTAAATTTTTATTCGGCATTTTCAGTTTTGAAAAAACGACCCGTGACAAATTTGGCATATCCATCAAGATAAATAAGCAAGGGTCATTTTCAACATTGATTTATTATTTTGATTTTAGTGGCAAAAATTCCTCAATAAAAGAAGTAAATATATACAGTTCGTGCCACAAAGAAGTTACAGACATTTTTTATAAACACTGTTAAAATTCTGCGCTCATACAGAAAAATGAATTTTTTTGATCTAATCTACAACACGACATAACTAAAAATACAAATTTTGTTATTTTAAATATACAACACGTGCCAAGTATATTTCTATTGATCCTAGTAACTGTACTTTTGTAGACCTAATTACAACGTATGTTTTCTATTTTTCGAGAAACATTTATATTTAACTATTTAATTAATAAAGAATATTGTTCAATATTGAAATGATCAAGATTTTATTAATTTGTTTTTGATAAAATAGGAAAATGATAAACTATTATTATGAATAATTATAATGAAATAAATATCTTCTAAACAAAAAACTAAAGTTGTAGGGTTTATGTTGAAAATGAGATTCTATGTGTAAATGTGACTTTTGTTTTTAAAGTAGAAGATAATTTTTACTTACATGAAGGGAATGATGGTTATGATTTCGTAATCTATTACAATTTGTTTCTATACCATTTTTATTACCACAGCTATTGCCTAAATCTAGGCACACAGTACTGGTACTCCAAATAGACATTTATTATGAGTATCCTAGAATAAAACATATTTTTTATTACCCATTTGAAGTAAAAATATGTGATGTTTTAGAAAGAATGTATTATTGATATAAAAAAAATATTACATAGTATCCTAATGGATTGTTGTTATTTTCCGTCTATTAATAACAAATTTATATTAGCTCTAACGAAATGTCAGTGATTTCAAAAATATAGAATGTACAACCTCAATTTATTTACTGTTAGCGTAATGAAACGATAAACATATGTAATTACACAAATATTTGCAACAAAGGTTTAATGAAGTACTCATAGTTAATACAAATGTAAAATACATCATTTATTTTATAATATTCAAACAGGATTTATCGGCTTAGTATTATTGAATATCATATTTTAATTTTCAAATATTACTGATGATAAATATTAGAAATTATTATTTTTATAATATTGGTATCATAATATTAAATATGTTGTTCAGAATCCGAATGGAAGACAAGTATAACTATTAGTGTAGGTATATATAAAAACATGTTATTTTAAAACTTGTTTTAAGTTATTGGCATCAACAGATTTAAAATTTTAACTTTAACTTAAGTGCTATAATTTTCAATACAGTAGAAATAGATGTTAAATATACCTTAAAAATTTGTAAAGAAAACACAATGATTAAGTTTCAATACATAAATGTAGATTAAATGAAAATAAATACTAAATATAAAGATGGTTCTTTATTTTTAATGTTATTTACATAAAAAAAGCTTTTTTGTTAAAAAACAAACATGAAATTAATTGTTGATTAATTAATGAGTTTTAGTTAATTGCAAATGCTTGTTTATAACTATATGAGATATATGAATAAAACTACCATATAAATTTTATTCGACATTTTGTAAAATCAAGTTTCATATTATTAACAAGAAACGTAAGATATAGTAAACTGACCTACATAAATAATATGTACATATACGAGAGAAAACGTATTTACTTAAAATTAAATACATAAATACCTATACTATTTTTGTATTTATAGATATTCATTATTAGGTATTTTTTCATATGAATGAATGTTTTGATTGTAAATAGTTTCACAAACGAAGTTATATAAAAAGTGAACTTACCTATATATCCTAAGCAGCATATTAATATAAAATTAACAGTCAGTTTTATAAAGTTACAAAATATATAACATGAATACATTATTTATCAACGTTCAGGCATTTACGTATTTACTATATGCCGATAGCCGAATTACGAACGAAGACTGGGAAAACTAATGTAACAATTAATGTTGTACATAACTACCGCTTCGAAAAAATGAAAAAATTAACTATTAGAAGATAAGGATAATATCATTAATTATACATGTATCGGATTTTTTAAAATTATATTGGACATCTTCTAAATAGGATTATGAAAATCTAATAATAACATAAACATACCATTGTTTTCGTTAGCTCCAGTTGGCACATAAGATAAAATAAACTATGTATATTATAACTGCAATGTTTTTCACAACCACTTGCTGCAAAGATCCGTACGAGTTGTTTATTTTGTCTGTTCAAATATACATTTTTAACATACACTATCAAAACGTCATCAACAACGAGAGGTTAGGAATGAATTCAGTGTTGCCAAACCACAAAAATAAAGGAAGTGATGCACGATTATCTGGTATTTTTTTTATATAATCAGAGATTTGTCTATGGGTATGATACATTGGATTTATAAAAAATCAATGTATAAAACTTTGTGTAATATGTTTATACATCAGATAATGATAATTGTTTCTTTTTAAAATCCAAACAATTTATATTAGATTACTTAATTTATTTATCTAAAATTATGTAATGTTGAAAGAATTATTGTATTAGTTGTATTATGTTTGGGATTTACATGGGTTTATTTATTTAATGGTTGGTCGCGAAGAACGTAAAAACACTAAGAACCTGAAATTAATAAGAACGTAAAAACTCGAAGAACCTGAAAACACTAAGAACATAAAAAAAACATAATACAGACAGGACTGATAGACAGGAATGAGGTAAGATATTTGTATTTATATATTACTAGGGTGTCCGCTTGAACGAAAACGTACCTGTATTAAATGAACATGTTGCAAAGGAAAATATCACATTACGGATGACGTCGAAAGTGGGAACCTGTGTACCAGCTATGTCCATAAGACGTCAGACGAATACCCCGGACGGATCCAATGAAAAATTGGATGATTGCAGTTGCTGGTCAATCCCTAAATGGGCTGAAGAAAAAGAAAATGAGAGACTTTCTTCTTCGATACCGGCAGAGGAAAAACAGGGAAAACATCTATAGTCCGACACCAGATTAATATTGGAGACCCGAAGGTTACCATAGGCGAAGAGAGAAGACCCTGAAATGATCATTCGTGAATATGATCATTCGTGATAGAACCTTCTACTAGCCCTTGGGTGACCCGGGGTAGTTCTAGTCAAGAAGATTGATCGAACTACGAGGTTTTGTTTAGACTACCGTCAGCTGAAGAATGTCACAAAGAAAGACACCTATCCCTTACCTCGGATCGATGACACTTTGGACACGTTTTTCCGGTTACTGGCAAGTGGAAATGGACCTAGCAGACAAGGAGAAGATAGCCTTTACCACCGAATCTGGATTGTGGCAGTTTAATTTTATGCCATTTGGCCTCTGTAATGCTCCTGCGACATTTGAGAGGCCGATAAAGAATGTACTGAGGGGGCTTTCTTGAAAAACATGCCTAGTATATTTAAACGACATAATCGTTCTAGGTAAAACATTTGAATACCATCTGAAAAACTTAGAAGACGTGATTAAAAGACTGCAAGCTTCCCAGTTAATGCTCAACCTCAAGAAATGCCAACTGTTTCAAGAAAAAGTTAATTACTTAGGCCTCCTACTCAGCAAGGAAGAAGTGGCTGTTGGCCACAACCAACGGATAAACATCAAGTTCAAAGTTTTCTAGGCCTCTGCACTTACTACTGGCGTTACATAAATAAGTTTGCAGATATTAATAAGCCATTAATATGACTGACAGAGGAAGTAAGAAAATTCTGCTGGGACCAGGACTGTCAAGCTGCTTTCGAGACTGTAAAGAAACATTTAACGACGGCACCGATATTAGGCTATCCACTACCATAGGGGAAGTGTATTCTCGACACAGATGCCAGTAAAGTAGGAATTGGAGGAGTACTGTCACAGATGCACAAAGGATAGGCAGTGATTTGTGGGTAGAAATTTAAAACTTCAATTTAGAAATCATGGAATCATGGAGAACAAGGAAACCACCAAAAGGAAGAATGTCAATTTTGAGAAAATTTTAAAATGTCATTATAGTTTAAAAAAAATTAAACATTTTAATTAAAATAAAAATTATATTGATATCAATATATAAGAGAACCCAGACCAAGAAGCCAGAGCAGACCAGAGAAAACAGACCCAGATCCTTACCATAATAATTGGCGCCCAACGTGGGGCACTAAGATCGTAAAAAATTGATATGGTAAGGAATTTGATTGATTGTAAGTGGAAATGATATTTACTGCTCCGGTTTCTTCTGGGTTGGGTCCTTCTTTATTAATATTTATAATTATATACTTAAATTTAAATATTTCATTTTTTATAACTGCCAATACGACATTTAAAATTCTCTTACAAAATTAATAACTGTCTATTCACCTATTACAAAATTGAGATTAACCACTCTTTATAACAAATTTAAAAACTGTTCACTGGTAATAGTCTTCTCCTGATTTCTTTTATATAGTAAGCCATTTTATTAACATATTAGACACAGTGATACCATAACAATAATAGGAAATTTGGAGGAAAAGGAGAAAGAACGTGCTTGTGCCAATCCATAAAGGAAAGAGGTACGTGCAAGAATGTGGTACCTAACTATAAAGGCATTAAATTGATATCCCATACTTTAAAATATTGTCAGATAATAGCTGAAAAAAAGGCTTGAAGAAGAGACGAGTATAAGTGAAGAGAAATTTGGATTTCTGCCTGAGAGAGAATCGACTAATCTAATTTTTGCTGTAAGAAGAATGATGGAGATATATGAAATGCAGCGTGATATCCACGTTGCTTTCGTAGACTTGAATGCGTATGACCGAGTACCGAGACAACAACTGTGGAGATGTATGCGAGTGAAAAGTGTATTGGAAAAGTATGTACAATTAGTGCAAGAGATATATGAGGGAACAAAAACGGTAATAAAAAGCATTGTTGGGGTTACGGAGGGTTTGTGGTGCATGTGGAGCATTGGTGGTGAACCCTTATCTGTTTGTATTGTGATAGATGTTATACCTGAAGGGATAAGAATTAAAGCCCATTGGCTATAATGTATGCTGATGATATTGTGATTGTACATCTTGTGAAAGGAGACTGGAAGAAAAAATTAAGAAATGAAGAAAAGCGTTTAAAAGTAGAGGGTTGAAAGTGAGTGTGACGAAGACTGAGTATATGAAAACAGACCAGACGAATGAACTTAAAATGAAACTGCTGCCAGTTGTCCAAAACTTCAGGGTCTACACAAGAAATCAATGCGGGGTAAAAAAGTGAGAAGAATCATAGAATTAACTGTGGATGGATGAACTGGAGAAGAATGAGTGAAGTTATATGTGACAGGAATGTGAGTAGAAATATGAAAAAATAGACCGTACAAGAGAGTTGTAAAACCAGTATTTATGGTCAAACGTTGTCAATAACGAAAGAGCAAGAGAGAAAGTTAGAAGTGGCAGAGATGAAGATATTGCGTTAAATGTATGGATTAACGAGGAGAGGCAGAGTAACAAATGTGAGAGTAAGAGGTACAGTAAAAGTGGAACAGCTGAGCAAGAAACTTCAGGAAAATGGTTTCAGATAGTTTAGTCAGATAAAGAGGAGGGATGAGAATTATGTGAGTAAAAGAGTATATGAATATGAAATTAAGAGTAAGCCGAAGTTGAGGTGGAAGGATAAAATAAATGAGGATCTAAAAGAGAAAAAACCGAGTAGAGAAGATGCCCACACCAACTAGGCTTGGAAAAATAAGGTTACGAGAAAGAAGAAGAGATTTACGAAACGAAGACACACTTTCGCAACAATAATATACAACATGCAACGAATGGAATACACAGTTATATTTAATGAGTAAATGAATTTATTATTTGTATTAACAAAGATTTGCAAAATGAATCATTTTATACTGACAATGACATAATCATCATCATCAATACATAGTATAAAACAAAGTCGCTTTTTCTGTCCCTATTTCCCTTTGTATGCTTAAATTTTTAAAACTACGCAACGGATTTTGATGCGGTTTTTTAAATAGATAGATTGATTCAAGAGGAAGGTTTATATGTATAATAATATCCATTAAATAGTGGAGAAATACTGTTATTTTTGAGGTTTCTAATGTGATGTCGTTAATTATCAATTTTTTTCCGCTTACATTGCAAACGCAGGCTGAACCCTACGAGATTTATCAAAATAATGTACTTATTATTTGTGCACATTGAAAAGGTCTACAGAAAACTCCACGATGGTATATGTCTATCTCTTATGGATATCCCACAATAACATTTTTTTGTCATTTACTTTTTACGACAAATAATTGCTAATTTTCGAAGCGATTTTAACCAATACAGCATTAATCATTTTTCAATTAAATAGCTTAAATACATTGTTGATTTAATATAGACGGTCGTTTACAGCACAAGATTTAAATGAATATTTTCGAAGATATTACAGATTTAAAATTGCGGGACGTAGGTAGCGCTTGCGGTGGTAGGTACTGGCCGGCCGGGGCGCATTGGAGCGCATCGGAGGTCGCACTTTGAATTTTGCAGCGATCAGACGCGTTTATTACGAAATTAATCATTATGACGCTACCCTAAGGTGGCGCAGTTGAGATGTTATAAATTTTACACCTGTAATTCTTACATAACTATTAAGTACTATGACGCCACCGTAAGGTGGCGCAGTTGATATCTCATATATTTAAAAGAGCAAAACTTACTTAACTAAGAACTATGAAGCCACCGTTAGGTGGCGCAGTTAATTTATAATATACCTAACCGATAAATTACGAAGTAGGTACTATAAATAAAAGTAAAAACTGGTAACTAACGAGAAAATATGATAAAAAATACAAAAAATTAATCGTAGTGGGTCCGCTAGTAATTCTTCAATTTAGTAATAGACTAATATTGGTGTACTAGTTGTACTCACAACGTTGTTCGCGTGGCGTTTGATTGTTGTATAAAAATTTCTTACCCCACCCCATTTAAGGAATTGGACAGAAATTTTTATACACCAGATGTTAAGTTGAAAGAAGACAAATACATCTGTGAAAACCGAATTTGAATCGGATCAGTAGTTTTTATGTGATGCGCGCACAAACATACAGACAGACAAAAAAATCTACCCACATTTTTGGGTTCTATTTCGATGTACTCGCGTGGCGTGTTGATTTTTGTATAAAAATTTCTTTCCTCACCCCGTTAAAGGGGTGGGGGGGGAGAAAGCTTTATACATCAGATGTTAAGTTGAAAGAAGACAAATACGTCTTTGAAAACCGCATTCAAATAGGATCAGTAGTTTTCATGTGATGCGCGCACAAACATTATATATTCCTACAGTTTTGTTATATGTATAGAAGATACGACTTAAGCACTTAGAAATCTTAAGCTTCGTTTTTTGAATACACCTGTTTCTACATAAAAAATGTTCCTCTTAGATTCTCAATTTTTGATATTGTCTTAGTCGCCCAGTTTTTTCTTTATTTTTTATCATTTTCTTTGCTCACATTCAAAATTATCTTATTTATACGTGGTTGTTTTATTCTATTAAGTTTATTTACTAAACTGGTCTATTTCTTCTGTATTGCAGTAAAAAGTTGTTGGACTGGATTAAGAAATACTCTCTTTTAGCGTGGTCGAAATTTATTTTCTTTTTCAAGACATTTGCTTTGAGATATTAATATATGTCTTTTATCGCGGCAGAAAAAATGGTATGCAGTGTGGTCATAATATAATAAAAACAGAAGCAAAAAAACAAAACCAAACGCACAAAACACACTGCATTATTTCGTACATTCAGAGCAGCAAAAACTAGAGTGAAAATATATGAGAATACCTACTCTGGATTTCCCGACGACTAGAGGGATAATAGAGAGATGCTTAACACTTGAACATATATTCTGCATAATAAACTGGAAAGGCAAAGGCCTGTCTGTAAATGAAGAACACCTTAATTACCTGAGATTCGCTGTCGATATTTCCCTGGTAGCTAACAATCCTGCCTATTTGCAAGTACAAATAGATGCACGAAGATCATATATAATGGTCTGGGACAGTAAAGAGATAACAAAATCGATAATATAGCCTTAGAAACTAACTGCCATTCCTCACTCCTGTTTAAATATGAAATTTTTGTCATTATCGCACATTATGCTTGAATGTGAATAAATTTAAATAAACCTTCTGTCAATAAAATTTCAAAAATAAATTTTAAAATTCCGCACCAGAAATCACAGTGTGTTAAAGGGGATGATGGTAATTCATTCCTAGATATATAAAAAAGTTTACGAAAAAGTTTATTAGTTCACATAAAAAGAGATTAAACCTGGAGCTTGAAATCGAGATTCCAGCTAGTTACCGACAACTCACGGTATTCCGTGTTTTAATTAACAAAATAATTATTTTACAAGTTTAATAAAAAAGTAAGTTCTCTAGAATTTATACTACACTCGTGTATTCATCATACTCACGTGGAATATAGCGCATTACAATCTCGTTATAGAATGTATTATTTTATAATAAAATTTGACAACATATACATACTATAAAGTACTAGTTATTATTAACAACACGTTATTTTCCTTGATTGTACGGACCTTCAGGGATATGAATACCAATTAGTAACATTAGGTATACCTACTTTTACATTATTACACAATTCACAATTCGGTGAGTACCTATGAAAACGATTGAATGGAACTAGAATGACATCAATGAATATAAATTATTAAATCTGGAATAAATATCTGTAATTACATGAAAAATATTAAATTGTATTTATTTAAAATAACATATTGTAACGTTTATTTATTTTCACAGTTTATTATTTAATTTATTTATACAACTAATACACTTAATTTATGTTATAACACAATTTATTTACAATATACTGATTTATATAAACACTTATTTACTTAGACTCAACTCAAAAACTAAACTAAACTCTATTTCAAAATAAAAGTCTATTTATATGCGCATCGATGCTTCGAGTAATTGCTCGATTACTCGCGTAGAGATCTTTCTAGTCCCGGTTCTCGTACAATCGGGAACATTCTCAGCCATTCGACGCGTTGCCTGTTTCTCTGATGATGCTTACGGCGTACAGAGGCGGACTCGCCCATATTGCCAACAAGGACAGAGCCGGAGTCGCATTACATTGCCCCCTCCTTAAGAGATAGTTCCTCCTGGAACCTTTTTTAGAGCTGGATGGGAATGATTGTATCTGCAGTCGGATCCTCTTTTACAATTTCCAGTTGTATAAAAAAAACAGGGGACGGTCTTCGTTGTAAACTGGACACTGGGCGAATGGCTGCAAACCAATACTTGGACTTCGGTATCTTGAAAGATTACTTCCACCATGTTTCGAATGACCCTCCAGTCTAACTCCTTACACTCGATCTTTGGCATTGCTATATTCTGTATATTGGACTCCAGTACGTGTTCCCTCAGGCTAAGTAAAGATTCCCATACATCTTGATAAGTGGGTCGGTCGTGATAGGTGTTCTTTGTCACTAGATAGAAGAGGTAACGTGATCCATCTTGGAGTCTCAAAGCTTTTCCGGGGGCTGGCAATTGGCTTTGCAGTTCTGATAGTCGACCAAACTTTTTTCGGAAAACGGACGCTAATCCTCGGGCGTCGCTGATACTGGCAGGAATATTATGGACCAATGAGCAGTCATCTGGAAGCGTGAACAGGTCTTGATGTTTCTCAATGGTTACGCCAAATCTTGCTTTCCCGGTACCCCCATAAGCACCCATAAACTCATCGAAGGCAAAATCAGGAGTCTCTTGGAGTCGATTTACCTCTTCTTCTTGGTTATGATCTCCTTCAAACGGTGCCAGCCGGTTTCCATGTACCATTTTCGGTTTTCCATTTGGAATCTTACTTATTCGGTATATGACATCATTGATTCTTTTCTTAACGATGTATGGACCTTCCCAAGACGTTTGTAGCTTCGGCGAGTAACCCTTCTGTCTTCTTGGGTTATGAAGCCAGACTTTGTCTCCTTCTTCGAAACATCCTTCCGTGGCTTGAGTATCATACCGTTTCTTCATTCTATCACTGGCAATTTGAACATGTGAAAGAACCAGTTCATGCATATCGTCCATTTTCCTTCGTAACTGGATCACATAATCTTCTCCAGCTATATCTTCTCCAGGTCGGCATCCAAACTCAAGGTCGCATGGTAGTCTCATCTCTCGTCCGAACAAGACCTTTGCTGGTGTTTGGCCTGTTGTTTCATTGACTGCGGATCGGTAAGCCATCGCGAAGAGCGAAAGGTATTGATCCCAATTCCGCTGGTGGTTGGACACTACTGTTGACAGATACTTTCCAATGGTCTTATTCATTCTTTCTACCATTCCATCTGATTGTGGATGTTATGCTGTAGTTCTTGTTTTCTTCATTCCTAGAGTATCGCAAATTCCTTGGAAAAGCTGGCTTTCGAAATTTCTACCTTGGTCACTATGAATCTCCAAGGGTACTCCAAATCGACTGATAAATTCTCTTATTAGGACATCTGCAACAGTTGTGGCCTCTTGATTTGGAATGGCGTAGACTTCTACCCACTTCGTGAAATAATCCATAACCACCAACATGTACTTATTTCCATTCTCAGTCGTCGGAAATGGTCCAGCAATGTCTAAAGCAATCCTCTCGAATGGGCTACCGACGTTGTATTGTTTCATGGGAGCTTTCCTTTTTCGCTGCGGTCCATTACTCGCAGCACAGATGGTACACTTCTTACACCAGCTCTTCACATCATCGGAACTATTCATCCAATAAAACCTTTCCCGTACTCGTTGAAGGGTTTTCTTAACACCGAGATGACCTCCTGATGGACTGTCATGTAACTGTCGGAGTACTTCAGCCACTCTAGTTTTTGGAATAACTAACTGCTTTCTGATTTCTGAACCATCATCATTCTCGAGTACTCGTTTCAATAAGTCTTCTTTCAGGATGAAAGAGTTCCACTGAGCCCAATAGGATTTAAGTACTGGACAGAATTTTGACACTTCTTGCCAAGTAGGTCGTCGATCTTCTCTCTTCCATTGGCGCATTTTCTTTAAAACAGGATCATTTTCTTGTTCCTCTCTAATTTTAGTCGGTGCCCAGTAATCGTTAACTACAGTTGTTCGTAGTATAGCAGTTTCTTTGGATTCTGTCTTGTTGCAATGGGAGCAATCTGCTGGGCACGGTCTTCTGGAAAGAGAATCGGCGTTTCTATGGCTTACTCCAGCTCGATGTTCGATCCTAAAGTCGTACTCTTGTAACCGTTCAATCCACCTGGCAATTTGACCTTCAGGGTGCTTGAATTGCATTAACCATTTAAGGGCTGCATGATCGGTCCGGATTAAAAATTTTCTTCCTTATAGGTATTGATAGAAGTGTTCCACGGACTTCACAACTGCCAGAAGTTCTCTTCTCGTAACGCAGTAATTCCGCTCAGGTTTAGAGAGCACTTTACTAAAATACCCCAGAACCCTTTCTTGCCCATCTTGAATCTGAGAAAGAACTCCTCCAATTCCTACATTACTGGCATCGGTATCTAAAATAAATTCCCCCTCTGGTTGTGGGTAGCCCAGTATCGGTGCTGTTGTTAAATGCTTCTTTAGAGTTTCAAAAGCCGTTTGACAGTGGTCATCCCAGCAGAATTCTCTTGCTTCTTCAGTAAGTCGTGTTAATGGCTTAGCAATATCTGCAAACTTCCTTATGAACCTTCGATAGTACGTGCATAGCCCAAGAAAACTTCTTATTTGATGTTTATCGGTTGGTTGTGGCCAATGCTTGATGGAAGCAACTTTGTCGTTATCTACAGCCACGCCTTCCTTGCTGACAACATGACCCAGGTACTTAACTCTATTTTGGAATAACTGACATTTCTTGGGGTTCAACATCAGTTGGGCAGCTTGAAGTCTTTTTAAAACATCGTCTAAGTTCTTTAAATGATCTTCAAATGTCTCTCCCAAGACTATGATGTCGTCTAAATAGACCAGACATGTCTTCCAAGATAACCCTCTCAATACATTTTCCATAAGCCTTTCGAATGTCGCAGGAGCATTACATAGTCCAAATGGCATGACATTAAATTGCCATAATCCGGAACCGGTGGTGAAGGCTGTCTTTTCCTTGTCTACTGGGTCCATTTCTACCTGCCAGTAGCCAGATTTCAAGTCTAAGGTAGAGAATAATTTACTTCCAGCCAAAGTGTCCAAGGTGTCGTCGATTCGAGGCAGAGGATAACTGTCCTTCTTGGTAACATTGTTCAACTGACGGTAGTCTACACAGAACCTCGTAGTTCCATCCTTTTTCTTAACCAAGACTACCGGAGAGACCCATGGGCTGGTAGAAGGTTCTATCACCCCGTCTTCCTCCATTTCTCGAACAATCCTTACAGCTTCCTCTCTCTTTGCATGCGATAATCTTCTAGCTGTTTGACGAATTGGCTTGGCATCCCCTGTGTCAATTTTATGCTTCACTGTAGAGGTTCTTCCTGTCTTACCTCCTTTTGGCACAAAAATGTTCCGATATCGATGAAGAAAGTCTTTTACTCTCCCTTTCTCTATTCGATTCAGAGATGGACCAGCAACTGCCACCATGTGTTCGAACTTGTCGTTGGAATTATCGGAAGTGACCGTCTGACGAATTATGGACGATACTGGTACACAAGTTCCAATTCTGGTATCTTTCTTGATTGTAATAGGGTGATCATTGATGTTTATAATTCGTACCTGAATTTCTCTAGCAGAAGTGACCAATCCTTTTCCGATCAAAATTCCTCGACCGACGTCTTCATCATGGTTCAAAGGTTCCATCATGGCAGGTGTTCCTTCATCAACAGTTCCTTGAAGACGTGCCACTATGATAGTTTCACTTCTACCAGGTATCACAGTATCCTCCTCTATAGCTGCTGGCATGGTTCTGTCCTCATACGGATGAAGGAATACTTCTTCGGCACCAACTTTAATAACTCTGTTTTTGAAATCCAGCTGGAAACCATGTAAGTTCATTACGTCCATTCCTAATATCGCATCTTCCTCGATATCAGCGACAATGACAGTATGCGTGAACTTTTCTGTACCGATTCCTATTTGAACTTGGACTTCCCCATGGATGTTAGCTCTTTCACCTGTGGCGGTCCGCAGCCGTAGCCTTGTTGGTTGAAGTTTCTTGCTGCTACTTATAGTTGTTGGTCGTATAATGGTCCTGGTCGCTCCAGTATCTATCAACAGTGTATACTTTTTACCATTTACTTCACCATCTACATATACACTGTCATCGCGACATTTTAGAGATGCTATGAGTATGAGAGGGTCTTTTAAAAGGTTACGGGTCGAAGCTGCCCCCTCTAGGCCGACCCGTTCTAGTTTTCCTGTGGAGTTGTTTCTCGATTTGGTCACTGGACGTTTACATGATTTGATGAAGTGTCCCATTTCGCCACAATTGTAACACACGCGGGGCCTCTTCTTTTTGTTTTCAGCAAAGTTCTTCATCATGTTAACCAATTGGTCCAATTTATTTTCGTCTTCTTCGTCTTTTACAGACCTTACTTTACTGTATCTCCCACAAGCCTTCGAAGCCGCTTCATACTCAAGCACAGCGGACAAGACATCGACTAAAGTTTTGTGACGGGCTAAACGAAGAGTCTTGTTCATTTCAGGATCACGGAGCCCATCAAGAAATGCTTCTACTGCTAAACATTCTATCATTCCTTCATCAGCTGCAGGATAGGCAAATCTGACCAATCTGGCAATATCTACTTCATATTCCTGAAGGGTCTCTTCTCGCTTGTGTTTTCGTATCTTCAACTGTGACCGGTGCAAATTCTCCAGATGTTCATGACCATATCGCATGTTTAATCTCTTCTTAAGTTGTTCAAAGTCATCCGTCTCTTCCACCGGTATAGTCTGAAGAACGTCGCAAGCATCTCCTCTAAGAGCGATCGTGAGATTTACAGCCTTTTCTTTTTCTGACCATCCGTTCGCTCGTGCAGCTGTTTCAAACTGTTTAAGGTAATTTTCCCATGACATTTTTCCATCAAAGGTTGGGGCTTTGATGCGGACCGAACTTTCACTGCTTTCCAGTTTTGGTTTTTGTTCCACTTTACAGCTTGTCTTTTCTTCATCATTTTTCTCTTTTGATTCTTCCACACTAATCCTTTCTCCCTTTCCCATTTCTTCCATTTTTCGTTCAATCTCTTTTATTTTCTCCTCAAATGAAGTCATCTCGTTCTTTAGAGAAGACATATCTGATGACACTCTATTTTCCATGGATGAAATCTCAGAAGAGACTTTATTCTCTAAAGAAGCAACTTTAGTATCCAAAGATGAAATTTCAGAAGAAACTTTATTTTCCAAAGAAGAAATTTCAGAAGATACCTTATTTTCCAAAGAAGAAATTTCAGAAGAAACTGTATTTTCCAAAGAAGAAATGTCATTTTTCAGAGAAGAAATTTCAGAAGATATTTCAGTAGAAATATTTTTTATAGAAGACATCAATGATGAAGTATCGTCAGCAAATAAAAACTCCTCCGGGTCTAATTCTTGATCAACTATCGCTTGTCTAAGTCGCTCCACCAACTCCGACTTCTTTCCTGTAGTGTCCAATTCACGGTCTTCAAGTTCCCGACGCAAGTCTGCCACTTTTAAATCACAAAGTTTTTTCGACATTTTTCTACACTATTTATTTACACTATCCCACTTCTGACACCAATGTAACGTTTATTTATTTTCACAGTTTATTATTTAATTTATTTATACAACTAATACACTTAATTTATGTTATAACACAATTTATTTACAATATACTGATTTATATAAACACTTATTTACTTAGACTCAACTCAAAAACTAAACTAAACTCTATTTCAAAATAAAAGTCTATTTATATGCGCATCGATGCTTCGAGTAATTGCTCGATTACTCGCGTAGAGATCTTTCTAGTCCCGGTTCTCGTACAATCGGGAACATTCTCAGCCATTCGACGCGTTGCCTGTTTCTCTGATGATGCTTACGGCGTACAGAGGCGGACTCGCCCATATTGCCAACAAGGACAGAGCCGGAGTCGCATTACAATATCATCAAATTCATCGAATTTTAATACCTAATAAATGTTAGATGTGATCAAACGTTCACCCTGTGGATTAATATAGGGTTATTATTATGTTAATAGTATAAATAAATGCATTATGTTTATATTTTCCCCAATAAGTTTTAATTGTTCCATTATGCTGAAACCTACAAATATCCCTTAGTTTTATTCTGTTAAATAGTTCACTATTCCAATAATATATACATACTTATTATATAATAAACCGTGCTAGCCAAAAGATAGTGAAGTTTGGAGGGAGGAAATAAATGGACGTAGGCCATTCAACTAGTCATAACACGTGAGGTAATAGTCATAGATGACGTTACAAAGCCACTGTGACTAATAGTTTTAAAGGCATTGAAAATACCTATTCAATCATACTAATTTTGTTTGGGTTTAAGCTAATTTTGATGAATAAATTTAATAAAAACTAAAATTGTCGTTTCGCATTTAATTAATAAAGATTTAAGAACCATTTCTTATATTAAGTGTTCTTGAAAGTAATGTATTCTATCGCTAATCTCTTGTCATAGTCGTTCAAATGTGTCGGGGCAAATTACCCTACATTCTTCAAAAATTCTTTGTTTTAAAATATCAATACTGTCGGGTGCTGTAGCGTAAACTTTAGATTTCAAGTACTCCCACAGAAAAAAATCTAATAATGTGAGATCCGCGGTCACCAAGCTGGCCATTCTATAGAAAATCGACGTCCAATCCATCTACCACGATATTCCTCATCTACGTAACGTCTTACTGCACCATAATAGTATGCAGGAGCACACGCGTTATTTTCAAGTTGCCAAATTCATCTGGATTATCTTCCAGAATTTAAAGAATTAACGCCTCAATTGCGTTTTGTAACAACTGCAAAAACATTTCACCGGTTAAGTTAACATTGAGAAAAACAGGCCCAACTATGTGGTTTCCCAAAATACCTGCCCAAACATTTATTTTTTCTGGAAATTGAGTATATTTTTCACGAAAGACTTGAGGAGTTGTGTCACTGCAATACCTCATATTTTGTGTCTTAAAATTTCCATTGAAGAAGAGAGTACTTTCGTCACTAAAACAAACTGTTTTTATGTAATCTTGTTGTTAGTTAATTTGATTGAACATATTTTCACAGAATTCTAGTCTTTGGTCGGGGTTATCATCTAAAAGTTGGTGCACCATTTTTAATTTGTATGGATAAAATCTGTTTTTAGCCAACACTCGGTGTACCATCTTTTGACTAATTTCACAGATAGATGCAACTTGGGCTGTTGAAGAAGTAAGGTTCACTAGGTACCATTTCTGCAATTATGTCAATTTTTTTATCATCACTAATTGTTGGTCGACCAGATCGTTTGGCATCTTGAAGAGTACCTGTTTCTTTAAACTTTGGAAGAAACTCTCTCACATAAGTCCTCGGGGTACCTCTCATTAAAAAGACTTTCGGCTGCATGGAAATTATTTCTACTTTTGGCTAGCACGGTATATACCGAACTTGAAAAAATACAACAATCAAGTATTTTAAATCTTCCTGAACATTATATAAGCACATATAATTTGGAAAATAATATCCAATGGAATGCCAACGGCTTGCTTAATCATGAGCAGAAATTATTAACTTTTCTAAATATAAATAAAATTGACATTTTGCTTATTTCTGAAACTCAGTTTACTGAAATTTAATATACCACTTTATTATGTTTATCAAACCACTCATCCTGACGGTAATTATTAGAAACACCATTTCACATCACGAACTTCCAAAATACCAGACGCACAAAATTCAAGCAACCTTGAAGTTAAAGCATTACCATGGCACTTCAATGTGAGCGCGATTTACAGCCCTCCTAGGCATGCAATATCGTATGAAAAATATAAAGATCTTTTTCAGACCCAAAGTAACAGACTGGAATGCTAAACATACTCAGTGGGTGTCAATGCTTATCACCACAAAAGGTCGGAATCTACTGCGCGTGCAATGATTGAAAAAATGTGACTTCCTTAGTAACTGAGTACCTACATACTGGCCCAGTGACCCAAAGAAACTTCCTGACCTTTTTGATTTCTTTATAATTAATGGGATTTCTAGGAATAATTGTATTGTAGAATTAAATTTTGATCTCTCATCTAACCACAAGAAATAAAAACTGGACCGAGTTCCAGAGTCACATTAATGAAAATATAAATCTTAATTTGAAACTAAAATGTCCAGAAGAGTTAATGATGACACCCAATACTTCACCAGATTAGTACAAGAGGCAACTTGGCGTACCACTCCAACAACTAACTAATAATTAAGAGGCAAATATTACTATTCCACTACATAATAGACAACTTATAACGGAAAAACGCAGAGCCCGAAAAATTTGGCAACATTCAAGGAATCAACATCAATATATAACAGATTAACGAGGCTCAGAGATGCACAAAATAACAACTTTGAGAAATGCATCTCCAATCTATCAGCAAATGATTATACGTTGTGGAAAGCTACAAAAAAACTAAAAAGACCTCAAATCCCCGTAACTCCAATCAGAAAGTCGGATGGCAAATGGGTCCGGTCAGACAAAGGAAAAGTCGATACATTTGCTACCTATTTACGTAATGTGTTTGAAGCTGAACAAGAAAACATAGACCAGGAAGTCTACCCATAAAATAATTTTCGCCTGCAGAAGTCAAAAACCAAATAGATTTATTAAATATACGTAAAGCCCCAGGATTTGACTTATTTACACCACAAATACTAAAGCAGCTGCCCCGTAAAGCGATTGTTTTTATTAAAACTATTTTTTAGCGAATGCAGCGCTAATCCTATTTTCCTACGACATGGAAGTACGCTGAAATTATTATGATCCAAAAACCAGGTAAACCACCTCACAAGACTACGTCGTACCGACCTATTAGTCTGAGCATGAATCTCTAACACTTTTACCCAACTATCAATTCGGATTTCGAGAACACCATTCAACTACCTAACAAGTCCATAGGATGAAATTTCAACACCACCTGAAGAGAAGAAGTACTGTAACGCAGTATTTCTCGATATCTCACAAGCTTTCGATCAGATGTGACATAGAGGCTTGCAATTCAACTTAAAAAAAAATTATCAGCTAATTATTATGTACAGTTTAAATTATTACTCTGTCAAATTTAATGATGCTCAATCTAAGTTCTTCCCTATCGAATCTGGTGTTCCTCAAAATAGTGACTTGGGACCGCTGCTTTTCCTGATTTACGCAAGTGAAATTCCAGAAACCGACAATACCATAATTGCTTCGTTTGCGGATGACGTAGCAATACTTGCTATAGATGTTGATCCAATAAGAGCCATTCAGAACTACCTTAACTCCATAAATGAATGGTACACTACTGGAGGACAAAAATCCACCAAACCAAGTCTGTTCAAGTTACTTTTACTATGCGTCAATCCACTTGTCCACCAACACGAATAACCAATGTCCTAATACCTGTAGCGACAGAAACAAAGTACCTCGGGTTTCACATTGACCAACGGCTTCTTGGAGAAAACTCATTCAGACCAAAAGAACTTAGATGGACTTAAAACTGAAACAGATGTATTGGCTTCTAGGCCGAAAATCAAAATTATCGATGCAAAATAAAATATTGTTATATAAAGCTATTTTAACCCATATGGTCGTATGGGATGCGCCAAACCAACAATATAAACATCATCCAAAGATTTCGGGCGAAAGTACTAAGAACCATCACAGTTGCTCCACGTACCTGAGTAACCGGACACTGCACGATGACTTAACAATACCTTTCATCACAAGTGAAATTTATAGAATGTCCTCGGCATACCAAATGCAAACAACAAACCAGGAGAATGAATTGGTAAACTATCTCTATGACAACGGACCAGTTGTAAGAAGACTACAAAGAAAATGACCAGAAGACCTGTTGCAGTGATTTAACAAACAACTCCATATAAGGAGAAATGTCCATGGATGTTTTCCTTTCAAGTCAGAAACATGTACAATATTTACCTAATACTTAATTGCTATAGATTGTTAATAAGCAAAGAATGGCAATAAAAAAAATTCGGAAAGAGGTTGACCTTAAAGGCCATCCTTGCAACTTCCCGCTAATTTTAACCGCAAAGCTATAGTAAAGTTTTATTTTGACTTTTAAATGTTTAAAAAGTCATAACTTTTTAACGTGTTATTCGATTTTGATGTTTTAAGACGGCATTCGGCGCAGTTTTTTAAGACCTAAAAATGTTATTTAGAGAGGAAAATCGATTAGTCGAAAAATCACTTTTTTTAAAATTTTTCGACAACGATATCTCACGAACGAATTAACCGATTTTAATTTGCAAAACGGCATTCGACGTGATTTTTTAAGCTTGAGAGCTGATGAGATTATGAAATTCATCGATGTAATATCCAAAAAGATATGATCAAAAAACATCATTTTTGCAAAAAAAATTTTTCGTTTTTTTTTGAAATTTCTCAAAATATACCGCTCCGAATCGACTCAAACTTACAAGGAATCTAAGTTAGATGGAACTCTTTGGAACGCTCTTTAGTTTATTCCGATCGGTCAAGCCGTTCAAAACTTATAAGAGGTTTACATACATCCACACACACACACACACACACACATCCACACGTACATACAGACATACAGACACCCTCGTAAAAATAGTCAGGGGAGGTTCCTAAGACCTCAAAACGTTGAGATCCGATGAAAACTCCACACACACATCCACACATACATACAGACACCCTCGTAAAAATTGTCAAGGGAGGTTCCAAAGACCTCAAAACGTTGAGATCCGATGAAAACTCGATTTTAGAAAAACGGGGTAAAAACAATACCTTTGCGATTTAAAAAAAAATTCAATTTTTTAGCGGGAAGTTAAAAAGTATAACCGTTCAAATTATAGGGCGGGAGGGGACTTTTGTTTAGCACGGTATATACTGAACGATAAGAAATATTCACTTGAAAAAGTAATATAATCAACTATTTTATTCTTCCTGAACATTATATAATCACATATAATTTAAAAAATAATATTCAATAATTATCACATGTGTTTTTATTGTTTTTTATTAAATTATTTTATCTGAAAAACAAATTAAAAAAACATTATTTTCTTAATTTAATGTCACACCTAATTAAACTTATACAGTATTATAATACAAAAGGTTAAAATATTTCAATTAAACATTTCATATTTTAAACATACTACCTTTCAGGAATGTTAAAAATATTTACATTTCCTGAGTATAAGGTGTGAATAAACCAAATATTTATTGGTTTTTTAATTTTTCGAAGTTAAATATCAAATAATCTTCATAAAATTAAGTGCCTGCTAATAAAAATGAGTGTTTCTTATAAGAACAAATTAATGGGTGTAATAAACCAAACATCATGTTGCGTTCTCATTTATATTATGTTTAGTTTTATTGTAAGTGTAAAGTGATGCTTGGAGATGATGGATTTAATTGTGTTTAATTACATATGAAGAATATAAAATTTTTTGTTGATAGAATGATCTGATCAAAAATATACAAATGACCTTAAAATTTACTTAACAAAATATTTATATTAACATAGAGAGAAATATAAAATGTTTAATTTGATTTTAAAACATATTTTTCATTTTATTAGCAAGTGAAAATTTACTACCTTCCTACGTATCGATTTGAAAAGAAATGAAATGATATAATTTGAAACCCAATTAAAAAATAAAAAATATAAAGTTAAATCTGAATAAAACAATCATTTAAAGATAGTTTTTAATGTGTGCAGAGGAACTGATAAAAAATAAATGGTAAATTGGACAACTCAGACAATTTCAAAAAATGAGAATCTGAAAAGAGTAAAAATACTCAACTTGTTATGTAAGAGTTGACACAAATTATTGTTTAGCTTTAATTGTTTATGTAGAAACAGGGTATTAAAAAACAAAACAAAATTTTAGATTTCTAAATAGGTACTTAAGTTGCGACAGACATAATGTCTCACGCACCAATATTAGTCTATTACTAAATTGTACAATTACATGTCATTTTCAGTATGAAAAGATTCATTTTGCAAATCTTTATATATACAAATAATAAATGCCTTTACAAATTAAATATAACTTAAAATAATATTTCTCAACATTCATACAAAAACTGAAACCAAGTACGTACTTTAACGAAACTAACAGAAAAGTCAAAACAAAAAAATTATAAACTAATAAAGTTAAGAAAATTGTTTATTTAATATCTCTATTAGTAATTTGTGGGATCGACTAACATTACCTCTTTTATTACTTTGTAATATATCTATAAAAAGCCTGTAAAATTTTTGGCCCTGGATCAGTCTGAGGTATTTTTACATGCAAAATTTAAAAATTCAAAATAAACCAAATTATTACTCACTGTTTTAATTTTCTCAAGTTGTTCAAAATACAACACTGTAACGTTGTTTTATTATAATTAATCCAAAAAAAAAACTTTTACATGGCGATGGGATCAAATAGGCAGGAGTTACTGACTTAAAAACAGATTTTAGTAAGCTAACGCGGCACACGCTCTGAATGTGACGACGCTGTGGTGTCCGGGAATGAATTTGATTTTTTTGTGAACTTTATTGATTGGGCGCCACGAATTTATCGGGTGGGTGTTTAATGTTTAATTTGTGTTCAGATTTTCGTTTGAATCCTAGTTTAGTTTAGGGAATACCGTTAAAATTTGATGACTTTTGATCTATTTACAGTTCTCTCTCGGGAAGTGACAGGATTTTATTAAGAAGAATACGAATATTCCATTTGAACATTTATCAGATTGGAATTTAAATTTATTTTTAGAATATAAGCATTTTTATGAATGAGCTCGTCGTTAACTAGAGGAATTGATGTGGTCAATAATGTCAGAGTCATTGATGGATTTACGCCTAAGCCCGTGAGGCTCGCGGCTAGGACGGCACGATTTGAGAGGCGGCAAAATTTTTGGAATGCCAAAATTTTAGAGACGAAAAAAAAGTGAGTTTCGATTAATTTAAAAAAAAAACTATTTACTTTTCGATCTATGAATAAGATGTTAAATTTTTAATAGATCAATTATACTCTTTATTGCAGGATGTAGGTACTATACTTTTTGTTTTATACTGATTCTTTTTATGAGTCTCGATTACAATATCATTGTCACAGGAACAATAATATTAACACTTAAAAATTAATATTTTACAATTGTTCTAAAATTAATAAAATAAATTTATTTTCTTGGGATAGTTGAGGGTGTCGGAGAGCTTAAGTTTGAGCTTAAATTTTGAACATTGTGATGTCGACATATTGAATTAGATATAGGCGACAATACAAGATAATGTGTTTTACGGTGAGTGAGGATCCGTATTCTTGTGTGAAATCATTAAGTATACGAGAACATGAGTTATTCTGATGTGTCAGATTCGTAGTCTTCTTGGGTTTCTACCCATTCTTGGAGCATCAAATAAATTAACTGTTGATTTGAATTTTTTAATTCAGATGGGAGTCTATCCCAGTGAGCCTGACAACGCTCGTGAATGGATTTGTTAAATAAAAATTTTAGTTTCTTGTAGAGTTGCATGATTTTAGAAATCATGGTTGAAGGAAAGGCACTACTTGCTACAATTCGGCTGTCTCATTTCCTGGTCGTACCGCAGTGTGATGTGGCCCAAACAATTGTTAAAGAGGCTTCATTATTTATCAATTGATAGATAGAATCATGAATAGCTTAAACAATAGGTGGATAAATATTGTTTATAGGGTTGTTGGAAGTAAAGAGTCTGTACAAATCACTGGGCCAATGTAATCCGATAATAATGTTTGAATCGCAAGTAAAATTCCAAAAAGTTCAGTTGTTGTAGAAAATGATGGAGGGACTGATGTTTTAATAATGTCATCAGATGAGGTAACCACACAGCTTACTTTGTCATCCTTTTTGAAGTCATCGGTGTTGATAATTTTGTAAAAATGTGATAATTTTGAGGAAAATATGTTATAGAAATAAAAGAGATGTTTCATGTTTAACGGGAAGAAAGGAGATATGCTAGTGAATAGTGGCACTCAAGCAATTGTAGAATTAAATTCGGTTTAGGGCATTTAGTAGAATTCTGTTAATAGTTGGTTAGTTATAACGGGTTATTTGAATTAGCTGAAATCCTAGCCGCACAATTTAGGAAAAACCGTTGCTGTCTTAACGCATAGAGGAGGTTTGCAGGCTTCGGTATACAGGCTTTCTGCTGGACTAGATCTAAGCATAATCCCAAGCATAATCTTAACGAAGTGTGAAGAATAAGATTTAATTTCTTCAAATCTGATTTAGCAGCGAACATGTAGACAAAGCAACCATTATCTAATCTGGATCGGATTAAGGATATGTTCTTTCTTGGTAGTAAATATAATTTCTTCTGCTCCCCATGTAAGGTGACTAAGGTGAGCTAATGTTTTGATATTATATTAAATCATATGTTCAGAAAGCGTTTAAAAATTACTAAATCTGAATAATTTTACAATTTGTTTTTATGATTTAATAGTAATCCACTTTTATGGAATTTGAATTAAGAAACATGGGATTTCATTACTATGAACGGTATACCACGAAATGATTCTACGGAGTTTAAAGATTCCAAAAATATGTACTCTAATAGTAATGATAACACACAATATTATTCCAAAAGTTCATTTCACCATACTTTGAAAAATGGACAGATTCAATGCCGTGAGTGAATGATTTTTTCAGAAACTAAAGGTTCTGCATTTTATGTTTCATATTTATTATTTGGTGCTGAAACGAATGCTGAAGATATTGAGATTGTTTTGTTAAAATCTCTAGAAAACAATGGTTTGGACATAATACACTGTCGTGTTCAATCTTATGATGCAGCAAAACAATTAATCCTTTATTTATTTCCCAGGCAACAAAATGACGTTTTTACAACGTAGATAAAACGTCATAAATATGACCAATTCACGTGTCACTATGACGTATTAATGACGTTGAAAATCACGTGTATTTGTCTCATCGATTTGACGTCATCTTACCTACGTTTTTTCGACGTCGAGATTATGACGACTTTCATACGTCGTGAAAATGACGTCTTTCATACGTCGAAAAAGTAACCGTTTTCCGACGTTTTAAGGGAGTATAGAAACCTAATAAGACGAAACCTACAGGCCTGCTTTGACTTAGGGAAAGCAGTTCCATAAGTTTGATTTTGTACCTGAAATTTGGAACACTAAAAAAAAATAGCGATAGAACTTTTAATACAATTTTATTTGTAAAATATAAAATCGTTATAAAACACAAGTACAAGAACATAAACATCACATATAAAGCCAGTTTTTAATTGCCAGCTCTATTTCCACGTTACTTGAATTATTAATTTTAGATTTAACTATTTCTAAAATAAAGTACACTAATAAAAAACATGAAATACTTAACTAGGTCAATAGCAACAAAAAAATCAGTTCTTAAAGGTCATATTTGTATATAAATCAGGGTGCGAAGGATATATATCAATGGATATATATCATGATATATATCCGATATATATCCAATGACTTTTTGTGATATATATCAATATATTCGTCATTCGTGCAGTTTTTACGTGCTTTTCTGTTTTGCCGACCGCGGTGGACTTGTTGCGTACCTAGATACCTAGAATAAGCTAAGTACATAAATATTCATTTTTGCTAAAATTTACTGAAAGACCCTTTTAGGTATTATCTGACTAATCCCATATCGTAAACAGATATTTTACAATGGGCATTGAATTTAATACTTATACCAATTTAACATTTATTAGTTTAAATAGTTTTGGGTTTTTCCTGATTAAAGATGTTCGACGGTTGTAGGTCTGTTTAGAATTTCCGGTAGGGATTGTTACGGTTTTTCCAAATTACTTATTAAAAGTTATTAAGTACAATACCCTTTTCTAAACTAGAGGTGAAAAGGGTGCTTCACTGGGTTATGGCAGAAAGAAAAATAGTCTAAAAGTGAACACCAGAAAGAAAAGTTCCTTTAAGAATACCTTTTAATATATGTGAGTTTTGTTTAAGGGGTTGCATTGATAAAAATAAGTTCCCCTCAACTTAACTTCCTTTCATTTGTTTGTAGATAAAATAAAAATCGGATTTTGTTATATATGATTTTTGCTAGATTTTGTTAGTTGTTAAAACACGATTTAATTAAATTTTCTTGATAGAATTATAAAAAAATATTTTTTTTAACATCCCGCTAAAAAAATTAAATTTATTTTTAAAATCGGGAAGTTACTGTTTCTACCCCGTTTTTCGAAAATCGAGTTTTCATCGGAACTCAACGTTTTGAGGTCTTTGGAACCTCCCCTGACTATTTTTACGAGGGTGTCTGTATGTCTGTGTGATGTGTGTGTGGATGTATATAAACCTTATATAACTTTTGAACGGCTTGACCGATCGGAATGAAGTAAAGAGCGCTCCAAAGAGTTTCATCTAACTTAGATTCCCTGTAAGTTTGAGCCGATTAGGACCGTTAGATTTCGAGAAATTAAAAAAAAAACAATTTTTTTTTGAAAAATGAACCTAATCAGCTCTCAAGCTTAAAAAACCACGTCGAATGCCGTTTTGAAAATTAAAATCGGTTGATTCGTTCGTGAGATATCGTCGAAAGAACACAAAAGAAGATTCTCAAATATAAGTGAACAACTCTTGACAGCTGTTGCTTCAACAGCGGGTCCTGAAAGGATTTTCTCCAGTTTTGGTCTGGTGCAGTCGAAGCTGAGGAACCGTTTGGGAATTGCCAAAACTAATAAATTGGTGTACATGCTTAAACGCCTCAACAAGCCTTTAGCAAAGAAAGGGAACTTAGATTGGATATCAGATCCTACACACGATGATTTTACTCAGACGTCAAAGTCAGACAACGACGTCAATCTGGTTCAAAATGTTGTTGATGTATCCGGACCGGAGTCAGAACATGAGACTGAATAATAACAATAACTAAAAAAATGTTTGAATATATTCTAGAGTTATTATAATTATAAATTATTTATATATTTATAAAAAGGTTTTTTTTATCAACTAACTTAACATTAGTTCGGCAGTCCTTCGACATAGCCTTCCTGTATAGACTTCCAGGTTTTCCTGTCGCTAGCCTACATTTTAAGACTTAAGTACAATATAAGAAAGCATTTAAAACTTTCATTTTTTTTTAATAATTTATTATGCTTATGTAAAACGTATGCAACAAATATACATAAATAATACTATAAAATAACAACATGACGTTCATACAAAATGGATATATATCAAACTTGATATATATCGGATATATATCATAAATATCCGATATTTTGATATTTATAATAAATATCGGATATTTTCGCACCCTGATATAAATATTACTTTTACCGACAATTATGTCTTTCAGTCTTAATTCATTAAAGGCATTCTTATTCCTTCCTTTAAAGTTAAATTGTGTAGCCACATCATCACTTACTAACGCTTTTAAAATTTTATTTGTTTTCGTAACAATTCCTTCTCCACCCAATGAAGACAAGTAGGTAACCTACAATAAATTTTACAAATCTAAAGATGCACTGAAAGTATAAATATTTGCTTTTTAGAAAATTAAAGAAAAATAATTACCAATAAATTTGCTTTATTATTATCTGAAATTTCTTCATTCAGCAAGAAAATACCTTCCACAGTTTTCACTGGCAATTTGTTAAGAAAAGTATCTGGAATTTGACCATCAATATTATTTTTTTGTGTTAAAATTGAAAGGATTTGATTGTTTTGTTCCCTAATTTTAATCAAAATAGGCATCAAACTAGCTGGAAAAAAAGTTCTATTTAAAATAATCGTAATAAAATTAAAAGAAAACTTACCACCATCATATCTTATGGTATCAGTGATGCTACTTGATTGAGCTGGAGGATTAATCTCTTGAGAATTAATCTCTTTTACATGAGTGCTACTTGATTGAGCTGGAGGATTAATCTCTTGAGAATTAATCTCTTTTACATGGGTAAAACTAACAGGGGTTGATTCATTATTTTTTTGTCCTTAAAATAAAAATATTCCCTATTAACAAAAATATAAGTAGAGAACATTTTGACTTTTTTCTATTGTTTCTTGCAATTTTAAAGCTAAAAAGCTGTAGGAAAAAAGTATAGGTACTTACTATCTTTTATCAAACTCTCAAAATTTATTTTTGTTTGTGATGATGGCACATCAAGTTCGTCTTCACTGTCATAAAGACGAGCCGGGGGAAGTCTTTTACGGGGACGTATATTATTTTCTTCAGTATGTTTTAAAGGGCGAGCCAGTTCTTCCTCAGTTTCTTCACTGTCACAGAAACGAAGAGGACGAATTCTTTTGCGAGGACGTGTATTTTCTTCATCTCCAGAGGACTCTAAATTAGACACTTCTTCGGCTAGAGACTCTTTCTGTGGCGCTTTTTGAAGGTTATCTAAAAATAAATCCAAACATAAACCATAAGTCAGACAAATACAGGTCACACATTATGGATCTATTATAGTTTTACCTGTTCTATATAGACTCCTTTTCACAGGAAACAATGACCATGTCTTAAAATTTACCGCCTCTTTGCGGCTTAGCGCGCGATGAAAAGACAGCTTGTTTTCATAAGGTGGCCAATAGACTTGATTTTTCTCAGGCGTGAACCACTTATCTAATACAGTACAGACACTACCGTCTGCAAATTCTACAATAACGTATTTATCCATTGAACCCACAAACACTGACTATAAATGAAAATCCTCGATGCATCAAACCATTGAGGAATAAAATGAAAAAAAACAAAACGCGAAAACATGGTCACTGTCGTAGATGAAAGATAAAATGGCTGATCAGTGTGGCCAACCACCTAAAGTCACTGAAATACTACTGAATACTACCGCAACTGTAAATGTAAATATTTCGTAATAGATCGTTCATAAATAGTAACAGGATTTGTTTGTGAAAGTAAATTTGTCTTTAAATAGGAACATAAATACTATTTCACAAAAATTTGTTTGTATTGCAGAATAAATTAATTATATTTGAGCAAAAATTACTTGGTATTAATTCTAAAACAAAGTAATGTAAAATTAAAGTTATAATGTTAATAATTAAAACAGAACGTAATAGAGTACCTAATTAAGTAATAGAGTACCTACTTAAAGTAAATCTATTACGAACGCAATTTAACTTTGACCAAACTTTGAGGAAAATAGAAGAATTTTTCTTTTTCTCTTCCATAGAATCTTTTTGCACTAAACGTATGCAATGCACTGTCACTGTATTATTTTCGAATAAAATAGATCTTGTTAAATATTTTATTTATGGCAAGGTGTAAAAGTTTATTCATTAAAGATTTCTTTTAAAATTAACGGAAAGTGTTTACAACTTGTGTAAGAAACTCAGAATTAGTTAACGGGTTTAGTCATATTGCAAAAATTATATATGTTATTTGGTTCGGCATAACCTCCATAGTCGTGATAAACGTTTAATATACGTCTTTAATACGTTATAATACTTACGTGATTAGTGGTACGTATACAAAACGTTTAGAAAACGTGATATAAAAAGACGTCTCTAAATCGACCAAAAAGAAACGTCTAGTTAACGTTATATAACGTCATCTGGTTGCCTGGGTTATTTATTTATTTATTTATTTATTTATTTATTTATTTATTTATTTATTTATTTATTTATTTATTTATTTATTTATTTATTTATTTATTTATTTATTTATTTATTTATTTATTTATTTATTTATTTATTTATTTATTTATTTATTTATTTATTTATTTATTTATTTATTTATTTATTTATTTATTTATTTATTTATTTATTTATTTATTTATTTATTTATTTATTTATTTATTTATTTATTTATTTATTTATTTATTTATTTATTTATTTATTTATTTATTTATTTATTTATTTATTTATTTATTTATTTATTTATTTATTTATTTATTTATTTATTTATTTATTTATTTATTTATTTATTTATTTATTTATTTATTTATTTATTTATTTATTTATTTATTTATTTATTTATTTAATACACCATCCAACAGCTAATGCCACTTTAAGAATGGGAAGAAAATACAAGACTTAAAAAGAGAAATAAAAGAATAAACTTAAACAAGTACAGACATCTTAAATAATAATGACAAAACAAGTGTTATAAATTAAATTATAGAATCACCGCAATTTTGTGCATGATCTGAAAAAAAAACTTCATGAGAAAAAAAAGATCACACACAAAACAGCAATACGTAGCTACAAGCTCACTTTAAAATAGTCCTCTTTTGAAAAATTCGAAAGTCAGTACAAACACGATACAAGGGAGAGAATAACAGCACATTGTAATTTGCAGTGTGAAGGTAAAACATATTGCTATTACGTACAGGTAACCTCGGAACAAATAGATTAATCTGAGAAAGTAAACAAGGGGAATCGATGACATTGTTCAATAACTTATATAAGAAAAGAATACCTAAGTAGCATCTACGAGTGTCTAAAGGTTGGACTTGGAATCTGTTAAGTAACACATTGTTATCGATACCCCGAGTGGGATAAACTCCGTCTATGCGGTAGCATAAGACCTTTAAAAAACGCCTCTGAACTGTCTCTAAGTTATCTGAATACAACTTATATCCAGGATTCCATATCAGACTTGCGTATTCCAATTTTGACCTGACAAGAGAATTAAAAAGAATTTTCATTATATTAGTTGTCAAGAACCATTTAGAATTTCTAATAATAAAACCAAGCATTTTATAGCCATTTGTAACTATATTGTTTATATGCTTACTAAAAGTTAATTTGGAATCAAATAAGACACCAAGATCTTTAAATTCGCTTAGTCTATTTAATTGAGTGTTGTCAATCTGATAGGAAAATTTAGTATAATTACTCTTACGGGTAAAAGATAGTTGGTTACATTTTTTTATGTTAAGTGGCAACATGTTCTCTTTGCACCATATATTTAATTTAGATAGATCATCCTGAAGCAACATGCAGTCCTCTAGGCAGTTTATTCGACGAAAAAACTTAAAATCGCCAGCAAAAATTAAGTTATCGGAGTTAATAATCTGAACAATGTCATTTATAAAAATTAAAAATAATAATGGTCCTAAGATAGACCCTTGCGGTACTCCGGAGGTTGCAACAATTTCAAAAGAACTAAAACCATGGTATTGAACTTTTAGACGTCTCTCATTTAGGTAGGATCTAAGATAAAGAACAAAATTGTCATGTAATCCAAAAGTATGTAGTTTTTTCAACAAAATACCATGGTCAAGCCTATCAAAAGCTTTGGAAAAGTCGGTATAAATAACATCTACCTGAGATCTACAATCAAGGGCATGAGAAATAAATTGAGTTATGTAGGTTAAATTGCTCAAAGTGGATCTACCCCTGATAAAACCGTGTTGGTGTTCAGTGATTTGGGAACTTATGTGAGAATAAATTTGATCATATATAACCCTTTCAAAAACCTTGCTAAAGTTACACAAGATAGTTATTGATGGTCTGTAGTTATCAATAACCGATCTGTCATCTTTTTTAAACACAGGACAAATTTTAGATTCCTTCCAAATATCAGGAAAGCAGAGGGTTTTTAAAGCCAAATTGAAAATAATTGTCAATGGTTTAGCTAACACAATCGCACAATCCTTCAACAAAAATGAGGGAATGCCATCAGGACCCGTGGTCATTTTTGGTTTGCATTTTCTTAGTGCTTTAACAACTTCTTCCTCAGTTATAACCCTATCTACTAGTAAAGGAGCATTAGTCACGGGAATATCGTTGGGATCAAAATCCGTTGACTTAATAAAAGCAGAGTTGAAAAAGGTTGCAAAGGCATTTACGATCTGTTGGGGATCATTCATTGAAGTTCCTTCAAATGACATTGAACTGGGAATAGAAGATATTTTGCGCATATTATTCATATATGACCAAAACTGTGCAGGACAATTTTGCAAATCTTGTTCAGACTTGCGCACAAAGTTTATATATGATATTGATATATCCTGTTTAATTTTCTTTCTAAGACTTCGATATTTCTCAAGGTGTTGAATATTGCCTGATCTTTTATATGCTTTATGTAGTCTTTTTTCTGTTTCAACTGTCTAATAATGCTACTATTAAACCATATTGGATATGAGGAATTTATAGGCACAGTTTTTGGAACACAGACATCAAATTTTTGGTTTAAGTGTTTGTAGAAACTGTCGCAAGCATCATTAACATTATCAAAATGATTTAAAAAAGACCAATCTGAATGACATAAAGTATTATATAAAAGATGAAAGTCTGCTTTCTTAAAATTAAATCTTTGCTTCCTACTAGAACCAAACCGCTTAGATAATTCTCCTATATTTATTAGAAATTCTAATGGTGGAGGGTAATTATCAACCGGCACTAGCGAGAAAAACGACTTATTTACCTGGATAACGGATCTACTCATAACAAGGTCTAAGATTCTTCCACAGTTGTTGAGGATTGTGTTACATTGGGTCATCCCCAGGAAGTTAATGAAGTTTTTTAGAGCTAATAAAGAGCTCGACCGAACACCTTCCACTTCGATATGCGAAATATAATTTGGCAAGTTAAAGCCACCAACGATTATCAAGTGGTTTTCATCGTCGAGCAAACAACCCAGACTGCCAATACTCTCAAACATATCCTCATACGAAGTAACAGGTGTATTTGGGGGAATATAAACATTGATGATATATAAAAAACGATTTTTGAGGAAAATTTTTATACCAACAATATCAACTGAGGGCAGTGATTCACTTATAAAGTGAAGGTCCAGGCCGCATGATTGAAGAGACGACTTTACGGCGATCAAAACACCACCCCTTTTGTTAGAGGCAACAAGATCAAAGTTCCTGTCTTTCCTGTACAAAATAAAGTCTGATGTAACAATTTCAGAATCTACAATATCTGAGTCCAGCAGATTACGTTCCTTGAGCTGCCCATTCTTTAAACTTAGTAGGATCAATTGCAGTTAAATCAGTCACAGAGTTTTTTCCACTATGCAAGAACTATAAAAAATTTTCGTTATATCTACCCATCGTAGAAAAATTTAAAAATTAAGAGTTTTTCTCAAATTCGATAGTTTACTCGACATGATGCCGGTTATGCGTTAGAAACAAGATGGTCCGCAATAATTAATGCACTGGAATTTATTGCGGAAAACAGAGATGAGAAACCGGCTACACAATATGAAGCTATGGAATTGCAGCGAAAGTTGGAGCATTAAGAAACACCAATTTTAGTTATTGTTTGGAATTGCGCAAACAAAGCTTTACGAGAATTTTAATTCTTTGCTAATAAACTAGTTAGTACGTATCAAAGTCAATAGAAGACAAAGAAGTAGACCTAGCAGGATTCATTGACATATAAGGAGCCTTCAGTAATTTGGGCCCCTAGTCAGTGACCGACGCATGGAGTAGCTAAAAGGGAAACACTAACCATGCAAGACGTACCTATGTAATTAGAACGATTTCCACAATAACAAACGCTTTCCAAAAATACTTTTCTTAGGGTTATTCAACCCGCAAGAGAAACTGGGAATGTATAACCCAAACCAGGCTATGGTGGTGGTAGGCCACACCAAATTGAAGTTAATGTAGAAGAAAGAATTTTGGATATAGTAGAAAATGATTCAACTACAAGCACATGATAAATTGCACAACAAGTCGAAGTTACACAATCCTTTGTGTGAAATACATTGCGCAATAGTGATTTATACCCATACAATTTCCAGAGAGTACAGGAAGTTGTTGTAGATAACTATCCATTAAGGCAGCGGTTTAGCGACTGGTTCTTAGTTAGTTGTAACTGAGAAAGAATTTTTCCAATGGAAGTATTGGTAACGGATGAATGTTATTCCACACGAGATGGTGTTCTCAACTTTTACAATTACCACACATGGGCAGAAGACAATCCATACGCGATCCGTAATTTTAATTTAAATCTGTGAGCTGGAATTGTCAACATCACCTTTATTGGGCCTGTTGAACTGCCACCACGCCTTAACGGCACTTCTTATTTACACTTTTTGCAAGAAATTCTACCACAACTTCTCGAAGATATCCCTTTTGATGTGCTTCGCAATATGTGGTTCATGCATGACTGCTGTACTGCGCATTTTAGTCGTAGTGTACGAGACCCTCCCAAGTAACACAGACCTGCATAAATTAACTGCAAATGCACTGCAAAGAGCCTGCAGTCATTTTTATAACTGTATATCAACTGCAGATAATCTGTAGAAATAGAAGTAATCTGCATATAATCATCATATTACCTTTACCCAAAGATGTACTTCATATCACCTGCATACTGTTTAAAATTGCAGATATTTCCTGCATAAGACATTTACTGACAAAGGAAATGCAGTTGTGTCCTGCATAATGTCTTCAAATAAAAGATATGAAAATGAAGACTATATGCAGACATTTTGCAGTAAGAATTCTCTGCAAATGACACCTTTATATAAATAAAATACAGATCTACTATTGCAGAATAATAGCAAACTCTAAGCAGACAAATATGCAAATGAATATTATATGCAGACTATTTGCAGTAAGAATTCTCTGCAAATGATATCTTTATATAAATAAAATATAGATCTACTACTGCAAAATAATAGCATATTATAAGCAGATGATATATCTATATATCTACTTTTTTACGTTTGACAGTTTCATCGCCTATTATATTATTCATATTTAATTAATATGGATAAAAAGGTGAAATGAAGGAAAACGAAGATATACATAAATTTTCGATAAAAACCTCATTAAGAAATAACGATGAACTTGTTGAAAATGGCCAAGGATCTAACAATGATTTCGACATGGATTTATCATAAATAGATGTGCTTGAAGTTGACGAACAATACCATTTAAAAGAAAATCATAACTATATTTTTGCGTCATTTCTAAGAAAGTGGGCAATTGAATTTAACATTTCACAGGTTGCTTTAAAACCGTTACTAGAAAAGTTAAACAAAACTTATAATTCGCGTTTACCTAAACGATCCTCGAACACTAATGGGTGAGTTGTTATATGGTTTATATACTTTAGGAAATTACAGCTATGGAATATGCGAATTTTAAAGGTATTTACGAAGCAACTTTAAAAGACTTAAAAGAGTTTTTGATACTCCCTTGTTGTCCACTTATTTTGTTTATATTTCAAACAGAGAAATATGAGTTTCACAAAATTAATATGTATTTATTTAATGATATATTGTGTAAATTAGTAGCAATTGTTTCATCAGAACAAAGCGTATTTGTGCCAATACACCATACATTTCCTTTGCATGAAACTTTATAAATAAAAAATAAAATGCATAAAAAAGAAGAATATGTTTTATTCCAAATTAAAAAATATCAACAAAAACTTAAAACTTTTATAACAGTTTAAAAATAAAAACGAAACTGGAAAATTATGATCATGATTGACTACTGAAAAATTTATTTATTGCGAAAAGTAGTTTTAAATGACGATAGTGACCGTAGGTATTAAGTGTCCTTATAGCCGAGTGGGTAAGACGACTAACTTTCAATTAGGTGATGGATGGTGAACCAGGATCGAATCCCCGCGTAAGAAAGGTGAAAAAAAATGGTAAAGTGGTTTTAAATAATTCAAAAGTTTATGTTGTGTAGATTTAGTAAATAGAAGTAATAAAATAATATTGTATATCATATTTGATAATTACCTGAAATAAAATTAAAATGTAGAGTATACTTTTATTTTATTTTAATTATTTCTGCATATCATCTTCAAATCCATCAATTATAGGTTTTATACAGGAGTATGGCAAACCTGCACTGGTTCTGCAAACGATCTTTTACACATGAAATGAAAGTAATATACAGCAGTTTTGCAGATCATTTATCTGCATAAGTGCGTCCAAAACAGTATTTTATATAATCATATACCGATTATTTGCAGATCATTACGCAGGTGAAAATGTTACTTGGGCTCTCAATCTTATGGGGTTACATTATATGAAACGATTGGTGTATGATAAAATCGACGAGTTAAGACGTCATATCAATATCTCTACTAAGAATTTACGATATTTTCCGCGGTTGTCACAAAACTGGATTCGTCGTGCGCAATTGTGGGTTCGTTAATTTAATTCTCTTTTGTTTTATCATGTGCACTGTTTTAACTTATCATTAATGTGTTGTAACTTTCTCGTTATTAGAATTTGATCAAAACTTTATTAAAAAAAACTAGTGTGGCAGTCAGTGGGACTGCCGGCAGAAGTTATACTTCTATGCACGCGCATGGATTCATAAATTTGTATGCGAATGATTTAGCAAAACTCATTATATGATATTCGTGGTAAGCGACCCCAAAAACCTCCCAGTACCGTGTACACACTCTTTTTGTATTGAATTTGCATAAAATTCCTGGAGACGAGGTCCGTCTTAAGCACCAGGTGTTTCGAACAACATCGCCATTATTATAATCGTATTTAGCGACTCAAGAAACCACCGAGTACCAAGAGTGCACTGATTTCGTACAGAATTTTAAAACCCTAGGAGAAGAGGTAAATACCCTAGACACCAAGTGCCGCGGAGACTTTCGGAATCGTGATATTCCTGTTCAGCGACTCCAAAAACCCCGAGTATATAAATTGAACCCATTTTCAGCAATACTTACCGAGTTGTAAGTTTTCTCTCTCTTGTCTGTTTGGAATGTACTTTTCGAATGCTGTAACGATTGTATCGTTAGTTTTCGAACAATCCTCCCGGACTATAAATATTTTTAAATTATCTATTGTTTCCGCGTCGATACGAGTGGGCACTGCTAATTGGAAGGAGAGATATGGTTTCGTAGTTAGTTTTTGATTTTATTTCGTTCATTTTTATCGTTGAATTTTAAGTAATTCAGAGTTTCCGACCATCTTTGCCCTTCTGTCTCTGGGTTATTGCCAACTAGAAGAAGGGCCCTATTAAGGTCTACAAATTGCTATATAAAAACTACACGTTTTTGACATCTTCCGGTGAGGCCGACGCCATTTTGCTGTACCTTTCTTTTTTGTTAGAAGATTTCGATAAGAGGTTTCTATAGAGATATTCCGTTGCAGTTCCGATCTCTCCGTTAGAAAAGCCGAAAAGAAATTTCTACAGAGAATTCCATTTCCGTTGCGGTTCCCAGTCCACTGCGTAGAAGCGTGGAAAATTCAGTCAGGAAGTCCCTCGAAAGGAACCCATCCTTCTTACAGCACGCTTTTAGGATCAATCTCCGTCAAAACCACAGTTTCAAACCAAGTTAAGAGATTTAATTAATTTTCATAAAATTTCATTACACTTCTAACCAATTTTTAAAGTAATAAACCATTTTAAAACTGATCTATAGAATTTTATTTGTGTATCTGTACTTGGCGCCCTTTAAAACTTGTTTGGGGGAAATTAAGCAAAAACACAGAAGGAAAGCCACGACCCTCTGGAGCTAGCCTGGGGTACTTTTATGGTTACAAATTTGGCGCCCAACGTCAATTTTATTTTTAAGGGTTAATTAAGCTACAATGCAGAAATGCAATTTTCATTTTTACATTATAAAATATAGCGACAAATTTCCTGATACTTTAACGAATCCAATGCAAAAAACGCATTCTGATCCATTTTACAACCTCAAAAGCATAGTGCAGGATATACTGCAACCATGTGACGGTATTTTAAACTAAAATACAATACTCATTACTGAATATTATTATTAATATTATTAATATAAAATACTAAACTTAATATGTTAACTTATTACGTGACAGAATTATAAAATAATCTGTCAAATAATCATGTGGTCCATCATTATGATATTCATACATTAGTTCAGACTGTTTTTTGTATATCTATCCCTTTTCAATGTACTGAATGTTGAAACGGTATTCAAAGGTCTTATAGTTATGACTAATAACATGTGATAAATATTTCATCTTTGTTTTTACAGACCAATATACCTTATAAGTGTGTCTGTCTCTCTCTTACTCACACCATTACATATGTAATAATTTTTCCCATTTAACTGTACACAAATCTTTTCCACCGAGTGCATGAATAGAAGTATAACTTCAAAAAAACGTTTATGTTGAA